>CM050166.1:55544936-56279936 GCA_027410445.1 Discoglossus pictus
ATGGAGCGGGCTCTCAGCCTGTGTTGTGGAAATTATGAGTAGGTAGTTCACCACAACCATCAACAATTTTATTTATATATATATATATATATATATATATATATATATATTAGACTCTGTTATCCAGAACTCTCAAGCCACCAGAAAAAAAAAATACTGTACTTTAAATAAAAATTTAAATTTGCCAGGTTGTCATGCCACAAAATGCTTACAGGCACCTAGATCTCATCCACTATATGTGTCTGCGATTCAGTTTTACCTGGAAGCAGACAGTCATGAGTGACTGAGCCAGTGCAATGTTGGCGTTACATTCCCTGTGTTCAGCACCACACCCTCCAGCCAAACGTACCTGTTTGTAAGTGAGGAGTGAAAGCTGCTGCTGCTAGAAAAGCCCTCACTGACAAATATACTTAGCAGAGCATCCTATGTGCAGCTAATCTAGGCCTCTTTTTTTTATATGTAACCCACAAGCAATTAAAAACTGCACAGCATTACTCGGTGAACAGTGTTTCCACTGCTGCTAGGGATTCTGGGTCATGCCTCAAAATATTTCACCATTTAAGAGTATGTGTGCTGCTCTTGGTCATTACAACACTGCCTTTGGTTAGAAACCCACTCACAGGCATCTGTTTTGGCCTTATAATCTGTCAGTTTCTACCCATTCAACATTGAATGATCTCCTTTGGGTGATGGAGAGGCTTTAAAACCTTATCTTTCCAGCCATATCCTTATATGGCCGGCCGGTTCTTCACCATAAAATAAACCTGATTTGTTTATTACTTGTATTACTAAGTAGACTCCTAAAACACAGATGTTATTTTCAGTGTTTATCTTGTGGGCCAGAGAGGAGTGAATCCCTGCACGGCCTGCTGCCGAGTCACAGGAAAAATATGCAAGGGCCAGAGGAGCTGGAGAGAAGGCACAGCTATTGTGTTTATATATTATTGTGGAATGTAGGAAGTCTGAAACAAAGGTTAATAATTAAAGACAAGTTGTGCCTCTATTACTTTGCGAAAAACAGACTATATGATGGTTTCGCCATGAAGCCGAGGAGATAAGGCTGTCCTAACATTAACAACAACAACCTGTCTTGGCTTATTCACATCAGGAAAAAATCTTTTCTTATTATTTATTAACTTTTATTTGCAACGCGCCAACATATTTCGTAGCGCAATACAGGGGATAAAAACAAGGAAAAATACTGCATTAACAACCTTCCAAAAATGGAGGACCCTGTTTAGAGCTTAGAATCTTTGCAGAAAGTGCTTTTTCCCAAAGCATCCTAGAAGACTGAAAATTCACCACTTACAATCTAAAGGGAATGGAAGGGGTAGAAATCAGGGAAAGATTAAACAGATAAGGAATAAAAAGGGTAAGAAGAGAAGTGAAAGTTAGAAAGCTTTTTCATTTAGAGGGAGAGAGAAGGATCTTTATGCTGTTTACCTGCTGCCAAGAAGTTATCAATCTTACTTTGGAAAAATATACTTTGTGTCAATTTTATATGTTGAATTCTTTACTTCAGGTAAGGCAATCTATCATATGTTATACATTTTTTTTTTTTTTTTTTTTATTTGTCTTTATTCAAGGCGGATAATAAAATACATACATAGGCATACTTCAAGTTTCATAAAACCCTGGTTACATGCATTTTGTGGTATTTTTCACTCAATCCATTACATATGTTATACTTTTAAAGGCATATTTAAGTTTCCTGGATTAGTAGTGCATCTGATAGGAGAATCAGTAGTGTATGCAAACATTGTTTCACAAAAAAAGACCAAAATAAGCATTAACCATCTCTACCTGAGGTTTGTTAAATTGCTTGAGTTTGCAAGCAGTTGATTTTGAAAGTTAACACCCCTGAAAATCCTTGCTATAATTATCATAGTATTCATAAATTGTTTTGGTCAATCACAGGCAGCTAGCACATTTGTATCAATCTGTAAAGCCAGTTTGTGCACCAAAGTATCATGGGATGTGTAGTCCTGTTTATCCCAGCAATAGAAAGTAAGGAGGCAGAGACTGCTGTGTGGCTCTTTGCTTTGAGCTGCTGCTGGCTTGAAGGGTAGTAAAGGGTTAAAACACGTACCCAAATGCACTGTTTCTATTGGTAGATACACTGTGCCTATGTAAGCAGCTCTGGGGGTGTGGCAAACAAATATTTCCTGCTCAGGTTTCCCTGAAATACAGTTATTGTACCGCACTCAAATGCATTTTCACTCTTAAATCCAAAACACACTTTTTTTTCATGGCTAATTTTAGTCATATGCTCACTGTATTACACCGCTTTACAGCATAGCAGAGGATGATTTATGCACCAACCAGGAAACCGACCCACAAACAGTAGTGTTTTGATCTTTGTGCAGTAGATTTTGTGGGGAGGCAGTCTGCCACAATCATTTAACTCCTGGTTGGATATAGCATTTTTTTCAAGACTTATACCTTTGAAATCAAATTTTAAGACGCAGTAAGCCTTGGCCACAAACCCCGCAGCTTGATGCACAGATTGGCAGATGTAGTTGCTTTTAGAGGAATTGGAAGCATTTCACACCTATGTCTGAGAGTTGTACACTGGTATTTTTTTGTGAAGCAACAGGTATGCTTTGGAACAGACGACGATTCATGACAAGTTCTTGAAATTCTAAAAGCTTTTGTGTTATCTTGAAGTACATTTGAAGACGTGGTCTCATTTTGTTCCACCAGTCAGAATGTGCAATTTGTTGTTTGTAGATTTTGTCAGCTTTTTGTATAATCCATCTACATTTTAAGCCATATTTGAGTACTGTGGAACCACTGCAGTGGTGGACAAAAATATCTGATAATTACATAGGAGCTAGACAGCAAGGGAAGGAGTCCTTTCTGAGAAATATATTTCACGTTAAGAAAATACTAAGGAGCCAGAAGTAAAAATTTTAGGACCCATGAAATTTTCCACCATTGGAACACTGTTTTGTACGATATAATATAGGACCTTATTGTCCCTTTTTGGTTTATTATGCATAGCTTCAGCAAAGTCAATTGTTCTTATCTGCCTATAGTTTTATTTTGAATGACGAAGAAGCTTTACAATGTTAATTTTGTCCAGCAGTTCTTTTTATAACGTTGATCTTGGTTACATGTGCTTTGCTAGGCATCGCAGCACAATTCCAGCACTCGGAAGCAGATGTCCTTAACCAGCAGGGAGGCTGGTTTCACATTAAAGGGGATGGCTGTGACTCCTTAAATTACTCCTCCATAAAACTGCTATTCTAGGAACGTCGGAGAGATTGTTGGGCAAAGTGCCCTTTTATTTCTTTTTTACACGTTGTTAACCTTGTTTCATTTCATAATTGCTTTAATAGACTACTAGCCTTATATTTTTTTAAACTCTTAAAACATTTAGCATGTTTTGTCAATTCTAGTCCTTTAAAAGAGCTTATTCTAAATATAGTCCGAAGAAGGGCTGAAATAGAAACTGAAATTGCCCCTAAAGTAAAATGTAATTGCTAAGATTAAAAACACAGGTAAATAAAATGTTCATGTAGACATACCTTATATGGGGCACTTTGAAATATAATGACACCAAGAAAACGGTCTAAAGTTAAGTTTTATTAATAAGGAAAAAGAAAAGATCACCAAATCTTTTTGGATAATAATTCTTTAGATTTTTGACTCTCTATTTTTTTTTTTTTTTTAATTATCACTTCTCGCAGTGGTCATTGTTTGGTGGTTTTGTCTTTATTATTTATTTTATTAATTATTATTATTATCCTTTATTTGTAACACTCCAACATATTCCTTAGCGCTATACTGAATATGTGGCAGCTATTTTGACAAATTACAAAAAAATGGAAGGCCCTGTTGTTTGAGTTTCAAATCAAGCATACAAAGTGCTTACCCTAAAGCACCCAATAAGATTGAAAACTCACAAACTTACGGTCTAGAGGGGGTGTCAACCTTTTAATACCTACCTCCCACTTTTGATGGTAAAATGTCCTTACCATCCAGTAACTCAATTTCCACTCTCTCATTTCTGGTTCCATAGCGAGGGTCATAGGATTTATGTATCTCCCTGTACTTACTAGATAGTTATCTGATCCTGTCTGTGTCTCTAGGCTCCTTCACCAGCTCTGCGACCAGCCAGGTGTGGCGCTGCGCGTCTCCATTGTGTGAGGTCACTCGTCGGCATCGCCACCTAGCGATTACCCCGCCGCCCACCATGAAAGCTTGAATCGCCCACTAGTGGGCCGTAGGGACCATGTTGACTACCACTGGTCTGGAGGGTAACAGTGAGGTATAGAAGGGTGAGGTACAAGGCTAAATGTGATCAGCTTCTTTAAACAGATGAGATTTTAGAGAGATTTTAAATGATTTGAGGCAGTAGGAAAGTCTATTGAAGCGAGGATTAATTAATTATTATGCAAGATCTGAAACCTAATAGTAGTGCCACACAATGAAAGGATGTTTACTAGTTTAATGCAGTGTTTCTATCTGTGTCAGCAAGTATTTGTCACGTAAAAGCTAGATACACCATCCCCAGTTGGCTAATTAAGGCCCTTGTTCCTGTCAGCCATTATGTATGCTTGTTCCATATTTAGCAGCCCCCTGTAATCTGCCTTTAACTCTTATGAATGGATTACTACGTGACCCCAGAATAGTGCAATAAGGAAACCCCCATGCCTCACACTCCATCAATACAAAACACATTTAAAAATATGAACAGGCAAAAAAATGTGGAAAACCCAAAAGTGTCATTTCCGTTAAATATGTCCCTAAGACCTGTAATTTCATTGTGGCTTTGAGCAGCATCAAATATTCCTTTTTCCTGTTTATCAGTGACCGAGACAAGGAAAAATGCTGTAAGGAAAAACTGAGGAAAGTTGGTCATGAGATTTTCCAATTATCCTAAAGATGAGTGAAAATCAGGTGTTTAGTGTTGCAGGTTTTCCCGCCCAAAAGAGTATCTTTTTATACTGACCTTTTTTTACTTAAAAGGTATGAAAGCTGGACCATTAAAGTGTGTTAAAGGGAAAGTCATTTTATTTTAGCAGCTTCATACAGTCACATACACAAAGCAATGTTGTTTTGGTTACAATAAAAATGGATATATATGTCTGTACCATGTAATATATGCCCACTTTTTCTGAATTCTTGGCATAAAGGAGGGTGTTTCGACCACAGTGCTACCATGACCTCTTTTAGATGGTTAGCAGCTCTAAAACATTTTAATTTATAATAATATTCCTTAAAAGGACCCCTGTAATGCCTTAACAAAAGGAGATTGTTGTTTTTGTATGCTTTGATAATTAGTAAAATTAATAAGTTATGGCGGCACGTCTTTCGCGCGCTGGTGATCACCGCACCGTCCTCAGGGCTCAGAGAACTGAGCCCTGATGACGCCCTGCGCTCCAGCCTGCATCTCATCTGCCCCATCTAATATTTACTGGTTGCTGGAGGCTGCCAAGGCTAAGGTAAGGGGCTATATATATGCGGGGCAGTGGCACTGGCATGTGTCACTAGGAGCATATTGTATGTAATGTCACTGTCATTGTGTGCATGTGTCACTGGGAGCATGTTGCATTGCATGTTTATCACTACATACATGATAAACATGCAATGCAACATGCTCCTAGTGACACATGCACATAATGCCTGGCCCATATGGCACACTGACCCTTATCTTAGCCTTGGCAGCCTCCAGTAAATATGAGATGGGGGGCCTCTGTGGCAGATGGGATGCAGGCTGGAGCGCAGAGCGTCATCTGGGCGCAGTTCTCCGCGCCCTGATGACGGTGCACTGTTCTGCAGTAAGCAAAGGTTGGGGTGCTGTAAGTTTCTACACTAACACAATCATCAAGGAGGGAGGCTCTGACTGAAATACAGGTCTAAAAAGCTTTAAGAGCAATCAGAGTAAGCCAAAGCCAACTTATTTCTAGGCAGTTATTCATATGCAGCCTTCCAGACAGAGCTCATTATCAAGGCAACCTACTGTAACACAGCAAGCCTCCAGCAAAAAAGGGCACTGTGTTGATACAAGCTTTTGCCTGACATTTAACATTGCCTTCCAGCCTCTTACTACCATTAACCTAATAATGGTTGGAGGCCAGAAGCTGAAAATCATCGGATCTTTGCAAGTGTAATATCCAATATTGATGTTTTTAATCTTTAAAAAGGGATTAATGATCTATGCCAAATTAAAAATGTATCTCCTGTAGTACCCTTATTACAATGGTCCTTTAAAGACAGCCCATGCAGTTATACTGTATATTCTCTTGTTCCTGCAGCTTGTGGCCTGAGAACATGGGCGCAATCCCAGGTCATGCATATGCTGCGCCGTCCCTGCGCTGGGCTTTGTCAGCACTTCTGATCAGTATCCGGAACATGAGCAGATGACATGTAATTACTATACTGCATCACAGAGCCCTATTTACACAGTAGGATAAATCAGATAGTTGGAAAGAAAATGTGCTCATTAACTCTTTACAGATATTTCCTCAGCAGCTCCTCTGGATACTCACTATGATTTGATTTACTTGGTTGTTTATCCCAAAACTTATACATGCGCTGTTACCTTGCATTAAACTTTTAAATCAATATACATTGATTACAGCTGCCAGTTTCCAATAATTAAAGGGACTCTGCCACCCTATTTTTTTTATTTTTATGTTCTTAAAGGGGAAACAGTAGAGGTTCCAAGATGTGGTATTCTTTAGATCTATATGCAGGGGTAGACAAAAATATCTAAACATTCAAGTCAGAAACATTTTATAGGAGCCAGACAGACTGATTATATAGCCTGGAAGGAAGCCCTACATAGAGATACATTACTATTCTTAGGAATCAGGTTGCCCTAAATAGAGATACATTATATTTTGGAAGCAGAAGTAAAAAATGTGAGACCTAGCTGTTCGGCAATTTCTACCCCTGACTGCGGTAATAATTTTATTGATTGGATGTTAAAATTGTGTTTTCCTACAGTAAATTGACCTTGATGGTAGCATTTTATACCTGTCAATTTGGCTTTCTGAAAGAGCCACCAAGCATAGTCTTTTTATCTCTTTATTATGGAAATTATTGCTACTTATTCTTGTAGACCTCTATGGGGCAATTGGTAATAAGATTATGTAGACTCCTCAGTTCCTGCAGTGCTTCAAGATGATGTGACATTGCGAAAAAGATGGTGTTGGCATTACCAATGAGACATAGTTGTAACAATCACTGTGAGAAAGTATATATACAATCTCACCCTTCTTCTGGAGTTGTGTCTCTAAGGAGTTTACAGGACTTGTTCTGGAGTGGAAGTCCTATAGTGTGTGAAACTAGACACACAATGATTACTACAGAAGACTCTCCGTTAACCAGAACTCAAGCAACCAAAACTCTCAAGCAACCAGAAATCTGTTTTAATATTGTACTTCAAATAAATATTGTACTTCAAATAAAAATGTTATTTTACAGAGCTCAACAAATGCCAGGTTGTCATGCCACAAAATGCTTATAGGCACCTAGATTTCATCCACTGTACGTCTCTGCAATTCAGTTTTACCTGGAAGCAGACAGGCATGAATGACTGAGCCAGGGCAGTGTTGGCGTTACATTCCCCGGGTTCAGCACCACACCCTCCAGCTGAACGTACCTGTATGTAAGTGAGGAGTGAAAGCTGCTGCTGCTAGAACAGCCCTCACTGACAAAAAATACTTAGCATAGCATCCTATGTGCAGCTAATCTAGGCCTATTTTAATAGTGACTCTCAAGCAACCAGAAACTAAATTTTTCCATCATCTAACAATCCACATGGGTGCCGGATAACTGAGAGCCTACTTTACTATGTTCCTTGCAACACATCTTCATTGGAAAGCACAGCAGGAACTGTGAGCTGCATCTACCAATAACTTGAACATACAAGGTCACACAGTATACGTTGAATTACCACAAGATGGCCTATAATAATACATACAAATATCGGACATGTTTAACATGAACCTCATCGCCTAGTATTATAATACGGTAAAGCAGTCACTTCTGTGGTACATTGAATATACACAGAACCAGACATGATACCACCAGTACACCAGTAAAGTGATTCCCTCCGCCTGGAGGCCCAGTACAAAGAGAATTTTCCACACAGCCCTGACTGGCACATGGTGGTTCGTGACAGCCAGTGTAGTGCTCCAGGCGTCTGTAGGACAATAATTGCTGCTTATTGTTTTGCAGCCATTCACCTCATCGCTATTATGTCACTTGCCTTACTCTTGTGTATTCGCTCTAATCATACTTTTAATATGAGTCTTCCTGCCTCACTAACTGCCCAGCCATGATGGCTACCATTCCTCGTGCTAGCTGTAGGCTTTCCTCCTCCAGCCTCACACATTGCCTCCAGTTTTAGGTCTAGAAGTTCTGAAGTGTTTATCACATCATTGTCTATCTGGTTCATGGTTATTATATGAGCCGTCTCTTCGTCGGTTACAGGTGATGGGGGCTTAGTTGTACTCCTTGCAGAATCTAATGTATGTAGGTGGGTGAGGACTGCAGGCAGTAATGTGCAGTTAGTGGTTTTATAGCCGTATGTAGCACCCAGAGCTGTATTAAGGTAGGCTGTCATAGTAACCTGGTTTTATTTATAGCCATCGAGGCTTGTCAGCAAGCCTCTTCCAGTCAGCGATCGCTCTGGGATTTTCATCCAGCTAGGCTAGAACTTTAAATGTCCATTTACACCTAAAATAACACTTAATACAACTCGTCACTCTTTGCTGATGCACTAACGAGGCTAATTTATACCATTTTAAAGAGTGTTTTTTTTTTCTTTTTCGAAGTACTAACTAATATAAAAGCCCTTCATAGCAATTGACATTGAACCACAGACAGACCTCCCAAAGGGATATCCCAGCAGCTTGTACTTTGTCACTTCCCAGTCACACCGCTGCAGAGGGCAACTATAGGGCTCCCGGTGCTGCGTAGATTCATGTATGGATATATAGTGTGTTTTTTAATTCATAAAGAGTGGATGGAGAATGCAAGGAACCCGGAGTCTAGGATGTTAAATGCATTAACAAGCTGTTATTATTATTTTTAATTTTTACTTGTAATGCGCTGACATTTTCTGTATCGCTAAACAACGTAGATACAAGTCTAAAACAAACAACAAATTACGAAAGAATGGAGGGACCTGGTATTGAGTCAAGTCAAGCAAACAAAGTGCTTTCTCTAAAGCTCCCATTTATATTATATGATGTCAATTTAAATTGCCATTGATATAAAATATCAAAGCAATTTAGATAACTTACCAGCAAAATACGGCTTGTTTGCGCCGTAGTAGGGCTCCCCCTTTTGCAACAGAGACCAAAAAAGATGCGGATTGGATGACATTATAAAGACACCAGTAGGCTGAGTTGCTGTTAACAAAATGTTGTTTATTTGAATAGTTTTACCTGTTTTTTTTTTAGCCTGGGGGCTGGCAAATCCCTATAAAGGACTTCTATATATTTACTTATACAGTAATGATGAGGATGTGCCAAGTGTTTAAGGTCATCAGCAAAGTACCGTAAAGAAGCATTTGTTGTATTCTTAGAAACGGTAATGCTATAAGAAGTGACAGGAGAGTATCTGGGGCTTTGTAGGATCAGTGGGAGATCTTGGAAGTATTTTAATTAAAATGGCACCGTAAATGTCTTGCAGAAATGAAAAGTACAAATATAAATACATGTAACAATTGGTTATTAAAAATATGTGATTATCTCTCACAGTAGGACGTGTTAAACAACAAGAGCTGGCACAGTTGGAATATCTATATAGGTAGATCAGAATAAAATTAAAATATTCTAATTCAGATGTACCACATCTGCCAGCTGGGCATGCTCATGTAAGAGCCGGAGGATGTTTCATGTAGTTTAAGCCATAAATGACCACTTTCAAGCTCTATTACCTAACACTTCCATCAACATGATCAAAAACAACCAATTGCATAATTTCTCTAATAACTGGGACCTCCTTGTTTGACTTAAAGGATCACTGTGAGTCATTGCAAGTATTTATTTTCATTGTTTTAATCATTCTCAAAATTCCTATTTAAACATTTGTAATAGAAATATTCAGTATTTTTTTTCAAAGATTAGAGCATCAGCCACCAGGCTTTTACAAGGTATATTATATACCTATGTATCTATTTTATGTACATTATTTTATGAATAAGTACTTCTAAGCCTAAAATCAATCATACACATAGTACCTGCTCGTATCAACCCCCTGCAGCTCATGTAAACACAGACTATGGAGGACTGGTTGTACAGTGTCTCATACTAGCCAATCAGAGCTAGAATCTGGTGAAATAAGCAACAGAGACATGGTCACTAATTGGCTAGTATGAGATACTGCAAGCCAGTGTCTTTATGAGCTGCAGAGGGCAGGTCCAAGCAGGTACTATTTTTTGTAAGCACTTAATAATATAATGTACATACAAGTAAATAGATACATTGGTATATTATATACCTTGTAAACTCCAGAAGCCTTCCATTACCCTTTATGATTGGATATTGTTTTTAAATCATTGAATATAACATTTTTAATGATCCATACCTAATTAGACACATCTGGCTCATGTTGTTAGGGCAATACAGTGGACCATACACTAAAACAATGCAGTGGTGCACAGATAACTCACCTTATTACATAGTATTGCTGTATTTTAGCATAATAAAGATTAATTGAACAGAGTCTAAAAGAGCAAGGTGTGGAGCAGTTGGTTTCCGTACAAACAAAAGCAGCCCCCTTACTCCCACCAACTCACACCTATGTGAGGCCTAGCTGCTGCTACATGTGAAATTCTCCCCTGCTACCTCACAGTGGTGTGTGATGAGAGCAGGACTACACATGCCCAGTGTCCTAATAAGGGTGTGGGTGACCCCATTAGCATCAGGAAGATCCCCAAGCAAGTTATAGCATTTAAACTACCCTGCTGTGGTCTGCTACAAAGCGGTGCCTTTCTTCACAACTACAGATCATGCAAATATGGAAAATGCTACAAATATCTGAGATTGCATCTGTCAAAGAGGTTTGTTTCAGTTTTAAACAAGCAACCCCACCCCATGTCAGACACCCAATTTAAAGAGAATTTGTCATCCCCTTAAATGCATTAGATGTGTATTAAAATGCATTGGATGTATGTTTTAAAGGCACATGGATGGTTTTTGGATTTGACTCTGGTATCTCTACTTTTTTTGTTGTTTTTTTGTGTGTGTGTTTGCATTGTTCAGTTGTGTCCGAATCTCTGTGACCTCATGGACTGTTACAGACCATGCTAATCCACTTGATACTGGAGCGGGTTGCCAGTTTGTTCTCCAGTAGACTACAGCATAGAGCTTCTGGTATTCCTAGGTCTCCCATCCCAGTACTGACCATGTCCAATCCTGCATGGCTTCAGGGTTGTGTGATCTCTTGGTTCCCTGACTGGAATCAAACCCAGGTCGCAGCAGTGAAAGAGCCAAATCCTAACCACTGGAACACAAGGGAACCTTTATTTAAATAGGAAGTATCAAAAGCTGTGTTTTTTTCCGCCTAAAAGCTTACAAATAGTTCCTAATTAGTTTCTCCCCTCTGCAGCTCATGAAGTTAGTGTATGTCTAAGTACAGGGTGTGAAGTGTCTCGTAGTAAGCAATCGGTGGCAAAATCCTGCAACATCCTACTTGAGCGAGGCTAATTTTCAACACTGCACAGTATGTTTATTAATGAGCTTCATGAGCTACAGACCCAAACAGGTGCAAATTGTGTGATTTTAGGCTGAAAAAACATAACTTTTAAGCACATCTTATTAAAATATATAAAAGTAATTAGATACATTGGTACATTCTATTTCTAATGAGATCCAGAAACCTCCCATGTCCCTTTTTAATTAAAAAAATGATCCTTAATGGAGTGGTTTATTAGAATTGTTCATATTTCATGCACCATTCCAGTTTAATGTAATGCTCTGATGATTTCACCCCTTGCCATTACAGACTAGCTGTCAGGCAGAATAATGTGAGCTAGTAGTCAGTCTTCTTATTCAGCATTTATCATGGATGCTTGGAAATATGGTGTCTTATTTTACCAGAATTCAGGGTACAAAAATATTTAATAAGCTGCAGAAAAATTCTGTCTGATAACACTGTAGCAACCTGGAATTCAATAGAATTAAGTTATGCCATTATTTGATGATACCAATTAATTTGCTCTTTGTAAGGTAATTTTCTATGGAAGTAATTTAATTCTTCTTTGCTTATTAAGAAATGAGCAGCTGCTTTTTCTCAGGAGATATAAAATAGAAATTAAAGACATGAACAAAGGGTGTTCATGTGTTACTTTATTTAGACATTGTAATGTTCAGGGTTGATTCTTGAATCCCTTAATAAAGCTGATTGGCATTGCTTAGTTTTGTCTTTATTAGTTGGCTTTCCATGAAGCACACATAGGTTGTGTTAACAAATCAGGGATTAAGTAACACCTACAAATTTGTATTTGGCTCTGAAACTCTTTTCTGTTATCTGTCTATATAAATGTTCCTAAAAAAAATCTGGTAGAGGGAGGGAGGGGCGAGGAAAAGAGGAGGGAGGAAGGGTGTAGGCGAGAGAGGGGGGAGGAAGGGTGTAGGCGAGAGAGGGGGGAGGGAGGGTGTAGGCGAGAGAGGGGGGGAGGGAGTGGGCGAGAGAGGGGGGAGGGAGGGTGTAGGCGAGAGAGGGGGGAGGGAGGGTGTAGGCGAGAGAGGGGGGAGGGAGGGTGTAGGCGAGAGAGAGGGAGGGGAGGGAGGGTGTAGGCGAGAGAGAGGGAGGGGAGGGAGGGTGTGGGGGAGGGAGGGAGGGGAGGGAGTGTGTGGGGGAGGGAGCGGAGGGAGGGTGTGGGGGAGGGAGGGGAGGGAGTGTGTGGGGGAGGGAGCGGAGGGAGGGTGTGGGGGAGGCAGGGTGTAGGCGAGAGAGGGGGAGGGAGCGTTTGGGGGTGGCAGGGTGTAGGCGAGAGCGGGGGCGGGAGGGTGTAGGCGAGAGCGGGGGCGGGAGGGTGTAGGCGAGGGGGGGCGGGAGGGTGTAGGCGAGAGGGCGAGGGAGGGTGTAGGCGAGAGGGCGAGGGAGGGTGTAGGCGAGGGGGGGTGTGGGCGAGGGGGGGGTGTGGGCGAGGGGGGGTGTAGGCGAGAGGGCGAGAGGTAGGAAGGGTGTAGTCGAGGGAGGGTGTAGGCGAGAGAGGGGGGAGGGACGGTGTAGGCGAGGAAGGGGGGAGGGGAGGGAGGGTGTAGGCGAGGGAGGGAGGGTGTAGGCGAGGGAGGGTGGGTGTAGGCGAGGGAGGGAGGGTGTAGGCGAGGGAGGGAGGGTGTAGGCGAGGGAGGGAGGGTGTAGGCGAGGGAGGGAGGGTGTAGGCGAGGGAGGGAGGGTGTAGGCGAGAGAGGGGGGAGATGGATGGAGAGGGAAGAAGAGAAGGAGAAAGGGAGATGGATGGAGAGGGAAGAAGAGAAGGAGAAAGGGAGATGGATGGAGAGGGAAGAAGAGAAGGAGAAAGGGAGATGGATGGAGAGAGAATTGCGCATGCCCACTGGGCATTGTGAGGCTCGCATTGCGTGGCTGAGGGAAGGAGAGGGAGAAGGAAGGAGGGGGGAGTGAGAGAGCGCATGAGGAGGAGAGGAAGGGAGAAGGCGCAGAGAGAGACAGGGCGCACAAACAGAAGACACAATTTTTAAGACTATATTATGCTGTCATTGACGGGCAAGCGACAATTGAAGTAATTTCTCTGATTGCTACAGTATATTTCATCTATTATATGTAATACCGGTATTTGGCCTGGTATTGGATCTGCTGTTCCCATGTCTTGTGTCACCAGATACTAACCACGAGAATTGTTTTACTTTAGTAATAGATTCCTTTTCCTGGAAGAGAGAACTGCGCCCATTTTGCATTTGGCTGTTTGTTTGCCAAGTCTGAGGCGCCTCATTCCAGTATATTTTTGGCTTGCTCGGCTTTATACATTTTTGAGAAATTCTTGTTACAATGTTTATTTTGTAATCAATTTACACGAGTATTTCACACAGTATCAGAATAAAAGGAATTCTTGGTAATACAAAATCCTGGGATCTACTTCTGTGGACAGTTTTGACATGAGCCACATTAGACCCATGTTTGCTGTATGGGCAGTTTAGTGTATGCTAAACTGAAATATTTAGTTATACATTTTCTATTGAGATTTATGATTATTGTTACATGTAAACATTTAAAAAATATATATATAGTGTCCATTTATAATCAAAGAGGGATTATCTACTGTCAGGTCTATTTGTATATACATAAGTATAAAATCTATACTAATTTGCATTTCCTCATTACATCACTCCTTAGTCATGCACCAATTTATTATTTTTTTTGTAAGATTATTTTATTTAGAAGTCCTTTCATTTCTTGATTACTCCCTTGTAAATTAGCAGCCTGTTTCCTCCTGTTGACCAAATACAAATCAACAAGGCAGACAAGAACAAAGCCTGACATTTAAGGTGTGTGTTCCTGGTGTTTCTATCTTAAGAAGTTGCACTTTATCCCAAGAATCACTTTGTAAAGCTATTTGATTCTGTCTTTGGTCTCTGATTGTGTACTGCATGAACGCTTTCCTTTGACTTTGTATTTGTCACCTCAACATCAAGTCATTTTCTTAAGGTTATTTTTAAAGGGCACGAAAAACAGTTTTTTTTTCCATTGTATTATCAATTTTTTCAATAAAGTGAATCACTCCGGAGAAATTCAGCATTGTTTGTGTAATGTTGTATACAAATGAGCAGCTCCCAAATACTTATTATCTGCTTTGATATGCTAATTAGAATCACGTTCTGCTTGTTTATCTCTGTTATGGCCAAAATAATGAACCCCAATGTCACCCTTCAGTTACATCCCTTCCCCAACACATATCAAGTACTCTGAGCCACACCTTGGAATACATTAGCTGCAACAACAATGCTAAGTATCTCAGGATTGATTTACTGTAAAAGAAAAAAAGGCTAGTAAAGACTAAACTGTCTGTACTGCTGAGTTTTGAATGCTCTTCGTGGTGGGTGACAAAATGGCCACTGCGTTATCCACCATGCAACAAGACTAGCACAGTGCCTGTAATCGGTTTGATCTGTAACCACAGACTTAGTTTTGAAATCCATAACATATCTGAAAAAATAAAAAATACATTATTTAGAAAGAGAAAATGTGTGATTATAGTGGTCTGTGTGAATTGTAATACCCACTAGTCAGATCAGACACGTCTAATTATTAAAACTTAACTTTTATTGTTCCATAAAGAAAAGAAACAAAATTATTGGTTCTTAAAATATATTATGTAGTACTTTTTTTATATTTTTAGAATATTATTTTTATCTTTTTTATGGAACAATAAAAGTTCAGCTTTAATAATTAGGTGTGTCTGATCTGACTAGTGAGTATTACAATTCACATAGACCATAGAGTGCACTTTAATTACATGTTTTCTCTTTCTAAATGGTGTGTGTGTGTATGTATATATGTATTTGTGTGTGTGTGTGTATGTATGTATGTATGTATATATATATATATATATATATATATATATATATATATATATATATATATATATATATATATATATAGTAGTACAAATAGGGAATAGTACATTTAGTGATTCCATTTGAATGTTTAAAAATAAGTTGATGAAAACTTATTTCCTGCTCAAATTTCTCAGAAATACAGTATATGCACTGCAGTCTGGGAAAACTGGGCGGGGCATGCAAATGAGGCCACATTATATATATATATATATATATATATATATATATATATATATATATATATATATATATATATATATATATATATATATATATACACGCACATACACAATTTATTTCTGTAATAATTTGCTGTATTCATTTCATGGGTCCCAGCCTTGTTATGTCTGATGGTATCTACAGGGAGTATTTTTACGATGTGCGTGGTTTCCCTTTCTTGGGAAGGACACACACCATCCATTTTGAGTCTGGTTGTTTGGTTGCCATGACTGTGGTTCATGCTCCTCCTTTACTTGCTCTGAAGGTCATTACAATAAGATGTGTTTGTGTACAAAGATAATCTACTGTTTGTGACTGTCTGTGGCATGTTTGGTTTATATAGTAATTATTAACATTAGCACGGCTCTCCCACCCCGTGATGTATAAGGGTTACAGAAGCATTAAATCACTGATGCACATTTTCGTGCGCATACTCCCTTTGTGGTTAATGTCATTGTACACTGGAAGTATAAATTCATTTTAAGAGAATGAAGGCTCCTGGAAGTTTACCCTGTTGGCTCCTGAATGCTATATGGAGCAGTTATATATCTATATAATCCATTGCCTGGCTCTAAAGTTTCAGATACGGTAACTAAAGCTACAATTTATATATTATATCTGGAAACTCTAGGAAATAACAGTACTTTATCAATTGAGTTTTCCTCCAGTAAATGATCGTGATCACTCTTGTTTTCCACGTGAATTACACTAGAGATGATGGACTGAGAGCCCTGGGGGTAATCAGTAATTATTTGTGATGACCTCTCATTAACAAGCAATATTAATTACCATTTGTATCTTGTATCAGGCTTATTACTGACAGTTAAAAATTGCACACTTGAATGTTTACTGTACTGAAATACATTTTACAAATGGCATTCAGTCGATGGGGGACAGTCATACCACTGTAATACACTAATATTTCCTAGTAATAGGATGTAGATAACGGTGGGGGAAGTACACGGTTGCCCATGCTACATTTGTCTTATGACGTTGTGTTCATCATGTGTATATTAAGTCACCGCTTTACAAGTTATCTGTAAAATGGTACATCACTAAAGGAACCTCTATATAAATTGCAGATTTACTAAGTAAGTTAAGCAGCAAATCATTGTAACTCGTAAGTAAATTTAAAAATAAAATTATTTTCAAGAAAATGGGACATATACTTATTTAGGGATTATAGTTAGACACAGTATGCACAGTAGCGTAAGATCATTCAGTGCTTTTGTTATATCAATAAGAGAGTTGGAAGTTCACACATAATGTATACGCTGCGGAGATGCACAATTCTATTTCATTTCCCATAAGAGTGGCCTTTTAGTGTCCCCTCACGGCGGCCTAGCGGGATATAACATTCCATATTCCAGTGCCCGGGATGTGATCCCCAGTATCCTTAGAGAATAATTGCAAATCCCCATGTCCCGCAGTGAGAGCTTCATGGGATAAATGACTTGTGTCTACGGTGTGGGACTGGGGACTTTAGGGAAATCTCTGAGCACAGGAATCTGAGGCTCCGGAGAGCGTTTAGCAAAATACCCGGCTGAAGACGTGCGGCGCGAGACAGTATCATTTAGGGGAGGATTTATGCTACTCTATTATTCCTATTTTGGGTAGCTGGTTCCTAAATATCTAAATAACATCTTAGTTGCATTTTATGCAGACATCTCCATGGGGTATTTTACCTCATAAATGTGGCACGTTAAGTGTCTGATATTCCATTTGTGAAAAAAGGTGCAAAGGAGCTGACGCGATTATATCCAATGTGAGGACCTGGTGTATTTGCAAATATGTATTTATTTTAATGAATTGGCACAATTATGGGGTCAAATTAAACATTTTAAGGCCTTGTTTTAATGCAGAAGCCCCAAGTAATGTTTTCCCTTCAAAATATGGATATACTATTTTTTAATATGACTTTTTCGTGTTTTAATCAATGATGCCAATCATTGCCCTAAACTTAAACAGGTTGCTTCATATTGAGCAAAAATATGTGTCATTTACTAGGCTGCTAAAAAAAATTGCAGAAACCGTTTTCTTAGACTTTTGTGAAATGTGTGAAAGTCCCACACATGGACTTGCATACAGATTGAAGTGAGCCCTTTGTAGAGCAGTGCCAAATTACACCTAAATTCAGCATTATACAGTCATTCCAAAAGGTTTCACTTCTTTTTATCTGCTAATAGGCTGATCTCTAGCAATGCAGCCAGCCTTCAGGAACTAGTGGGAGCAGAGGGAGGGCATTTCTCCAAAGTGAATATAAGCTCCATATCAGACAAAGAACAAAACATTTTTTTGGCATGATTAGACTTGTACTGCAGTCCTGTGAGTAATTTTACTTTCACTTCTGATTTGTTTGCGTTTCTTCTATTAATTTGTAGACACTTGAACTAAACTGCATATGAAGTTGTAGAGTTAATGTAATTATTATGTTATTGTTACTGATCTAGTCATCTTAATACTATATTCCACCATCCAACCCGTACCGAAGGCGCTCAGCGCGGGGCTCGCAATGAGCGACAAGGTGCTCAGAGGACCAAAAGCCTCACATTGTGTGGCAAACAGCATTGCCAGCCTTACAATTTTAATCCCAGCATTTTTGACGGGCAAGTTCCTAGTGTGTGTGTATGTATATATGTGTATGTATATATGTGTATGTATATATGTGTATGTATGTATATATATATATATATATATATATATATATATATATATATATATATATATATATATATATATATATATATATACAATGTGTGTCTGTGTGCCAGCTGTTATTTGCTCACCATGACAATCTAGTGCCCTGGGTTTGTTGAGCCCTGGGTTATAGTTAGGGGTGGATTTTTTGGAACAAAATCTTATGCTTCTATCCTGCATATAATCCATCCACTTCAAGAAAATATATATGTACACAGTTTAACTGACGTCTGTGCATACTTGATATTAAGTTGAAGAAAATTACTTGTTGCTGCTTTAATTAAAGAATGACTTTATTTAATTCATTCATGCTAATATTTTCATTTGTTAAAAAAATGAACACAAAAATGAGTATAATGTTGTCTTTACTTCTTCTGCTGGGATCCTTGCATTCCTTAATGTATGTACCAGCCCTTGGCATGTCTCTGGTCACACTTGCCTGAACCTTGCCGGCTTGCACAAGGACTGATAACTTTTTCTGTGATTAAGAGACATCACATTGAACTTTTTTCTATTTCTGCATAAGTGTTTGTTCTTGCAGCCCCTTTTTTAAATTTTTCTTTTTATTCGTTTTTTCTTTTTAGACCTTTTTTGTTCGCTCCTCATTCTCTAATTGTATATTTGAAACAAAATAACCTTAATCTATCAAATAAAACTAATCTGTATCTTCTCACTCTTTTGTATTTCCTTTCTTTCTTTACCTTCATTTAATCCTGCAGTGGTTTAGATATTCCATAGAAGGTCACAGTGTTCCCTGGTTTAGGTCAATTACATAAGCCTTCTAAATGATAGGCAGAAAATTAATGCTAGTGGAACTCTCTGAAGGCCATGGGGACCTCCATTTTATTGACCTCCATTTTATTCTAGTATATAAAATCATATGGTTGAATGTGGGTTTTGATGAAGCCAGGGTTCAAAGACCCTATAATGCCACTGCTGGCTCCTAACATTTTTAGTTATTACACATTTCTTTATATAATGCCTTCCTAGACTACTACGTAAATGGCTGTTTCCTTACTAAACTTGCAGGCTCTTAAGTTTCATATACATTTCTCAACCCCTGATTTCATGAAATAATAATGAACAAGTCAAACCCTCTTCCAATCCAGTAGATATAATAGGGTTGAAGCCTGTATTTTTGTCTGTCACCAACTAAGTATGTGCTGTTATTCAGCGTGTAACAGAACTGTTGTAATGTCGTTCCACTAAGTAGCTAGAGTGGGTGTAAAGTGCTCAGTACAAATTAATGCTAGACACAGGGTAGCATGTAAGGACATCGCTTATACAGTGGTTGATCAGTAAAGGCTGTATTCAGCCTCCCACATATGAAAAATACACAATCACTCTAGAAAACGGTTTCTGTAGTTTTTTTATTTTAACTGCCGGTAATTCAGAACCTTAACCCATCCTGCTCACATATTATTTGTATTCGGATGAATCTATTTGAGTTGGAAGCACCATTGAAAGTTAATATTTAGCCGTATGAATTCAGGAGACCCAAAATGTAATGGATTTCCTTAACCCAGATGAAGTGACCACTTAATAATAAGTGATAAACTTCAGCGGGACTTCCTATTTAGCACTAAAACAAATAGCATGTCGAGCATTAGGGGTAAGTTAATAGTCCATTGAACTTTCTTATTTACAATATTAGGAAGAACTTTGTTTGATAATTGGCAGAATCTGACCCAAAACAAGAGTTAATTTGCAGAGGGGATCTGGCAAGTTTTTGTCTGTAATTTCTTTTTAGCGATAAGAATAAAGAAAGTGGTAAATAGATGCCTGAATAAGAGCAAATAAAAAGTAGCTGTATTCTCTTCATTTACCAAACTGGGTAGTAGTCTATTAATTTTAGAAATATTTTCAAGATTAAAAAAAAAAAAATGTCAGTCTTGAGGCCAAACTAACAAGGTTTGATTAACAGATTTGTTTGAAGTTCAAGATGTTGCTGAAGGGATTCTGTAAGGATACCAATCAAATGCTTCTTCATGGAATGTATTATTTTGTTGTCAGACCTTCCTTAACTTGTAACATAATTAGTGTACATAATTAACCATTTGGTTTTCATAGTGGAAGTGGTGAGGCCTTCACATCTTGTCTGGACAGCCGGGTCACCTTGTGAAGACCACTGTGCCGATTGGTGGTGAAGGAGGCTACTGAAGACATTGTGTTTGCCAAACTCCCACTATTATTCATGTTAGCGTCCCCTTTAAAATAAACTTTTTATTAGACTGATTTTGTCATTAAATCTCCAACATAAGCAGTTGTTATTAGCCGAAAGGCTAACTGAAAGTACAAAAGTTCACCATGTTACTGCAATATGCATGGTTTCCAGTAAAAACAAAAAAAAGTCCTTATCTTAAGAGGAAGTTTCTACTGAATTGGTGTATAAAAAAAAAAAAAAAAAAAAACCCTCTTCTGAATATTGCACTGGCACAGAATGCTTTTGATCTAGTTTTGGTTTAGCAGTGGATTCTATTTTTTTTTTATAAAAACCTGATTATTGTAAACCGTTAGGGAAGAAGCATAAATGAAAGTAGTGTGAGTACTAGACATTCAAAATGAAACAGGCACACTACTGGTTATAATAGCATGGGATAACCCTACAAGAGATATATATATATATATATATATATATATATATATATATATATATATATATATATATATATATATATATATATATATATATATATATCTGGGAAGATTTTGTGCATAATATTTAATTGCCCATTTTATTTGTATTCATTTGGTCTTTGATAATCTCAAGAA
The DNA here is from genome assembly GCA_027410445.1 of Discoglossus pictus. NCBI lineage: Eukaryota > Metazoa > Chordata > Amphibia > Anura > Alytidae > Discoglossus > Discoglossus pictus. Next base: position 55,566,173 of record CM050166.1, read on the forward strand.
TAAACAAATATTTTAAATGTTCAGTATCCTAATGATGTATACCTAACTTCTTAAAAGACCACATCATCATTTTCTAATGTGTAACAAACTTTGGTAGCAGTGTAAGCATAAACAAAATGCAGAAAAATGTAGATTTTTTTTTATATAGTTTTCTGTCTCTTCTTGTTTCAACACATCTTGAAGCCTGATGGGTGTGTTTATAATTATCTATCAGGGGAGGGAGGCTCGGGAAGATGGAGGTGGGTTTGTAAAATAATGGGGTATTTTAGAATTTTATACCAACAATTTGCACATAGCTTGCATCAATAATTTCAAGCGATTTTCTCCAGAAATGTAAATTTCCCTCATATACTTGAAACTTTCCCAACAAAGTACAGTATCAGGAATGCCCCCATAGATCAACAGAAGCATCACATTTGCTTTTCTAATTAAACAATAGCTTTATTACATTTTCCAGCATAATTATGCTCTTAATCAGACTAAATTTTTCAATTTTTTTTTTTAATTGTAGCGGTAATATAATTGTGTGAATTCAGTCCAGACTTACCAAGATGCCAGTGCCATCCCCAAATCTTGCTGGTAACTTTAGGGCACCTATTAGACAAAGTGTTGGTAAATATGCCTCCTATATTGTTGCATTTGCAGTTTGCAAATGCTTTTAATTAATTCTCTACTTTTTTCTAATGTTTAAAATCTTCTTCTCTTTTTAAATGCATAATATGCAAATGTGTGAATTGAATGCCCCCTTACAGTGTGGTACATGCAGCATCTACTGTCTGATGTGTGGTTTCCTTTTCACATGTCATTGTATGTTTGCTCAGAATGATCAAAGCCCACACAGAAAGCACTTTTACTTGATAAGGCACATACACACACCATTTCCTGTAATCATCTAAAACTCTTTTCAGATTTGAAGAACTTTACACAGGGACATGTTGAGTAAATGGAAATAATTATGTACGCATTACTTTTTAATACTTCCCATTATTAATTACTGTACAATAAATCCACTTTAGGTGTGAGATGTTGCATTGATGTTACCCGCATAATGTTTTCTACTAGAAGTTATGAAAAACAAAATGTTTTCCTGTAACCTTGTGAAATAAAAAAGTCTGATTTACGTAAGATTAAAGATTAAAGATTACAGCGGTCTTGTACATGGCACTTTTTGAAGGTCAGATTGATTCTATATATAATGCTAAAATAGGATATGAATTGAAAAAAAAATACTGATTTGAACTTTTAGATTTATGCAATTGGTGGGGGGGGGGATAGTTAATGTTGTGCTGGTAATGTGTTATATCTTGTTACTAAGAAGGAGATACCACATTATTGAGGCCTGGTGGACTAGCTGGAAGGTTCTGGATATGGTATTTTTTTTAACGTACCTAACATTTCTTCTGCTAATCTTTCAAACTTTCTTTAACCTACTAAGCGCTCTAAATTGATAGCCATTGACTTCCAGTGCTCAAGCACTACTTACATATTACACCAGGACTCCATAGGATAGCATAAGAATGGAGTCGTTCCCTAAAACTCCACCCTTTAGTCCAATATACTTGACATTTTACAACATTTTAGTAAACCATAGTAAATTTTAATTAGACACACTATGCAAAGTGAACAATTAATGAAGTAAAGTTTATGTAGCATGGTCTTTGGAATTGTTTGTGAACAATTTAAATAAAGTCATGTTAGTTCGTAGATACCATATCTCTTATGTTGCTGCTGTTCACTCATTCAGTCTGGTTCGACTCTCCTTGACCCTATTTACTACAGCACGCCATGCACGTTGGTCAGCCACGGACCTTCTGAGCTCTCTCAAGCTCATCGCTTCAATGACCTCATCTATCCATATTCACCGCTGCCATCCCCTTCATGTGCCTTCAATCTTTCCCAACATCAGTCTTCTCTAGGAAATCCAGTCTTCTCATTATATGGTCAAAATATTTGAGCTTTAGCCTCATGATCAAACCTTCCAGAGAACATTTAGGCTTGGTTAGATCTTCCTGGAGTACATACTTACCCACATACTGTGTACCATAATACTCTCTAGTCTCTAGTAAGGAGCAGTAGCACGCTATTTAGACATGGTGTTTTGCCTAAACTGAATGTTAAAAATTGTAATTTAATTAGCATATTTTTGGGGTTTTGTTTTTGTCATTTGATACAGTTTGATTAACACCTTCTGGGATTCTTCAGCTTACATGAGCTACATCCTTCAAAAGAAAGGCTTGTAATACTAACACACTCTATACCCTGCCTGTTCAACTAATTAATCTATCGTTTTTTTAAAAATTTTTATAGGTGAACTTGTGGAGGACCACATTGCAGTACAAGCATCATTCGGCTGAAACCATCTTGGAACCATTATTAATTCATTCTAATTAAACTTGAGTTTGGAAGCTCAGTTATTGCCTGTAATTATGATCTGTGCTATGCACATACTTTGATAGAAACAGTAAGGGTGTGGTAGACATGAGTTTACATCGGCAGATGGGTTCGGATCGGGACCTTCAGTCATCTACTTCCTCAGTAAGCCTCCCTTCAGTCAAAAAAGCACCAAAGAAACGAAGGATCCCATGGGGATCCATATTCCGCAAGAAAAAAGACCCCAAACGCAAATCAAGAGATCTAAATGTTGGCGTCGATGGAATTGCAAGCATAGAAAGCATTCACTCAGAAATGTGTACGGATAAGAACTCTGTATTTTCTGCCTCATTAAACTCCTGTGACAATGGAACGGTCTCTGCGAGCAAGCAGAGTGGTGACTTTATGGAGTGCCCCCTGTGCCTTTTACGGCACTCTAAGGACAGGTTTCCAGAAATAATGACCTGTCACCACAGGTCGTGTGCGGACTGTTTGCGCCAATACCTTCGGATAGAGATCTCGGAGAGTAGGGTCAACATCAGCTGTCCCGAGTGCTCTGAACGCTTTAATCCCTATGATATCCGCCTCATACTCAATGATGAACTATTGATGGAAAAATATGAAGAATTCATGCTCAGAAGATGGCTTGTTGCTGATCCCGACTGTCGGTGGTGTCCAGCTCCAGACTGTGGGTAAGCAAAACCATTGTAGTCATTCATTTTCTTAATCAACATTAGAATAACTGCAGGTAAAAACAGGCAACGTGTTTTCAGAATGTAAAAAAAAAATACAAAAAAATAATTTTTGTTTGTAGTTACGCTGACATGAAATCTATTATTATTATTATCTTTATTTATATTGCGCCAACATATTCTGTAGCGCTGTACAGGGGTTTAGTACATGGCAAAAAACATAGTTAACACCTTAGAAGGAATGTAGGGCCCTGTTTTTGAGCATCTGTAAAAAGATATTTCATCTGTAAAAAGATATTTAGTAGTATTGACACATTTTCTGAATGCATGCTAGCATTTGCTGGTATTTCGTGTCACTTTATGTTCATTTGTATAGGTGGACGCAACATACGTTTCACAGCAGGTGCAAAACCATGGGAATCTATTTAATGTTTGCTTAAAGTACCTCTGCAATTCAAGGAAAACGATACTTTGTTATGTTTGTAACCATATTAGCAACTGTGTAAGCCATAGACATGAATTTTTGAAGAATGCAGGAATCCATTTTGTGTTTGTTACTATGCCTAGTCTAAGCTGAGTCAATAGGGTGTGTGTTTAGTCTGTGAAGAGGAGGGGGGGGGGTAAGGGAAGAGAGCCATTGAAAATAATATTGGATTAGATTGAAATAGACACAATGCTCTTTCCTTCTCACTGTCCTGAACAAAAAGGCCCCTTGCATCATTGACTACAACAATAGTTCTCCAGAAATGTAAATCTTTCTTGCACGCACACAACTTCCAGCAGTGTGTCATGGATCTCCCCAGGGTCCTGCAGAGGCATCAACATATTTTTTTCTAATTAAGAACTCCTATTTAGACAAATATTTTGATATTGGTGTGCAGTGATCATGTAAGAAAAACCTCTTTGCAAATGTCTCAGGCATGCTTGAATTCATTCTTTTTTTTTTTTTTTTTTTTGCAAGTATCCCTAAAATTTTGATTGGAGGCCTGTTCTATACATTTACAACCATTTGTGTAAATAACTAATTTCACACACTAAGGGCCTCATTCTATTATCGGCCGTAGGAGATGCGGGGCTGCAAGGACCGGCCGCAAGCTATTCGGCTATTCTATTCCCCTCAGGCCGGGGACTCCGGCAGGCTTGCGGCCGGCGCCTTGCTATCTCTTGCGGCCGCTCGCGCCAGAGGAAAGCCTTTGATCTAAAACGGCCGCAAGAGTTTCGGCCGCAAGAAAAGCCCGGTTGCTATTCAATTGCTCCGGGAAACCTCTCTGCAAGGCTAAAAGTGAGCCGCAGCTTACTTGCAGGAAAAAGGTCCCGCTAGCACCAATTAAGCACATTATAAAGCCGAAATAAAGCCATCCTGCACTCAGAGAAGACTATAAAGTGATTGTAGGTGTTAGCAAAAATAGCACAACATTCCCCTATACTCAAATCCGTAAAAAAGATTTTTTTTTATATATGTCAAATATCCATGTAAAAAGTCCAGAGTGCTTGGAGCACCTCAGACACGCCCACGCCGCAGCCGGAAAATAAACAGTTAATGTAAACTCGGATTTGGCCTGATATGCAAGCTTGAGAGGGGGTTGCTATTAATCCTCATGTCCCCCAATATGATCCCTAGCATTTACAGAGCTTTACAGTGCCGTCTTGAATTTATTTTTGTGTTTAAAGATTTCTGAGCTTACGGCCGGTTGCAAGATATACGGCCGGCCGTAAGGGGAGATCCTTGCGGGGCCGTTTAATTGAATTCCAAGATAATGGAACCCCCGCAAGGAATCGCAGCCTTACGGCCGATTTACGGCCGATAATAGAATGAGGCCCTAAGGCAGCAATACACCAGGAGCCTGGGCCAAAATTTGCGCATCTGTCCCCTATATGTTTTCTGCAAAATATAAGGTGTCTCTATTGGAGGCTTCTTTATAGGATCCTAGAAATAGCCTGTCTGGCTCCTGTAAAACATTTTTATGTATCCACCTTCCAAAATCCTCTAGATACTAGATAAAATGGGGCATTGACTCAAACTTGAAGCTGCTTTTTACTAAATATTTTTGAAGTGCTGCTAAGAGACAATCTGTATGCATCTTGTGCATCTATTACCAATAGAATTATTATTATTATTATTATTATCTTTATTTATATCGCGCCAACATATTCCGTAGCGCTGTACAGGTGGTTAGTACATGGCAAAAAACAAACTTAACACCTTAAAGAATGGAGGGCCCTGTTTTGAGCATATAATCAAATGCACATAGTGCTTGTTTCCAAGACACGAACACACAATTGAAAACTCGCAAACTTACAATCTAAGGGTTTAGGTGTGATACAAGAGGGTGACAAATACAAAATGGCAACGTGAATGCAATTTGTTTAGTCAATTGGAGGGGTCTGTGTGTTGTACTGTAGATTGTGGGTGGGAGTGTTATTAAGCTGTGGAGTGTGCAGTTGTAATTATAGAGGATGAAGGTGAAATGATTTTTTAAATAGGTGTGTTTTTTTTAGTAAATCACTGTGTGCTGTGGGGCAGACCTTTGCTGGGATGGTATGGAAGGTTTGAATTATCAAAAACAGAGCGTTTAAGCACTTGTTAGAGATGCAAAGCAACCCTTTTGTGGTTTATTTTAATGGTAAAACCAGGGAAACTTCCATATACTATTAAAGGCTTTCCATTTGCTGGTTCTGTTGTGCATTGCTCGTGTAGGGTAGTCTTTCAGATGCAGGTTTTGCCTCTGCTCTTACCATGAGCTGGTTTTGCAAGCTAAACTTTCATAATTTGTTTTTTTCCTACGTATATGGAAAATCTCTCAGATTTCTGCATTCCACAGATTACCTGTGAGTAGGTGGGATGGAATTTTCAACCAATAGGAAAAGAAGTTTGGTGCCAGCCCCCTGAAACTTAACCCACAGCTTGGCAAGAGCATATAATTTACATTGCTGTTCGGATATAAAATGCATAAAGGGATTTGTTTGTGGTATTTTCTTTTGCATAGTTCGTAAGTAACTTAACATTTCTTTAAAAAAAATCTGTTTTAAAATGTTATTATTTTGACTAAATCTATTACCAAGTCCAATTATTTGTTAAAGCCTACAGAAGTGGAAGTCCATGATCAATTTTTTATTACATATACTTTATACCAATTGATAATTATATAATCCAGTGAGATGCAAATGTATTTGTGAAAGTGAAGTTAAGATCCAGAGTCTTTTCTTATATTATATAACCTATACACTTACAAATATTTTAATATACTAGCACTGAAAAGGCACAGGAAAGAGGAAAGTTACTTACATAGGGAAGGAGACCTATAGAAAGGATACAATTTAGCCAATACTTAAAGGGACGGTTAATTCAGCACAACTTTGAGCATACCAATGTAAAGTTCTCCTAAAACATGTTGAAAAACTTTTTGCCCCTACACAGTCACAGCTACTTACAAGCTGCAGAAAGAGGGTTAACCCTTCCCAAATTCATCTGGTTAGATAAAGGACTGCTGGAATCAGCTAAAGAGTACAGTTGGGAGTTAACTTCTCCTCCTGCATTCCTGTAGTTCAGTGAAAAACTATAAATCTTTGTGCTCAGGGAGCCTTCACCGCTCAGTGTCAACAGATGTTGTTAATCATGGAAGTCAGGAGTGTGTTTGTAAAAACAAGACCGTAGATTTTTAGCTGTTGTTAGTGTAATTAAAAAAGCAATAGATAATTTTACCATAGAATCTTGTGCTCTTTCACACCATGAAGAGCACTTATAGTAAAGTAAATGGCCCTTTAAGAATATGGAAACTTTAAGAGTGATATATAGAACATAATAATGGTGTGAACTGTTGGGGCATCTTGATTTTGACACAGGTCCCCACCTATTGACTGCCCCTGTCCTACAGTAAATGTACATAGAAGTGTGTTGCTTTAATCAATCTCTTTATCTACCCATTAAGCATCATCTGATATTTATTTTATTAGCACATTATTGTTGAGCTGTCCAACCCTATGGCTCAGAGTCTATTGTATTCAGTTGAAAGTCACGTGGCATCAGGCTGTGCTTAATTTGTGGATCAGAAAGCCTATGTGGCAGGTAAAAGTTGCAAACGTCAGTGTAAGTTTACTGTAAGAAAATGCATGCTTTTAATAACAATTGATAGTACTTATAACGACACAGTGGGAGACTTCCACATGCACACCCACTATCTTTTTTATTTTTATTTTGTGTTTTGTAAAGAGAACCTAAAATGGCCACCTTTAATTTATTATTTATACTCTCTTGGTCATGAGTTTAAAACATCCTAGCCAAGAATTATCTTGGTAACACTAAAAACAAGATGTTATCAGTATACAAATCTTGGCCACTTTGTCCAGTGTTTAGAGTTTTTCTCTCTCATGGTTCATTCCAGTTTTATTACCAGTGACATCTGATAGTCGTATACAAGCCGTGAGTGTTTCCTGCTTATTGTAAAAGCTCCAGCTATTAAATGGGAGTCTTATTTCAATCTGTAAATCTGTTTTCGCTTATACAAGATCATTGAAGGGCTACAAATGTCAGAATTGTAAAGCAAGTAACGAACATTAGCAGCTCTGTAAGCAATGAGCAGATTTTTTAGAGAACCTTAATTTTAGCATTTATCATGTGTCTAGATCAGGGGTGGTTAGTTCGGTCCTGGGGGCCACAAACAGGCCTGGATTTGAGGATATCTCTGCTGTGCACCGTTGAGTCATCCTGATCGACTGACTCAGCTGTGCACAAAAAGGAAATCATCAAATCCAGGCCTGTGTGTGACCCTCCAGGAACAAACTTGCCAACCCTTGGTCTAGATGATTGTCCAAAATGAATTATGAATGTTATGCTAATTTCAGCAGAGGTTTTCAGGGGCATTTTGTTTATTTTGTTATTTTTCATGCAAAAAATGTTTTCATACACTACTGATTCTCCTCTATCAGATGCACTCATAATCCAGGAAATTTAAATATGCCCTTAAATTCATTTATGCAGTGGCTGACATAGCTACAATGGCTTGTTTGCATAGTTCCCAAGCATATGAATTTTTAATTAACCTACAGTAGCTTTTTAAGGTGTGGTCCATTTTATAACCTGGATGTTTTGTTCTTTTTATATTGTCTGCGTACATATTTTATATTAAGTTGATTGCAAATAAAAGCTTTTGTAGCTTATTATTGGCCATTTTCACAGCCTTTCGCCTTGATTGGGATTAGATATTTTTTGGATAAGCATCTAATTATTGCTTACAGTCTTTGTCATGTTTTTAATTCATATTCTAGCTGGCAAGATTAATGCTTGTGCCAGATATTGCTATGATGAGGAACAATGTAAACCTACTTTATTATTATGTCACCTCTTTCATGGATCCTTTGTGTATTGGGCTGTAAGACAGAAGTACGAAAACTATGGCCTGGTGGTACCTAATTATATACATAATTGAAATAATTATGAAACTTAATGAGGTGGTCCTTAATGTACACAATTATATACATAATTTAAATAATTATGAAATTTAATAAGTGTGAATAAATATTTATAAACCAGTGGAGCAACAAATTACAGCAGTTAAAGGGATAGGCAATCATGAAGACCGTCTTCAGTGTTCAAGTGGATTTATTTTTCAACTCCAATCTGATCCAATCCTATTTCTGTTATTAATGTACCTGTGTGTTTTATTTTACTTGCTTTCATATTCTTTTCACTTACCCTTTACCTGTGTCGCTTATTATATTTTATTTCTAAGGCACCAACATATTTTGTAGTGCTATTTATGGGTTAAGTACAAGTAAAAACAATAAGAACGCCATGTGGAAAAACGGAGGCTCCTATTATTGAGCTCTTTCTTTAATTGAACGTTTTATAAATGAGCAATGATGCCAATGGCTAGACTAAGACGCAAACCAGTCTTGAAAACATATCCTAAATAATGATACATAAAATATATCTCTGGATAATGGATAACTCAATTGTGTTTCATTACAATGGCATGGCAACATGGCAGCTTCATTGATATGAACCAACATTACTAAGAAAATAAACGTCTTCCTCTCCTTATAAATTTAATAGTGGCTCATTAGCATGTCATTTGAATATCTGTTGCCAAAGGAACACAATACACAAATAGAAACCTGGAACAATAAAACAAAGAAATAGAGGGAAGATAACAATACGCAGGAAATTGGTTGCCTTGATTTTAGCTTGTGATGTCTTATTTTAACTAGTGTGATTTAAACAGCTGCTATCCTGACTTCTTCAGCCTCTTAGTGTGCCAAGAACATCTTCTTTTTCTCTTGCCGACTTTCTCTCCCCCTCATCCGTCTCCTTGAATTGATTGATCAATTGAGAGAACAAACAAGTATGTTTAGAATACTGTCACTGGACACAAGCCCAAGTATTCACATAATCCTTTGTACATTCTTGGCATCTGGTGTGCCAGGTACATCCTGAGTCCCTCCGTCAGCCATTGTTTGAATAAACCCTTTGACTGGAAGCAAACGTCTTACAATCAATAAGAGGTCACCTCTTGAGTATAGAGTTTTAAACTTCAAGAATGACATTTATTCACTATAAGAGTGAGATTGTGGCAGCAGATTTAAAGGCAAACTTTGAAAATAGAGTTGAATAGATTTGTAGATGCAAACCCTTCCATCGTTTATATGGATACAGGAAAAAATGTAACTTTTCAGATTTTGGGATCTTGATGGAATTTATTTTTACCCATCTGAGACCAATGGCTGTTTTATTGGGGCGGCTTGTTTGCTTTTTCTCTTTTAATGCAATTAATACATGGATTGCAGGGGATCTTGGATAAGAAACCGGAAAGTCTAGGCTGTGTATCTATTATTAATGTGATAAGTCGTGCTCTAGATCCTGGATGCACTGCTTTACACCAGCAGCAGAGAGATTTACACTTGGAAAGTGGATCAACACTCACATTTCTATTTAGAAGCTAGTTTTCAATGATTTTATCTCAAGGGTTACCCTGCTACAGGTTCTTATGCCTCATAACAGGAGGGATAGACAAATATGCCTGAATCTTAGGAGCCAGTCAGGTTTGAGAGTAGCCATTCTAACATTTAGGAGCCAGGCATTGGATGTTGTGTGTGTATTATAATAAATAGTACATTTGGAAGCCCATTTGGCAGTTAAGAACATATTTCCTGCTTAGGTTTCCCAGTAATACAATCCTTGAACTGCACTCTGGTGGGACTGGGCGGGGACATGCAAATGAGATGCAATGTACCTTTGAATTCAAAACAACATTTTTTACATGGCTCCTTTGAAGCATATGCGTGCTGTATTACACGGCTTTATGCAAAGCCCAGGATTGGATTATGCGCAAGCCAAGAACCCACTCACAGACGGAACTGTTTCAAGGTTGATGCCTCTTATCAGTGGCAGGTTGGTCCTGATTCTAGTCATTATGGCTCCCTGGCTTAGTGTTTGCAGAGCCCTGCTTACTGCACCCTCAACTCTATCAAACAATGAATGACATACTTAAGCTAGGATGTGCTCTCCTATAGTACTAATTATACCCTTATACATTCTAACTTTTGCAGGAAAAATATCTTTGAGATGTGAAAATGGCTACTTAAAAACCCCTCATAAATGAAAGGAAATTGAATAAAGAAACAATTAGCCAATGACAAGTCAAGATGATATTTAGATTAAATCACGTGTGGGGTTGAATGAGTCAAAACTATAATAGTTGTTTTAACTGTTTAATGGTTACCTACCTGTCATCGTAGATCCCACACACCTGGGCCAGTCTTAGGCAGCTTTTACGTCCTGTACCTTTAATGGCCCCTTTAACACATCAGTTACTAAACGTTCAGTAAATAATTTCACAGGCACATCCTAGAATTGACCATCTGCTTCCTCTCTAATGGGACCCAAGACTAGAGTTTCCTGTGCTTGTATTCACCCCGAATTAAGGATTGTTTCGGCAGTAACAGTTTTCCTAAACAAACCAAAGAATTGTGGATAAAGTATATTATGTGGCTGTTAGTAGATCATATAGGAAGCTTTATTTAATCTTATATTACTCTGTAGCTTGATTGTGGGAGGAAAAGGTTAAGCTTTCTTAGATACTTTCTCAGTTTATTTTTTATTTATTTACACCTTTTTATGTTAAAGGAGCACTGTACAATGAAAAACAAATGTCTGAAAACTTTGTGTATGAATGCACAATTAAGCTGACAAATTCATAAAGCTTGTTTTTTTTTTATTGAAAAAAAGGTTTCCATGAATCCATTATATGAAGATGATGATGGTGTGTGAGTGTGTGTGTGTGTGATAGAGGGGTATTTACATTTCTGGAGAGCTGTGATTGCATCAATTGATGGCTAGTTAGGGGGGTGGTGTCCATTTCAATCCAATCCAATAATCGAGCAAAGGCTCCATGTTTCCTTTTTTACTATCCCTTCCCAATGATGGTCAAAACACACATCCTTATGATCCAGCTCTGAGAAATTGATGTAACACAAAATGGATCCCGTATACTCATAAATAGTCTGCAAAAAAGTCACATTCCCATTTGTTTGTCAAATGCTGCATATTAAGGGGTGTTTTCTTTGCAGCATTCTCCTTCATTATTCCTACTCATCAGGGATTCGACTTAAGGACGTTCTCAGCAACGTATCTCGTCCTTAACACGGGGCCACCTGTAAACATGTTTGCCCAATAAAAAATATGTCACTGCATTGCAGCAGCCATTTCTGGATTACATTGTTGTTCTCTCTCTTTCAGTTATGCCGTGATTGCTTTTGGCTGTGCCAGCTGCCCAAAGCTAACGTGTGGCCGGGAAGGATGTGGTACCGAGTTCTGCTACCACTGCAAGCAAATCTGGCATCCAAATCAGACATGCGATGCTGCGCGCCAGGAGCGAGCACAGAGCTTGCGTCTTAGGACAATCCGATCATCATCTATCAGTTATAGCCAAGAGTCTGGAGCAGCAGGTATTTCAGTAAAACCCTCTGTGTGACCGTGTTGGCCACTGTTTGGTGGATGCCGTGTGGCATCTATTGCTTTTGCATCCGAGAATTTACATAAATATTTTGAGATCAAAGATTATTGAGATCAAAATTTGTCCTTTCCTTCCCATGATTCAAATCCCAAGGTCCATTACCGTTGTCATACAATAGTAACCGATTATTAGTATTTGAAGAAGCTAATCTCAACGTAGCCTTTGAAGCATACATTTGAACTTTAGTGTTTGAGTGACTAGAAGGGATGCCAAATGGATATACCAAGTTTTTCTCACAAGTCTAGGTTTTCCTTTACCTGCCCAGGAGTTTGTCCTGCTATAAGTCTATCTGCTGAGAGTCAGATGAAGACTCCTACCAGGACATCCTACTGGGCTTTTCCTCTCCTAGCCCTGAACACCTGATGGGAGGTGGCGAGATGCTTACATGTTGAAGCCTTGAACACTAAAGATCAAATGTATGTTTGACAAACTACATTGAAATATTTTTTTCAAATTCCTATTTCACTGGTAATCTGTTCTTATATGGTCATTGTCACCCCAACAGGAAGTTGATTTAATTTGATAGAGCATCCCTGACTAGATATATGTTGCACTGGCAGTTTTCTTCTATCATAAATCATTCCTGAAATATTTAGAATATTTTTTTTTTCTGGCTCCTGTATGCTAATGTGCGGCTCAGAGTACTTGATAAGAGTGGAAGAGGAGCCTAACTGCCAGATAACATTGACCACTACAGAGACAGACAAGCAGACTGTAATCCTGATTAGCGCATTAAAGCAGCTAATTAATAAGCGTGAGCTGCTCATTTTGCATATAAATGCCCCAACATCAACATGGAATTTCCCAAGATCGATTTCATTTCAGAAATAAATGCATAACACAACATATAGCAAATTTTTCATGGTCTGTGAGAATACCCTAAAAAAACAGTTTGATTTTTGAGGTGACAGAGTCCCTTTAAATAAGAAATTAAACCCTATTGTATGAGCACTACAACAATCCTTTAATACCTTCTAATACCATAATTATGTTATTTATGAACCATACCCTATTAATACTGTGCTTGTAGTTTTAGGGCATTTCCAAGTTATGCTGGCTGGCACAGAAACTATTTATTTTGAGATTTCTATATAAAAGAGTGGACTTTTATTTATTTTCTCAAAAGGGAACATTTTATAAATAAAAAGAACTCTGTATATACAGGAGTGATGACCCAGATTTGAGGGGTCACATTCCCCTCAATTGTCTCCTTCTAAGTTGTGCCTTTTGTGTTGGAGGAACCAATCTAATTTGATTTACATGAAATTACATAGTCATTTTGTTTTTAATAATGAGTAAAATAAACATGGTGCAGTATTACAGATTCTATATCCAATTTTATGATATTTTTGGATGACTTTTTGTCCCTTAGAAATATAATGGGTAAATTATTTTTACAAATATTTAAATAGACAAACACTTCTAGGAGATCTTGTATTCTCTTGGCCTATTTCTTTCTTTTTCAAAAACGTAATTGTGGGTAGTATCTTTTCCTCTCTTGGTGACTCTTACACTATTTCTCGTCTCACTGAGAGACTGATCTTGTAAAGTAGGCATCTTACATATAGTCTTATTAAAGGCTGTCAGAGGGCCCAGTGTGCCCACATCTCTATAGTAAAGTGATATCTGTACTTCAGACACTTATATTGATAACCGAGCCTGAAGGAAGATATTGAAGACCCTTGTACCTTCTTTAGGAGGACATATGAATAGAAAACACATTGTTTAATCATCTTGTAAACTGATAGATATTCTATATCCAAGTTATTGCTATTTCAGTAGCCTCTCTGAATTGTTCAGCAACTTTATTTTTAGCCTTGGTACAAACATTTCTTTTTTGATGTGGATAACATTGTCTAAATGTCAAGGAGTCGCAGTGACGGATAGATCTTCAGGTCATGAGTGGGAAATGGGAAGCTGTGATTCCTCCCTCTCACTTAATGGGTAATTGGTTACCATGCACATAATAGAGATGGCTAAACAACGTATCTCAGAGCTAAAAACAACATCACTCCCGAAACTATCTGTGTAGAAAAAATTCTGTTGCACATTTTCTTGTTGCAGCAAATTTAATGGAGCTCTGGGAGATGACATTTTAAGACCATGCACAAGTGACATTTCATAAAAAAGTCAGAAATGATCTGTCTCTCAGCACATACGAGCTTCCTGAATAACACACACCACTTCCGGGTAATCATTTGATTAGTTATGAACATGAGTTTCAAATCTTTTTGTTGTGTTAGTGTCCCATGTTGGATAGTAAGATATTGTTGCTGGAAATTCCAAGGAATTAAAGCTGAGATGTTGTTTGAATATGGCCTTACAATATCATCTGTTCATATTCTCTGAAGCTAATGTGGAATAGTCATGAAATGTATAAAGCACATTGTCCATGCCTCTTTAGACTACAATGTGGACACTTGGGCCACTAGTCCTAGGTACAAACAGACTGCTTGTCATGCTCCGTGGTAGATCACTTTACTCTAGTTTCTACCCTGAGACTAAGATTAATTGAATGTGCTACTGGCACTCTGATTTGAGGATTGTAGGTGCTAATCTCTTCTTCAGGTGCAGAGAAACATACTAGATAAGTGCAAAGAATTATGTATACATCTTAAATTATTTATTATTATTATTATTTATTATCTTTTATTTGTATCGCGCCAACATATTCCGTAGCGCTGTACAGGGGATAAGAACAAGGGAAATACACGTTTAACAAAATTCAAAAGTTGAAGAGCCCTGTTTTGAGCTTAGAATCTTAGCAGAAAGTGCTTTATCCCAAAGCACCCTACAAGACTGGAAACTCGCTACTTACAATTCTGAGTGTCTCACAGATGAAGTAGGCCTTAAACCAGAGTAAATTTGCACTGAAAGAAAGAGAGAATGGATCGGGGTCAGACTGTTCAGGAAGATAGGAGAGTAAGAAAGAAATGGGAGAGAGACATTAGAATGAAATTATGTGAGGAGGGGGGAGGAGATTTGAGGTAATTATGCCAGCCATAAATGGGGAAGGGATGGCGGAAGATGGGGATGGCAAAACAGGATATAGGAAACAGTTAAAAATTGAAAACAAAACATCAGAAATATTTCTATCTGCCAAGGTATAATAACATGCATACAGTAGTGATATTAATAAACATATTGGCTCCAGGGATGGCACAGTTTCCATAGTCTTCTCTATACCTGCTGAGGTGTAGTTGTGAATGCAATTCTGAGTGTCTCACAGATGAAGTAGGCCTTAAAGCTATTGACTGAGATTCTTCAGTCAAATAAAATATATGCACTCAGGGTTGTATCTAGATTTTTGAAGCCCGTAGGCAGTGATGTGGAGGAGCCCCTGTAACTGTCTTGTTCTAGGTGATTATCCCCTAGTAGCCAACATTTTTTTATTTTTAAAGCCAGGAACCATTAAAAAAAAAAAAATTGGCACCCCTCAAGGGAAACACCCCTGGGGGTCTGCCTAGTTGGCCCAATGGCTAATCCAGCCATATATGCACTAATGGATAGAAGCTGGTTTGTCCATTTATTGAACATGCCATCGAGTTAAAACATAGAGGTGACTTCAAACATCTTGCAAAGTAAAGCTTATAGGTAGGTGGACAAGTTGGCTATCACGGACATATGCGCTACTGCTCTAGAAATGTTATATTTCTAAATCATTTTCAATTTGTCTCCAATTAGTGAAGCATTAGCTATAAAAAAAACTCCTGTTTCTAGTAGAATGGATGCTTTAGTTGAGTGAATTTCTACATGAAATATAATTTGTTTGTGTGTGTGGTATGTTAAGTGTGCTATCAAAGCAATTCTAGAATACAAGTTAATTACTTTATTTTTCTTGTGTTCAGCAGATGATATTAAACCTTGCCCTCGATGTGCTGCATATATCATAAAAATGAATGATGGCTCCTGCAACCATATGACCTGTGCTGTGTGCGGATGTGAGTTCTGCTGGCTCTGCATGAAAGAGATCTCTGATTTACATTATCTTAGGTAAGTACAGATTATACCACTCGTACCCAACCCTTTGCTCATAGGACCTAGCATCTTTTTTTACTACTTCTAATTAGCAAATACATATGGGATTTAGCCCAAAATGATCAACCAGCCATGAGATAAAGATAATGAATTCCCAAGAAAGTCAGCACACATAATCATTAATAAATAAGTGATTTAATAGGGTTTCTTACACTATAATTGGAGTTTGGATTTAATGATTATGCTTTTCTGCACCTCAGTGAATATTACCTACTCAGAAATCTGAGATGTCTCTGCTTACACTGCCAAATGTAAATATCCTATTACTTCATTATGTACACATTGGGAAGCATCTTCTCTAAGAAAAGAGCGAGACGTAATATAGGGGTCAGGATGAGCCATCAAGGGTACATTTATAGCTTGATAAAAACTTCCGGAGTGAAAATGGACAAAGCAGTAGTTGCAAAAATGTATAATTTAAAAGAATAGGTAGGAACAAGTATATTATGAATTTAATTTTATTAAAAAACAACAACATCTTTTTGCAGTTAAATCTCATTGCAGTTTTTATATTTCTGTCACTCAGCCTTTCTAATCCTCCTCCCTAGGTCTGTGTCTTATTTGTGAAGAAACTAACCATAGAGGCATTAGCAATGATTTGTCTCTCACTCAGATCTAGAGGGGAGGATAAGAAATGCTGATTGACAGATAAATATTACAAACTTCAATGTTTGCCCAAGTAAATGCATATACACATAAACGTATGTGTTACCACCTGAAGTATTATTTTATACTATATTTGGAACCTCTGCTGTGTGCTCTTTAATAAATTGAAGGAACGTGGACTCCAAATGTATAGTTTATTATAAATGAAGGTTCTCATTTTAATGTATTGCGGCAGATGTGTTACGGTCTGCATATATTAGATAAAACTGATGTTTTTACTAATGTGTCTAATGGTTATCCTGTCATTTTTCCTTTAAATAAGTGTCACTTTAGTGAATATCACCCTCCTACTTTAGGCTATTATAACAACATCTATTCCAATTGGCTTGAACTTCTGATCACAGACCTGCTTTGTCCACTTTTCCATTGGAACCACTTAGGACTGTTTTAAGATTTCAAAATTACTTCATCGTTCTTTTCAGCTCCATGTAATAGCCATTACCCTTTTCTTTTCATGGTATGGCATTAAAGAATGATTTTTGATGTTTGCCTGCCATGTCCTTCAGCAGAAATAATGGCTTTCATTCAATGCTTGGGGTATAATTTTAAATAGAAAAGTGCTAACTATTTTTAGAGTGTTTGTGTTCTTGTTTCTCAGAGTTGCATGGCTGGCACTCTATTAATATGCAAGGTCAGGCCTGAATATATTTACTGCACACTCCTTTTTGGGAGAGGGTTGCAACATATCTAGGTTTTGTCTAATGAGCTGAACATCTACACAAAACAGACCGTGTAGAAGAATGTTATGGCATATCAAATGGTTCCTTATGAAAATAAAGGTTGAAATCATTTTTCATCTTTCTTCTAATTGTTATTTAATTAAATACTAGACAACTGCCCATCAAAAAATGACGGCAGTTTGTGGTATAATTTTTCATGTTTCTCTCCATCCCCTGTGTCTCTTTTCCCCCCTCTCCCTCCCTGTGTCTCTTTTTCCCCTCTCCCTCCCTGTGTCTCTTTCTCCCCTCTCCCTCCCCTGTGTCTCTTTTCCCCACTCTCCCCCCGTGTCTCTTTTCCCCACTCTTCCTCCCCTGTGTCTCTCTCCCCACTCTCCCTCCCCTGTGTCTCTCTCCCCACTCTCCCTCCCCTGTGTCTCTTTCCCCACTCTCCCTCCCCTGTGTCTCTTTCCCCACTCTCCCTCCCCTGTGTCTCTTTCCCCACCCTCCCTCCCCTGTGTCTCTTTCCCCACCCTCCCTCCCCTGTGTCTCTTTCCCCACCCTCCCTCCCCTGTGTCTCTTTCCCCACCCTCCCTCCCCTGTGTCTCTTTCCCCACCCTCCCTCCCCTGTGTCTCTTTCCCCACCGTCCCTCCCCTGTGTCTCTTTCCCCACCGTCCCTCCCCTGTGTCTCTTTCCCCACCCTCCCTCCCCTGTGTCTCTCTTCACCACCCTCCCTCCCCTGTGTCTCTCTTCACCACCCTCCCTCCCCTGTGTCTCTCTTCACCACCCTCCCTCCCCTGTGTCTCTCTTCACCACCCTCCCTCCCCTGTGTCTCTCTTCACCACCCTCCCTCCCCTGTGTCTCTCTTTACCACCCTCCCTCCCCTGTGTCTCTCTTCACCACCCTCCCTCCCCTGTGTCTCTCTTCACCACCCTCCCTCCCATGTGTTTCTCTTCACCACCCTCCCTCCCCTGTGTTTCTCTTCACCACCCTCCCTCCCCTGTGTCTCTCTTCACCACCCTCCCACCCCTGTGTCTCTCTTCCCCCCCTAAAACTGTTTTGCCATTATCAAGTTTAATTATTCAAAGAACAATGTAAACACATTTGATCTCAGTGGTCATTAATATACCGTATAATATATTGTGAAACTCTGAGGATGCCCAATCTTGTTTTGAAATATAGTCCCAATACCACAGTATATTTAGACAGTTTACTGTAGAAACAGGGCTGGATTTTCTCAGACGATGATCTCACTAGCCTGCAGATTTCAGTAAAGAATTATGTCTTGACTTCATGTCTTAAAAAGAAAAAGGTGATCTATATCCCCGTAGATGCTCAACTCAAGGTGCATCCCTGCATTGTCTTATTAAAACAATAGCCAATTTAGTTGCGCATAGTATGCTGGATTAATCTTTTTTTTCTTGTTTTGTTTTTAAGCCCTTCAGGATGCACGTTTTGGGGTAAAAAGCCATGGAGCAGGAAGAAGAAAATATTATGGCAGCTAGGAACCCTGGTCGGGGCACCAGTAGGCATAGCTTTAATAGCTGGGATTGCGATTCCTGCCATGATCATTGGAATCCCTGTGTACGTGGGACGGAAGGTATGACGGTCTGTTTTATTATCTGAAAACCTGTTTGTGAAAGCAGCCAAGTGAATGAGTAAACCCTGGCTAAGTCTGTAATTGCACTGAGGGAGTGCTGGAGATCGTCACAGATCAGCCTTGTTACTCCTAGAAGATCTCCAGTTAATGTGACTCAGAGACGGTTGTTTTCCACCCATTTTCTCAATCCTTCACACTCAATTGCATGGTCGTTTTTTTTACTATCTATTCATACATCTGCACAATTACATTTTACTTTTATAGCCAATAAAACAACAGACAACACCAAAATTAAAGTATATTTTTATAGAAAATCTTATTTTTGTGCACAGAAAGCTTACATCTTGTCTCGCTTTGAGCACTTCCTCATTCCTTGGAAACTGACCACGTGTTTTTATCCACTGCGCAGTAGCAGTGACGGAAGAGGATTTGTTAAATCTTGGGAGGTTTTGGTATCTGACATTGCAGCTCTTTATTTTGGCCACGATAGAGACAGACATGCAAACTGAAATCCGAATTGGCTCATCTAAGCAGCCAATTAATATGGACAAGGCGCTCACTTGCATATAAAATACAGCAACCACATGGAATTTCCAAGGATTGAACAATTTAGGAGGAAATGGAGAACACAACATATAGCCATTTTTCAGGAAATCATTTTCTTTTTGGGGTGATAGAGTCCCTTTAGGTTGGTTCAGTTTCTCTAAATGACTAAGATATAACAGTATAACCAGAAGATTGGTAATGTTTGCCATGCTGCAATATACCATGTCATGCTATGAACCAGTTTCTACCATCCGATGTCATCACCCATTTCTTGCTAGCAGTTGAGGAAATTCTAGGGAGTGGTGTATGCTCATAAACACTCATCTTTTTGCTCTGGCTAGAAGGCTTCCTGTCAATTGCAACATTGCAAACACCAACAGTTTATTAGGAAATTAACAATGTATATGGGAAGCATTGCCCTGCCAAGAGAGATGGAGGTGTGGCACGGTGTTAAATACACATTTGTGGCAGCAATAATACTTGCCTGGGCAGCACTTGAGATCTGGAAGAATGTGCAACACCCTGGATTGCACGTGTTATCCATTTATATCCCTCCTTCCAAACATTGATAACATTCACTTGACTTGTCCAGTTTGCCCATTCTCTGATCCCTTAATACATCACACCCTTTTTGAACTTTAGTCCTGTTCTATTTCTAGCGTAACCCAAGCATAAAAATATTTATTGTATTAATATACTCATGCCGTTTCTTATTCCTCCCTTCTATGTTCCAGTATTTTGAGCTGTAATAAAGTAGCCTTCTCACTGATTTCAGTACAGAGTTAATGTACTACCCCAAGAACATGATAAACTTTAGGTTTATTTCTTTTTTTTTTTTTTTAAACCTTGCCTCATTTTACAACACAGTGAGGACAACTCTCTACCAGTGTAAGTCACTGACTAACTTTTGCAGTAAGTGTAGTTACCGTTCTATGCTCTCTAGTGTAGACTCCGTATTCGGCTTGCTAAAAAGAATACCAGCACATGCCATACTTCAGAAGTAAAGGTTGGGTGTATCAGTGGCCCACCTGATGCCCAGGAATCACAAATTCTTCACATATGAAAGACACCCTCTAAATCTTGAAGGGTCACATATAATACTTCAGAGATGTTAATGTTTGCATTTGTCCTTCTTCATGGATGGCCAGGTGTAGCTTTGAACTCCATATGTGGATCTCTTACTGATCTCACCTCTCCCTTTGAACTACTGCCTCTCTTTTTTTCTTAGACCCAGTACCTATAAAAGGCACATTGCAATCCCTTTACATCTTATCGTTTCTTCCTAATCTCTCCTCATATAGCTATATTTCAAAACCGTACAAAATAAGAGTGTGTTTAGTTGGGGATATGAGTGGTCACTGATGACTTTGGAAATTGAATGAAGGCTTATGGTGCATTAGATGGATCTGGAAGCAGGGAAAAAAAGAGTGTGTGCCTGATAAAGGGAAGATATTATTTATTTTAAATGATCTGCTAATCAACATAATATTTTAGTGGCCTGATAAAACATAATCGGTTACATACTGTCCATGCATTCGCTAAATACAGTTTTGATAATCTATTATAAAGATACTCTACCTATGGTGTAGTAATAGTTCTAGTATTGTGTGTGTCTTACTTTGTTTTTGATTCTTTGGAATTCATATCCGTGTTAAGGAGGGAACAAGCTTTCTTTTAGGAAATATTTTTCATTCAAGTTTTTCCTTCAACCAGATACACAATCGTTACGAAGGCAAAGACATTTCCAAGCACAAGAGAAATCTGGCCATAGCAGGAGGTGTCACGTTGTCTGTCATCGTATCGCCCGTTGTTGCTGCTGTAACCGTAGGTAAGTAACATTTTTTTTTATTTACCATCAATTTAGCATTTGGGTCCAGAATCTCTAATAGTTATAATACAGAGAACCACTGCATCTCTTTTCTTCGTAACAATTAGTAAGAGCCCAGTGACCTAAGCGCGATACTCTTTTGAGAAAAACAATCATCCATTTGAACATTTACAAATTATAAATAACATAATTTCACAACAGGATAATGAATAAAGCCTGTTAGGTCTCTTAAGTTAAAGAGGCATAAAATTTATTTTGGCACCATAGTTGTCCTACAAAATACAGTGCATAGAAACATAGCTCAAGTGATTGAATTAGATGTCCCTTAAGTCAGGTTGTCGGGTCCCATAACATTGCACCTCATTACTGTCTTCATATTCTGAAACGCTCCCTCCAATCTTGGCTTTGTAGTGATCTTGTGTTCTTAAGTTCTTGTAAAACACTGGCAATGTTATGATCAATGATCACTGTGGTTTGGGAAAAACTTCATATATTTGTGAAGTATATAAAAGCGAAAAACAATGGCGCATTTGTAAGCCTTGACAGTAAATAATTTTATAGAGATAAGGTTTAATTTATCTGTACTTGTGCTTGAGGGATTTAATGATCCTTATCGTCCACACTTCCAGCTTAGAGCCTTAGAGTTCTGATCTTTTTTGTTATCTATTCAGGAGTCCGAGAAGGTAGGGGGATTTGTTGACTCAATTGTTACATTTCACATCTTCCTCCATCATTGCAGATTCTAACATTAAGGTTTTATATGAAAATATGTTTTTACTAATGGCATACACCACTGCAGATGTTTCAGGTTGATGCACATTTCACAAATATGAAGCTTTTCCTAGTCTACAGTGGTCATTTTAAGTAAGAGTTGGTTATATATGGTGTAGATCATTATAGTATTTTAATATTGGTTTCATGGTATGTCTTCTGTGAGTCCCTTTGAGAACTATAATGGTGGCAGTTACCTGATCATAATTCTTTACATATTCTTAGTAAACAGAAGTGAGAACATATGTGCTATCCTCTGTTCCTCCAGGTATTGGAGTCCCTATAATGTTGGCTTATGTCTATGGAGTGGTCCCCATATCCTTGTGTCGAAGTGGAGGTTGCGGAGTGTCTGCTGGAAACGGCAAAGGAGTCCGGATTGAATTTGATGATGAAAATGATATCAACGTTGGTGGAACAAATACGGCTGCAGGTGAGAACATTTCCTAAGTCTTGGATTTCTTTGTATAATTATCGCTGACTAATATTTTAATGTTTTACATCTTCTGTGTTCTGAACTTTATATATAAATAGTTATTTTATCTGAATATTATTAAAGGGATATTGAAGACCCAGTTAATAGTTTGCTAGAACTAGAATTGGTAATGGTGACATGTATTTAACCTGCTGACTTATATAGCCACCATGTCTGAGTACTTGGCAGTCTTGTCAAGTGGCAGAGTTAGCTGTAATGTACAACTTACAGATACACAAATAATTAAGTTGGTTTCTGTGGCTAATGGTTATTCCTTTAAGATGGATGTGTAAAGAGAAGGAAGGTCTTAAATTATTGCAGTGCAATGTCCTAGGAATACATACAGTGGCAGATAATTTGTTATAAAGGCTGTTTATATGGATTTATTATTGGCAATACAGCACTTTTATAACCAATTTTTTATTTATTTAAAACAAATATTGTGCGAATCCTCAATTCTATTATAGCATTCAGTAAATATGCAATATCAGCATTTATTTGCTTCGGGAACATTATCTTATCCATCCAAAGACATTTCCTTTGTCTCCTTATTACTTGAGGTACTGTCCATCCTTTTGTGTGCACTTTTCATACCTGTTTCGCTGTACAGATTTAGGTTATTTTGCCATTTTCCACAGTTTAATTCTTAATTTGTACATCAGTGGTCTCATCCTGTTACTCACAAGGATGAATTGGATATTGTGCCAAATCCGGCACGGTATATGCACATCAAAACATGTTGCTTTTATATTGATAAATGAATTTACGGATGTGGGCAAACAGTGTGTCCAATACAAGGCTAGAGATTACAGCATCTAATGGACTGTTAATGTATTCATTGCCAAGGGCAGTATGAGCCGAGGACAATGATAAAAAAGAAAACGGAGAAGGGCAAACTTGTTTTTTTTTCTCTCCATAAGAATATATAGAAGTAATGGCTTCTTTTATATTGTATCCTTTAAAAATATATATTTTGTTCAGCTTTTTTACTATACACATCCTAATTGTACTTGTATACATTTCATGGCCTGTTTAAGATCCCTAGCTCCTTGCTGTTCTGACAGTAAAATAATTAGGCATTTTTTATTAGCACATTCAGTTGTAGTTGGGCCAGGAATGTATTGCTGGCCCCTCTGCCTGTAAAGGGTTAATAATAAATAGCCTTCTTTTTGCAAAATACATGTCTCTGTGGATTGCAGTAGAGCCTGCTGTTATTGAAGCTGCCTTTACAGTCTTAAGAAAGCTACGGAATACTTTTTCCAGCTTGGCACAACCACCAACTAACTGCTGGACCACCAGAAAGCTGTATACTACTAACACTTTTGTGAAGGATGTAACACATGGGCAAAAATACATTTTGCTGATTCTGTGTCATGGGGTATTCCATCTTTGACTGCTAGTCTGCTTGTAACCTGAGGGGTAGGGTTATACTACTTGGGTATATCTTTTTAGTTAGACTTATGTGTCAGTTTGCGGAGATGTCTCAGAATTCTTTATAGGTCTCTAAACCGGTTTGTAACCAAGACATGTTGTCTGCTGCCGGCATGTACACAAACTTGAAAACAACAGCTAAAAATGAAATGCTGTCGTTATTTATGTTAAAGCTTGTAAAACATTTTGCACATTATCAAGTCAAGTTCTTCATAAGAGCATTTTATAAATATGACACTTCAGTGGTCCCTTAAGGGCAAGAGGGTAACCACTTCAAGATATCTTTGTATGGGATTTGTTGCATATGTAATGGGTATCCTGCAGTATTTCAGAAATTATTGTATAAAAGGTATTTGGATAACATTTGATGGGGTAACTTATGATTATAACATAGTAGGAAAATGCTGTTTGCCACACAATGCGAAGATATGGCCCCTCTGTGCCCCTTCAGCGCTCATTGGGAGCCTCTGCCTAAGTCCCGCGTGGTTCAACTGCCTAAGTCCCGCGTGGTTCAATTGCCAAAGTCCCGCTTGGTTCAACTGCTCGCCTCGCTTTGCAAAGCTCGCAGTGCAATGATTGTCTTTGGCGCTCATTGCAGCCGAAGTCTTGCGGGGTCGACAGCTCGCCTTGCTTTGCAAAGCTTGCAGTGCATTGCCAACATGGGAAGCGCCCCGAACAACCCTGCTGATCCACAACTATTACAGTGATACTGTATATCATTGAATCTGGGCAATGGCAGATACCTTTGGGTCTTGGATAATATTTAGCAAACACAATAGCACCCTCTTCTGATTATTTACGTTCTATGCATCATGTATTCTCTGGCTGTATACAGTAGTTTTTGTAAGTAAGGAATTACACCCCAAGTGGGAAAACATTATACCATATAAGGCAAGATTAAGAACTGGCTGTTGATTTCATGCAGAATATTTAGTAAGTTAGTGGAGCCAAGAACCTTCTTGTCATATTACAGGCAGATATTGTGAGAAATGAAGATAGCACCGAGCTTGGATTGATGGGAACACAACGGGCTATCCAAACGATCCTTGATGCCAAACCATTACTTATAACATTACAAATGCACTTATACTGTGAAATAAATCTAAAATATCACCTATGTTTATTAAACGGACCTAGCTCCATGTCATGAAACCGCACTGACAACAAAGTGAAAAATATCTTTGAATGATTAAAATTGATGTGTCTTCTGTTTTTGCTGTAGTTCAGCCAAATATACAAGGCTGGAGGTCCATATCATTTGTATATTTATGGTTTAAAAATATCTTTTAACCCAAGCCCTAAATATTGCTTAACACAGTTTGCCAAACAGATAAGGTAATGCAAATATTGAGTCATTGTCGTTGTTTAGTTGTACAGTCGTGCTTGACTCTTCATGACCCTATCGACCACTCCAGCCACTTCTTTTGTCTGGTTGGGATTATCCATAAGGTTTTCTTGGCAAAGTTACTTGAGTGGGTTGCCAGTTCATTCTCTGCTATGACCTGCCCACCTTGGGTGACCCTACATGGTATAGCTCACAGCTTTATTAGATACACAAGCCCCTACATCACAACAAGGTATCCAGAAGGGAATGAAGTCATTAGTGCACAGTAATAGTGGTATTACTTATCATTCAATGATGGTTAGTTATGGATCCTGAGATATCCAAGCTCATGCACTGAAATACTTAAACTATTAAACATATTTAATTTCTATTGACCTGCTCATTGCTAATATTAAGCATTGAATGACATGTTTGAAACCAAGCAGATTAGATAACCACTACATAGTTTAAAAAAATATATAAATATATATATATATATGCATCACTATAATTTCCATTTTGTCTTTTTAGATACCACATCTGTGGCAGAAGCACGCAACAACCCCAGCATTGGGGAAGGAAGTGTAGGGGGCATGACCGGCAGCTTGAGTGCCAGCGGCAGCCACATGGATAGGATCGGAGCAATCCGGGACAACCTCAGTGAGACCGCCAGTACCATGGCACTAGCAGGCGCCAGTATCACAGGTAGCCTGTCTGGAAGTGCCATGGTGAATTGTTTTAACAGGTAAACACTAATATTGTCTGTCATGGTGTTTGTGAGAAGGGATTTTCCAGATGAATGATGTGTAACATAGCCGTGCATACCCTATATTAATATGACCTATTTACAAAGGCTGTATAGACTCATGTACTGTATAATAATTAAGTTGCCTGGAACTCACTGCTGTACAGAACATTCTTTGCTTTAATTTAAGGTATAAAGTATTCACATAAAGAGGTTAGATTAAACCAGGGCAAAACTAGATATAGTAGTTTCCTGGTAAATACCTAATATCCAGTGACATAATAAAGATTTAATCTCTGAATGTTGAAATCTGTATTAAAAAATCATTGTTTTGCAAGATATCGTTATTTAGTTGTGTTTCCATCGCACATCTCTGGAACTCTTTCATATATAACAAGCACACCCTGATTGTAGTCCGTGCACCAGCTCTGTTCAAGGCTTGATGACTATATCCATTTAATACCAATTGTGGGCCATATAACGGATGCAACACTCGTTAATGGAAGTTTTCTTCTTTGAAAAAGGCAAAACTAGAATTCCATTTTTGTGCTTGTCTGTAATATCCACTGAGCCTCACACAACTACAAAGAGGAACATTAACTGTACTCCATGCCATTTTTACATTGTAGTCCATATACACATAAATGTTACTTGTCAGTATAATTTGACCCATTCTCTCCCTTTTCTACAAGGCTGGAAGTCCAAGCAGATGTTCAGAAGGAAAGATATAGCTTGAGTGGAGAGTCTGGCACTATGAGCCTAGGAACGGTCAGTGACAATGCAAGCACCAAAGCTATGGCCGGATCCATTCTGAATTCCTACATCCCGCTGGACAGGTAAAAAATAAATGATGGCTGAGATTTATTTTGTTTAGAAAAAAAAAAAAAAAAAGATCTAGGTGTTATAAAAAAGAAATAATACATTTTTATGTTTTGTGTGAACCAGTTAACAGATTCCACCTTACCAAGTTTTAGACTTCAATATCATTTTCAGCTCTTATTGGTTTCCTTTGTTAAGCTGTTAAAAAACAGAAACATTTATTTTAGATACTTTGATGGAGCCAGTAATTAGAGGTCCGGTTGGGTCTCCTATTTAAAGGGCCACTATAGTCTTAAAAAAATAAGGTTTCATTTTGTTTAGTTACTGATTTGCACTAAAATCATTCGTTATAGAAATTAAATTTGAGTAGGTTTTAAAACTTAAATGTGAATTTTAGCGTAGAGGTTTCCAACATAGATGCTTTTTTCCCTAGTTAGGTGTCATGGGGCTAAAAAAGTATCTTACCAGAAGGCTACCATTTTTTTCTGACTGTTGTAGGGTCATCTGCAATAGCTACTGCAGGATGTAGGTAAAGATAGATAGATCCTATCAAGACAACGCTGTACAGACCCTCTCCCACACTGAGAACACCTTCTAGGGGGTGGAAAGAAGCAGATATACAAGTCTAAACACTAAAAATCAAACCTAAGTTTCAATAATATTCCATTAAACAGATTAATATCATATGATTACTACAGTGGTCCTTTAATACATTAAAATCTGTATTTCATGTTTTTCTTTCTTTTGCCAATTATCAATTTTAGTTTTTCCCAAATCAGCTTGAAGCTGATTATTCATGTGAGAAATCTGCTTAGACCAGGGTTATGAATAATATTTAATTTTGAAGTGTTTTTTTTTTCCAGGGAAGGCAACAGCATGGAGGTGCAAGTGGACATCGAGTCTAAGCCGGCCAAATTCCGGCACAACAGTGGCAGCAGTAGTGTTGATGATGGCAGTGTACCAACGAGAAGCAATGCTGGTGGGTCTGCGGCTTGTTTGACAGATAGTAAATGCAGCGCCACCAAGTGGTCCAAAGAAACAACCGCAGGTAAAAAATGTAAAGGAAAACTGAGAAAGAAAAGTAGCACGAAAATTAACGAGACCAGAGAGGACATGGACGCTCAGCTTCTAGAGCAACAAAGTAATAATTCAAGTGAATTTGACTCCCCTTCTCTAAGTGATAGTATACCATCCGTTGCAGACTCTCACTCCAGTCATTTCTCTGAATTCAGTTGCTCAGACATGGAGAGTATGAAAACGTCCTGTAGTCATGGATCTAATGATTATCACTCTCGCTTCACTACGGTCAGCCCACTCCCAGAAGTAGAAAATGACCGCTTGGAAAATTCTCCTCACCAAAGTGGGATACCTATTGTTGCTTCACCTATTCCTTGCACAGATGTTCCACAACTGAGTTACATTACAGAAGAAAGTGTTCCTCAAAATGTACCAACCACCGAAGAAGAAGCTTGTAATGGTGAAACAACTAATGATGCAAAACACCATCCTGAACTGAACAGTGCAATCCAGACGGACATTTAGGCCTGTTATTGCTGCAATATCGTTCTTACCACTAACTGGCCCTGCTCACATGGAAAGCTTTGCAAGCCGGGTAAACTGCTTGGAACTTTAACATAACTAAAAGACAAAGCTCAAAATACCCATTGTGCAACATTTTATTTGAAAAAAACAAACAAAATTCCATTATTATTATAATCTTTGTTTCATCACATAAATGTACCTCACATTTATGACTTTAAAAATAGGAGTAATTTGTAATAACACAAACGTTCCCATATTCCAATGTTTGCTATTTGCACCTGTATCTAACAAGACGTTAGGTTATCGGCAATCTGTCATTATACACCATTTATTGCAGATCATATACAACCAGGCTTGCGTGCATTGCAGTATTGCAATTCCCAACGCATGTCGAAACGTATCTTTTTTTTTTTTTTTTTGAAGGTTTTGTTATTGAGGAAACTATAACAGGGTCGTTACTACAATCACTTGTTAATGCTGGGTAGATCATTCCAAATTACAAAGGATATTTATTAACCCCTTTGCTAAAAGAGTCTTGTGTAGTGAAACGCGTAAAGATCTCTTTCAGCAAACAGATTCAAAATATAGATCGAGCAGGGTCTTGGTGATTATTTTTTTTGCACAACTCATTGAAAGGAAAGCTGGTACATGTTGAATCGAGGTAATACAAGTATTACAAAGTTATGGCATCACTTGTGCTTAAACATGTTGAGGATCACAGAAAGACGTTCATAAGACACTTGTAAAACAAATCAAACATTCAGATAAACTAAAAGGGCAGACCACCCTCTGTTGATTTTTGGTGCCTTTAACAAAGACTGGGTTTTAAGTGCCTGGTCATTTGAGAATTTTTACTAAATGCTGTTTTTTTTTCCTAAAAGTCCTCTATGGCCACCCAGGGACTGCAAAGGAAAACCTTCTGAAATTCAATGACTGTGGTAGATTCTAAATGTATGTAATTAATACAAATGTATTAGCCTACCAAAGACTCACTCAGGCTTTAGAGAAAATCTAGTGACATCTTTTCGAGAAAAAAAAAATACATGTACATCTCCAATCACAATATAAAGCACAGTGCAAACCTTGCACACATAAGATTATTAAGAAAATATAGGTGGATATGGAATAACGCTGGCGATTACGTTTATGCTTCTAGCTTCTTAAGGAATAAATCTAGAACAATCCAGAGGTGGTCATAGCACCTGTACTGTTAACTTTTTGCAATGGAATTCACATTGACAATGCAAATCATTGACCTAGGTGTTGAAACAGTTGATGTTTGTCCTGTTTCTTATAAGTATTGCCAAGATGGTGCTATTGAATGTTCTGGAGTGATTAATGAAAATGTTATGCCATGTGCTGCAGTCCTATTCCATGATTCTTCTCACCAGTTTAATACGCTTATAACACTAGTGCCAGTTATATTTGACAAAGCTTGTTACTGTATTTGTATATTTGTTTGCAATATTATTTTGCTCAAAAATATGCGTGTATACTGCATACATGAATAAATGTCCCTGTGCGATGTCTGCCTTGTGTCTTCCTTCATCCCCATTATCAGAGTTGTGTCCATGAACATGAACTCCAAAACATCTTTCCTAAGCTCGGCATGTCATACTGAAGTGACGTTAATGCCTGCATTTCAGTGTCTCCTTACTTATGGTCAATATTCAGATTACAGCCATTTAATCCTGTTCTGACATACTTAGGGAATACATATGGTTCAGCTGTATCTGTCACTGTACCCTAATCCAAAGCAATGTTCAGAAGCTCTATAAGTGCAGCACACGCATGCCTAAATAGGTCCCACGTTATGTAGAATAGATATTTGCGCCGCATTTTCACATCACTACACAGAATCGGTATCTGTAATAGAAATACTGCTCATTTCTGAGGAAAGGCACCTTTCTGGACAGCTTGGAACATATAGATGTGCTCACACTGCCTTTTACTTTCCATATTGTTTTAAAACAAACACTGTTTTTATATAGCCATTACAAATTTGTAGAAGTATGTGCGTTATAGCAGAAATGTAAAACTCATTTTCTCTCCATGTTATACATATGCTACATGTAGACACCTAGTGAATGGAGGGCCCTGTTGCATAAAAAAAAGTCTGTGTGACATCATTCGGGATTCCCTGCCCCAGAAAGAGGTGCTGCAGGGGAAAGATTGTATTTCCACACCGAACCAGCAATGAATTCCTACCAGACTGCTTGTAAAGAACAAACATCACGGGGAGCGGTTGGGGAAAAAAAAAAGTAGACAGCTCTGGACTCCACCCTCCAAGGAGGAGTGTGGGGGGGGGGGGGCAGCATAGGCAGAGCAACAGACATGTTTTGGTGGTAGGAGACTCTATTATTAGGAAGGCCAACAAAAACTCTAAATGTTAAAAGGGCTAACTTTAATGGGCTAAGGGCAGCAATACAACATATAGACTGGGACAAAGAACTTACAGGGAAAAATACTGAAAATAAATGGACAACATTCAAATCCTTACTAAATAAACATACTCATCGGCATGTACCATGTGGAAATATAATTAACAGGAGTAAATCACATCCCATGTGGCTTTATAATGACTTAAAGATCATGATGAGGAAAAAGAAACATGCATTTAAATTATTCAAGAAGGAGGGAACAGAGGCAGCTTTATGTGACTATAAGGAAATCAACAAGGCTGGCAAAAGGGCTATTAGTCTGGCTAAATTAGAACATGAGAAGTCAGTTGCAAAGGAAAGTAAGACTAACCCTAAAATATTTTTTAAATATATTAATGGGAAGAAGGCCAGGAAGGGAGCTATAGTAAAAATGTGACACAGGCCATCTGATAATTAGTGACCAGGAAAAGGCAGATGAGCTAAATATGTTATTTTCTTCGGTATACACAAGGGAGATACCAGTGGTTGGGACACCGCAACATAATGGGGCTACACTACCTTCACCAAATAATTGGTTAATGCAGGAAGAAATCCAAAAGAGATTGGAGAAAATAAATGTTAATAAAGACCCAGGTCCTGATGGAATACATCCAAGGGTACTGAGGGAGCTGGGTTCTGTAATAACCAAACCATTATATATAATCTTTCAAGACTCACTCACTACAGCGTCTCTGCTGGATGACTGGAGAAAAGCAGAGATGATACCTATATTTAAGAATGGAGCAAGAGCAAATCCGGGGAATTATAGACCAGTGAGACTCACATCTGTAGTTGGGAAGCTTCTCAAAGGGTTAATAAGGGACAGAATACAAGAATATGTCTATTTGAACAAGATCATAGGTAGCAGTCAACACGGATTTATGAAGGATAGGTTGTGTCAGACCAATCTAATTAGTTTTTATGAGGAGGTTAGTAGGAACTTGGATCAGGGCAACTCAGTGGATGTAGTCTTTTTTGGATTTTTCAAAGGCATTTGATACAGTGCCACATGGAAGACTAGTGAGCAAACTAAGGGATACAGGAATTGCAGTAAATATCTGCTCATGGATCGAGAGCGGGCTAAAAGACAGGAAGCAAAGGGTTGTTGTAAATGGAACATACTCCGACTCTGGACTAATGTGGTAAGTGGGGTTCCTCAAGGTTCAGTATTAGGTCCTCTCCTTTTTAACATATTTATTAATGATGTAGAAGTAGGACTCGAAAGTAGTGTCTCCATTTTTGCTGATGACACTAAGTTGTGCAAGGTAATAAAATCAGATAATGATGTACTTTCCCTACAAAGGGATTTGCATAACTTGGAGAAATGGGCGGCTAAATGGCAGATGAGATTTAATACAAATAAATGTAAGGTTATGCATTTGGGAAGGAAAAATAGCCATGCAATTTATAATCTTAATGGAGCAAATCTAAGGGTATCAGATATTGAAAGGGATTTGGGAGTACTAGTGGACAACCACCTAGGTAACAGTGCTCAATGCCAGGCAGCAGCTGCAAAGGCAAGTAAAATATTATGTATTAAGAAGGGTATAGAAGCAAGGGAAGCAAATATAATTCTGCCACTATACAAATCTCTAGTACGCTCTCATTTGGAATATGGAGTACAATTTTGGGCACCACTTCATAAAAGGGCTACAAAACTAATAAGGGGAATGGAGGGGCTAAGTTATGAAGAAAGACTAACCAAATTAAACTTATTTTCGCTAGAAAAAAGGCGTCTACGAGGGGATATGATTACCTTATTTAAATACATCCTGTGTCAATATAAGGCTTTGTCAAGTGAACTTTTTGTAGCAAGAGATTTTCAACTGGACATCCTTTGAGGTTAGAGGAAAAAAGATTTCACCTTAAACAAAGAAAAGGGTTCTTCACAGTTAGGGTGGTTAAACTGTGGAATTCTCTACCAAAGGAGGTGGTGACTGCGAATTCGATAGACAACTTCAAAAAGGGGTTAGATATATTTTTGAATAAAGAGGGCATTCAAGGCTATCCTAGATAACTAGCAAAGGAATATTGATTCAGGGAGAAATTTGATCGCCAGTTTCTGGGGTCAGGAAGGAACTTAGCTTTTTTTTTCCCTTATGAGACAATTGGCAAAGTTTCAATGTTTTTTTTTTTTTCTGTTTGCCTTCCTCTGGAACAATAAATAATAATTAGTCCACATATTAAAAAGATCAATAGAGATCTAAAAAGGTTAAACTTGATGGACTAACTCTTTATTCATCCTCAAATACTATACTATACTATTAATAATTATTTAACAACTAATTAATTAATAACTAATACACATATTGCAGATCTTAACAGGTTGAACTTGGAGATTGGAGAGCTTAACAGGTTGAACTTGATGGACTGAAAGTCTTTTTTCAACCTTAATCACTATGTAACAAGCTTGAAAAAAAATAGCGGCCGTTAATGCCGTAATTTTTTCAAAGTCTTGCCTTTTTCAAAGTTGTGCGTGCTTTGTGTTGAGCGCCTTTGGCGCTCATCGCATGCCTTTTTTTAAGTTGTACTTACACTGTTAATCAGGTGTGAAGATATCTGTGAAAACATGTTCAAAAAGCTTTACTTTTGGGTTTTCATGGGTTGAACGTCTTTTTGACCCATGAAGTTTAACAGGTGGAGAATTGGTGAGAGAACCTTTAGAGATACATACTTAAACTTCCCAAGCATCTTTGATATCTCAGGCAGACCTTTACTTGATACCTAGTAAGGTATCTTTTTAAATTTTCATGATACATTACTATATAGATAGCACCTTTTGTTTTCTCAATGTTAAATCATAATCATTGACCTTGTGGAGAGGGTTGGGACAATGTTAGATGTTCATCATGTGCAATGTGGATTTTAGTGAATTCCTGTGATTAGATTAGATTTAGATTCACTTACTGTTTTATCTTATAGCACGTTCAAACACTTTTATAGAGCACTGGTGCAGCCAGGTCCCGCTACCATTAACATTACCATTATTATGTATTATATATATATATATATATATACATACATATACACATATATATATATACATACATATACACATACACACACACACACACATACATACATACAGTATATCAGATAATGTGATATCTTTAAACCAGATGTAGAGTAGCTAGAAAAGTGGATAAACAAAAAACACACTTTGATTGTGGGCCATTTCATTGAAGGCTTTTCTATATAGTGACACTTTGGACTTTGCTTTATATAGAAGCGCAAATATGTTCCTTTTATATATTATATATAAATATGCAG
Organism: Discoglossus pictus; assembly: GCA_027410445.1. NCBI lineage: Eukaryota > Metazoa > Chordata > Amphibia > Anura > Alytidae > Discoglossus > Discoglossus pictus. Next base: position 55,600,375 of record CM050166.1, read on the forward strand.
ATAGATATAAATGAAAAATATCATGGTGCTTGCATTGTCTTATCCGAATAATTTGTAACTGAGGGCATTATAAAAGCAGAGCTCATGAATGGAGGTTCCCGGTGTAAAATAATTTTGGGCCCCCTCTTACAAGGTAGGTATGATGATAATATGTCCTTTATCGTGGGGATACTAGTTTTGCTTTTCAACCTTCCTTTTGTTTTTGGCTGTGTTATCCCAGTGCATATAGAGATACCTGGCAAGACTGTAAAACAATTAAATATTACAACTAGTCCCAAGAGCACCACAAACAAAACAAAACTTGTTTACATGTTTTTAGGTTATATAGAACTTGTCATTCTACCTATCTGTATCAAGTTGCTAATCTAATGTTCGGAAACACAGACCTACAAGTGTCACCAAGCAGCCAGGATTTGAAGATCTCTGCATTAACACAGGTGGATCATCTAGATTTGAAGTGAGTAATTCAGGTAGACCCTGAATACAGAAATTCTAGGCTATTGGGTCCCCTTGTAGGACAAGTTACCGACCCCTGCACCATGTGTCCACCTTTCATGCTACACATCAACTAACTCCTCTGAGATCACCAGCAGCCCTGCACTACACAACAAGCCGAGGGCAGTTTCAGTTTTGTACTCTGCTGGTAAAAGAACTCCTCACCACATTTCAGTAAAATTCAGCTACTCTCGTGTTGTTCAGTCGTGTCTTACTCTCAATGAGCCTCTGGACTGCAACACGCCAGGCACATCTATGTCTTTGGTCGTGCTTGTCCGTAAGGTTTTATTGGCAAAGATACTGGAGTGTGTTGCAAGTTTGACCTCTCTGCTATGACCTGCCCATCTTGGGTGTCCGCACATGGTATAGCGAACAGCGTCATTGAAGTACACAAACCCCTTCACCAAGACATGGTAGCATCCAGGACGGGTACTGTCTTGTACCAGTTGCTTAATATAGAGAGAACTTTTGGCAGACAGTTAGATTTTCTGTGGCGATCAGCCATTCTGGACCTAATAGGATCAATGAATTATCCTTTGCTTTATTAATAGCCTTTATTTGTAATGCGCCAATATATTCGGTAGCGCTAAACAAGGGTCTAAGTGCACGGCCAAAACTATTTTAACCCTTTGCAAAGAATGAAGGGCCCTGTCTTAGACCTTATAATCTAATGTACATAGGGTTTTTCCTAAAGCACCATACACTCCCAGACTTACCTTATAGGTTACATTCTTCTCTAAGCTTATACTTGCTAAATCTCAGCCCATCAAAGTTGTTTGTAGAAAAGGTTCATACAAGACAGTTATAAACTCGGGGCAGGGCCCTATGCTTGTTTTGTATCGGTCTGTTTAAATGCATGTTGTCCCCCCCTATCTTTATTGTTCCCCAAATATACAGAATATGTTGGTGCTACACAAATAAAGAGATTAGAATATTATTATTTGTCTGTGACGGTTGGGTGAGTTAAGTTTATATCACCACTTAGATTGTAAATTATGATCAGACCCAATGCCCTATGTATAGTTATGAGCTTTAAATCAAATATGTTAGTTGTGTCTTTTTATATATTGCTGTGGAATATGCTGAAACTTTATAAATTGGAAGTCAAACTTAGTAAATACCTCCAAACATGGCAAATTTTCAGTCAATAACTGGGGGAGTGGATCAACTCATGGGATGGTGTTGTGGTGCCAGTCAGACCCAGCCATACCTACTGTGGGTTTTCTGTCTAAGAAAAAGGTCTGGGAGTAACAACATTTGAACAAAGGTGTGATACTTAACAAAATAAGTAATGGTCTCCTTTTTGTCAATTGGCAGAGGACCTTGAGTAAAATAGTGTTCTAAACACACACACAGCCCAGCAGCTTTCAGTACATAACAAAAAGGAGGAGAGGAGAATAACAGAACAAATGAGAAGAGAGATGTTCAGACAATGAGTGTGGAAGAAATAATGGAGAGAGAAAAAATGAGTGACCGAGAAGAAGACAAGAGAGAGACTGAAACAATGGGAAATAGATAAATATAAAAGGAGAGAGAAGACATGGAATGAATACAGATTGAGGAATAGAAGAAAAGCAGAAGAGATAACAAAAATAGGGGAGAAAAGAGAAAATGGAGAAGAGATTGGGAGAACAGCAGAAAAAAAGGATGAGGGAAAACATGTAGAAAGAGGGTGAGGAAAGAGACACCATGTTGTGCCTGATGGCCGTGAGAGAAGGGACAAAATTTGGGCAAGGATTTACATCCCTCACTGCTTCGTGCCCTGCATACAAGTGACAAAGAGGAGGCCCAAATATGACTACATTTTAAATTATAGGTAATTACAAGTACTTTATTATTTTAATGTTATTTAAAAAATGCATTTACCTACCGTAAACGAACACTGAAGTTTGCAGATTTACTTGTCTATTAAACCAGCCTTTATGATCCACCCATTATTGACAGTATGATATCTCTTCTTAATGGCAGATCATTGTCAATATTTACTAATTACCAACTGGGGCCCTGAATATATCGCCGGAGGGGGGGGTTAATAGAGGTCCACTGGAGAAGGAACAGGAGACCCACTCCAATATCTCTGCTAATACAGCCATATGGATAGGCACAACCAGAGACACAGACAGATGTACCTGGAGTGCTGTGTCTATATGGTCATCGAGAGTCAAAAACGACTGAAGGACTGAACAACAACATATGCAAATATGGCACAATGGAAGCTATTATTTTGATTTCTTCCATTATCTATAAGAGTAATTGCCACTAAAAAACAGCAAATGCAGAGAACCTGAAACTAAATGATCTTTATGTTTTTATCTGGCTTTACCATGATGAATATTTTGTGATGGAAAATAATACAAATGACAGAAATATGTATTTTACTGCTTAGAAATAATACATTCATAGTTTATCTTGAATGGGAAAAAAAATATTTAACAACGTGTCAATTGTGATAAATAGGTTGTAAGCAATATATGTAAACAATCTGTACAATTAGTAAATCCTAGATAGATCATAATCCTCCTTTTCAAATATAAAGATATAATCTGATATGGAGACAAAATATTTACAACACATTTGAGAACGAGAAAGAAAAAAAAAAAAAAATGAGAACAGAGTCATGAGAACATTACATTTCAGCATAAGTACAGTATTTGAGGAAATCGTTCATGTTTTAATAAAATATTCTAATGGAAAAATACCCAGTGCACCAGAATAAAGAAAAACATAGTCCTATATAGGGACACCCTGAATGTACGCAATTATTGTATTTTGGCTTCTGGTGCATTATATATTCAAGGCTACTATTAAGTATTTTATATTTTTAAATGGCCATTTAAGTCTCCCTATTTATAGCACATGCTTTTCAAGAACTAATCTTAAGAATAGGTAAATGTCCAAATTAAGAAATACAGCATTAAATGTATTAACTATATAGTATGTATTATACTGTTCAGGGAGCTACCATTGCTGAGTATGATTATCTCACTTGGCAGCAGTGAATGGATTTAAGATGTTATGAATTTATGAAAGCTTCCACTACAGAGTATGAGCTCTTTCAATAGGCCTGAATGGAGATCTTCTATGCACTGAAGAATCCGTACCAGATAAGGAATCAGTTTAACAAAATAAATGGCAGCTGCCATAAAGGAAAATTGGATATACACTTAATAAATTAAAAGCAGTATTTTTTTAATTTCTAATATCACTTTCCTGCCATCTAGTCAGGATTTTCAAGAAAATCATATTGTAAATATGGGGCTTCAGTGGTCCTTTAAAGGGATACTGTAGTCCGGCATTTTTATTATTCTGTTGTAAGGAACTAGTATTTGGTAATGGCCAAAAGATTTTTAGTTAGGTAAAAAATAAAAGGACTTTAAGTAGATGTAGCATTGAGGCTGAGATTAGCTCATTGATACTCAGTGAATTGCTATATAAAGAAACAATTTACTTTGCTTATCCACCCTTCCAGCAGGAGGGAACATCAGGAATTGAGAGAAGACAGATCAGGAGTTTTTAATAATACAGCAATGGAGCTGACCAATACTACACATAATAGATGTTAAATATATATTTTTTTTATTTAACGTTCTAAAAATATTTTGCTCATTATTAATTTTAGTTCTTTAAAACAGAGTACAGAAAATATGGGAACTACAGTGTATCATGAAGTTGTACATTTACAGAGGAGCCGGATTATGATGGTTTATTGCTTTCTACAGATAAATATAGGAGTGATGAATATCAAGCTATCAGTGTCCCAGGCTGTTTTATATACATTTAATGTTGTCCTACAAGGTCAGATCTCTGGTGTGCCTTATTTACTGTAAGGTGTTGGCATTTGTCTCAGAACTGCCAACCCTGCCCATCTTGGAAGTATAATTGTGCTCTGCTCTTAGACTGGTCATGTCCACAATGTTTATAACTTTATGATATTCAAATGGAATAAGTCGTCTTGAGGAGGGCAGGCACTACTGAGAAAAAAAGTCAAATTTTACATGAAAAAACAGTGCACTCCTGTAGGAATGTATACTGAAAGTGATGGACCATGAGAGATCGCCTCAAATATATGGAGACAGACAACAAATGACAACATCTACATCATGGTAACGTAAGATAAGGAACTCACTTCAAAGATAAAGTGTGCTTGTGCTCTTACACACCTTCAAGATGCATTTGCCAAACATTCACAACCTGCAAACATCTCTAGTGTTCTTCCAAATTTATTCAGAATAGCTATAATTTTCTATAATTTGTGTTGATGGGTTTTAAGTATTTCAGAAGCTAGAGAGGTAAATATTATATTGGTAGGACCATTGTTAAATTAAATTTATATTGTAGAATGGCTCCCTAAAGGAATAAGGATGGATAGGACAAGATTCATGATAACCAATCTACTGCTTACTTCTGTAGCAGGTAAGGATACTTTTACATTTTAGTCTGGATATAATGAGATATCGAACTAAATATAATGTTTTTTTACTTTAAATAACATTTAAACAGTCATGCTTAATATTTTAAATTCTGAATTTACCTATCTAAAATTTGCATAGTTTCATCTTCCTTAATAATATCAAGGAAACCGTGCATATGAAACAGAATGTGTTCAGTCAGCACAAGTTCAAAGTTCATATTCCTTTGCGAGCTTCAGTACGTCTTCAGGGTCAACACTGTCAATCTGCTTTCCTGATAAAGATTCAAGAAGATCCTGAATTTCCTCTTTTTCATTCTTATTGAGAAGCATGACCACGACCTGAAACACAGATGCAAACGTAAAACTGAGCTGAAGTGGACTGAAGGCAAATATACCGATTGTGGAAAAAGCAGAATTATAGAATTATAAAGTCAGCACAGGATTGTATTAGCCTTGAATTTGTCATCAATGGTCAGTACAAAGATCAACATCTAAAAAGCAAGGTATCCCTAAAATGGGTATGTTATGTCTCGTGGCCTACTGCATGTACACATTTCACTGCTGTGCAGAACCAACTCAAAAATAATGATTATGGTAGTGAATGACTCGCTGTGCACAGCTGGAAAATACAGAAAGCCTGACCTGTGTTCAACACTCAGGGCCCAATGCTGCCTAACCCTTCTCTATTGGCTATGGGACTACAATCTAAAAACTCTGAGGTGTTCTCAGGTGGAGGGAACATTAAAGAGAATTCTGAGAGGAAGAAGAAAGCGGACAAATTAAACATTTTGGATAATGACATAGGACAAAGCTAAATTAAAAGATTAAGGGGAAATAAATGAGGATATTGCAAAAGGAGGAGGTTGGAGTAGTGAAAATGAAGGATGACATACATATATAATCACTTGTTAATCACCTTTGTAACAGAACACTATTAACATAATTCTAAAGTTACATTTTTGACTAAAAAAAGTCCTTTGGTTGTTAATGTAAAGGGCTACATACAGTCTAGTGTGTCGCATAGGAAAGTAGAACATGGAAGGTATAGACAGCCACAGCCACAAGGCAGCCACTTTGTCAATGGGGAGAAGGAGCGGTATGGTAAGGTAGAATATAAGACGGGTGGAAAATACAGGTGACAAAGAATGCTTCTGGAGAACAGAAAGAAAACATGACAGGAGATGGAGGGAAAGTGGATACGGGAGATAGAAGATGGATGAAGTGGAACACGGGTGGAGAAATTAAGGGATAATGTGACCGAGGATTGGAGAGAAAAAGAGAGGATATTTGTAAGCTCACCATCAGCCACCATGGTTAAATAAGACATGAGTGAGTGGGGGAATGTCACCTACGTCATATTAAGATAAGTATGGAAACTAAAGAGCTACGTAATGGAATTTTCAAAAGCTTTATGACATTTTCAAGAAGCCCAGGACTAGCTCATGTGGAAAAATCCAAGGTATGCAGAAAAATAAAAGTATCCAGGTACTACTGTACAAAATACTTTAATGGTCTGCATTTAATAGTTTGAAGGTTACGCATCATATTCATTGTCTAAGCCAATGAACTCATGCAAAATAGCATTAACATACCTTAAAACGATCTGCTTTGCTCAGGTGTGAAAGGTGCTTGTATAACAGTTGTGGATCCTTATCAAGAAGACTGTGTTTTAATGACCGTACAATCAGCAGAAAAGTGTCCCCTTCTAATTTATTGCTCAGAAATTCAGGTAAGTCTTTTGGCTCTATGGTAGATAAGAGCTCTGCACAGGCAGCTACATTCTTTCCGGCTCTCATCTCATTGAGTAACTGACCAAACTCATAGGCATTGGTTGGTTTTATAAGGTGAGATCTTGATGTGGCCAATGGTACATTGTTTTCATGTCCATCTTGTGCACTGTGGTCATTAGTATTCTCTACTTCCACTTTTTCAGTAGTCTCCTCCTTTTCATCCACCTTAAAAAAGAAAAAAAAAAGTTCATAAGAAATATAAAATTATTTACTGATCAGTTATAACGGATTGGTACAAAAGTTAATGGTTGCTAATGTTCATGTTTATTTAATGGGACACCAAAGTTCCATATTTATAAAATATATTTTAAAGAACTTGAATTTATAATGTTCAATTTAAAAATGTGATTTCACAAACATTATCATCTCGTCTCGACAATTGTATTCAAATTAAAAAAATAATATAAAAGTAATCTTTAATGTGGTATCTATTACATGCAATCATATTCAGTTATGGGGAACTCCATTGTCTCACACACCCTAATTATAGTGCCAAGTACAAGGACATATTTAACATGCTTAGGTGTACTTTAAGAAGGTGCATGTCTCTTTGCTTTGTAGAAGGAGAGGCCTGTTCATTTTTTTAATTTTCTGTAATTATGTTGTCCATCATCAATTCTAGTCCAACAAAATAACATATTGTGTATTTGTGAATCCAGTGTTTTAATCCAAATTAAGATAAATAGGTAAATGTAATTTTTTTATTTCCAAAGCCGTTTCCACCCTGTACAAAGTATATTCCTGTATATAGCTCAAATTTTTTTCTGGAAGTAACAGCAACATAAATAAATACCAGTAATTGCCACAAGAGTGAAAAATATCCAGTAATAGCAAAATAATAAAGTTACTAAAGAGAATGGCAAAAAACATAGGAGTGCTAATATTTCCTTCTAAACTCCACATCAAAAGCTCTGATTTTATGTTTAGTTAATTCCCTTTTAAAAAGAATTCAATGTGAGATTACAATTTTCCAGTCAGTTTGCACCACCCTGAACATAATGAGTTATGAATAAAATATGCAACGCTACAATAGATAGAAGGATGACTCAACTAGGTGTTGCAATCATATTCCCTCATACGGGAATAACACGGCAGAAATTTAAACATAGCAATAACAAAATGTTCATGCAAATAAATGTATTCTATACAAAAGGGCATCTGGAAACTAAACAAACTGAATTTGTGGATACATGAATTATATCCTTTGAATAGAGCAGGTTACTTAGCATGCAGATACACTGACCTCAAAGTCACCACTAACACATGCTAAATGTTTTATATACCATGAAATCTTATACCAAAATACTAATGAAGCAGCGATTATACCACAATTAAGTACATATGAAAAGAACAATACATATTAAAAATTTCAACTTTATTTAACAGATCCAATTCACAACTCTAGATATAATAATTTAGTTCCATGTGTTGTATAAATTAAAAATTGGAATTACTCAATTATTTCATACATAAACATATACAAAACGTGTTAAAAAACCCCACTTCATTTTCATACAGAAAACTTTTTCACCAACTCCAAATTGATTAGAATTTTGTTCACCTAATAGCGTATAAACATATTCACCTAACAGCATATAAACATATAATCAGCCTGTGATCACACTTTGATGATAATATGTACAACAGCAAAAGTGGTAGAGCCTCTATGTGAAAGAAGATAACAGGTATAAAAGACCACTAGAACTAACATGGTGAGTTGTGACATCTTGACAATGCTTGCGTTAATAGTTGGAAAGTCATTTGTAAATAATAATCTCTCTACAACTAGTACAATACCTCCTCTATCAAAATCTTCTTCCTTTGCTTTTCCTGACCATTGGTTGGTATACTGCCAGCAGAAAGAAGAGAAGTAACTTCATCCAACTGCTTCTTTGCTTCAGCCACACTTGGATCAATGGAGAGCAGTTTTTGGAGATCATTAGCACAAGCCTGATAATTCTGAAAAAACAACAACTTTTATTTAGTCAATATTTTTTGGTAGAATGACAACAGCACTTTGGCAGTTCCCAATAAGGTACAATAAGAGTCCTTATACAAGCAACAAATCCCAAATTGAATGTTATTAAAACATAACCAACATAACCGTGTTCTCTCCAGAAATTCCCACCAGCTGGGTGGGCACACAGCTCTATAATGTGTGCCTGCGCGTTACTCACCTCTCAAGCCAAGAAGCCCACCTAATTTGGGCCATGTTTAGCCTCTCTCATTCATCCACCAAAACTTCAAGGTCATTTTAATGTGCTTGTTAATTAACAACCTGAATTAAGATACCGTGCCAGGTAGGCATTTCTGAAAAATTATTTTCTCTCTAAAAATAGCAAGATCCAAGCAATATTCAAGAACAATTATCTTTTTTTTTTTTTAAATAACAACCAATTGCAAATATTATAATTTACAAGTAAAGATTAAATTTCTATCATAGTTCGGACATATGTCCCTTTATAACATATCTTATAATATTTTTTGATGAGCCAGAAGCACTGAAGTATTTTAAAGGATAATAATAATAATAATAATAATAATAATAATCTTCTTGTAGTAAGTGGAAAGAAACAAAAGCAAATGGCAATCAGAAACGGATATAATACAAATGATCCCATACATGTAATGGCTTACAACTAAAACCTTATATTCAAGATGGCAATATCTGCGCAACCCAGATAAAAGGGTATAATTTCTCCTTATACTAAACCAGTGTTGTCCAACTGGTGACCTGCATGCTGGATGCGGCCCACCAGCTTTTTTTTTTGTAGGCCCTGTGATTGCCAGGAAGAATCTGCTCACAAACCTAATATTATTAATATAAAACATTTGAGACAGTCAGGATGTCATATATAAGTATCCAAATATTTTGTTATTTCATACAAAATATATAAAGATATTAATGTCTATATTTACGTATACATTTTTTTACTTGGTCCATTAGTTCACTAGCCAATATAAATGTAGCCTTTCAATTCACCAGTCAATATAAATTCAGCCCACCAGTTGAATGGCTGATAGAAATCAGCACCCCACACTAAAAAAGTTGGATAACACTGTCCTAAACAATAAAACATTGTGAAGCTGTGATTGCCCATGAACCCACACGTGTCAACAGAATATCATTTAAGATTACAGTATTTTCAATATGGTCACAAAAAATGATGGGCTTCATTCAGTTTGAGCCTCCCAACTCCATAGCAGACAGCCAATTGTCTGAGAGTGAGTTGCGGGCTCCAGTTCCCCTCCGTTTGTGAGGCTATTCAATTGCTCATGCTCGCAAGTTGCGGGCTTGAAGCCAAAACCATGCAGATGAGGGCGGGAACATGATTAATTAAGCAAGCCCGTAACCTCCCATTTCGAAACAGCCAATAGGAAATGAGACTGTCCGAATTACGGCAGAAAAACATGGAGGTTACCGGTCATTCATAGATTGCGATCAGACTTGCAAAACATAGAAAATACAGAATTATGAAAATGAATGCCAATACTGTTCAAGTCCATATGGGTGGCCTGATATGTATTAACCCAAGATCATTTTAACCCAGAAATGACACATACAATTTTTATTCATTTCCTGCCGATTTGCGAGCTTGAGACTGTTGTGCAATTAATTCTAATGTCTGTCTTCGCTTTCTCCGTTATTTACAGTGCAGGATTCATCTTTTAATAGCATCTACAGTGTTACAAATAGGTGTTAAACCCCCTTGCGGGTCCTCTCTAGCACTCGTGGGATTTTCTCCTTAATTTGTGAGGGTGATTATGTTTTTGTGATCTTGGGGCAACTGAGCAATTGAATAGCGATTTGCGATTTTAGCCCGGCAAAAGTGAAAGGTCAAAGGCTTCTGAACGGTGTAATTTACGAGTATGACGGACGCCATTTTTTCAAGCCCGTAACTCGGCAGATTGAATAGCAAATTTGCCTGCGACCACACTTACGGGATCCCGGATCTCAAATTTGCACAATTAAATGGGGCTCTATGTGTTTGCAATGCAAATAAAATGACCTAACCAACATTTGCTATCATTCCTCTTCTACTGTTCTATCCTAGCAAATCGGATAATATATATATCATGAGTGTGTTTGCAACTTTAGATTGTGAGTATCGAGTTTTCAGTCTTGTAGGGTGCTTTGGGAAAAAGCACTTTCTACAAAGACTCTAAGCTCAAAACAGAGCCCTCAATTTTTCAGTTGTTAATGTTGCATTTTTCCCTGTTCTCTCCCCTTGTACAGCGCTACCGAATATGTTGGTGCGTTACAAGTAAACGATAATAAAAATAATAATAACTCGGAGTGGTTGAAATGTTATCATATTTTGCTTTATATGCTGTTAAGACTAACACTGAGCTTAATTTCATAGCGCCTATATTGTATTATGGAAGACTAGATCTATGGTGCTGTTTGGGGTATGAAGCAAGTTTCTGTTATTGGATGTTGAGGTACATGGGTACTCAGAATGTTCTCATGTTACCCTCCAACTTGGGACATTATACCTATACGTATGTTGTGTTGTTTTTTCATCCAACCCTAAAATAATCTAGCACCGAAAGAAGTTGGGTGGTGTTGCTCTAGAAGACCTCTACCTCATTAGCCATCTATTATAATAAATGTTGAAACATAAAAAAAAAATCTTTACAGGCATGGGTGTATGAACTGGGGGGCACAAATCCCCCCCCCCCCCCCCAGATTTTTCAATGTGTGTGTTTATGCGTAGAGAAGCAGTTATGTGGTATTTTTATTCTATATGTAGTATCCCCCCCCAGATTTTCTTTGGCTCCTACACCCATGTTTACAGGCATAGAAAAAAAAAGGTGTAAGCCTTCCATTATAAACACACATTGGACAGTATTCATTTAAAGGTTCCAGCAACTCCATAATACTGGCATCATTGCTTGAGCATAACAAGCTGAAGAATAAATATTTAAAATGTTAATGATGAGTTACTACACAACAAACCAGTGTTACATATTATTTCCTGTGCAACATGCAACAATACAGTATATGCAAGTGTGGTAGTTTCAAAAACCGATTACAAAATATGTTGCTTATGGGCCAAAATTCTGGAGCTGTGTTGTAATGTTTTGGCAGTTAAATATCCCCATTTACCTCTAATCCTCTGTAGGCCTGAGCTCGCCGGTACAAGGCTTTGATGTTCGACACATCCTTCTGCAGAGCACATTCACAGTCCTGTCTGGCTTCTTCATATTGGCCGAGTTTCAAGTAACACAGGGCTCTGCAACACAAAGTGCAGTGTCAGCAGAAAATATATCATTTGTAAGCTAGGAGCTTCTACACCAACCATAGAGGAATTGTTATCACTTCTCAATACAAGGTACCCTTATTATGTTTTGGCAATCAGAAGATACAAAAACTATAAGAGATGCTGCAGTTTCAGTTCCTAGAGCAAAGCCGGGATACAATGACTTTGATCTTATTCTTAGATCTTACCAGCCCAGGAGGACTGACACCTTTCCAACTATTTTCTTTTACACTGTTTAGACATTCTTGAAAGTTACTTTCTGTCTGAACATAGAAAAATATATGTTCTTTACATTCAGCTTTCCATTTGTATATTTGTAATATGAATATGTTGCATACCAAGATATCTGGTATTTTTATTTCCTAATACATCACCCTTTTAACATCATAGATTTTTTTAAATTACGGTAAATAATATTGATCTGCAGAGTGCATGGATACCAAATACATATTGTTTACATATAAAACCAATCCAAAATTGTGATGTGCAGATTTTATCTTGCTTAGCTCAAAATATCGAACATACACTATCATGTGATCCCTACCAAATACTATATGTATATTTACTTATTTTCAAAAAGTATCATAATAGCAGCGAAAAATTTAGAACTGGTGAAAATTTATAAATATATATATTTTTTTATTTACATTTTATTGAACGCTCATAGAAACATCTCGTTGTCAAATACAACGACACACACACGTATAGTACATCCACACTAGAACATAAGCAGTGAAAGTTTGGAGTTATCGGTAGTTTGTAATGAAAAAGATAATACAGTTGTTCATGGCAAGAGTAGGATAAACCAGATGAGACAGAGCTCAAGAATTATATTTGAAATGTCAGAGAGACCCCGAGCATGGCGCAAGTTCTGGGTGATGGATATTGAGCTGGGTTTCACAAAAGTATAACATTTCCACTCAATGTAATACAGATCTTAAAACCGAAAACATCTAAATCATTTGAAGAATGGAGTGTTGCCCATAATGAATTCACACCGGACTCGGATCATTTATACAAGGTATAGCATCATGGCTATTGAAATCCGGATAACTCACCACTAGTATTTAGAAAGTATGAAGTGCAAATCTATAATGCAAGGGTTTTTTCTCCACTGATGACAGATGGTCAAAACTTTTGGAGTTTGCGGACATAACTAACCACAATCAAGGGGGATAAGAGAAACATGGCACGTAGCATATATTCTAACAGTCCAGAAAGGTTTAGTTGTTAAAGTCGGTGTCATTATATATATTTATACAAAATAAGCATGCTCATCTTGTTCACCACCCCATTGGCAAGCAATTACAATTGTTTATATATCTATTTTTTTTTTATTTCTGCAATAACTGGGACCGTTGCTCTATCACTTTAAGATAAAGGCTCTCTTTGACTGTATCCCACGCTAGCAGTTATTACAGGGCCTATTTGCCAGTTACTTTGTTAAATTGCAGGACAGAGAGATTGACAGCTAGTATAATGGTAGTGGTATTGTAACAATCACAAAGATTTCCCACAATAGAGAATAATTCTGTTCCACACATACATAACAACTACTATACATTATAGACATGATTAACCATTTTATGTGAAGAAGTTTAAAAAAATATAACCATACTTATTCAGACATTCATTTAAATAAGTAACTTACACACACTGAATCCAATGTATATTATTGGACGGCGCAATATCACTAGTGACTGCATTTTAACATTGAAAGTAACATTGCACGACTAACAGGATAAAGTATGAGTGCCCTCCATCGCAAATAAATCTACAACCGCAGCATTAACAAGATGGACGTCTTCCTAGAAAGGCAGAACGGTTCACAGCTTAAGATCTGCACCAACAGTGTAAAATAGAGAGCCTAAATCACGAATAAATAGCGCTATCCTTGTATTTCAATAATGTTTTAATACAAGAAAATGTATTATAAAGAGGAACGTTGATTAAACTGACACATTTGTACCGATCGCAAACGTCTTATGCTGTGTATCTAGACTTCTGGCTGGTTTCCTATTACCAACAATATCATGCTATACAATATTAGAATGTGATAAAATTCAAAGGATTAACATTTTTTTTTTTAAATCTCATGAATATTTTGACCCAGTCCAGAGGAGGTTAAAGTGCCAATCCTCAAAAGGGATATGGAACGTTTCTGGATTTTACTAGATATGTAATATATCTGTGTAGTTATTTACGTTTTAGTTGGAATAATCTGCTGAGACAAGGTCCCTGACAGACTAAGACACTACACTGCTCATCCAGCCCTACAAAGTCTGTATCTGTATATGCTGCAGTGGGCAGACTCGTACAGAAACCATTTCTTTAATTTTAGGCACTACAAAACAGAACTTTTAAGTACTTCTTCATAAAACAAAACAAAGCACATAAAAGTAATTAAATACACAGGTATATTATATACCTAGTAAAATCCAGAAACCCTCCATGACCTTTAAAGCTTCCTCTTCGTTACTTTCTCTCTGCATTGTTTGTCCTGAATTCACAGCAATACAAGAATGGTGCAAATGGCTTGCTCACCTCTAATCTATATCCCCTTTTCTGCATAATATAATCTAATTAGCCTTTGTGGCTACAGCAGGACATTCCTTTATCCAGGGGTAAGCAACAGACCCTTTTCTTGACCCATAGCTCCTTTCTTCAGGACCTCTAATGTCTTATTTAAGTTAAGTATCCATTTTTCATCACTCGAGCTCTCATATTTGCAAATAAGGTATCAAGTTAAAGAAACACTGTGAACATAGATTTACAAAATATTTTTGGTACGCTAAATGGGCAAAATGTTTTTAGAATGTAAAAAAAATAATAATAATGAAGCCTCTAATGTATTATTTTTCTATCCAATCTGATGATGTAGGATCTTCATTTTAGTTTCCATTGATCTACTACCTGAGGTGGGAGAAGACTGAATACACACTACAAGTTAATATCTGCAGAGTGGGAATCTATCATATATATCTGGCAGTACATTTATTAGGTCTAATGAAATGCTCATTAGTTTACAAGGACACACATTGTTGAAACAAATGCTACAAAAAGAAGGATCTGTGAAGAAAATGTAGTAAAGAACATCTTAAGGTACATCTTAAAACATGTCACCATTATCATGTTTAGTTATTCAAATGAACATATAGAAAAAAATGACTATACTGTTTCACAGTGTTAATTTACTTTCTGAATGATATTATATTATTATATTTGGGTAATGATATAATACATAGAGATAATAAATATAGATATATTTGGGTAATGATATCATATACTAGACATTTGAGAGTTTTGTTAAACTGTATTCACTACCTGTGTTGCTCTGGTAAAGACCATTAAGGTTATATTGAGTTCCTTTTATTTTCTTTCCACCCAAAAAGCATCAACCTTCATTTATCCATATTTATCACTTGACATTTCGAATTATGAATTTAGAATTATTACAACAAATATATACAAGGGGGGATTACAGTATCAATAAGTAAAAAGTAATCTGGCCTTTATTTGGCCCTATACTAAACATGATATAAAGTAACTTTCAGCCTACATTTAAGACTTTAGGCACAAATTATTTTATGCTCCTAGCTTGTATTGCTCATAACATTCCTACTTTGGCAAAAGCCTGTAACAAACTAGAATGGTCCTCGCGGGCGGTGCCATGCACCAGGGCTTCTCTTGCTCTTGTTTCTCACCATACATTTAGTTTATGGTGAGGAACAAGAGCAAGAGAAGCCCTCCACCGTAAAGAAACAAATAATACATTTGTAAGCCCACCTGCAAGTTTAAAAATAGGTTTAACAACTTATTACCTGCTCAGGATTCCCAGAAATGCAGTACAATAACTGTATTTCTGGGAATCCTGAGAGGGTAATAAGTTGTTAAACTTATTTTTAGACTTACAGATGGGCTTACAAATGTATTATACGTTATATATAGATATAAATACATACATTTATATACATATATATTTATAACTGTAGTGCAGTGTAGTCTCCCCCCCAACCTTGCCCCCCTGCTGCACCAGCCGCCCCACACCCTATAGAGGATGTTGCCGGAAAGTGTCCTGGAACTGTGCTTCATGTAGAAGAGATTTGTGAAGGCAGGAGGTAAGGGAAGGAGAGTAGCTATGGCAAGGGGTCTTTGGGGAAGTGGCTGCAGGAGGGAGGGGTGCTGTTTTGGCACTTGGGGATGGGCACTGAGTGAGTTGGTATGTATTTGGTCCCGCCATGCTCTAGCTCTTGCAGTGGTCCTTTTACAATGTACAGGTAGGTTCTTACAGTCCCATACAAGTAGATCCCATGTTATGTCAATACAATACTGTCATATGTGTAATAAATAAAAAAAACACACACTTTCTGACCATACAACCTTTAGCAGTTCGAAGGTCAGTGAGGGCCATTTCTAACATGTCATTATGTCATTATAAGAAACATTCACATTGTGGCATCTAAGAAATTCTAATAGATACCTTAGCTCTCCAGCCACTCTAAGGGTTAAGTAAAAGTGTTAACTTGTACAAACAAGATTATTACCTTACCAGAAAAACAAGAACACACAAGTAAAAACTGGGTTTGGTTATGTACATAATATTGGTAACTGTATGATCTCTATGTTATCTTTACTCTTACCTGTTTGTGTACAAGGCACATTCCTCAGGATTTATCTCCAGGCATTCTGTATACTTCTGCTCAGCTTCTTTATATTGTCCCTTCTGCACATATTCATTCCCTTTCTGTTTCAGAGACAAAAACTTCTCCTTGGCAGCTTCACCTAAAAAAACAAAAATATATAATATGCTTATTCCAAAAATTAATTGGAAATGTGTGTAAACAACATTTAACATTTTAAATAAAAAAAAAATCATATGAATTCTTCATTTTAAAAAAGCAGCAATGAGGAATTTTGATACATATAAGGATATAAAACACCCCTATGGTCATATTTTTAAGGTTTACTCTATTGAAGAACTCCATTCAAAAACATGAGAATGTGCATACTAATAATAATACAATCCTTGATCTGAGTCTGGTGCCATCCCCTTGTGGATCCCTGAGGTTAAAAATCACCCTTTCTTAGGTTTTGGTAAATTATCCCTTTAAGGAACCGGACTGTCCAGTCATGTTTAAAAAAATGTATCTGTCACTGATGGATGTCTGCCTATGGGTTTGAGTAACAAGGGATTAGGGCATGTGGTCACTGCCTATAATTATTAAAGGTCAAGCCCAAGGCAGCGGGCCATGACCCTAGCACTATTAACCCATTGTTACTGTTGTGTGCATTTATTGTATTGTGTTACTTAACTTATCCCCTCTCTCTGGGATGGGAAATTCCAAGTTAATGTTCAACTATGACTATTTATTGTCAATGGTTGAAATAAAAATGAGTGATATCCTTATTGGAGGTACAACGTGTGTATCTTTATTGGGGACATGAAGATTTATCAGAAGCTGTATTGATCTACCCTGATTCTACCAGAGTACTGAGGGAGGTGAATATGAGCAGAACTAGAGCCTAACCAGCAGTATTCCTTGTAGATCTAGTTCTTTTACAATCTAATTTATTATCTTTTACATACACTTATGCTGCTGTGGAATTTACCATTTTGGTTTCAGCAGATTAAATTCCTGATGTGGGAGGAGATTTTAAATGCAAAGGAAGTTTATATCTGCAAAATGAGAATGAGGCAGCTACAACTGCCATTGGTCTCAGTAGAACTAAAGGGAAAATCATTAGTGTACAATGATTCTAAACTCTCTCTTCCTTACCCACCATTACTCATCTGCTGATCCTCTCTGCAAATCCCTACACTGGCTCCCACTCTCCTCTTTAGCCCTCATTTCCATATACCCCACCATTCATTTAATAAAACGAATAATAAATATTCCTGCATATTGGTATTATAGAAAAAGAATACAAGACAAGATAATGAGTGTATTACATACAAACTCAATCTTGTTCAGATTAAAGGGCAACTATAGTCCACATTTTTCCACCATGTATTTAAAAGAGCATGTCTTATACATTAACAACATTTTGTTTTGCATGTAAAATATATTAATTTAAAAATGATAAATTAAGGCAAGAGTAAAAAAAAATCTCATATAGTGCCTGTTAATTGTGTTTTCTAATCTGACATGCAAGTGAATGGGAATGGTTGCATAATGTGCAGTCTAGACATCCATAAGGCTCAATGTCCATTTGTTTCCTTTAATATGTCAGGACAGAGGAGGGGAAATCAGTCCCATTGTCTCCTTATTTAATGTAATTTATTTATTTACACAATAGCCCACTTAGATTTCATGCAAAAACACTTTTTTGTAATGTTTGAAATATGATATTTTAAATGCATAATATAATTTTAGGACAAGAGTGGCCCTTTAATTTAAGGAATTAATGCAAAAACTGTCCATACCAGCAAGCTTTTCCGGTTTCTTATTTTCACTAGAGTTGACTGACTGGACACCGCTAGAGACAGAAACAGAAGCTCCTTCTTGTCTCTGCACTTGGAAAGATACCGGAACTGCTGGAATTGGGGGTAGATTTTCCCTCCATTTGGGCCCATCTTGGTCCATTAACATTCTTGTAATTCTATGTAGAAGAGATGCAAAACATACATGTAATATTACTGACGTTGGAAAAAAGGAGAATAAGGACAATAAAGCGTATTATTGTCTAGACAAAATGTAAGCTTAATAGACCACAGAAATTATTTTAAAAATGCTAATTCGTATTAAAAGTAGCAAAGGTGCACAAATTATCTAAAAAAGGTCCCCTTCTGTTGAGATTGCCATTAGTCATTAGCAGAGGGCAGATTCCATCAAATATTTTATGCTAAAACACTTACACTCACAAAATCCAATGATAACTATATTTTTTTTAGTTTATTTGTGTGTACTTTTCATATCTGCAGTAACAGCGAAATTTGTTGTGTCCCTTTACGTAACTGTTAACATTTAAATTATCAATCATCAAGGAGATTGGAAAAAAAAACAAAAAACTATGCATAATGTAGACATTTTGCAAAAAGTTTAGATAACTTTAGATTCCTTGGGCTATGGCCCTCACTTTTCCCCCTACCTAAGGGTAGTGTTATGAGTAAATAACTGGAATATGCATAGGAATGAATGCATTGCCAACGAAAAAATAACACTTTAACTATTCCTATATATTACTACTAGTGACTTGCCCATCATAAAGACGACATAATATTATATAAAAAATTGTGTGTTCTGTCTCTCTCTGTGCGCCCTCCTTCTCTGTGCGCCCCCTTTTCCTGTGTGCGCACTCTCCCTCCCTCCCCTTCTTTCTCTCTCTCCCTCCCCTTCTTTCTCTCTCTCCCTCCCCTTCTTTCTCTCTCTCCCTCCCCTTCTCTCTCTCTCCCTCCCCTTCTCTCTCTCTGCCTCCCCTTCTCTCTCTCTCCCTCCCTCCCCTTCTCCCTCCCTCCCTCCCCTTCTCCCTCCCTCTCTCTCCCCTTCTCTCTCTCTCTCTCTCTCTCCCCTTCTCTCTCTCTCTCCCTCCCCTTCTCTCTCTCTCTCCCTCCCCTTCTCTCTCTCTCTCCCTCCCCTCTCTCTCCCTCCCCTTCTTCTCTCTCTCTCTCCCTCCCCTTCTCTCTCTCTCTCCCTCCCCTTCTCTCTCTCCCTCCCCTTCTCTCTCTATCTCCCTCCCTCCCCTTCTCTCTCTCTTCCTCCCTCCCCTTCTCTCTCTCTTCCTCCCTCCCCTTCTCTCTCTCTCTTCCTCCCTTCCCCCTCTCTCTCTCTCTTCCTCCCTCTCCTGCTTTCTCTCTCTTCTACCCTCCCCTTCTCTCTCTCTATCTCTTCCTCCCTCTCCTTCTCTCTCTCTCTTCCTCCCTCTCTCTCTCCCTCCCCACTCCGTCTCCCCCTTTTTCTCTCTCCCCCTCCTTCTCCTTCTTTTCTCTCACACAGGGGGAGAGAATAAGAGGGGGTCTTCCTTCTCTCCTGCTCCAACTCTTTCTCCTCTCTCTCCTCCCCCCCCCCCTTCCGTGGGGCACAATGTGCATGCGCCGCTCGCATTGCGCATGAGCTTGGTCGCGATGTACAATGCATATGCAATTTGCATTACACACCTTGCTTTTTACATTATAGATTATATTGATAAAAAGGCCTGTGCTTCTTTAAAGACACAGTGTAATCAGTGAAGCCTTAAAGAGATAAAGTGAAGGATCCATTTATGGTAGGATAGTAGTGTACCAATAACATGTAAATATTTCCAATTGGAAGTTACTTAAAAAATCCTCTAGTAATAGAAAAATAGCTTTACATTTATTTGGCTGTCCCTCAGCTCAAGAGATTCTCCCATAGAACTGTCCTTCTTATCAATATTAAACTACCCTCATTATCAATGAAAAGATCCATGCTTGATAATTTAATTTTGCAACCAATTTCTCAAGTGTTGGTGAATGAACAGCCAGTCACTATTGATGCCACTGAGGTTGATTGTAACAGGAAGCAATTAATCCATTAATGAAGGTAAGACCACTCTGATGGGAGGATCTCTTGAGTTGAGTGACAGTCAAAATTTAGTAAATTCAAAGCTGTGTTTCTTTTACTGAATATCATTTTTAAAATTAATTCCAAATATTCATCTTTTATTGATACTTTACAGTCTTACCCTAATTGGGGCTTCTCCTACAGCCCTTTACCTGTATTAAACTACTTTGTAGAACAAAATAATAGCTTCCAGAACCATACAATTTGTGAAGTGTCAGTAGTGCTAGATTTTGTGATTGTCTGTTAGACGAAGTGGACCACCCCCTTTGGAGGTAAACTGTATGTAATCAAATTTGACATGTTCAAAGAAGCACAGATTTGCAACAGGAATTTTTTTTTACAAGAAAAGCAGGTTTTTCTAAGCTCTCTCAAATTGCAGACATATTTTCTATACTATAAAGAGCCTAAGGTTAAACCTAAAGTCTAACAAGGCAAATATATGTTGATTACTAACATTGCTTCTGCTAAGTGTAAGTCTTCTTTAAATGGATATGGAACACAACTATTATTTTCAAGTATCTAGAACAGCACATTTTAAACATGAAAAAGTGAGACCAGTTGAAAGTAACAGGAAATGCAGGGAGCATACAATAGTCTGTAGGTCTAATTTACTGGCAGGGGGCAACCCCCCAATAGCAGTTAGACTTCAGAATATGTTTTTGTGGTCGGAGGTCATTATTTGGAAAAAAGACAACACTGCGATCCTTTATCAGATGCAACCAAGAAGAAAAATATACCATGTCCCTTTAAGGAAGTGTTTGAGTGCTGTGAATATTGGGGCACAAAAGAGGATTGGATACTTATGTAGAATGTCAAGATTTGGTTTGTTTACTTTTCATTTGCAGGGAAACCCCCGGTCTGCGCTACCCTGCTGAGCGCCGTTTCGCGAGAACGCTCTTTTTTGCTCCCAGTCCCCGCAGATCGCTAAATCTCACAATATTGCTCGAAATCACGTTGTGGGCATTTAAATCCCTGTTTAGCGCGCTTTCTTTCGCCATAGCGCTGTTTATCGCTTTGGTAATATAATGCCCCGTTTAGTTTTCATATAGCGCTCCTGCACGCAGGAACACATATACTGCGCTAAACAGGGAATTCCTGTATACATCAGATACCTGAATTCTACATTTTCCAAATGTTGATTTTCTTTTACGGTTTCCTAACCAATGCTGTGTTGCAGGCTGGACAAAGCATATGTATGCTAACCACTTGCACCAATAAATAAGTACTTGACTCCTAGCTGGATTTATAACTAGGTAAACAAGGCAGCTGCCTTGGGGCGTCTTCCTGGGAGGGGAGTCTCATTTGCATAACATCACATTTAAATTTCTCTTGTTTACGTTTCAGAAATAGACCCTTCACCAGGTGTCATTGGCACGTTCTTTGGGTGATGAGGAGAAGGTGGGTGTAAACTAGGATTTCACCTTCTCGTATCTAGTAAATAAAACCAGTGGCTCTTACCCTTATCTGTAAGAGGTATCATGCTTTAAATTTTCTTTGTGAGCTGAATAAGCAAACCTGATTTTGTTGTTGAGGTTTTGTCTTGTTTGGCCTGTATCTATTATATCCCAAGTCTCCCTTTTCCAATCCAATGTTTCCTTTTCAATCAGAAAGAGGGTATTTTTCTTTCCTAATGTACCTCTACAAAATGTTACTACACAACAGCATATGCTCTTATAACCAGTATATGTAGAACATAAAATGTTGCATATATTTATTTCATAAACAACTTTATTATTTAGGGAAAATACATAAAATCCAGAAACACGCCGTTAGTGAGCAAGGAATAATTATGGACAGTTTTTTAAACCTCACTAACAGCGTTTTCCGGATTTTATGTATTTTCCCTAAATAATAAAGTTGTTTATTGAATCCAAGTGTTTAGCACTAGGGAACCTTAGGTCACATACTCATTAATAAATGTATTGCATACAGAAAACATTCTCACACCTATGTTTATTTCTGCCCATATTAATTACCAACCGGATCTATTTCAAAGTTTTATACTTATGTATATAGTAGAATTGGTGCAGCATAATTGTTAGACCTACAGCTGATGGTGGAACGGGAGCATGTGCACCCAGGTGGGGGCTAAAGAGTTTGTGCCTAGGGGTGCCAGATATATAAATCAGGCCCTGGCTTGACTCAAACTCTTGTTCATAAATGTGCATTAATGCTTAGCTCAGTTTAAGCACTCTGCTGGCACATAAGGAAACACATAAAATCTGACTTATCTGTTCTAAGTAACTTTTTACAAGCCACTATTAACTGTAGCTGTTGAACATACTTTGAAACTCCTAAAGGAGATATTGGTCAATCAGGAAGTGAAGGGGACCCGATTGCTTCACCATAGTCATGCCTTGCTTAAGAAGTTTAAAAAAAATAAAATTGGTGAACTAAAAAAAAAAAATTAAAAAGGACAAAAATAAAAATAACACATAAAGGGGGATGTAAGTCTGCGAGTTTCAATCCTGCAAGGTGCTTTAGGGAAAGCGCTATGGACACCGGATTCCAAGCTCAAAGACAGGGCCATCCACTCTTTGCAATGTATGAATCTTTAACTTGTCATTGCCTGTAGCTTAACTTATGTATAGCGCTACGGAATATGTTGGCGCGTTACAAATAAACGATAATAATAATAAAAATAATAATGTCAGTTTGGTTTATTACTGAATGTGTTCACAACAAATATATATAGTAAACCAGAATGCAATGTCCACTACCACTTGCAATATATACAGAGAGTGTGTTGGAATGGTCCAGTGCTGCTAGACTACCTTATTACCAAACACTGTCTTATTATATTTATATATAACGGTTTTAAAAGCATATTTACTTAATTTAAATCAAATGTATCTATATGTAAGGAAACAATTAGCAGTTTCCTACCTAGACCTAGATAACAGTAGTGTAAATAAGTTTTCCAAAAATCTAATTTTATGGGAAAGTGGATAACTGGAACCACACCAACATGATCTAGGCCAAAGCAAAAGCTGTGCTATTTATTTATACACTTTGCTGCTACCTGTTCTGAAGCGTACTATCCCATTTAAGGGAAATAAGTCTGAAAGGAATGGACTTCTACTGAATCTGTTGTCGCTTTACAATCACATATAATAGTTGCCAAACTGCAAGAAATCGTCGCGCTTTGCGAGGTGCGTACGAGTTAGGTGATGAGCGCCACAGGCACTCATCGCTTGCAAGCCTCACGAAGCGAGGCGAGACGTTAACGCGTAGGACTTAGCCGATGAGCACAAAAGGTGCTCATCGCTGCTCGCCTCGCAAAGCGAGGCGAGACGTTAAACCGTAGCACTTAGCCGATGCGAGGCGAGACGTTAAATACGAGAAGCGGGACTTACAAAAAAAATATACGAGACTCAAAAATGTACGAGATTAACGTCCGAACCAA
This sequence comes from Discoglossus pictus, assembly GCA_027410445.1. NCBI lineage: Eukaryota > Metazoa > Chordata > Amphibia > Anura > Alytidae > Discoglossus > Discoglossus pictus. The sequence goes on from CM050166.1 coordinate 55,624,260, forward strand.
AACCCGAAAACACACTAAATACACCAAAAACATCACAGACAGCATGGGGCAACAGGATGTCCGTCAAAAGGCTCTCAACGCAAGCCTCGCAATGAGCGCAGAAGGTCCTCACAGTACAAAACAGTTTAAATTATGTCTCAAACAGCATTCCCATGGCTTCAAAATTTTATTGCCCCGTAATTTTTGACGGGCAAGTCGCTAGTTAAATTATAATGATTACTTGGAGCCAAACTTTAGCTATATTCTTACTGAAACTACATCCGTGGATAGATTTTGATTGGCTGCAAATGGAAATAAAGTTTATGTAAACAAATGAAAATGACGGAACCACAATACAACCTCGTTTAAGATACATCACCACTTAGTTTCATCTTACTAAAGTGAATGTTAAACACTTAAATCCACACATAGGTAACAAGATTATGATCTTACAGCAATTCCATCAAAATACTTATTTTGTTATTAGTGAACTTGTTTGAACTTGAAGTTACAAATGTGCTACATTTATAAGAGCATGTTATGTTTTCTTTCAATGAAAGTTGAGTGCTGCAGAGGATCTCCTCACTAAGGCCCTCATTCAATTGCGATTTGGCCAATTGAATAGGGCTCTAAATAAGCACATAGCATATATTTTTTAAATAAGTTTTTAGTTAGTAAGCATCTATCCAAAAGCAAGGTCTTCACTAACTAAAAACTTCTTTAAAAGAAAAATTCTATTTGCTTATTTAGAGCCCCATTCAATTGGCCAAATCACAATTGAATGAGGCCCTAACTAATTAGGGAGTGAGACACCACACTGATCCAGTTATGAAGCTCTATGGGAAATCAGTTATTCCCTAGACAGACTGCTGCCTAATCACAGTGCTCTTTTCAGAAAATAGTCCTGGCATTTTTGCATAAGCAGTTAGCAGCGACCTTGTTTTACTTTTTGCATTATACATTTTTTCATGCAAATAAAATATTTTCAGTTGTTTAAAATGTTAGTATTCATTTAAAAGGGTAATACTCCCAAAACCTGCTTGTTTTAGTTTAAAACTGACCTGTTTTGGTATTTAAACCTGTATTTTACCTGGTGGGTAACTTGAACCTTGAACTCATACAGACCATACTAGTTAGCATCAGTTTAGGATGTTTGTCTTGTTATGCCAAAAAACTGAGATTATTTGGAGTGGAAGGATAATATGTTTATGTCTCAAAAACAATTTGTCCTCAAAATAGTGAAAAATAATTTTGATGTCTCCCCATTCAAAGATACAACAATAACATCTGAAAATCAGTAAACACACAAACCTTGCTTTTTACCCTCTCAGTTTTTGCTAACTTTTAAATATGTACATATTACCATAATAAAAACGTGATTATTATGCATTTCTACAAATTAGCATAATGTAATCCTGGATGTCAATCATACCAAATGAACAGAGGACAGGCATACCCTACACACTACAGTTAGGTTTGTAATGTTATGACACAGTATCCAACTTAGTGATTTAATGTGCTACTGTATTGTGTAATGACTCTGGCACTTTACCTGTTGATACTGTCGTTTGCTACTTGCACCCCACAGTCTATTTGCAAAACAGTCTTATAATCCACATACGCTTGTCTGTATCGCTCAAGAGCTTCATTTGCCATTGCTCGGCGTAAGAGAGGTTTAATGGAGAATGGTTGGAGCTCCAGAGCCCTACAAAAAACAGAAACAATATTAGCTCGGAAGAAAGGCATTCATGAACCAAATATCCCTTTTTTATCAATCAATATTTTTAAATATGAAAGAAAGTAATTTTTTACTCGGAATCTACTAAAGCACAGGCATTACAATACATACATTTACCTTGAACCAGTATGACAATGCACATAACTAACATATTTCCTGAGATAGGTGAAGCTAGTTCTCTTGCTATTTGACTGTAAGACATGTCAATACTGTATCAGGGTAAGCGGATAAAGAAATGCAACTAGTTTTTCACACTACATTAGTAAAACATTATGTGATTTAATTCTATGGTAACAAAGCGGAGTAAATGCTCCCTTAGTTATCTGTACAGTTATTTACACCACGGGGTTACTCTGGGGCTATGAAATACAGGAACTAGATTTCCATTTTCATTTGTAATGTATGAGAATGACTGGTTAGGAGGTAGATTTCCCTCGTTACTATTTATAATTAGGGTATTGGCAATAATTAACAGTCTTGCTGCCCTATTTTTTTCTTGTCTTTCCTTGCACTTTTTTTGTTGTCTTATTTCAGCAGATATCACACCTTTCAACTCCTAAATGGATATGGTTACTCAAGGCTTTACAGTATAAGCCCCCTCTTTGGGCTATATTGGTTAATATAGGTAATGCAACAAAGGATCTTTTTATCGTTTAAACTTTTTCTTTTTTTTTATATTTTTTTCCAATTTCCATTTATAGTGATTCAAAATACTTTATAAGGGAATTTCAGTAGCCATTTAAGGCATCCAATCACATTTTCAAAGTGCTAATTAGATTTCTATGCAGCGCCAATGAAAAACTTGAAGTGTCTAAGAAGAACTTCAGTTTTACACTGGCTAGTGGGCTAAATATATGTGTTTTAGCAGAGTGACTATTATGAATATAGTGATGTTATAAGCTCTAGCCACACTACTTATTTCCAGTAAACACATTTTTTTTTTTTATAGGACTATAAAACAATATACAACACATTATAGTAATCTACCAAAATAGTCCAACTTTATGGGCTGTTTCTAATAAAACAGAATGTGTCACTGAATCAATCACTATGCATCTATATATACTGTATATAGCATCAAAGCACTGAGTAAAACTAACAAGCATTACATTCCACTTTTACCTAACCCTAATATGTACTGTACTTTGACCTAGAGTAGCCCAGCAAGTGAATGTTAAGCATTTATGAGTTATATATATATATATATATATATATATATATATATATATATATGTGTGTTGTGCTCATAATATAACATTGTTTTTAAACAATGGATGATTACATAGTGATGGCAGCCATGAGCAAAATGTTTGGTTAAGAACAATTCCTTTTAGATGGTAACAAGATAGATCTGAATGGAAGGTGCGGTCTACAGATGTAATCAAATAACTACAAAACTTATGCACATATACAGTGTAAAGCAATAATGCCTTATGTGGGTGGATGGGAGTGTACATAATATCTCCAGACAGCTCCATGGTGCCTAAAACGTCATTTCTGTAAATAATGCAACACGATCACCTTGAGCATTATCAGCTAAAATGATGAAAACTAGAAGTGAGAATCAGAGAGAGTTTGTGTTCCTAGAAATAACACAGTAATGTTTGACGTTGTACTTTGAGCTGCAGAAACCTTAACACACACACCCTAACCTTTATACTCAATCTTTATCACATAAAGACTTGAAGCAGGACATTTTTCAGATATTTTTTAAACTACAAACATCCTTAGCCATTTAAAGTGACACTGTAGTTCCATATTTATATTAGTTTTAAGAACTAGCTTTAATATTGGGTTAAATGTTTTCAGAAAGTTAAAAAGTAAAAGAACCTTTATTTTTCATCATATTTATATAATTATGTGTAATCATGGCATTCTTCATTGTTATTAAGACTTTCATCTAACTGTTAATTTCTCTATTCCCAAGGCTTTTTTTTCATTGAAGGACAGACAAGAAGAATCATTTGTCTGTGTTATAGAAGTGCAAACAGCAATTCACCTTGTGACAATGAGCTACTCACATATCCATTAAACATCAACTTTGGATATGGCAGAGACAGCAAACAGCTACTTAAATGAGTAAAAATGTAAATGATATTTTACCGTTCTAAAAAGTTTCTGCTCATTATCAATACTTGTTCATTAAAATATCAGCCTACAGTGCCCCTTTAAATTAACCCGGCCTTCCACAGAAGGTTAACATGTGTCCTTGTGATCCTACCTGTTACAATCTTCAATGCACTCCCTGCAGTCCCCATCTTTCAGGTGGCAGGCCGCTCTGTTGGAGTACAAGATGCCCAGTTCCTCAGCACTCTCAGCTCCTAGAAATTCATTAGAAAACACTGTGGGTATCTAACAGCAACGGACACAGCACTGCAGTAGTACAGTCTGCTGCCACTGCAGTATCTACAAGGAGTTCTGGCTTAATCAGTGCAACGCATGTTATAAAATGGGGATTAATTGCGGAAAGACCACAAATGATATAAATAGTACATGAACAGTAATATCTCTGCAGTCAATACATTTAAGAGCAATATGAATTATTAATAAATAGTGACAACAAACAGTAACAACACAACAAGCCATCCATTACAGATAACAACATCCTTTAGAACAGTGGTTCTCAACAGCTAGTCCTGGGACCGGTGCTGGTCCTTGAGACCTTATCTGGCGGTCCTCAGAAAGAAAAGAAAATAAGTGATGGGCAGAAAAACAGACATTGAGCATGAAAGATTATTAGACAATTAGGAGTGACGGTTTACTTAAACATATCAATGACACAGTTATAAATAGATTTTAAAAACTGGTCTTTTAATAATAGTTTGGAACTCCGAGGGGGTGCTTGGAAATGTATTGTTGGTCAACAGCCGATCCCTGGATACATTGGAGTTGAGAACCACTGCTTTAGAATATAACCTCTCAAAACATCTTGATATAGATAGATATAATTGTATTGTTATGTGTAACATACTCGCTCTATTCAGTGTATTTTACCTTTGTAACAGCTATGAGTAAATAATGACGCATTATAAACAAAGGTTAATAATAATAATAATGTGAAGAAGAATTATTGTCAATAACTCTAGTGTATGAATACTGAAAATTGTGCTCATTTTCTTGCTATTCATGTGCCAAATCTCAGTTACTTGGTAGAACGTAAGAAACGTACCTGTGTTCTTGACATTTTCTATTGCCTCCGAGTACTTAAGTGCAGCATCCCCAAACTGGCCATTCTTAAAGAGCTGGTTGCCTACTGCTTTAAGTTTGGCAGCAGCAGGAAGGTTCAGTGATGACTGTTGGACTTCCTCGCTCCCACCCTTGTTTCTGATCTCAGTCCCAGGGTCTGCCTTACTCAGCCGCTCCTGGCTTTGTTTCTCGTCGCAGCCATTCCTGGTCCGGTCTCCGTTGCTGTAGCCTTTCTGTAGTCCATTCTGAGCTTTGCTGAGTTTAGGAGAATTGCACCCTTCTTTTGTATGGATGTCTCTCTTCGGAGAAAACTTTTTCTGTGCATTCCCCATTTCAATCCGCTCCCCTGCAGTCTCTCCTCCCACTGTCACACCGGTTTCTACAAGGAAGTTACAAGCTTAGTGCCTACATCATTGGACCGAACTACTCTAGGGGCAGAGGAGGGGTGTTGTATTAGCAGAATAATAAATCATGAAAGGCATTAGTTATACAGACAAACAGCCACGTGCAAGATACCTCACTCAAATATTTTACTAATGAGCACAGGCTGCTCACGGTGTAATAAATACATTATAATACGGAACATTATTCCTTTAGCACAATGGTCAGTCCCTGCTCTTGTATGAATCAAAGCCACTAGTACAATACTCATTCTTGAAGTTAACCCTTAATGACCTGTATGTGCCTGGAACAGATGGTAAGAATGTTAATCATTTGTACTAAAAGGGAAAGGCTCAATGTATTCTTTTTACATTTAAATTTAGTAAAAAAAGCTTTAGTCCACATATTCTGGGTGAGTTTTAGAATGAATCCATTGTTTTTCCACAAAATTACTATCACTCCAGCAAATAAGAAACTTTCACCCGAAACAAATTCCTTTTTATATAAATAAATGCAATTGCTTTTTTTCTGCTCAAAAACAAGGGTCAATATTATTATATTGTAATCGCTTGTCTGCTTTATTAAATAATTCTCATTACAATATAGTAAGTAATGCCTTTTGTCACCAACAACAATTAATTTGCTCATTGACATTTTTTTTATAAAATGCGGAATATTATAGCAGAAACATTAACATATATTAATATTAACATATTAAGAAAACCTAGTGTAATTAAGTATAATTGTAGTGTTTTTTTTTGCACTTGTGATATTTTAGTGACTACTTCTCTAAAGCTGCATCTGATATTCTGTGGATAGTACAAAATTAGTTGTGTACATATGATGTTAACTCGTTTGCTGACTGGTACCATGTAAATTAATGCAAATTTTAAATAATATTCTCTGCAGACTTGTTTAGCTTGTATAATAAGTTAAGTTAATAATCGTTTGTTTGTCCAATAAAAAAAAGGACACTCACTCTGTGTGTGTGTGTATGTATATATACACACATATTTCTGGGAATCTGGAGCGGTTAATAAGTTGTTAAACGAGAGAGAGAGAGAGATATAGAGAGAGATAGAGAGAGAGAGATAGAGAGAGAGAGAGATATAGAGAGAGATAGAGAGAGAGAGAGAGAGAGAGAGAGAGAGAGAGAGAGAGAGAGAGAGAGAGTCTTCTTTTCAACAAGCAAACAGAAGCTTGATTTTTTTTTTGATTTATTCTTGCAATTGGATGTAACTATTCTCATAGTGTGTAGTGAACTTGTATTTTTAATATATTTTTGTTTAACAGCATAAGGCTGTTTATAAAGGGATCAACATTTCTAATACAACAGAATGCTGCAAAAATTACAGTACAATAAATAAGATATTATACAGTCAGATCAAACAGTATTACTGGCATTCATAAAATAGTCCCATAAATTAAAATACAGTTTTATAATCACAACAAAGTATTATATTTTATGAAAAGCAAATTTTTACAACTCAATTTTGCAATCAAGGTCAGAAACCCATTTGGCAGATAAAAGGGGTGGGTTGTTTTTGGTGATGTTATGGCTTTAATAAAAAGATCTACGTGTACATGTCTCAGAGTGTCTCAGAGGTCACTTGGGAGAAGCCTTTTATCATAATGTCCTAACTAGAGGGTTAGACTGATTTCATTAGAGGCTCACGTGACAGAAGAAGCTTATTAAAGCCCAAGCACTAATCTTGCTCCATGTGTCTCTGGGAATGAGAGGCTTTGGAGAGCCGAGTTGTAGTAATTCAGCTTAGGTGCATGGGTTATCATTAACTGTAAGAATGAATGGTGTACATCATTTACAAGCTGCTAATATTAACTTATAATATTTTAACATGTTTTAAATTAATTATTTATAACTCAATGTTTAAAGAACAGCCTAGGGAAGGCACTGTTTCTACCATTACTAAATAATTCTATTTGGCGTGCAAAGTCCACTTAGTAATTCATTTTGCAAATGCATATAATATAAGAATTTACATTTGCACAACAACAAAAATAAGCAAGAGGGCTACAATTTAAAGGGCCACTGATGGGTGAAATATGTTTTTTTGTAAGAGCATGGTATGTCTTAATATGCTATAAATCTGTCACAATTAAAGGGATAATGCTGCTACCGCTAGGAGCCAGAGGGATTCCTGAAATCCCCCTGCATACCCACTACCCTTTATGTGCTGGGTTAATGTTTGGTGACATGGGTGTCCATAAGGACCCTAATGATTATACTTTAGTTGGGCAATATCCTGGCTCATAGGGGGAGCAGGTATTAAGGGGGAATCCTGGGGGATACCCAGCTTATAGGGTGTAGCAGGTATTGATGGGGAATCCAGGGAGATACCCGGGCTGATATGGGGTAGAGGGTCATAGGGGAAGGTGTCATAAACCCCCTGCATTCGTTTTTTATTATTAGTTAACCCCCATTTCTGCCATTGGAAGGAGTTTATATGAATAGATAGAAAAGGGGATGAGTAGTGTGTTCAAGTTTCCAGTGGGCAAGCTACGAGGAGCGCAAGTTAAAGAGCTTGGTGCGAGTCAGTACGTTTTATGGAATAGCACTGGAAATTAGCTTTTCAAAACTCCTGCTGCTGAGAGTCAGCCCTTCTGAGAATTCTTATGGGTGCCATGGAACGGAGGCCTAAGACAGTAAGAGGAAAGGAGACTGCAAGTGCAATAGGAAGGATCATTACATATTGGGACGTACATACATACAAACTGCTTGAGTGCATGCATATTTAAAGGGCCATTGAAGCCATTTTGTTTCTAATAGTGCTGAACAATACGTCTATTTTATTAAAATAAAAGCTCCTGGAGCAGGATATACTTTGAATGTATGACAGTCTGTGGGGGTGTAGTCCCTGTAAGATGATGTGCCGCAATATAACATAGTAGGAGTAGCATGAGTCATAAGTGTCATGCCAATGAGATCTAGAGTCCCACATACTGTCTACTCACACAAAGGTATTTCCTGTGCGATTTCCTAATACCTAACAGAACAGCTGTACTTCATTCTATCGCCTCACTAGCTATTATAATATAATGTAATCAAATAATATCAAAGAGGCAGTAAAAAAGAAAATCTTTTACATGAATAACATAGAGCCCAGTAATTCAGTTAAAACTAATAAACATTATTTTATCCATGATAAAAAGTTTGAAATAGAATAAAGGTAGGTGTGGGAGTCTACTAGAGGGGAAAGCCTAAGAGAAAGGTTTTCTTTTAGCACTAAAGTGAAATATATTAAGTCCATTATCCTGAATAGGTAGTAGTTGTTAGAACAGCTAGATTTAGTAATCCAGTTCCACAGCAGTGGATTTTGCTTAGAAACACATAAAGACTGAGTAATGACTTAATAATGAATCAATTTTATATATATCAAGTTCACTGCCTGTTTAAATGAATGCTTGGATATTAGTAAAAAGATTACATTGATTAATTATAAGCAAGCATACGTAATAGCTTTAAGAATATTTAAAATTCCATTCTGTCATACAATTTTTAAGACATAGGTAGATCGATGTAATAGAGAGTCTGTGCAATTTTTGAGCCATATTCAATTGAGGTTTCGGGTGATCCGGTAGCCCTTAAGTGAGGTCGCAAGTTAAATTGCTATTCAATTGGCATGTTTTTTCAGGCTCCAAACGGGTTACGAGTTACAGCCTTGTAAAAAATGGCGATGGTTAAACCCCTAACTTACAGCCTCCCGAAGCCTTTGATCTTTCACTTTTACAAGAGTTATGATAGCTAAAATCGCAAATCGCTATTCAATTGTTACAATTCCCCAAGGCTGCACTTGTGTTCAAACAGGTAAATGGGAAATGTAGCCCCGACGGATACTAGAGAGGACTAGCAAGGGCTTTAAAAGCCCTTACATATGCTCCCCCTAAACGTCCCTTCTGCTCCTTACCCCGCACTCCTAAAGTAAACCCCCATGGTGCAGAGGTCCCAATCGGGACAACAGCAGAGTCCCCACATGAACCCCATGATGCAGGTGTCCCCATCGGGACCCCACATTAACCCCTTGCTGCAGAGGTCCCAATCGGGAACCTGCGGCATTTAAAAATATAAAGGGCCCGCGGCACACAAATAGTTCGTACTGTAACATTAACCCCCTATGCTACGGGGTCCCCATCGGGACCCCTGCAGGGTACCTACCCCAGCAGCATAAAAAATGTGAATATCGTGCCTTGTGGGTCCTTAAATGAACTTAACCCCATCACTCATGGGGCTCTAATACAGACCTCCATGAGCCTCTAACTAACCTCATCAGTCCCATAAGGGTCTATATAGACCCTTATTGGACAATAATTAACCCTGAAATTAACACTACAAGTGCCATGAGGGTCCTTCAGAACCCTCATGACACTAAATCTAAGCACTACCCTACCCGATCCACCCCAATAAACTAATAAATCTAAATTCACGCCCTCTAAGTAATTAACCCAATTTAACCCTAACCATACCTAATTAACCCAATCACTAACCACTTAACCCTATCTAGACCCAGTTATCCATATCTAGTCCTATTTAACCCCAACTGTACCCAATTACCCCTAACTGTACCCAATTACCCCTAACTGTACCCAATTACCCCTAACTGTACCCAATTACCCCTAACTGTACCCAATTACCCCTAACTGTACCCAATTACCCACTAACTGTACCCATTTCCCACTAACTGTACCTATTTCCCACTAACTGTACCTACTTAACCCTATCCTATTAACCCCTATCCTATTAACCCCCATCCTATTAACCCCCATCCTATTAACCCCCATCCTATTAACCCCCATCCTATTAACCCCCATCCTATCCTTTTAACTCCTACACTACCTACCTAACCCCCTAATAAAATCCCTTACACCCCAGTAAGTACAAAAAATAAAAAATAAAACATTACAGAAAATAAAAACACCCACTAATTAAAAAAAAAAGAACAAACCACTAATTACATGAAAATAACAATCTGTTGAGATAGAGACTTAAATAAATTGTGTAAATATTGGAATTCCTGTTGCTAGAGGCATTATACCTTCGTCCCACAGCCAACCTTTTGTGTGTGTTTACTTATTTAATTGGTCAGAGTGTATTCTTATGTCAAAGTTTTTAATATGGATACAATAAAGATTATTAGTTTTAAGGAAGTTACTGGGACCTATGCTATTCATGTAATAGCTTTTCTTTTTCACTGTCGCTTTGATAGTATTACGTATCACATAAAATAGTTGCCAAACTTGATTTGTTGTCACACTTGCGAGCCATGCGAAGTGAGGCGAGCCCTTGAGGCATTGAAGCACTCTGAGCTTGCAGGACTTAGGCAATGAGCGCCAAAGGCGCTCATTGCCCTGCTTGCCTCTCGAAGCGAGGCGAGCAGTTGAGGCATTGAAGCATGCATGACTTAGGCTGAAATCAGCACTTAAGCAGCTGCGCAGCACTTAGGTTGCAATAAGCGCCAAAGGCAGCAACGTCATCTAATGGCAGCGGAAAACTGGATGAAAACAAGGCTGAACAAAGCCAGGCACGTGGGACTTAGAAAATACACAACGGCAAAGACACTAACACTTACACCAACAATGCCAGGCACACCAACAACGCCAGGCACTTTGAAAATAAAACAAACAGCAGTCAGGGCGGGCGCCACACAAACATTCAGCAGACACACAGAAGAGAAACACACAGGGAAGGGACGGGGGGAGATGCTGGAAAGAGACACATGACATTCCCAATCACAAAACTTGCAGGTTAATGAACCCTGCAATGAGCGGCCCGTACAGTAGGTGGGAGGCAAGGTTTGCAATCACAGCCAATTCGCTAGTTTCTAAATATTCAGAACCTTTCCTGTTGGGTGGCCACTAGCACTGGCCCTGAGTGGCCTCTAGATGGTACTGCCAATATTTTACTGCCGATTTCAGTGAATTTCATGTGAACTTTAACTCAATTTGATAGTGTTAGGGTTGGGGTAAGAGTTAGGGTAAGAGTTAGGGTAAGAGTTTAAAGTTAAAAATTGTGTAAAAATATCCACAGTGCCATCTATCGGCTCCTCGCCTCACTGCTACCGACACTGCTCCCAGCCACCCAACAGGAAAAACCTAATATTCTCATGAAAAATAATTTTTTATAATGTATGCATTCCATGTCCCTTTAAACAATAAATACATTACACATACCAAACCGAAGTCCCACTGACATAACTGAACTCTGAGAGACCAATATGCACAAAAGATGCACACAGAACAAACACTGTGGATAGAACTCCACAAGCTAACAAACATCTTTAACTCCTGACACCGATAGCTGCTGACGCATCCTTATATGCACTCTGTATGCACCCTGAAACAGGTACCCTCACCTTTCCCTACCCCTCTGCTTATTCTCCTTATTTACCCTAAATTCCTCTTCATCTGTCTTGATATAGGTGGTAGGTCTACACAGATGTCCTCCCTCTAGTTGCAAACTATGACAAAGTGCTCGCATCATAAGTGGCATCCAACTAGCCTACAGATATGTGGCACAGTGGAAGGTCGAGGCAAGCAAGCATTACCCGGGTCAGTTTGTTAAGAACAGCTCTACATTTAATCATCAAAAGTGATAGAAATGATAAAACAAACTGCCTGCAGGATTACATTGGGGGCCCGATTTGAAAGTGCCTTAAATTTGAATTAAAGTTATTAACTCAAATACATTTACACTGCGGTTTACATGGCTTTATGGACAGCATGGCATCAAAACATTATGCTAGAAGAGGAAAATAAAACATTTTTTACAATGAAAATATTAATGTTATAGGTTTGTCCATCTCAACAATTTCTCTTACAAAAAGATTTTCAAGTCTTTAATAGTCATTTTCTGATGACTTAAGTAGGAGTCTAAGCAAGATCTAGTCCTAGTCCTAGTTCTAAAAAGTTATCACACAGGAAAAAGCTTCCTGCCCAGACAAAATAAATAAGAACATCTTAAAAGAATAATATTTGCGGCCTTAGACCCCTTCAGGATGTTGAAGAATTAAAAATTATGTTTGAGGGCAAAAACATATTAAAGTGTCATGTAATATTTATTATATTTCTCATTTGACCAGAATCGTGATTAAAGGAATGTGAAAATCCAATATTAACTCATTCATATGAAAGCTCAGAAATTCAACATGATAAACTGCAAAAACACACCTTGGGGCTGTTCGTGTGATTCATGCCCCAGCAGGAAACGGGCGCTTTTATTTAACAACTTGTAATACATAATATTATACAGCACACACAATGTATATGTTTATATATACAAATACCAGGTAATATATATTGTACATGCATTATTTTCAGTTTTGAACCTAGCCATCTATATTTATTTCAATTATGCAAATAGAATTTGTTTTTATTAATGGAAGAGATTTGTGTGCCTATGCAATAATATGTATTAAACATTGTTTGTTTAATAGAGTCATTTTTCATTCCCAGGCAAATGGCTGACACTTAGCAGCGCACTGATGGGTGCCCCTGTCATGGTGTCAGTGGACCCTGTCTAGCTTAAACCCAACAGTGACATCGACTTTGCATGTTCTACAAGCTCAAGATATTTAAGATATAGGATCGCTGTGATGGAGAGTGCGATTGTTTTGCATGAAAATAACTGATATTTCCTTAAGAAAACTAACACTAAGGGCCTCATTCAATTGCAAGGCCGCAATTCACAGTATACAGGCAGCGGGCTGGAACTCTGCTACAATTACGGAGTGATTCAATTGAACAAGCCCACAAGTTACGGGCAAAAAGCAGAAACCGTAAAACATGCAAACGTATGTAGCATTTCAGGGCGTGAACATGATTAATTAAGCAAGGACGTAACTACCCATTTAGAAACAAGCAAATGAGAATGCGACCGTCATCATTACAGCAGTAAAAGATGGAGGTTGTATGTCAATCAATTAGATCCGACTCGCAATCCTCAAAAAACAATATAATAAAAATGAATGCCAATACTGTTCTAGTCCATATGGGTGGCCTGATATGTATTAACTCATTGATTCCCGAGATCAATATAACCACTAAATGAAAAATAAAAATAAATTATTTTTTGCTGCCGATTTGCGGGCTTGAGACTGTTGTGCAATTAATTCTGTCTTTCATCGCTTTCCCCGTCATTTACAGTGCAGTATTGATTTTTTATTTGCATTTACAGTACTACGGACATGTCTTTAACACCTTTACGGGTCCCATCTGGTACCTAGGATTTTCTTCTACATGTGCCGTTTACCGGTGTGAAAACATTTGCGGGCTTTCGGAATTGTAGCAATTGAATATCGATTTGCGATTTTATCGATTGTAACTCTTGCGGACGTGAAAAAGCAAAGATTTAGATGGGTTGTAAGTTACGGTTGTAACAATCGCAGGGGGATTATCAGCCGTTAACCCATAGATCGTTTGCGGATCGCAAAAAGACGCCAACTGAATAGCAAATTAGTTTATGGTCTTCATTACAATTTCTCAATTGAATGAGGCCCAATGTGATCCATCCTACCTTAAAAAGCCATTTACCTCACAATAAGTGCTCTTCATTGTGGGAAAGACCACAAGATTCTATGTTAAAGTGATCTATTTTTTTATTTTGTTTAATTAAACTAAGAACAGTTACAAATTTGCAGTGCTGACTGCTCCATGATTTACAGCATCTGCCAGTAACTGCGTTTCCAAGCTCCATGGAGAGAAAGATGGATTGTTTCTGTCTCTTTCAGGAATGTTATTAGCCATCAGTTAACCCTCAAATAAAATATTTGTGAGCCTCTAGCGGTAATTTCCCTGCACAGATGAATTTCGGAAGGGCTAACCCTCTTTATGCCCTGCTCTGTGCACGGCAGCGCTTGCGGTCAGTCTCTCTGGAGACATGCCTAATTATCTTCTAAACAGACACTTTTATGATTGTTTCTGTGAAAATGAATCCTATTTCAAAAATCATAAAGTATTTCAACATATTTTTAGGAGTACATTACAGTGGTGTGCTCCAAGTTGTGCTGCATTCACATGGCTAGCAATTGAATACACCTGTATCTAAATTTGTTTATCTAATTTTAGATTCAAAAGAATAGCAATTAAACACAGAAAAGAAACAAAATGTCAATTGTGTTCTACCTCTATTAACCATGTAAAAGACCAAGACGGAGGAGTAAACAACCACACTCCTGACTCACTTTAAAGTAATTTGTATACACTACAGATCACCAATTTTTCAATGCCAAAAAATGTCTGTTAAAAGTAGAATATGATCTTTTCAATGAATGATGCAAGTATACCATTAAGATTCAGGCACAGTGCAAACGTAAAAATATATATATATATATATTACCTTGGTCATGGTTGGGTTCTTCTTTTCCACTTTCTTCGCCGGAGTCTTCAATATCCTGGATGGTAATTCTTTTCCCTTTTCTTGGCGCTGTTTCTTCAGTTTTCTTCAGCAGCCCATTAACTTCACCTAGAAGTTTCTGTTGAAATATAATACGTAAAAGTAATTCACATAGTGTTCAAGACCACATATATTCTGAACATCAGCTTGCCAAGAGATACAAAATGTTAAATTAATTCTCTTTTTACGATGACCCTTCTCCAAGTAAGTATTAGTGGTTTTAAAGCTGGAAAAGGAATACATTTGTATTAAGCCATGTCATTTTAAATCTATGTTGATTTAATTTACAATTGCTTCACGGAAAGTACAGTTGTGCTCAAATGTTTGCATAGCCTTGGCGAATTGGTAATACATGTACCATTTAAAAAAAAGAAAACATGAGTGAGCAGGCAAAACACATTTATTTTATTTCTTATGGGGTATTCAACTGTAGGTTATAACAGAATGGCACAATCATAAAACAAAACATGGCAACAAAGAAAAAAAAATGAAATGACCCTTAATACTGTGTATTGCCCCCTTTAACATCAGTGACAGTGTGCAGTCTTTTGTAATACAGGTCTATAAGGTCCCTAATTCTTGCAGGTGGTATAGCTGCCCATTTGTCTTTGCAAAATGCCTCCAGGTCATGCAAAGTCTTTGGTCGTCTTGCATGAACCGCACGTTTGAGATCTCCCCAGAGTGGCTCGATGATATTAAGGCCAGGAGACTGATGGCCAATTTACAAACTTCACCTTTTTCTGCTGTAACCACTGGAGGGTCAACTTGGTCTTGTGCTTGGGGTCATTGTCATGCTAGAAAGTCCAAGAGCATCCCATGCGCAGCCTTCGTGCAGAAGATTGCAAATTGTTTGCCAGTATTTTCTGATAAAATGCTGCATTCATCTTGCCATCAATTTTCACAAGATTACCCGTGCCTTTAGAGCTCACCCCCCCCCCCAAAAACATCAATGAGCCAGCTCCATGCTTCAAAGTGGGGATGGTATTCTTTTCACTATAGGCCTTGTTGACCCCTCTCCAAACATAGCACTTATGGTTGTGACCATAGAGCTCTATTTTGGTATTGTCACTCCAAATTACAGTGTGCTAGAAGCTGTGAGGTGTCAAGGTGTTGTTGGGCATTTTGTATCCGGGCTTTTTTGTGGCATTGGCGCAGTAAAGGCTTCTCTCTGGCATCTCGACCATGCAGCTCATTTTTGTTTAAGTATTGTGCTCTTTGAAACAACCACACCGTCTTTTTCCAGAGCAGCCTGTATTTCTCATGAGGTTACCTGTGGGTTTTTCTTTGTATTCCAAACAATTCTTCTGGCATTTGTGGCTAAAATCTTTTTTGGTCTACCTGACCTTGGCTTGGTATCAAGAGATCCCAGCACTTAATAAGTGATTGAACAGTAGAGACTGGCATTTTCAAGGCTTTGGTTATATTTTTATATCCTTTTCCATCTTTATGAAGTTCCATTACCTTGTTACGCAGGTCTTTTGACAATTATTTTCTGCTCCCCATGGCTCAGTATCTAGCCTGCTCAGTGCATCCACTTGAGAGCTAACAAATTCATTGACTATTTATACACAGACACTAATTGCAATTTAAAAAGCCACAGGTGTGGGAAATTCATTTTTAATTGCCATTTTAACCTGTGTGTGTGTCACCTTGTGTGACTGTAATAAGGCCAAATATTCAAGGGTGTAAACTTTTGATCAGGCCATTTGGGTGATTTCTGTTATCATTAGGATTTAAAAAGGAGCCAAACAACTATGTGATAATGTGGCTTCATATGATCCCTATCCTTCAATAAAAGAAAATGTTTTTTGTTTTTTTTGCATGATCAGTCATATTTTCAAAATAAATGCCAATATATCACAATTTCTGCCATGGTATGCAAACTTTTGAGCACAACTGTGTGTGTCACATCACAAGGTTTCAAAATTGTGAAGTCTGTTTCGGCATAATTCCCACTTGTGGATGGTTTCCAGGCTCCCATTAAAGTGACACAGCCATGGCTGGATTACCAATAAGGCAAATGCCTAGGGGTACCTCGCTGTGAGGGGGTGCTTATTTTTTGACCTAAAAAAACTAAAATTGGATTCTAGCATTAAATTTCAAAATGAAGTTCACATACTGGTCCATCTGGAACTAGAGCTACAGGAAGAGCAGGAAATAGCTGTCAGACTGTCACAGCTTGGAGTTGTGACCTGCTCCCTGCACAGAGCCCACATGTAAAGCTGTCTGAAGGTGACATGGGGCAAGAGATGGGGTGATACAACGTGTCACCTTGTGTGTAGTGTTTGAACGGACATAGTTATGATGTGTATGCATAAGGAGTGAGGCCCTGCACATAATACGGACTAAAATAATAATCAGTCAGAGTGAGAGAGGCCAGAGAAGATATGTAACTATCCAACAACTAGCAGCCCATGGATCATTGTAGATTTGTATTAGAAGTATGAATTGTATAGGAAGGTGTGTGATTGTGTAGTAAGGAGCTTAGTAAGGAGCATAAGAGCACACATCAGGGTTTAGAACAAAAAAAGAATCAAGAAGTGGATATACCAAGATATGTATCTATAAGATGGGCACATGATATGCCCTCTTATACAGGTGTATTTAGATGTTACCCTATGACTATGCATTTTCAATAAAAAACACTAATCTGTCCTGAGGCTCACATTCTCTTGGTCACTCTGTGTATACTGTTCTACCTATCCTAATAATGGCAAATAATTATAGAGAGATAAAGATTTTTTTTTTTTCACTTTTCAGCAGGTAGAGATTATGGGAGCAGTAATGCTCATGGTAACACATAATGACTGCAAGTTCAAGTTAAAGGTAGAAAGCCGTATAGGGTGCTGAAATCTCAGGGAAACAGCATAACTACACAAAACACACAAATAACATAACATTTAACTGGATAACCCTCACAACTAACAAGTAAGGAAAGCAAATGAAGCAACCCACAATAACAAAGAATAATTGCATAGTACAGTTATTACTTTATTATTAAGGGTATTTACGACATTATTTTTTTTTGTGTCTTTTGCACATTATTGAATTTTTTAAAACCACAAACTCTAATATCCCACCTGTACAACTCTTTTACCAATTCTACTCATGCAGGAGCACCTTTTAAACATGAGTACTGGTACTGGACACCTATTGAATGCGTTTTTCATGTCATTCTTACTATGCACTGTGGCTATTCATACCTTCTTTACAATTCTGTGATATGTAGATTTGATTTATTAAAGTAAAAGAAGCATAAGATAAAAATATGTTTATGACACTTGCCTTCCGAAAATGCAACCATATCTCTCCAGAAATATAAACATCCCTCTCACACACGCAAAACTTCTACCTATGTATCATGGACTCCCCCAGGGCCCAGCAGAGGCATCAACATGTATGACTTATTTTTCCTGATTTATGCTTTTGGTTAGACTATTTTTCTTTCAAAGAACTTTACTTTTAATTGTAACTAATTACTACGTTTTTATTTGCAATACAACTGACAATGATATGTGTAACATGTGCTCACTTCCCTCCCATAGAAAATATTAATAATATGGCCCAACATCAATAAACAAGTATTTAATAAACAAGTAATAACTTGACATGTATATCAGTAGCTATGTAGTTAAAATGGCTGTTATGGGAAAATGTCTGTGATTTGGTCACACATTAAGTAAGCTATATACACGGCAAAAAAGGGAAAAATTAGAGCGTGCACACACGCCCACAGGGGCTCCTCCACTTCACTGCCAAGGGGCTCCAAAAAAGTAGATCCGGCACTGGACACAGCAGTGGTTCCTTTTGTGATCCACCCACAAATCAAGATTGTAATCTTTTGTTAATGACATACTGCGTGATTAGCCCCTGAGCAAGAGCATAGGAACTGGGGAGGGAAGGGGGGGATGGGGAAAATCCCCCCAGATTAAATGAATAGGGGACTCAAAAAAAACAGCAAAATTTAAATGTAATTTATGATTAAGTTATTTGACCACTATAGGAGCAGTATGTCTTTCCCATGAATAGACCAATATATATATATATATATATATATATAATATATTATTTATAATATATATATATATATATATATATATATATATATATTATATATATATATATATATATTTATTTATATTTGTGGGCACATTTGCATGTCCCTGTTTCAACTTCCCAGAATGCAGAGTAATAAATGTTTCTCTGAATTCTGAGCTGGAAGCAGGTTTTTTTTATTAAACTTGTTTTTAGACATTAAAATGTGAACACAGATGTACTATTTAATTACCTGTACTACTGTTACGGTGGAGGGATTCTATCGCTCTTTTTGCCCACCATATTATAAATTATTGCTGTGGTGAACTACCTTTCTCATAAAGTCCACAACACAGGCTGAGATCCCCCGCTCCATGCTGATGATAGCCAGAAAGCTTGAAACAGTTTGTACATGGATAGGATACTAAGCCTGTGTTTAATCCAACCTTGGCTTTGCATTTAAAGCTGTGATAATACAGCATGCATTAAGCTTAAAGAAAGCCATGTTTGATAATGGCTCAAGGATAGAAAGAGCGAGGCCTTATTTGTGGGCACATTTGCATGTCCCAGTTTAACTTCGCTGTTTGATAATGGATAAGGATTGCAAGAGCGACGCATTTGCAATTTGTAAGCACATTTGCATGTCCCAGTTCAACTTCCAGAATGCAGTGTAATAACTGTTTCTCGGAATTTTCTGAGCTGGAAGCAGGTTTTTAACAGTTGGTTTTAGACATTCAAATGTGGAACACAGATGTAGTATTTATTTACTAATATATAATATATATATATAATATATATATATATTATATATATATATATATATATTATATATATATGAAAGATATAAAATGGGTAAGGGGGAGAGAAGCGCGCCAATATCTGGGGTAGATCACTATGGTCAATATTAAATGCAAAATGGCAAGAAGTAGTTGGTCTGAGTCGACCCTCACCTTCTTTGACCTCAAGATACTGAGGTACTGTATTAGTTAGCATCAGATATCTTTATTATCATAACATGTCCAAGTACCAATAATAGGATCCACCTGGAATATGGTCCTCAGATAGTGGAAAGGTATGGATATGAACTCATGCGGTCACAGTATTAAAAGGGAACAAATACAAGCACCTCAGTATCATGAGCCTCGAAGAAGGTGAGGGTCGACTCAGACCAATTATTTTCTTGCTATTTTGCATTTAATATTGACCATAGTGATCTACACAGTATACTGATGCGCTTCTCCCCCCTCCCCATTATTTGTCTTTCATACTACACATGACACTACGGTGAACAGTGCCAAACATAGAGAGCTGCACAACTTCTGGTACAGAACACTATAGATAACTAGATCATGAGACTGTACAAACCAAATGAGTAAGACACCATAAGATTGAAAAATCAGACGTTTAATCTTTAAAAGACTCCACTGTGCCCTAAGCGCTTTGTAGCAACAGCAACGAGGCTAACCAACCACACTGCAATCGAATATATATTATTGTTGGTTGGGTATCCTATATGGCAAATTTATCCACAAGTGGTTTAGAGATTTTGAAATAATAGGGTTGTGTGTATGTATATATATGATTTAAATTAATTATATTGGGGGGGGCAGGGGCAATGCGATTATAACCAAAGAAATGTAAAAAAAAAAAAAAAAAGTATATTAGAAGTGCACACTGCAGCAATGCTCGAAAACCTTTGATCATGCTAAAAGAATACTCTTTCAAATTAGTAATAGAAAATGTGTGACTTCAGTGTTCATTTGCTACATACCAAAAACTCACGTACAGATTTCATGAAATAGAAGTTTCCAAAGTTCAATAACAGTATCAGTTTGGATTATTATTTTATATTGGGTGTTAAACTTAAATTACTTAACATAGTGAAAGAGACTGGGAAGTCAAAAGTAGGAGACCAACTAACACATACCCAAGCTGTAATCTCTACCAACAATAATTGTTTTTTTTTTTTTTCAACTACAAATGTATTATCCCTCTAATGCACAGGACTTGGCTTGTAAACTAGTTGAACTACATCACTAGTTAGCTACAGCAGTCAGCCCCTGGTGGAGGAAGTAAAATAAGCTGAAAACAAAAAGGAGATTCCCCCCCCCCCCCAGCAAGATATAACCTGGACTGTATTATGTAAATAGGTATCACGCCAAATGCCACGTCAAGATTCTTAATGATCTTCTCTAAAGCTACCACTTTAGCAAACAATGCAAAGGGAGTGTCTAGTCTTATCATCATCTAGGAGGAAGCAATTGTAGTTTATTAGCTTTCACTTCAACACTTTACAGCCTCCAACTAGGCAGAGGCAACATGGGGAAGCTTAATAAGAACCCGCTTCTAAGTGCATTGCGGACCATTTCCCCAAGGCAAATGCCCCACGCCACACCAAGGCAAGATTCTCTGCAAGACTAATTGCCAGATTCTGAAGAGGAAAGAGCCTCAGAAGACTTATATCCCAACGTGAATGTAACCAGACTCTTCCTTAGCAAAATTTGAATCAGCTGTTACAAACTCGCCTATCTCTATTGGTCAAAGAGCTGAACAGGAAATCAATGACCTTGGGCAAAGGACACATACCCTGGAATTAACGGATAGGATTATAGAAACACAATCCAGTGACCAAGTCGATATTTCCAGCTAATACCTCTCAAATTCTGAGCCAGGAGGCGAAACTTAGAGGACCTCGAGAATAGGTAGAAGGAGGCATAATATAAGACTAAGGGGAGTTCCGACGGCAGTCCAAGATCTTTCTCCCATATCTGGAGGCAGTGGTTGCCTCACTGTTGCCTACGCTCACAGCGGCTTCCGAGTAATAGAGCAGGAGCATAGGGCCATCATCAAACCAACCCAAGGATGTAATCCTTAGATTCCTGCGCCAAAAGACGAGAGACCTCCTATTGCAAGCAGCGAGAAAGTTACCAACCATTTGTGGCCCGGATGGGGCCAAATTAAAAATTACTGTTCACAGCGGCTTCCTGAGTAATAGAGCAGGAGCATAGGGCATCATCAAACCAACCCAAGGATGTAATCCTTAGATTCCTGCGCCAAAAGACGAGAGACCTCCTATTGCAAGCAGCGAGAAAGTTACCAACCATTTGTGGCCCGGATGGGGCCAAATTAAAAATTGACGCTGACCTGACAACAACGCTATTAAAACGTAGACAGATGAAACCGGCTCTACGGATACTGATACCGCTCCTCCATTTTTGGAAGGTTGTTAATGCTGTATTTTTCCTTGCTTTTTATCCCCTGTATTGCGCTACGGAATACTGTTGGCGCTGTTACAAATAAAAGTTAATAATAATAGATAAAAAAAACTGATACTATCCAAGCATCAAATAAGATATAGATGGGGCTTCCCCTTTAGCCTGTCCTTTCGACATGAGTCTGCTACTTGCACCGCTCGTTCTCTGGAAGAGTGCCGCAAGATCCTCCTGTGCATAGGTCTCCTACAAGAGGGGGATTTGTTGGCCCAGCAATCAGATATGCCTCTCCCCAGACCGCAACGGCAATGGTCGGAGATCTCTTTGTCTAAAAGACAGAGACGCCAAATATTGGTCCAGGAGGCCTGTCCTTCAGCAATAGCCTCCACTGTTTCTGCAGATTGAGACGACTTCAGGGCTTGTCCTAGATGAGACATGTACCAAGGGTCCCTGGGTCTGGCTGGAGCTGGGAGCTAGGGGCCACTGGGTGCCTATATGGATATAAACTGTTATGCAGCTCCTGCTGGACTCTAGCCTAGACGACTACATTATCTGGAAAGGTCTACTTAGGGCTATACAAGTGACTTTATGCAAAGACTATGCATAGCATTGCAGCCTCACCAGCCTAGCGGTTTGTTTTCCGCTGCTAAAAATGTAATGAACATCTCCCCTTTACTGTTGGCTGGCCTAGCACGCTCTACCAATGCCTGCCTATGAGGGGCACCAATTTTCTCTGACCTCAGAGGCGTAATTCTAGACTAGCCCGGATAAATTGTTTGTTTTACACTGGTTTTGAATGTAGGGGCCTTGGTTTCATGTTATTTTATTTTATCTCATGATTGCAAGTTAGGCTAATTGATAGCCCAGATTTTGTAGTTTATAAGTTAACATCTCCATTTTAGTGTTGGCTGGCCTAGCACGCACTACCAATGCTAGCCTTCGAGGTGTAGTTTTCTCTGACCTCAGAGGTGTATTGCTAGACTAGCCAAAGACAGGTGGTAAGATAGTCCAAGAGGCGGAGCTAGGAGAAGTAAGATTAGCTACCAATTTATATTCTTGACAAAGTGGCGTATATGGTACATTTTTGTGTAATTTCCTTGTTAGTAGCAACAGTTTGCTACAAGTGTATGTTATACTTTTTTTAAAAATGTATCCTTTCTTATTCCCCATATCGGGGTTGGAGCCTCTGCCCATCCCCAGGCCTTGACGTGCCTAAGTTGTTAGGGGAAGGCTCAGGATTGAGATAACTTCTAATGTATTAAGGTTGTTTATATATCTGGTCTTTGTCCTGGATATCTTTCCCCACAGCCTAAGAGGCGTCCGCCCTCGCAGAAACTACGATTCAATGCATCCCGATTGGGTGTCCGACTGAGGAAGCCCTTGCTCTTCATCCTGCCTCTTAGCTGCAGAAGGTCTGTGCTTTAGGTTTTATTTCAAACTGTCATGACTGACACACTAATAACTCATAATGTCAGAGGGATCGACAATTTAAGAGGGGAAAGGCTTTTCTCACTTACAAGCCATTTCACCCTTGGGTCCTTTTCCTTCAGGAAACACATTTTGTGCTTAACAAGCTCCCTAAGTTCCTCTCTAAATTCTACCCCACCTACTTCGCAACCAGCCACTCTACTAAAAGAGCAGGGACAGCTATTTTGCTTCACAAAGATCACCCCTTTATACTAGAACAAAAGAAGATACACCCGGAAGGCCACTATGTGATTCTGACTGGGTCCGTATTTGGGCAAAAGGTGTCCATAATCTTGATTTATGCACCAACACACATACTGCATCAAGTCTTGCTCAAACTGCTGAGCTACATAAAATCCCATGATCTGGTGTGGGTTATTCTGGGTGGGGACCTGAACCTCGTTTTGTCGTCATTAGACAGATCTACAGTAGTTGGGGCAGGGCTTTAGACCCACTAAAACTCAACTGCAAATTTTTTCCCTGTTGGATGAGCTCTACCTGGTCGATGCCTGGAGAAGTTCTCATGGTACAGAGAGGGAATATAAGTTCTATTCGGCAGTCCATAAAACGTACTCTAGAATAGACACTGGTATTATTGACTCTGCACTATCAGATAATGTGGTCGAAACAAGGATCCATCCATGCTTTTGGTCGGACCACTCCTTTGTTAGCTGCCCCCTAGACTTAAGCACAGCTTTTAGAACTCCGTACTCTTGGCGGTTGAACAATATGCTTTTTTCAACTCCCCAGTTTAAAGACCATATTGCCAAATAGATAGAATTATATTTCCTGACAAATGTTCAACCGGACTCATACGAAGGCAGGGTTTTGGGTAGCGCATAAGGCGTTTTGTTCGGGGCACATGTATTAAATTGGCCTCAGCATACAAAATAGCTCAGAAAGCTAAATAATCCCTCTTGTAAAAGGAACTCATGGCCCTAGAGCTAGAGAATCAGAAATCCCACTCAGATGACTGTCGAAATAAGATAGAATTGGCTAGGCTTTAGCTTGATATAATTCTCTCTGATTAGATGGAGAAGGTCATGAGGTGGACTAATCACCTCTACTACTCAAAGGCCAATAAGTTGCATGCGCTGCTAGCAAGGAAACTAAAAAAATGAGGTTAAATCAATCAAAAATCTTTCAGATCAGACAGCCCTCCGGCAAGGCTACTTCTAGCCCGTCCCATATTCAGAAAGTCTTCACAGATTTCTTTCAACAGCTGTATTCATCTCCCCACAAGGTTCATGGTAGTCAATTGGCATCCTTTTTGGGCTCCTGTGACCTGCCCACCCTCATACCACAAGAGGCAGATCTAGTGAAGGCTCCCATCACTAATGTAGAGGTGTTAGAGACTATAGGGGCCTTGAAGAGGGGTAAGGCCCCGGGGCAGGATGGGTTCTCAAGTCTGTACTACAAAAACTATGCAGTGTTATAAGCGTCACACTTAAAGACGCTTTTTAATAACATGCTCCAAGGCCGTGAAGTTCCTCCCGAACTTAATCAAGCAAACCTGGTTTTTCTTCCCTAAAGATGGGAAAGATCCTTTAAATGTGCGGAACTACAGGCCGATCTCACTCCTTATCGTAGACATTAATCTGCTGTGTGAAAATGATGTCAAATAGAGTTAATACTTTCCTCTCGAGACTTATTCATAAAGACCAGGTGGGGTTCATCCCGAACAGGCAAACAGGAGACAATGTGAGGAGGGTCCTCAATATACGGCATCTCACTTAAGTGGAACAATACCCCCTATGCCTTATTTCTCTTGATATTGAGAAAGTGTTTGACTCTGTGGATTGGTCATATCTGTGGGTGGTACTTAGAAAGTTTGGCTTTCTAGATCAATTCCTAAATCTCCTATACTCATATTTTAAAGACCCCAAAGCCTGGATTCGGCTTCCTGGGGAGTCACCACCTTCCATTAGCATCAAGAATGGTACTAGGCAGGACTGCCCACTCTCCCCCTTATTGTTTGCGCTTGCAATAGAGCCGCTGGCACAGACGCTAAGGGCTGATCGTGACAAAGGGTGTGGTGGTAGGGCATGACCACTTGAAGTGTTGCTTCTATGCCGATGACCTTTTATGCACGTGTCCTATCGTGTTTTATGAACGTATCCTATGGTGTCGGTGCCCGCTCTACTCCGGGCACTTGAAAAGCTTCAGTTCCGCCTCTGGGCTGAGGTTTGAACCTGGATAAGTCGGAGGCCTTAGGCGTTGCCCTAACGGAACGAGAACTGGAGCATCTCAGACAAAATTATCAATTTAAATGGCCAAACACACACATTAGATATCTGGGTGTAAATATCACTAAGTCAATCCTGAGCATTAATAAGGCAAATTATCCCCCTTTATTTAAAGACATTTACAAAGATGTTACCTCGATGAAAGGTAGGATGTCATGGCTAGGCAGCATAAACATGGTTAAAATGAGTATATTGTCCTGCATGCTTCCCATTTTAGTGCTGACCCAACAACTGGAATCATGCCAGAAAGAGATTTTTTTAATATATTTGGGCTAACAAACGCCCCAGAATTGCTAGGCGCGAATTGTGTAAACACAGACTCAAAGGGGGATTCTCCTGCCCAAATTTGAAGTTTTACTTCAAGGCGGCTCAACTGGCTTGGATTTCTTTGGCACACTCAACCCAACACCAGCCCTTATGGGTGTTTCTAGAAAATATTGAAATGTCTCCATACTCATGTGATAGCTCGGTGTGGTTGCCTAATTCCCACCTGCTTTTGGGAAAGAGTGATCATCCCTGCATTAAGTTAACATTAAATATTTGGAACTGGGCGGCCTCTAGGCATGATTTATCGACTATACAGGCAGAATTGGCAGCGGAGTCCCCCCACCCGGGGTTACCCTCTAACTTATCGTTAACCTCCATGTTTTGGTGGAAATCACAGGGCTTTTGAGATTGGGGTCCTGGTACAATAATGACAAATTGATAAGTACTGCTGAAACTAAGGGATCGACTCAAGCTCCCTCCCAAGGAATACTTTAATTTCCTCAAACTATACCATTATGTAAAACATGCTGGGGAAAAAGCATGGGGCTCCAAGGGCCAACTGGCTTGTTAAAATCTGTGAGTTGTACCCCTCAAAAAATATGGTTAGTCTGCTGTACAATACTTTTTTACACAGACACTCAAGAGAGAAAGCAGAAAAATATGATCTTGTGGGAGAAAGATCTGGGAAAAGACTAGGGAGTAGGACTGCTGGTCCTCTTCATAGAGACTCTTGGTCATACAACTACAGTATCCTGGAGACGTCTTTAAAAAGGTATATAACACCTGAAATCATCCATAGATGGAATCCTAGGATTCTCTGTGACCCTATGGACCACAGCACGCCAGACACATTGTTCTGTCTCTGGCTGTGCTTATCCATAAGGTTCTATGGTGCTTTTAATATGCCCAAGAACTGAAGTAAGCTGAACAGTATAGTGTTAGTATCTGGATCAGAGACATATCTTACAACAAGATTACAGACATTGCATGCCATCCTAAATTCCTGGTGCAAAGCTGTGCCCACTCCTTTGTCTCTCCTCTCTCTCTCCCTCCTTCTCTCCCTCAAACATAACTTTAAATCAAATAATAAAAATCAAATTCAGGTTAAACATTGATGTTGTTCTCCATGTGCCTATACCAATAATAGATACTGGCACAAGCAAAATCAAGGCTATAGTGATGAGTAACAATAATTCATAGTCGCATTTCAATCTTGTTTTATATAACTATAGGCCAATAAAAAAGGACATGTATTTTGTTGATAATTATAATTTTTATTAAAATGTAAATACTGGCAAATAGTGTGAGAAAATATATCTATTTATAAATGTGGTTCATTGATAGAAACCATTTGGTATGCTTTTATCTGTCTAAACATTTTAGAATGTATTTTGTTTTAATACATCTCTGCTACAATATTGAATTATAATGAAGGACATGAGAAGGGAAATCTTACAAAAGTCAAGTCCTCCTCTCTAAAAGTTGCCTTTGGTCCATAATTATTATGACTGAGTGACAGACAACAGGATGCATGATGATGCCTTTCCATGAGGGCAAGTTTGCTAAACAAGTCGTTGTTTTATCTTTGGCCAATCTGTCATCAAGAAAAGCTGAATAAATGGAAAATATAGTTTTGTGGCTATGTGAACCATAAACACACAGTGAGAAGAGAGACAAATTGCAACCTGGTTGTGAAAACTCCTCAGAGATGGAAGATTATTTTTGTGCAGAGGTTTTGCACCAAAACACTTAGCAAGACGGACCATGAAAAAAATCTTATACTGTCGCCTTAGTTTTTGGGAAATAATGAATTTTCTATTTTTTAAGCTATTCAATTATCAAGATATTCTATTATCTCATGCAATTGTTACTGTACATACTGAAAATTAAAACTGTCACTGGAACAAGAGAAAGATGGGTAATATAGAGTAAGAGGCATACTGTTTTGTATCAAATTTAGAAGGAATTCACATTATCTACATTGGAACTTTTTTTACATAAATCCACATCTAAAGCTACCTATTTATAAACAAAAATCCCAATCACATTTGCCACACATCAAACTTAAATAATTATATCAATGAAATGTCATTGACAATAGAGGACTTGGGTAGTAAGAGCAATATATTCCCTTATGAAAACCTTATTTACCTGTGCGGAGGGATTGCCCGGTTCATGATCTAACACAATCTTCAGATCATCTGCTGCAGCCTGGTACCTACATACGTTTTTGTGGACAGTAGCACGGCGTAAAAGAGCTGGTAAGAGAGAAAGGTGAGAACATTATCTATCTATCTATATATCAATCTATCCAAATACATATACACACAAAGTATGTCTTAGGTAAAATACTTGCAAAAAATATGGGTGCTGTGTTTTTATGTTTTTTCTATTTGCATGCTATTAGATACAACCGATGGAAAAAGTCTGAAAAACATAATACTGAACATCCATATTTTCTATCTTGTACTTGAAAGATAATGTTTTATGCTTGAAAATGAATGATCCAATTTGGAAAACTTGGGACCACTTTTTCTTGAGGAGATCTATGTCAGTCTGCCTGTAGCCTAAGGAGGAGGGTTACCTTAGAGAGAGCTTCTCTGCTCTGTAATTCTAATAAAAAATGGCTAATCAAGTGTCAAATGTTGAAAAGAACTGAACAGCAATGTTATCTGCATCCACAATTCTTCCCATTTCTCCCAGGTGTCTAATCCTACAGGTTAAAGGCAAAATATCTGCTGGCATTAAAGTAAAGCTAAATATAAAAAATGTTGCATATTTTAAACTTTCTAAAAATATTAGAGTCGTTTTTGAAGAAGGCAGTCTAGATGAGCTTTTGCATATGTAAAATTACAGCAATAAGATATAGATATGGGCAAATGGAATAACATCTATATTCTTTTTTTTATTGTTCTTATTGAAGGCAACAGGGTTATAGCATTGTTACATGAACATTACAGGTAAAAAATAACCAGTGCAGACATAACATTTGAAGAATGGAGAAATACACTTATTTCCATGTAACTGTTTGTTTTTTTGTTTTTTTTCTTATAGCATTTTTCACATTTATTAACGTCTTAAGCGTGGTTGTAATAAGAGATAGAATGTAGAAGGAAGCAGAAAGGATAGATAAAGGGGAAGGGGAGAGAAGGAAGAAAGGGGTGGAGTACCGTATTTATTGGCATATAACACGCACCTCATTTTAAGAAGGGAATTTCAGGGGAAAAAAAAATTCAAATAAAGAACTTTGAAGCAAAATCCTCAACCTCCCTCCTCATCCTCAACCTCCCTCCTCAAACCCCCTCCTCATCCTCAACCCCCCTCCTCATCCTCAACCCCCCTCCTCAACCTCCCTCCTCAACCCCCCAATCCTCAACCTCCCTCCTCAATCCCCCTCAACCCCCCTCCTCAACCTCCCTCCTCAAACCCCCTCAACCCCCCCTCCTCAACCGCCCCCCCCCTCCGCATTCTAAACCCCCCCTCTCCGCATTCTAAACCCCCCCTCTCCGCATTCTAAACCCCCCCTCTCCGCATTCTAAACCCCCCCTCTCCGCATTCTAAATCCCCCCTCTCCGCATTCTAAACCCCCCCTCTCCTCAAACTAAACCCCCCTCTCCTCAAACTAAACCCCCCTCTCCTCAAACTAAACCCCCCTCCTCCTCCTCAACCTAAACCCCCCTTAATACCTCCCCCTTACTTACCTGCTTCTGCTCCAGCCTCCGCTCGTTGACGTCACATGTGCGCCAGCGCGCCACATCATTAGCATATACCGGGTGTCGGGCACCCGGTATATGCTAATGACGTGGCCCGCTGGCGCGCATGTGACGTCACAGGGTCAAGAAGCGGAGGCCGGAGCAGAAGCAGGTAAGTAAGGGGGGTGTATTTAGGGGGGTTTAGGTTGAGGAGGGGGGGGTTAGAATGCGGAAGGGGTTTAGAGTGAGGAGGGAGATTGAGGATGAGGAGGGGGGAGGGAATATTGGCGTATAACACGCACCTATGATTTGCCCCCTATTTTCAGGGAGAAAAAGTGTGTGTTATACGCCGATAAATACGGTATATTGTAGTGGGTTCACTGGAGATTATATCTTTCTTATTGTCCTTTCCTGCTGTGTTACCACCCAATGCGTAGGGTCCAAGTATCCCAACATGAGACCCATTTTCTGTGGGAATTATCTAGGTCGGCTTAGATAGTGCTCATGCAATGTATAAATGTAAGTTTTTTCAAGATTGCACTATATTCGGGTATTGACAACTTCCAGGTTTTAGATCGTAATCCTAACTGCTAAAAACAGTTGTCTTGATAAACATTGAGCTTCTTTATAGAGACCCTCTATGGGAAGGCCTAATAAAGCTTCTTCTGGTTGGTCATGAAAATATACCTGGATTGTGTATTTGAAGATAAACAAGAGATACAAAAAGGAAAAAAAAAGATTTATCATTAGAAAGTTGTAATAACTATTACTAGCAACTTGCCCTTCAAAATGATGGGGCAATAAAATTGTAAAGCAGGTAATGCTGTTTGCCCCAGACAGCAAGTGTTTTGGTGGTCTGAGATCCTTTGGCGCTCATTGCGAGCCTCTTGGTTGGTGTATTTTTTGTTATATAGAGGGGCTTTTGCTGTCATTGTATGGTCCGCGCTGATCTCCTTTTTGCACATATTGCGAGCCTGTCCTCTGGTGTAGTTTTTGTCCTATGAGCACCGTTGGCGCTCGTGAGGCACGCGGTGAAGGGCTTTGCCGTTTATTGCAATAGTATTGTTTTTTTGTTATGTTTTTGTGTATATGTAGGTATTCATAATTAATTAATGAAATCATAAATGAATATACTTTACCTATTTGTAATTAATATATGCAGGAAGCATTGTGCTGAAGAGCTAACAATCTGTTTTGATATTCCTGCAGCATCCAATGTAGATTTGCACTGTTGTTGAGCTGAGGTGTAAGTGTCAGCAATGTGTGCAGTGTGTAGTGTAAATAGGCTGCGTGCGCGAGGCTAAACCGTTCGTGTAGCTGTGTACTTCCGCATTCTGTAAGTTAGTGTTGTAAAATGGCGGCGAATGTGTATGTGGTACGCGGGTGTGGATGATTTAGTATCCTTGTTAATAGTGTTTCTTGTACATCGTACGGCTTTTTGGAAAAGTCGTATGTGCTTGGTTTTCTTTTTTTTCTGCTGCCATTTTTTCTCTCACTTCGGGGATTTTCGAGTGCTTAAACTCGGTAAAATTGTACTTAAATTGAGGTGTAACCTCACTCCCAGACGTTCTGGGTCCCCCCCCCCCCCCTTGCTGTGGGTAAGCTTTTTATTTTATTTTTGTCTTGTTATTTAGTCTTTTTTTACGGTTTTCCGCTTGTGCGCGGTATCGGCCGTTAAGGTCATATTTTTGCGAGTTCGTAATGTCCCGCGGACGTATTTTTTTTGTGTAAGTCCGTATTTAGTAATTGCGTATTTAGTCATTACCGCTTTTGAGGCACCGTAGAGCCTCCACCTCCGCAAATGAGGCCCCTCGCCATCGGCGCATTGCAGCCGACGTTGGAGCCTCCACCTTCCGCAAATGCGGTGTGCTCACTTCGCAAGGGGCCGCATTTGCGACCCGAACTGCATCCCTCGCTTTGCGAGGGACGCAGTTCTTGCGAGCTCGCTTTGCGAACTCGCAAAGCGTGACAACGTTTCGTAGTTTGACAACTATTATATGCGATTACGCTTTATAAAGCTCCAGCATTTTTCATTGTGCAAATTAGAAAAGTAAAATAAAATATAAAGATATGAACAAATACAATAAGTAAATAGACAATTTGTTGATGTCCCTACTACAAAGAGCTTACAATCTAGAAGCTATGGTAGGGGAGTCAGAGAGGAGAGTAACAGATGCATGAAAGAGATAATAAAGTTTAAGAGGTTGTGTGTTATTGTGTAGGTTCTGTTTTTGAGCAATTTAGTAGGATACGCAGATTGTGCATGTTAAGGCTAATATTCATATGAAATACCTCTTACAATTATTTACTTACTGTAGTAACCAACACTAAATATAAACACTATAGATAAAAATTAAAACACATATATTTGCTTTTTTTTCTATTAAAAAAAAAAAAAACATTATTTGGGCAATGGGCATGCAGCTTTAGTACATTTTCTGCCAGGTTTTAAGCAAATTTGACATTTGTGAACTAGTTTACGAGAATGTTATAGATTTCCTTTTCTTACCTTTCAAATTGAGTGGTTCTAAATCCAGCACTTTCTGACAATCATTCATAGCATTCTGCCAGTTCTTAAGTTTAATCTCAGCCTGTGCTCTGTTATTATATGCAGATGCAGAAGGTAAGACAGATATACTCCTAGAACAGAAACAGATTGGATGCAGTTAAATGTTGACTTGCAATCACAAACTATTTTTAAAGCAGCATGAAATGCACATCATGTATCCTATAGTTATAAGGATTATATCTGCTCAGCAAGTCTACAGGAAAAATGCTGAACGGTGTATGGTCACTAATACTTTGTACCTAATATTAGTTGTGGGGAGCACCAAAGACCTCCAAAAATTATTGTTTAATAATTACGCACCAAAATAGCTCACAGAATACAACTGCAGCAGATAAAGGGATCAAACCAATCAGGCTGCTAATACTAACCAAAAAGTGACCTAAATTAATGCTACTGTCTCTCCTCAATTTACTAAAGTAATTGTTTCCTCTCCAGTTATGTGAAAACCTCTCCAACTGCCTATGTCATTGTATGGAGCCTCTTTTTCCACAACGAAAAGAAATCTTGAGTGCTATAAGAGGATACTCTCACTGGAGAAAAAACTCTCACCTTAAATGGACTCTCAATATGTTTGTTTTATACATTTGCTTTAACTTAATTAATTGGTAAATTTGACCCCCAGAGTAACATTTTCTCAGTTTCTGGAAACTCTTACTGTATCATCACATACAGGCTGCTATTTTGGCCACTTGTGGCCTACAGCACGGTATCTTGTGAGCCAAGAACACTCACGGGAGAGGGGATCCACACTACCAGTGTCCTGTCGTTAGAGATCAAGCAACAAATGTGCTTGTGGGTCAAAAGCTGCAAAAAATACAACTCCTATTTTCATTGTATAGTAGCAATGTATTATTACAAATGATTACCTATAATAATTGTGACTGAACATCCTGTCAGGTAAGAGTTTTCACAGCTCTTAAACACACACCCTGTCTGATTGTTGTCCAACAGCATGACACTGGTAGTGTAAATATCCTACCCTGTGGCAGTGTCCTTCGCTCAGAAAACGAAGTGCCTCAAGTCACAGGTGTGCAAGATGGCAGGTCCTGAGAAACTAAAACTCTGTTGGTCTCTAACAAGTAAGGGAGTGCAAATGTTATATGAAAATTACACTCAGGACTTAATATCAAACAGAACCTTTTCCCAAACAGTCCCTTTATTGAATTTATTTAACACTATGGATTCCAAATATGATCTCTGTTTGCCTATTACAATAACGCAATTACTTCTAGAATAGTAATTTCCCATCTCTTACAATGTACATCAGAGGGATATATGGACGACAAAACTCCTTCTAAACTTTATTATGTTACCTATTATGAAAAATGTTATTTGGCCATCAGCATTTACATCTCAAACTGTGTTCCACATTCAGAAAGGCTATTAAATAATGTTGTATAAAGGAGGGGAGAACTATCACTCTGTACACAGTATTGTTTACACATCATATCATACAAATGGTACTGCCTATTGATGCCTTATGTAACAAATAATTTACAAACAAAAAATAAGTTGTCCGAGAAACCATTGTTAATAAGGGGAGTGGCACTATTATCTGCTCCATGTAAAATTATACTTCTAACATATATATATATATATATATATATATATATATATATATATATATATATATATATATATACATACATACATACATACATACATACATATATATATATATATATATATATATATATATATATATATATATATATATATATATATATATATATATATATATAAAGATTGAGGTAGCCGTGAGTGTCCGGTAATCCAGTTGAATAATCAGAGTATTGCAGTAAATAGTGAAAATAGTGATACCTTTTTTATTGGACAAACTTATTCACAATATAGCGACGAGCTTTCGAGAGATAATGCCTCTCTTTATCAAGTCAAAAAGCAAAACTGATACAAATATGAACTAAAAACAGTAAACAGAAAGATTGTAGTAAAAACAAAATTGGAAAAAACAAGAAGAACAAAATTAATTGGGCAGAGTTAAGTGAGAAACAGACCAGCACTGTGAATAATGTCCTGATAGGTCAGTAAGTCTATAGATCAGGTTGTAGATAAGAACACAGCACAGTAAAGATAAAAAGCAATACATTTCAACAGAGCATGTAGCTTATCAAAACAGTAATAGGGGGGATGTGGAATGTGTGTGAGCTAAAAGACATTAAGATAGTGGACCAGAAAGCCAGCCAGAAACTACACATGCAAATGAACCTCCACCGAAGCTCCATCAAAAAGCACCATGAAGACAGTTACTGTACTCCAGTTGGACACTATTTCACCCAGGAGAATCACTCCACCCAGAACCTCAAATAAAAGTTCTCAGAGGGAACTTAAGAACTATCCAACAGTAGAAAACTTTTGAATTATAAATGATTCCATTTTTTAATACCAAGGATATGGGCATTAATATTGACTTAGGCTTTCTGGACCACTATCTTAATGTCTTATAGCTCACACACATTCATCATACCTCTCCCTTCTTTTGCAAGCTACAACCTATGTTGAAATGTATTGCTCTTTATTTTACTTTGCTGTGTTCTTATCTACAACCTAATCTATATAGACTTACATACTAACTGACCTATCAGGACATTATTCACAATGCTTTCTCACTTAACTCTGCCCAATTAATTTTGTTCTTTTTGTTTTTCCAATTTTTTTTAACTTTCCTCTCTTTCTGTTTTTTCTTTTTAGTTCATATTTGTATCAGTTATGCTTTTTGATTTGATAAAGAGAGGATCTTCTCTCAAAAGCTTGTTGCTATATTATCAATAAGTTTGTCCAATAAAAAAAGGTATCACTATTTACTACAATACTCTGATTATTCAACTAATATGTATGTATATATATATATATATATATATATATACACACACACATATATACAGTATATATACACATACATACATACACACACACATATATACATACATCTGTGAGTTTTCAATCTTGCACAGCGATTTGGGGAAAGCACTATGGACACTGGATTCTAAGCTCAAAGACAAGGCCCCTCTACCTTTGCAATGTGTTCATATTGGTTTGCCTTGATCACAACGTATGTATTGCGCTACGGAGTATGTTGGGTGTTACAAATAAACAATAATAATAATATTTAAAAAACAAATACATTAATAAGCCCATTTGCATGTCTAAAAGGCGGGCATATGCAATGAGAATACAATGTACCTCACTCTTTCAATCAAAAAATAGCAATTTTATACATGTTTCCC
Organism: Discoglossus pictus; assembly: GCA_027410445.1. NCBI lineage: Eukaryota > Metazoa > Chordata > Amphibia > Anura > Alytidae > Discoglossus > Discoglossus pictus. The sequence goes on from CM050166.1 coordinate 55,659,683, forward strand.
CTTAAGCAAATGCCCACTGTGTTAAACAGCATTTAAGCAAAGCGCCAGGTTGCATTTTGCACAAACCAAGAATCACTCATATACAGAACTGTTTCAAGCTATTGGCTATCATCAGTATGAGGTGGATTCTGGTTTGTGCAGTAGATTTCTTTGTAGGACTGGGTATTTATATATATATATATATATATATATATATATATATATATATATATATATATACACACACACACACACAGTATATAACTACGCACTGGGATACAGCATCAAAGTGCTGCCCTCTGCTGGAAGTTCAGTTACAGCATGTCTGCATATTACAAAGAAAGATTGAAAGGAAACTACCAGATGGGTTACTAAGAAGTGGTAGGATTATGGTTTCAATACGAAGGTAAACATAAACAACTTTAACATGCTTCGAAATGTTTAAAAAATGTGGAATATATAACTTCACAAGGTAAATAATTATGGAGATGCAGCATGAATAATAGCCAAAATACTAAATTTTCCACAAGGACATTCTGTAAATTTCAGGAGTAAGCAATTGGAACATAGTTGAAAAGCCACTGAAAATGTTACAGTAATTTTTAGGCAGCAGGTAAACTGCATTCAAAAATGTAAATCGATTAAAAATTATTTTTAAATGTGTAGTAGGGGAAATTTCCCCAGGTGCACTGTATTCTTTTAAAATAAGTTTTAGGGACGTGATCCACAAATGATGAATCCATATTTCACTAAAAAGATTAATGCTTTCTTTATGTCAATAGAAGTGTTGTTCTAATGTTCTATTTTTGCACATAGACGTCATTAATAGCTGACAGTGAATATAACAAACCTTCTCTTTATCATCATATTAAGCACCGAGAAAAACATTTTTAAAATATATTAAATTTTAACAAAAGTATGCTTGGTTTCTTTGCTTTGTCTGCAACAAACCTTCCTATCAGCTCCTGCACTGCTAATTAAGTGGGGGTGTGGCATGCAGCCAATCAGAGGAGAGGTGTGTCACTGTAATTCTAATCTATGGGTAAAGTCTCTGATTGCCAGAGCAGCACTTCCCAAGGTATTGCCAAGAACTGCCTCACAGAGCCATGGACTCAGCATCCCAGTAAGAGAAATTTAACCTTAGACAAGTAACGATCATCTACTGTAAAAGGAGAGCCCATATTGAAAAAAAATTGTTCAAATACAATTAAAAGATCATCTAATTTAATACATTTTAATGCATATATACTTATTTTTAAGTGTATTATCAATACCTGTTGAGCAGTTTGTGTGATTTCAGTGGCCCTTTAAGCAACGTAAGCTTAATAATTTAATGTACAGGTCACACTCAATTAAGTAATTCATTTCTTGTATTAATTCATCATTACAAGAAAGGAATAACACTACTTACTCAGGATTAAGCTATTTCAATACTATCGGCACAGTCGTTTTGCTATTAACAACTCTCACTTTATAGTAGGGTTAGGTGCTAATAGTGATTAAATCACACAATTAATTAGATTTGCTTTTGGCAATTTTAATTTTTAATTGTTTAGGGGTGTGGTTTGGCCTGCTTCTGATGATACAACAATCAATACTAGTAGCAGAAAAGAATAAACAAATAATCCAACTATGATCTGAGGAAAAATACTTCTTCAGATCAGGGATATCTAACACTTCCAGCTGCCTGGAAACAAGGCTCTCCAGTCTTTTTCTGGCTGGAGCTCTTCCTATCTTTTTCAACTAGTGACAGGAAGAGTTTAGAATTTGCCATTAAAGCTGTGCAGTAAACAGGCAGCAAAAAAGTACACTAGGCTAATATGTAACAGACCGCAATCAATTCTGCGATTAAAAATAAAAATCCATCTGTGCTTTATAGCAAGACCTCCATCATGCTAATTTTGAAGTTGCAGAGGTATCTCACTTGGTCGTGTCATCTCACTGGTCATAAGGCAGTCAGTGACATCAAACAAGCAGATAAAGGATAAATCGTTTCTGGGCTTATGTTGCAGATTAATCTGAAAGTGTAGCATTAGTATGATAGAGGCCTTGCTAAAAAGGAGTACTGTTAATAGTAAGCTGCAATTTTAGTGGAAAATAGAAAGTCTAAATCATGAGTTAGTAGAGATATACACTTTTTTTTTTTAAATAAAATAATAAAACTTATCTTATAAAGTGTAATTTTGATAACAGTGACACATTTTTCTCTGATCATGAAGATCATTGTATTGTATTAGGTGATTCAGTATTATACAATACGGATCAAAGAGGACAAGTGCATAGTAGCAGGTGCAGGACTTAACTATCTTACCTGCTGTAATAGGACACAGCTTCCTCATAGTCACCAGATCTGAAGGCTTCATTGCCCTTTTCTCTCTCACGGTCTGCAAGAAAACTTCTTTGTTCTGGACTGATACCTAAAAGACCGTGATGTGATGTTATCACAGTTTGGCATAACACATCAAAAACACAGTTATCGTTGAGTATAAGGAAGTAGTGACATGTAGCTAACATATTTCAGTGACAATCCTCACAAAGCTCACTATTATTGCAAAAAGTTTCCACTGTAACACCTAACAATTTGGCACCAGTAGAGGAGACCTCAGGTCAGAAGGTGCCTACCACATTACTGAGGAAGAGCAGAGGGTGAGTACACGTAGCATCAGACCTAATGAAGTGGTTGGACCAAAGCCAAAAGGACACCCAGTTGCAGATGTGTCTGGAGAGAAAGGAAAGTCCGCTGCTGCAAAGAACAATTCAGCATTGGAACCTGAAATGATTGAACTATGAACCAAGGCAAACTGGATGTGGTCTAGAATGAGCTTAAACATTGATATTCTGGGAATTGGTGAACTTAAATGGACTGGAATGGGACTATTCACATCAGACAACCAAAGGGTCTTTTACTGTGGTCAAGAATCCTGCAGAAGAAATGGGGTAGCCCTCCCAGTCAATAAATGGGTGGCCAAAGCAGTGCTCGGTTACAACTCAATAAATAACAGAATGTTGCTAATCAGGACAAAAATGGGGCTCCTCAATAGCATTTCATAACTTCTATGTTAGCCTGACTGATTGCGTGAAATAAATGCTTTGCAGTCTCCATGGTTTGGCATGAGCCAACCAGTCACTTAGATGACTGCTAATTTTGTTTGACTAAAACAGAAAGCTTTTCAAAAAAGAAAAAAGTGAAATATCAAGTATCCAAATGTAGCTTTTGCTATAAGGCCAGTTCCTCATGGAGAAGGTCTTCCCATGCCTAAGCCTCCAGAAAACTGGGAAGACATAGATTCATCTTCATCGACACACAGCACCTAAAACTTTTCCAGACAGTATATACAGTCCTGAAAATGTAAGTGGGCCTCATCTGATTCAGCAAAATGAACTTATTGATCTTGTATGACATCTGAGCTATCCATACAACAAACTGAGCGTTTAGGTTCAAAACTTCAAGAGTGGAATCTTCTGGCCAAGGGTAAAACATTTTCCAAATCTAAGTGATGCTTAACTGAAAGAATGTATCTTTATTGATCTGTAGATTAGGAAGCTACTGAATAATACTAATTTAGAAGAAAAATGTAATCGGAAGGATTCCCATCTGTGAGCAAAGGGTTTTCTGGAGGACCATAAAGAGGAAAACTAGTCAGCTCATTCAAGAGGTTCTCAAGAACTACAAAAAGTTTTTCTTTGGGTTATTCTTAAAGAGCATGAAAAACTAGCTATACTTTGTGCTGTATTTTTTTTTCTAAAGTGAATCAATTCCATATTTGCAAATGAGTGGCTCATGCTTTGATGTGCTAATTAGGATTACTGTCTGCTTGTCTGTCTCTGTGAGGCCAAATAAAGACCTCCAATCTTATCTGGCAGTTACACTCCTCTCCAACCATTATAAAGCTATATGAGCAGCACATTAGCATACTGAGCCACAAAATCAATTCTTAATATTTCAGAAATGAGTTATTGTATAGAAAAACTGCTATTACAGTGCATAGCCTTTTTCTTATATTCAAATGAAAACAACTTCCTGTTAACAGAATCCCTTTAAAGATCCACTTTTTGAATTTGCATTTTTACTTCTCTCCCGAAAACCTAGGAGCAGAAAGCGATGAGCAGGGGAAAGATTTCACATGGATATCAGAACCATGGAGGAGAAGATGATCCAGCAATGATGGGTGATTACTGTCACGTTTTGCAGAGGGAAGACGCCTCATAAAAAAAAAAAAAAAAAAGCTTGCTAGTGCAAACAAGAACTTACTGCTTTTCTTCTTTCATTGTACTATTGAAAATGTAGGCTAGTTAACTCCAAAATAGTATGATATTTTGTAAAGAATGGAAAATAAAGGCTATTTCATGATTTTCATAATAATTATATTTTTCACATACCCACATATTATTAATATAATTAACAGAATAAGGCCTATAATATGATCTCCTTCATGGTCATATTTGAATTCAGTACCCCCAAATTTGTAAACAATAGCATATCTGATCAATGTTATAAGAAAAAGGTTTACATTTGATGGAGCTGTGTTATTAGGTGTGCCACATAGTAAGGATCTTTTCTTTCTTTTTATCCCTTAATTGGCTAACAATGAACACCTTCTTGTTAAAGTACTTGATTTGCCCGTGTGAGATATGTACATACCAATGTTTTACAAAATGTTATAAAATGTTGACCTTAATGAATCTTACCGTAATTTACAGTCTTTAAAAATAGATAGGACTATATTCACCTTCAGTATTTATTTTCTTCTTAATTGACGATGAATTAATACCAGTTTTTGATGATGCCTTTTCTTCAGAACCCTCCTCAACTTTGTTTAATTCCTTATCCACATCAAATCTGAAATTAAAATATACATTTAGTTACTTTTCCATAATAATCTTAAAGTTCCTATACAATACTTTTTATTACATCTACAAAGGTATGGCAAAATAGTTGCTGCTGTGAATCTCACAATATTTTGAAAACTATATTTTTTGAAGGGGCGCTGTAGATTCACAAATACTTCACTGTTTTTGAAGTATGCAACAAACTAAACAAACAACATTAACAACTATGCAGAAAATGCATTTATGCCCATGATTTACTTAGCATAACGTTTACATTGTAGTAGACTCTGCTAATGCTTGGAAGCTGCCATGATATGACATACTCCCATTTCAAGGTACAAGGAAGGCTTGCAATTATACCTGCAAGCTGCTAGTGCTAAACCTATGAGAGGGAGGGAGAAGTGAGCTGTCCAGAGATCTGATCTGAATCCACCAATGTGTCAACAAACTCCCCTACTCCCCCAACATTCCCACTCAGGAAGCCAACAGAAAATGTGGAAGCCACAAGCTGTAGCATCCTACTGGCACAAACAGAGTCTACTAAAATAAAGATTTTACCTAAAAAAGCATATATACATAGCTTTTAATCTTGTTATTTTTTTCCAAACTTCATAAACATATGAAGTTTGCCCAATCTACTAAACAAAAATAGATACACTAAAACCTTATTATAAAGGGGTCTATAAAAAGTCCTCTAATGTAAATTCTAAGGCGAGTAAAGCCATTTTAAGCATACAAACCAAGCAGGTCAAGCCGTCTGATACCGCCCAACTACTAAGTAAACCGTTAATGTATTCTGGTTAGTGACATATAAATAAACCTGATGTGTAGATGCGAGTGAAAGGCATATCACATATATAGTTGTGAGCATACGAGTTGTTGCTAACGCTTGCGGGCTCGCGTACTGAGTCGCAGCCATCGCGAAGCCAAAGGCGCTACTTGCCAGCATCTGCGACCCTCGCAAACTTTACGTCGCAACGCAAACAACATATGACACAGCAACTGCGACCCTCGCAAACTTTACGTCGCAACGCAAACAACATACGAGACACGTTACCACTCATTACGACCTCGCAAAAATCGTCCGCAACCCGCAGACAGGAAACAATGAAAAACACAATAAATACACACAACACATACATAAAAAGCTTACCTACAGCAAGAGGGAGCATCCAGGACCTCAAAAAATAAAGTTACACCTTAATCTAACTCAAAATAAAAGAGTTTAGACACTCAAAAATTCTCTAAGCGAGAGAAAAAATGGCCGCCGAACAAAACGAAAACGAGGCTACAGCAGTCTAAACACGCAAAACACCACAAGAAACTCGCAAAACACCACAAAACACCTACTGATATTCCGATACAGATGTATACCACACATTACCCGCCATTTTAGAACAATGCGGAAGTACACAACCACGCTAACGGTTTTGTCTCGCACACGCACACTATTACACTGCACACATTCATCACGCTCACACAGCAGCTCCACACCACTAATGCTGCAGCAACATCAAAACAGATTGCCAGCTCTTCAACACAATGCTTCAAAATAGGTAAAGTATATTACTTTATTAATCTATTCGTTATTTTATTATTATACACCAAATACCATTAGCTCACTTACAATTTCATTGCCGTCATTTTTTGACGGGCAATTCGCTAGTTTCTATATAAATACAATATTACCACATGATTATTTATGAATGTTTTTCTATTTTCTGTGAAGAGAAAGAAATTCTACAAATCTATCTCTTGAAATATAAACTGTTCTAAGCATTAAAAAAACTGGTTTAAGGTAAATAAATAAAAATGTACCAGTTTTTACCCCTACAATTAATGGAAATAATATTGGATATATGAAACAATGTGATTATGAAAGGGTTATTATCAGATTCGCTAGTGCTACAGTAAAAACAGGAATTACAGTTGAACATAAAAAAGACAAGACAAGACAAGACTGTACATATACATTGGTACCGGAGAGAGAAGGGTCCTGCTCTTACAAAATGACAAATAACATTTTGGTTCATGTAACCTGTGGGCCTAATATCCTACGAGGGATCAGCCCTGTAAAATGATACTTATCTCATAGTAAACAATGATCACCCTTTGATGAATGCTACACATTATCATTTACATGCGCCAACTATTAAAGGTCTCATAGCTTAACATTGTTTACTAAATATACAATGATGCAACACTTCTTGACAGACATAAACACAGAACTTCAGGCTGAAGTATGAGATTTCCATATTATTAACTAAAACAAAAGTGTTTAATTTTAGTTTAAAACTTTGTTCACTATACAAAACAGATTAAATGGATGTTATATGAACTGGAAATATTTTCTTGCTTTGCATATATAAACACAGTGCAACAAGATGCCCATTGTTTATACGATTAAAATTATAAATACTGTATATACTTGAGTATAAGCCGAGTTTTTCAGCCCTTTTTTTAAGGCTTATACTCGAGTCACTCCCCACCCGTGTGTCTCTCTAGCCCCCGTGTGTCTCTCTACCCCCCCCCCCCCCCGTGTCTCTTTCCCTCCCCCTCCACATGCATGCCACATCAAGACCAGGAAGGAGCGGAGGCCGGAGCAGGTAAGCGAGGGGGGGTTAGAATGGGGGGGGGGGGGTGAGGTTAAGGAGGGAGGTTTAATAGGGGGTTGAGGAGGGGGGGGTTGGGGTTGAGAAGAGGGTTGAGGGGGACTGAGGAGGAGGAGGGGGACTGAGGAGGAGGAGGGGGGCTGAGGAGGAGGAGGGGGGCTGAGGAGGAGGAGGGGGGCTGAGGAGGAGGAGGGGGGCTGAGGAGGAGGAGGGGGGCTGAGGAGGAGGAGGGGGGCTGAGGAGGAGGAGGGGGGCTGAGGAGGAGGAGGGAGGTTGAGGAGGGGGGTTGAGGAGGGAGGATGAGGAGGGGGGTTGAGGATGGGGCATTAGCATATACCGGCACCCGGTATATGCTAATGACGTGGCGCTCATGTGACGTCACATGCGCACCACATCAAGACCAGAAAGGAACGGAGGCCAGAGCAGGTAAGTGAGGGGAGAGGGGGGGGGGAGGTTTAGAATGAGGAGGGGGAGGTAGTTTAGAATGAGGAGGGGGGGTTAGAATGAGGGGGGTTGAGGTTGAGGAGGGAGGAATAGGAGGGGGTTGAGGATGGGGGGGGTTGAGGTTGAGAAGGGGGTTGAGGATGGGGGGGTTGAGGTTGAGAAGGGGATTGAGGAGGGAGGTTGAGGATGAGGAGGGAGGTTGAGGATGAGGAGGGAGGTTGAGGATGAGGAGGGAGGTTGAGGATGAGGAGGGAGGTTGCGGATGAGGAGGGAGGTTGCGGATGAGGAGGGAGGTTGAGGATGAGGAGGGAGGTTGAGGATGAGGAGGGAGGTTGAGGATGAGGAGGGGGGTTGAGGATGAGGAGGGGGGTTGAGGATGAGGAGGGGGGTTGAGGATGAGGAGGGGGGTTGAGGATGAGGAGGGGGGTTGAGGATGAGGAGGGAGGTTGAGGATGAGGAGGGAGGTTGAGGATGAGGAGGGAGGTTGAGGATGAGGAGGGAGGTTGAGGATGAGGAGGGAGGTTGAGGATGAGGAGGGAGGTTGAGGATGAGGAGGGAGGTTGAGGATGAGGAGGAGGTGGAGGGAGGTTGAGGATGAGGAGGGAGGTTGAGGATGAGGAGGAGGTGGAGGGAGGTTGAGGATGAGGAGGGAGGTTGAGGAGGTAGTTGAGGATGAGGAGGGGGGTTGAGGATGAGGAGGGGGGTTGAGGATGAGGAGGGGGGTTGAGGATGAGCTGGAGGTTGAGGATGAGCTGGGGGTTGAGGATGAGGAGTGGGGTTGAGGAGGGAGGTTGAGAATGAGGACGGGGGGGGGAAGAGACACAGGGAAGGGAGAGGGGGGAAGAGACACAGGGAAGGGAGAGGGGGGAAGAGACACAGGGAAGGGAGAGGGGGACACAGAAGGCACAAAAGGGACACAGGGGGCAGCACATTTCACACCCTCGGCTTATACTCAAGTCACTCATTTTTCCCAGTATTTTGTGGTAAAATAGGTGCCTCTGCTTATACTCGGGTCGGCTTATACTCGAGTATATACGGTATATATTTTTTAAAGATAAAATACTTTATTGAAATTGTCAAGCTACAGGCAAAGGAATAAATTGTAGCCATCACATTTTCTATCATATATTAAAAAAAGAAAGAAAAAAAAACTATTTAAACATTACAGACTAATTTTGTGCAAGAATATGTAATGATCTCAACTGCAGAAAAAAAATCATCTAAAACAGTAATTAAATAAATGGCCATTCTTTACCAAATTAAATTAACTTACCTATCCCAATCCTTGTAATCTCTAGGAACTTTACTGCTGATGGTTTTATTTTCTTTACCTTTGCGCTGAAGTAAAATATGAAAGAAAGAAACAAGCAGTCGGATTGTAAGTAATTTAATAAAACATTTTTCTTGCATTACTTAAAAGTGTAATGAATAACAAAGAGCAACTTGCTATATTTTGTATGCAATTTAGATCAGCATTTATACAGTTATATCAAATTGATTCTCTGGAAGCATTGCATTATAAATAACCGATGTGTATTAAACATTTTAAATAATATTACATCAAATGACAACTGCACAATAAAAAGATATGTGTTTCAGTTTATAAGTAACTTTATCTGGCAAATTAAAACATAAATGTAAAACTAATGAGGTTCTTGAAGATGGCATAACGGTTGTTGTCCCTGCACAAAAGTACAAATGTCTTTTTTTTGGGGGGGGGGGGGGGGGGGTTAATATCAAATAACTCAAGATGTTATTAAGGCAGGCCAGTAAGTGCATGATAAAAGTGCCTGATATGTTATTACAACATTAAGAAAAATGTCTGAGAAATAAATGAGAGTTTACAGAATCTCTAACATAAGTTACTAGAAAACAAAAATGGGTTAGTAAGTGTTTAATATGATCAAGTGATAAGAATGAAGAATTTTCAAGACATTGTCAAAATACTAATAAATATTTTGCCTGCAAGTCCCAGCCAGATAGCGCACATACTAAACCATGCTATCGCATATAGCATTTGCGAGTTTGAACATGATCAGTTAAGCAAGACTAACTCCCAAAGCAGAAACCGTGAACAGAAAAGGAGCCCGTCACCATGAAGGCCTTAAAACATGGAATTGACATGTCAATCAATTAGCGTTTCAGGGTCCGATATGCGATCGGATCCGCAAACCTGCAAAGTGCATAGTAATAAAAATGAATGAAGCCAATGTCATAGTCCACGTGAGTGGCCTGATATGTATTAACTCATTGATTCCTGATATCGATCTAACCCCAAATTGAAACTGAAAAATAAAGTGATTTTGATTGTCGATTTGCGGTCTTGAGACTGCTGTGCAATTATTTCTAATGTCTTTCATCACTTTCACCATATTTTGAAGTACAGTATTGAATTTATATTAGCATTTGAAGTGCTCCGGACATGTCTTTAAGCCCTTTGAGAGTCCTCCTTGGAACCCATAACTTGTGGTTCAACTTTTCCCTTTTCCTTTATGACAATTCCTGTATTATAGGAAGCAAAGGGTTTGGGTTCTTTTGATGGTTCCATTTTCAACATAGAAATAACAAAATACAGTATACATATATATATTTATATATATATATATATATATAAATATATTCTTCATAATAATAAATACCTTATCTGTAACGGGACAAACTGGGTATGTACGAATAGGAGGTATATTTTCAATATCATGCTGAAAATCAGGTTTCTGCTGATCTTTCATCTTTAAGTCAGTAAGCCAATCCTGAGGAAGACAATGATAACAGCAAATGTAGCCAAAGAATCAACAGAATCATTAATACTTATAATAATAGTACAGAAATACTGTTAATAAATATTTACTTAATAAATAAGGGAAAAAAAAAAAAGTTTACCAGAAAAGCAGCCTGTGTAGGTTATGAGAAATACAGGAATACCCCGTTTAGCGCGGTATATGTGTTCCGGCATGCAGGAGCGCTATACGAAAACCGTGCTTAACAGGGCATTTTATCGCCAAAGCGCTGAACAGCGAAATAGCGGGGGGGGGGGGGGGAACGCTCTAGGCCAGGATTTAAATGCCCGCAATGCAATTTAAAGAGCTATTGCGAGATTTAGTGCAAACAGCGTTATCGCAAATCAGCTCTCAGTGGGGTAGCGCAAAGCGGGGTATCCCTGTAATATGAATGCACCTGAGCAGGTCTATCCTCCCATACAGACACAGGGCAACTCGCAATCTCAGAAAGATTCAGGGATGGCTGCCGACCCATAGAGATGAAATGCAAAAACTGTCTATACATAGTAGTAGCAATTTAAAAAACAGCTAATACAACATGTAGACAGTTTTTAATGCTCTTTAACAATAACTTTAAAAAACATCTTCAGTTTGCGGTGGCAGTCTCTTTAATAAAAAAAAGGAATCATTTCTAACCTCTCCAAGAATATTAATGTAGAGTGGGAATGTGGAAAGAGGCGGGCTAGCCATCGGTGCTTGGGAGGCGGGCTAGCCATCGGTGCTTGGGAGGCGGGCTAGCCATCGGTGCTTGGGAGGCAGGGTAGCCATCGGTGCTTGGGAGGCAGGGTAGCCATCGGTGCTTGGGAGGCAGGGTAGCCATCGGTGCTTGGGAGGCAGGGTAGCCATCGGTGCTTGGGAGGCAGGGTAGCCATCGGTGCTTGGGAGGCAGGGTAGCCATCGGTGCTTGGGAGGCAGGGTAGCCATCGGTGCTTGGGAGGCAGGGTAGCCATCGGTGCTTGGGAGGCAGGGTAGCCATCGGTGCTTGGGAGGCAGGGTAGCCATCGGTGCTTGGGAGGCAGGGTAGCCATCGGTGCTTGGGAGGCAGGGTAGCCATCGGTGCTTGGGAGGCAGGGTAGCCATCGGTGCTTGGGAGGCAGGGTAGCCATCGGTGCTTGGGAGGCAGGGTAGCCATCGGTGCTTGGGAGGCAGGGTAGCCATCGGTGCTTGGGAGGCAGGGTAGCCATCGGTGCTTGGGAGGCAGGGTAGCCATCGGTGCTTGGGAGGCAGGGTAGCCATCGGTGCTTGGGAGGCAGGGTAGCCATCGGTGCTTGGGAGGCAGGGTAGCCATCGGTGCTTGGGAGGCAGGGTAGCCATCGGTGCTTGGGAGGCAGGGTAGCCATCGGTGCTTGGGAGGCAGGGTAGCCATCGGTGCTTGGGAGGCAGGGTAGCCATCGGTGCTTGGGAGGCAGGGTAGCCATCGGTGCTTGGGAGGCAGGGTAGCCATCGGTGCTTGGGAGGCAGGGTAGCCATCGGTGTTTGGAGGCAGGGTAGCCATCGGTGTTTGGAGGCAGGGTAGCCATCGGTGTTTGGAGGTAGTGTAGGGTAGCCATCAGTGTTTGGAGGTAGTGTAGGGTAGCCATCAGTGTTTGGAGGTAGGGTAGCCATCAGTGTTTGGAGGTAGGGTAGCCATCAGTGTTTGGAGGTAGGGTAGCCATCAGTGTTTGGAGGTAGGGTAGCCATCAGTGTTTGGAGGTAGTGTAGGGTAGCCATCAGTGTTTGGAGGTAGGGTAGCCATCAGTGTTTGGAGGTAGGGTAGCCATCAGTGTTTGGAGGTAGGGTAGCCATCAGTGTTTGGAGGTAGGGTAGCCATCAGTGTTTGGAGGTAGGGTAGCCATCAGTGTTTGGAGGTAGGGTAGCCATCAGTGTTTGGAGGTAGGGTAGCCATCAGTGTTTGGAGGTAGGGTAGCCATCAGTGTTTGGAGGTAGGGTAGCCATCAGTGTTTGGAGGTAGGGTAGCCATCAGTGTTTTATGCTTTAGAAAATGCATCACATGGAACAATACACATGGGAAATATCAGCATTTCATGATGTAGCCTATTATTTATTGTTCTACATATACAATGACTTAATTTGCAAGGCAGGGTGGTGGGAAACCTTACCTTTATGTCATTATTAATATGTTGCCATTCTTCCACGGAGAAGTCTGCAGCAGTTGCAAGAGGTTTATCTTTCCGCAGAGCTCGACTTTGAGGAGCTAAACTTTCAATTCGCTTTTCGCAAAAGTCTATTAGATCAGGATAATGACCTTCTTCTCCAGACCTTTAAAACATTGTAGAGAAATAATTTATTATATGTTGATCTTCATTTTCTTGGCACACACAACAATTTATTAACAAAAAGGTAAAACAAATCTACTTAAGCATTTTATGATGAGAACAATAATCTCTATTTATAACTAGCATTTTAGCCAGTCACTAAAATGGAGAGTAAACAAAGCTGCCTCGAAAAATCAAGACACATTTAAAAGCTCACTCCACCTTCTGCAAGTTCTTATTTACAGTAAAAACCCATATTACTAGTTCTCTAGCTCTCCGGGAATCATATTTGTGCAACTGAGATGACATTAGACTATGAGGGGTTCTCACTATAAAGAGAAACCTCAGAAGTTAAAGCACCTATTTCGACCTGATGTTATGCCACAGCTTATGCTCTTTTTAAGAACTTGACTTAATAATGTGCAAAAAAAAACGTAAACAGTAAAAAAGATAATAACAGCCTTTCACTTTTAACTGCAGTATTCAGTTTTCCGTTTGTCTTTGTTCTTAAACAAATTAGAAACCTGGGAAGAGGAATTGTGGATTCAGATAAGATCTCTACTTTTTTCTGATAACACATTAGACAATATACGTCAATGGACGAGTAAGCACCCATGGAATAACACCCCCAAAAGGTTTGCTATCTAAGATGGAATCTCCAATTTACACAACTAAATATACAATTTACTTTAAAACATGCTTTTTCTTTTCCCATCTTGCATACCTGCTATTGTTGTTATGTCACATGCTTGACAAGTATATGACATTTTTACCAAACTGAAGTTTTAAAGAAAAATATGAAAACAATGTACCTTTATGAGTTAATTGTGGTAATAATATTATAAATCTAAGGTATATTTACCGTTATATTTTATTAGTACTGTATATAAACCATTTGCTGACTAGATGTAAAATGTATCAATTTTAGAAAAAGAAAAAAGCAAAAGACACCCTTGTTGTCAGCAAAATTGCTCCTCTGTATATTTTTTAAATAGAAAAGATTTTTTTTTTTTTTTTAAAACATCCTTTTATTTAATATACTTAAAACATGATTCTAAAATAGAAGGACAGTTAAAACATTTTTTTAAAACAATAAATGTTGTAAATCAGCTGCTTCTTTCCAGACTACATCCTCCTTATAAAAAAAATAACGACACCTTAGATTTTGCCTTAGTTTTTTTAATATCCTTAGTTTTATCCTTGAAAATTATTATGGATCTTTGAACTAAATTGAAAATCTTATAGCTAAATAGAGGATTATGATGATGTATTTATAACGTGAATTTAAGGTGCTGTAAGCAATTTAAGATATTTAATTAACAGATTTAATTGTTTAAGTAAAAAATACTGTGTTGATAATAAATTATGGGGGGTGGTCCCTGAGCTGTCTATTATGGTGGAACTTGGGACCTATCACTACAATCTGTGCTAACTAGAGAAAATACTATATGTTGTGATAGAATGGAGGCCCACCATTTACCTCCTAAAGTATAAGGTGAACCTACTTTTATATTATTATGTATATAAGACATATGAAAAAAATATATATTATTATTATATTACAATTATGACTTTCAATTGAAAAGTATATCCTTAGAACACCCAATATGAAAAACAATTCAAAACTCCAATTCAATGCAAACTTTGCAATTAACTATTCAATCTAAATAATAGATAAACAATCATCCTATTATTTAGATTGAATATTGAATTGCAAAGTTTGCATTGAATTGCAGTTTTGAATTGTTTTTCATATTAGGTGTTCTAAGGATATACTTTTCAATTGAAAGTCATAATTGTAATAGAATAATTATATATTTTTTTTCATCTTTCATATGTCTTCTATTCATAATAATATAAACCTATATATATTCATCATTATAAATTTTGGGGTTGGAATTTTGATTTATATAGAGTAGGTTCACCTTATACTTTAGGAGGTAAATGGTGGGCCTCCATTCTATCATAATTAATAGTATTTTCACTAGATAGCACAGATTGTAGTGATAGGTCCCAAGTTCCACCATAATAGACAGCATAGGGACCACCCCCATAATTTATTATCAACACAGTATTTTTTACTTATTTAATTAATTAATAGACAAATGTAATTGTTTATCTTAAATTGATTACAGCACCTTAAATTCACGTTATAAATACATCATTATAATCCTCTATTAAGCTTTAAGATTTTCAATTTAGTTCAAAGATCAATCATAATTTTCAAGGGTAAAACTAAGAATATTAAAAAACTAAGGCAAAATCTAAGGAGACGTCTCTTGAACCAACTAAATGTTGTGATTATTTGATAAGGAGGATATAGTCTGAAAAGAAGCAGCTGATCTACAACATTTAATGTTACAAAAAAAAACATTTTAATTGTTCTTCTATTTTAGAATCATGTTTTAAGTGTATCAAATAGAAACGTTTTTTTTTTTTTTTTAAAACATCGTTTTATTTCAAATTTATTTATACAGAGGAGCAATTTAGCTGACAACAGCCCTCTTCAGATCACCGAACAGATTTTCAATTGGATTCAGGTCTGGGCTCTGGCTGGGCTATTCCAAAACTTTAATCTTCGTCTGGTGAAGCCATTCCTTTGTTGATTTGGATGTATTCTTTGGGTTGTTGTCATGCTGAAAGATGAAGTTCCTCTTCATGTTCATCTTTCTAGCAGAAGCCTGATGGTTTTGTGCCAATATTGACTGGTATTTGGAACTGTTCATAATTCCCTCTATCTTAACTAAGGCCCCAGTTCCAGCTGAAGAAAAACAGCCCCAAAGCATGATGCTGCCACCACCATGCTTCTCTGTGGGCATGGTGTTCTTTTGGTGATGTGCAGTGTTGTTTTTGCGCCAAACATATCTTTTAGAATTATGGCCAAAAAGTTCAACCTTGGTTTCATCAGACCATAACACCTTTTCCCACATGCTTTTGGGAGACTTAAGATGTGTTTTTGCAAAATGTAGGCTTGCTTGGATGTTTTTATTCGTAAGAAAAGGCTTTCGTCTTGCCACTCTACCCCATAGCCCAGACATATGAAGAATACGGGAGATTGTTGTCACATGTACCACACAGCCAGCACTTGCCCGATATTCCTGCAGCTCCTTTAATGTTGCTGAAGGCCTCTTGGTAGCTTCCCAGAGCAGTTTTCTTCTCGTCTTTTCATCAATTTTGGAGGGAGCTCCAGTTCTTGGTAATGTCACTGTTGTGCCATATTTTCTCCACTTGATGATGACTGTCTTCACTGTGTTCCATGGTATATCTAATGTCTTGGAAATTATTTTGTACCCTTCTCCTGACTGATACCTTTTAACAATGAGATCCCTCTGATGCTTTGGAAGCTCTCTGTGGACCATGAATTTTGCTGTGGGATGCGACTAAGAAAATTTCAGGAAAGACCAACTAGAGCAGCTGAACTTTATTTGGGGTTAATCAGAGGCACTTTAAATAATGGCAGGTGTATGCTGACTACTATTTAACACTATTTGGAATGTGATTGCTTAATTCTGAACACAGCTACATCCCCAGTTATAAAAGGGTGTGCAGACTTATGCAACCACATTTTTTTTTTTTTTCCCTCCACCTAAAAGTGTTCAGTTTGTTTTTCAATTGAGTTGTACAGTTTATAGGTCACATTAAAGGTGGAAAAAGTTCTGAAATGATTTATCTTTGTGTCGTTTTTTTACAGCACAGAAACCTGACATTTTAACAGGGGTGTGTAGACTTTTTATATCCACTGTATATAAGCCATTGAAACCATCTATCTGCTTGACCCATATTCCATCCTAACATATTCCAACCTTTTGCATTGCATCCATGCTGATGACTTGGCCATTATTCACTAAGGGCCTCATTCTATTACCGGCCGTAAATCGGCCGTAAGGCTGCGATTCCTTGCGGGGGTTCAGTTAACTCGCGATTCTATTATACGGCCCCGCAAGGATCTCCCCTTACGGCCGGCCGCATATCTTGGAACCGGCCGTAAGCTCTGAAATATAAAATCGCAAAAATAAATTCAAGCCTGCACTGTACAGCTCTGTAAATGCTAGGGATCATATTGGGGGAGATGAGGATTAAAAGTAACCCACTCTCAAGCTTGCACATCAGCCCAAACCCGAGTTCAAATTAACTGTTTATTTTCTGGCTGCGGCGTGGGCGTGTCTGAGGTGCTCGAAGCACTCTGGACTTTTTACATGGATATTTTACGTATATTAAAACAATATTATTTTACGGATTTGAGTATAGGGTAATTATGTGCTATTTTTTCTAACACCGAATATCACTTTATAGACTCCGCAAAGTGCAGGATGGCTTTATTTGAGCTATTTTATGTGCTTAATTGGTGCTAGCGGGACCTGTTTGCTGCAAGTAAGCTGCGGCTCGTTTTTAGCCTTGCAGACAGGGTTCCCGGAGCAATAGAATCGCAACCAGGCTTTCCTTGCGGCAGTTTTAGATCAAAGGCTTTCCTCCGGCGCGATCGGCCGCAAGAGATAGCAAGGCGCCGGCCGCAAGCCTGCCGGAGTCCCCGGCCGGAGGGGAATAGAATAGCCGTAAAGCTTGCGGCCGGTCCTTGCGGCCCCGCAGTGGCTGCGGCCGGTAATAGAATGAACATGTCATCACTTCAAGGCATATTTAAGTTTCCTGGATTATGAATGCATCTGATGCTAGAGAATCAGTAGCGTATGAAAAAAAAATTTGCATTAAAAAATACAAAATTAAGCATTAACAAACTCAACCTGATGTTTGCTAAATCTCTTATTTGCAAGCAATTGCTTTTCAGAGTTAACACCCTGGCATATCCAAGCTAAAATTAGCATAAAATTCATAATTCATTTGTCAAATTACAGACAGCTATACATTTTAATACACTGTAGCAATCTGTAATAGCAGATTGTGCAGGAAGGAATCATGGGATGTGTAGTCGTCTACAGCAAGAAGAGACAGACTGCTGTGTAAGATCTCTGCATTGTGCTGCTGCTGGCTTGAAGATTAGTAAAGGGTTAAAATCCGTACCCAAATGCAGTGTTTCTATTGGTGGGTTCACTGTGCCTATGTAAGCAGCTCTGGGGTGTGGAAAACGAATTTATTTTAAAATAAAACAAATGCACGTGTATACAATGACTCAATGCAATGTGTGTTTCTGATATAAGCAGCGAGTGTTATTTTTCATCAAAAAATGTTAGTGCCAAACACTGCCACACTTCGCCATCGGTTCAAAACACCATCTAATACAAATACAGCATCTTACCGGAGAATGTGTAGGATCTTTTCCAAATGTTTGATATCTTTGCATTTATCAATAAAATTGTACTCCAGATGTTCAATAGGAATTTGATATGATTTGGTTGTCCCAAAGTTAAATAGCGAAGAAGAATCCTGAGCACTCATTGCTAAAAAATAAAAATAACATAAGAGGATCAGAAGAAATTAAGTCAATGTTGATTTTTAAACCTGCATTTCAATTGATTTAACTGAAAATTAAACACTGGTGGAATAGTGTAACGTTAAAAAGAAAGCAATTATATTGAAATTGGTTAAAATTCATCTTATTAGGATTGTTTTACTATTCATGGCAATGGCCAATTTCCTCAATATCACAAACAGAGCCCTCTTAGATTATGGTCTTTTGTCTGTGGATAATGAAATAAATCATATTTATTCTTATATAACTATGTATACATTATTGTTGCCTACTATAGTTTCAATAAAGTTGTCACATGGTGGACTTGGTATGTTTCCACCTATACTTTATCCATGGTGGCATTTTTTTATATTATGATGGTCAATAAAATTTGAAGCCATGGCAATGCAGTTTGGCACACAATGTTAAGCTTTTTATACTCTAAGGACCTTTGGCGCTCATTGCAAGCCTCTCCTTTTGCTCCTCTCTATTTTTAAAATACTAATTAATTAATAGATTGAATAATAAATTATTATAGTTTACCTTTTTGTAATGAATATATGTAACAATCAATAGCCTGAAGAGGTAACAATCTCTTTTTATTGTCCCTCGCTTAGCTGATTTTCGAGTGCCGAAACTCGGCAAAATCGACTTAAATTTGCATCCTACCTCACTCCCAGATGTCCTGGCTGTCCCCCCGTGACGTTTTAGATGTATTTTATTTTAAAAAAAAATGTTTCATGTTTTTTGCTTTGCGCAGTTTGTCCATTAACTTCGTATTTTTCCTATCTCATCTTTATTTTTTTCTAAGTCCCACGTCTTCTTTTTTCGAAGTCTCGCGTTGGTCAAGTGCTTGCAGCCTAAGGCGGTCCCGAGTTTCCTAAGTGTTTGGAGGCTAAGTCTCGGGTGTTTCATTGCCTCCACTACTCGCCTCGCTTTGCCCAAGTGCTGCGAGCCTTAACGGCTCGCAGGTGATGAGCGCCTTCGGCTTAGGTGCTGCAAGTTAACAGCTCGCCTCGCTATGCGAGACTGCCAGACGAATAGCGCCTTTGGCGCTCATCGCTCAAGTGTTACGAGTTTTAGGGCCTTAACGGCTCGCCTTGCTATGCAAGGCTCGCAGGCAATCTGCTGCGAGTTAGCGCCTTCGCCGCTCATCTCCTAAGTCGTACGCACAACGCAAAGCGTGACGACATCTCGTAGTTCGACAATTATAACGGCTAGGTATCAGGTCCCCTTTCGCATCATTACCTTGTTGTGGTGAAGGGGCTTGTGTACATCAATGAAGCTGTGAGCTATACCATGTAGGGCCATCCAAGATGGGCAGGTCATAGCAGAGAGGTCAGACAAATTGCGGTCTACTGGAGAAGGTACTGGCAACCCACTCCAGTATCTTTGCCAAGAACACCTTGTGGAAAGGCACAACAAGGCACAAGATGTTCCTGGCATGCTGCAGTTCATAGGGTCAAGGAGATTCGGACATGACTGAACGACTAAACAACTAGTTATCAGATAATATTTTGTATGTTTGCCGTTGCTTTTTTTAGCATTTTAAAAATTCATAAGGAATTAAGATGAATGGATCTAAGCAAAATGTTTCTACTCATCAGTGATTTGCTAAATTATTTGTATAAAGCTTGGCATAATACCCCCCCCCAAAAAAAAAAGGCTTGTGAGGCTCGCAAGCAATGAGCGCCATCGGCGCCCATCGCCCAAGTGCTGCGAGTTTTAGTGCATTAACAGCTTAAGTGCTGCAAGTTAACAGCTCACCTCGCTAGGCGAGGCTCACAGGCGAAGAGAGCCTTTGCTGCTCATCGCTCAAGTGCTGCGAGTTTTAGTGCCTTAAAGGCTCGCCTCGCTAGACAAGGCTTGCAGGCAATGAGAGCCTTTGGCAGTTTATCGCCTAAGTCGTACGCACCACCCAAAGCGTGACGGCGTCTCGTAGTTCGACAATTATAAGATGTGACTAGCAACTTGCCCGTAAAAAATGACGGCAATAAAATGTGAATCCTGGTAATGCTGTTTGCCACACAATGGGAGCCTCTCCCCCTCTTCTTTACTGGCCTTGCGATGAGCGCTTACGGCGCTCATTGCGAGTCTCTCCCTCTGTCTACCTCCTTCCTTGTGTCTCATTTCCCCCCACCTCTTCCTCCCTTGTGTCTCCTTTCCCTCTCCTCTCCCTCCTTTGTGTCTCCTCCCTCCCTTGTTTTTTTTATCCCCTGTCCCCGTCTCTTGTCCCCCCTCTCCTGTTTCTCTTTCCCCCGTCTCTGTTTCCCCCCATTTCCCTCCCCTGTGTCTCTTCCCCGTCCTCTCACGCCGTGTCTCTCCCCCCCTCACTCCTTTTTGTCTCCCCCCAACTCCTTTTTGTCTCTTCCCTCCTCCTCTCACTCCCCTGTCTCTTCCCTCCTCCTCTCACTCCCATGTCTCTCCCCCCCTCCTCTCATTCCCATGTCTCTCCCCCCCTCCTCTCATTCCCATGTGTCTCTCCCCCGTCCTCATACTCCCCTGTGTCCCCCCCCGTCCTCATACTCCCCTGTGTCTCTCCCCCCCCTCCTATCACTCCCCTGTGTCTTTCCGCCCCTCCTCTCACTCCCCTGTGTCTTTCCGCCCCTCCTCTCACTCCCCTGTGTCTCTCCCCCCCCTCCTCTCACTCCACTGTGTCTCTCCCCCCCCTCCTCTCACTCCCCTGTGTCTCTCCCCCCTCCTCTCACTCCCCTGTGTCTCTCCCCCACCTCCTCAGTCCAGTGTCTCTCCCCCACCTCCTCAGTCCAGTGTCTCTCCCCCACCTCATCTCACTCCACAGTGTCTCTCCCCCACCTCATCTCACTCCACAGTGTCTCTCCCCCACCTCATCTTACTCCACAGTGTCTCTCCCCCCTCCTATAACTCCCATGTCTCTCCCCCCTCCTATAACTCCCATGTCTCTCCCCCCTCCTATAATTCCCATGTCTCTCCCCCCTCCTATAATTCCCATGTCTCTCCCCCCTCCTCTCACTCCCCTGTGTCTCTTCCCCCCCTCCTCTCACTCCCCTGTGTCTCTTCCCCACCTCCTCTCACTCCGCTGTGTCTCTTCCCCACCTCCTCTCACTCCCCTGTGTCTCTTCCCCACCTCCTCTCACTCCCCTGTGTCTCTTCCCCACCTCCTCTCACTCCCCTGTGTCTCTTCCCCACCTCCTCTCACTCCCCTGTGTCTCTTCCCCACCTCCTCTCACTCCCCTGTGTCTCTTCCCCACCTCCTCTCACTCCCCTGTGTCTCTTCCCCACCTCCTCTCACTCCCCTGTGTCTCTTCCCCACCTCCTCTCACTCCCCTGTGTCTCTTCCCCACCTCCTCTCACTCCCCTGTGTCTCTTCCCCACCTCCTCTCACTCCCCTGTGTCTCTTCCCCACCTCCTCTCACTCCCCTGTGTCTCTTCCCCACCTCCTCTCACTCCCCTGTGTCTCTTCCCCACCTCCTCTCACTCCCCTGTGTCTCTTCCCCACCTCCTCTCACTCCCCTGTGTCTCTTCCCCACCTCCTCTCACTCCCGTGTCTCTTCCCCACCTCCTCTCACTCCCTTGTGTCTCTTCCCCACCTCCTCTCACTCCCTTGTGTCTCTTCCCCACCTCCTCTCACTCCCCTGTGTCTCTTCCCCACCTCCTCTCACTCCCCTGTGTCTCTTCCCCACCTCCTCTCACTCCCCTGTGTCTCTTCCCCACCTCCTCCCACTCCCCTGTGTCTCTCCCCCACCTCCTCTCACTCCCCTGTGTCTCTCCCCCACCTCCTCTCACTCCCCTGCTTAGCCAATTTTGTATTGACGAAAAACCCCAACTATAGCACAAATTCGCTTGCAACCTCACTCCCAGGCTTCCTGGCTCTCCCCCTGTGCTGTGTGTGTTGTTATTTTTGTTAAATTATTTTGTTTGTTTTTCAAGTTTTTAGAGTTACTCGCTTCGGTCGCAGTTGCGACCCTTGCAGTCGCATGCCTCAACTGCTCGCTGCCGAAGTCCTGCGTGCCTCAACTGCTCGCCTCACTTTGCGAGGTGATCAGTGCAATGAGCGCCTTTGGCGCTCATTGCAGCCTAAGTCCCGCCTACAGGCTGCAAACAGCTCACCTCGCTTCGTGAGACTCGCAAAGTGTGACCAACATTGTAAGTGTTCCCAACACTGACAACTATGTATGTCATAACCTCACACACATTTTTTAAGTTTTTTTAATATAAATCTGTTATGACTGATTGTTGTTATGTAGTTGTTCAGTCCTCTTTTCGACTCTATGGACCACAGCACGCCAGGCACATCTTGTGTCTGCTAGTGCTTATGCATACGGTTTCCATGTCAAAGATACTGGATGGGTTGCTAGTTCCTTCTCCAGTGGACTGCAATTTGTCTTACCTCTCTGCTATGATCTGCCCATCTTGGGTGATAGCTCACAGCTTCATTGAGGTACACAAGGTCCTTCACAACGACAAGGTAGTGATCTAGAAGAGGGTTATGACTTTAGACACAATTTAGGAACTAGGTTTTGCCAGTTTGTATCAGAGACAAAAATGCAGAAGGCGCTCATTGCGAGGCTCGCAGAGAGAAGAGGGAGGGAGGGGACACAGAAGGAGGGAAGGAGAGAGAGAGAGAAGTAGCACATAGCGAAGCTCGCAGAAATCTAAATGTTGGAGAAGTATAAAAGAAACAGGAATAAGCAGCCTGCCTATTTATCATCTATGTATTATCTGTGCATACAAACAAATCTGTATTCAGGTTGTGAAAAGTATATTAGGACATTTCCTGTTTTGTGCTTGCCAGCAGTGGTTAGGTTTAGGGGTTAGGGTAGTGGCAGGATTATGGTTAGATTTAGGGGTTAGGTTAGTGGCAGGATTAGGGTTAGATATATGGGTAAGGGTTGAGGGTAGTGGCAAGATTAGGGTTAGATATATGGGTAAGGGTTGAGGGTAGTGGGAAGATTAGGGTTAGATATATGGGTAAGGGTTGAGGGTAGTGGCAAGATTGGGATTAGATTTAGGGTTTATGGTAGTGGCAGGATACGGGTAAGATTTAGGAGTTAGGGTAGTGGCAGGATTAGGGTTAGATATATGGGTTAGGGTTGAGGGTAGTGGCAAGATTAGGTTACATTTGGGGTTTATGGTAGTGGCAGGATTAGGGTAAAATTTAGGGGTTAGGGTAGTGGCAGGATTGGGGTTAGATTTAGGGGTTAGGGTAGTGTCAAGATTAGGGTTGGATGTATGGGTTATGGTTGATGGTAGTGACAGGATTAGGGTTAGATTTAGGAGTTATGGTAGTGGCAGAATTAGGGTTAGATTTAGGGGTTAGGGTTAGATTTAAGGGTTAAGGTAATGGCAGGAGTAGGGTTAGATTTAGGGGTTAGGGTTAGATTTAGGGGTTAGGGTAGTGGCAGGATTAGGGTAGTGGCAGGATTAAGGTTAGATTTAGGGGTTAAGGTAGTGGCAGGATTAGGGTTAAATATAGGGGTTAGGGTAAGATTAGGGTAAAATTGAGGGGCTAGGGTAGTGGTAGGTTTAGATTTAGGGGTTAGGGATAGATTTAGGGGTTATGGTAGTTGCAGGATTAGATGTAGGGGTTAGGGATAGATTTAGGGGTTATGGTAGTTGCAGGATTAGATGTAGGGGTTAGGGTAACATTTAGGGGTTATGGTAGTTGCAGGATTAGATGTAGGGGTTAGGGTAGTGGTAGGATTGGGATTAGATGTAGGGGTTAGGGTAAGATTTAGGGGTTAGGGTAAAATTTAGGGGTTAGGGTAAGATTTAGGGGTTAGGGTAGTGGAAGATGATAAGCTTTATATAGTAAAGTAGTGGTGCTGCTGTTTTCATAAAATGGATGATCAAAATACAAATCTTGCTAACTAATTTTATGAAACAAAGAAGCAAAACAGTCATATTAATTAAAAATGTAATCTAAAAGTCATAAAATATATCATTAATTTCTTCATGCGTCATATATCACATCACAGACGACACTAGTAGGAAATACAAATGTTTCAAAATCCTTAATACATGGGTGTGGTTACTTATTTTAAGTATATAAACAAATAAAACACAGAGTATTGTGTACAAATAATTACAGAATGTGGGTCCTGTCTATACCATGTAGATGTGCAGTTGGCGTTTGCTTGTTTATTTGTTTTGTTTACACGCTGCTTTACAAACAAATTATTTATAAATTATATAAATATAGATATCAATAAAGACATATGTACACATATACATGTTTGTGCATTACATTGTATTATATGCTGATTTACCTGCTGTATCACCAGTGAATCGGTCAGTCCCAGTAGATGCTGCAGGTCTCACCTGATGCACTCTGCACGCTTTGTCAGCACTAGTTCTCCAGCACAGTTTGGCGTTACCACGGCAACCACTGGCCTCCACTCTTTCAACCAATCGGCATATCGTCTTCATTGACGTCACTGTATCCGCTCCTACAGAGGCAGGTTACTTCCTGACTTGTTCTAGTTTGTGAAGTGAACCATAAAGGCCACTGTAGTCTAGAACATTCTACCGTGTATGTAAAACACCAAGGTTTAAACATCACACAAAGTACAATAAATACAGTTTGGGATTTTCACCTCCTCAGTCTGATCATTTGTTTTAATATAAATCAGATAATAACATTATCAGGGTCTCCAAGAGTCCTTGTTTATACTTTATACCTTAGATCACTGGTAATGTAATATGTATAGTGTATTTTTTTCAATATATATATATATACCCTATCTTTTTTAATGCATGACAGAAAGTTTTGGACTAACAAAGCCCTTTATAGTAATGAAGAACATGACCTGATAATGATCATGACCCTTATGTTTAAAGCCCTCAACAATAATATCAAATGTAAATGATGTCGCTCAATAGTATCACACTCTCTGTGACCTCATGGACCACAACACACCATGCTGATCCACTTAGTTTTCATGGCAGAGCTACTGGAGTTCTTTGCCAGTTCCTTCTCCAGTGGGCTACAGCATACAGCTCCTGGTATTCCAAGGTGGTCTCCCACCCCAGTACCGAGCCGGCCCAACCATTCCTGGCTTCAGGGTGGTGTGACCTTTTGCTTCCCTGACTTGGATTCGAACCCAGTTCGACAGCGGTAGAAGCACGGAGTCCTAACGACTAGGGAAGCCAATAATACACCCCTTAAATCTCTGCTCTCTTCCCAAAATAGTCCCCCACCCGCCCTCTTTGCTCTGCTAACGACCTTCTTCTTTTCTTCTCTCTTATAACCTCCTCTCTCACTCCCGCCTTCAGGACTTTTCTCGTGCTGCCCCTATTCTTTGGAACTCCTTACCTCGCTCCACTACACTTTCCTCCTGCCTTTCAAAACCTCACTAAAAACACATCTGTTTAAATAAGCTTATCACGTTTATCCTTGCTATGCACAACACATCTATCACCCTCCTGTACCACACCCACACTCTTTAGATGGTAAGTCTTCAATCTTCTGTCTGTGCTTTGGATACAAGCACAATGTATGTTTGATTTTAAGCTCAAAAACAGGGCCCACCATTCTTTTGCAGTGTGTAAATTTTGTTTTTGCATTGTAGTTAACACCCTGTATAGCACTACGGAATATGTTGGCACATTAGAATTAAAGGATCATAATAATAATTATAATTTGCATAATATGTTTAAAATAAATAAATAAAACAGTATTTAACTGTTTAAATAAGTTAAAAATATATTTTTTGATTGCATATTTGTGGTTTGAGACTGTTTTGCCATTAATTCTGTCTTCCCATGCAAGTACAGTATTGTGTTTAATTGCTGTTATAGCTATAATAAGAGTTTGAAAAAGCCCTTGCGATTCCTATTTAGTACTCGTAATATTTTTGACAGAAACTTGATTTTTTCAGTTGCAGTTTAGACTTGCGAGCTAGAATAGAATATTAATTTTGTGTAACTTTAATTATTAAGCACTCGTAAAATTCGAGATGTGCTAAAACCAATGGAGAGACTAGCCCTAAGTTGCAGCTTTGGCTGGTTCGTAGGGATTCGTAATCAGATTGCGAGAAGCTAATAGTGATTTGAAGTATACATGTTGTATAAATTTATGATCTGGGCATTAGAATCAGGCCCAAAGTCATTAAGGGGCTTCTGATAGGGCCTTAAAAGGTATATAACAGTGTAATGGGTTGTGAATGCACCGGATAGAGGAGAATTAGTATTAAATGCAAACTTTTTGTTTTTGTAAAAAAATAAAAAAAATCCCAAAATAAACATTTGCTAATTTTCTAGCAGTAGATGTTAAGGATTGCCCCTGAAAATCCAAGCAAAATTAGTATAAAATTAATAATTTGTTGTGGTGAATCAGAGGCAGCCGCAACATATTTGCAATGTCTGAAGATACGGTCTCTGCAGGAACTTATCATGGAATGTGTAGTCTTGTGATCCTGTCACAAGGAAACCGCTTCGGGCAGTGCTGCTCTGGATTTCTGCACGGTGCTGCTCTTGGCTTGATGGTTAGTATAGAGTTAAAACTCATACTTGAATGCAGTTTTTCTTTTGGTTAGTACCAGGTGCCTATGTACAGCAGGCAAATGCATTGCTTGAAATTGGATTGGATTGAAGAGCAAAGCCTTTGTGGGTACATGTGTCTCTGCCCAGGTTCCCAGGATGCAATGCAAAAATTGTATTTCTCAGAATTCTGAGCAGGAAATAAGTCTTGTATCTTATTTTAGATCGTACATTTGTGGTCACATTTGAATATTTGTTTTACTATATATGTAACCCATCTGACCATATAGGCTTCATTACCTTTTTTTGGGCTAGTAGTACCATATTTGTGTAAGTCTCAGCCAGGCTATGCACCAGTCTTTAATGCAATATTCAATTGTATTGGAAATGTGATGCTATCAATATGTGCATAGCCTTAGGCACACTCACCAACACATTTCTGACCTTATGATACAAATCCTATGAGGCAGTGCTACATCCAGAGAGAATTAGAATTTTCACTTCTCATGTAATATACAATTAAATTAATAAGACTTGTTGATATTTTTAACCTGTTAGAGCAGAGCTGCAGTTACAAATGCTTCAAGGACCACTGTGGTCTTTTTGTTTTCTCTATTGGTACTTTAAATAACCGCATCAGCTAATCAGCGAATACTTTTTTAGAAAGCAAATAGAACCCTGCCTTTGCATATTTATCTTTTACACTCTATGATTGCAGGTATGTATTTTCTTTATTTTTCAGTCACTTTCTCATGAAGTATGCCCTTGTAAACTAATGAGCTTCCATTACACCTAATAAATGTGCTGGCAGTGGTGGATGCCACATTACCAATTCAAATAGAAACTTCAAAGTCTCCTGCCACCTCGGGAAGTTAATCAGAAGAAACCAAAAGTATTATTTTTTCCATTCTAAAACATTTGACATATTTTCAGAGTATATTTTACATCTATGACCACAGTGATCATATAAAGACTCATGCAGCTATATTTCTGCACATTGGCTGACAACCCCCTTTGTATAATTACAATTTCAACAGAGCTTATATTGTTTTAAGGCCATCAATTAAGAAAAATATAAAAACTGTTAAACATTAAATATCGTATTTCAAATGCAACAAAAGAATCACATATATAGTTGTCGTAATTGCCAGTTTGTCGGTCCAGCTAAATTAAAAATTACGGGCTTAATAGCGTGACTGTAAAACTTGCAATTCTGAAGCCTAGGACCTGCGGGATGCGCATGCGAGCGTGTACCGTGCATTGCGCTGTGTGAGTTGCGCATGCACATAGCGCTTTGGGTTGTGCACATGCAAATTGCGCTGTGATGGAAGAGGGGGGAAAGGAGGCACAGGAGAGGGGAAAAGGAGGCACAGGAGTGCGAGAGGGGAAAAGGAGGCACAGGAGTGCGAGAGGGGAAAAGGAGGCACAGGAGTGCGAGAGGGGAAAAGGAGGCACAGGAGTGCGAGAGGGGAAAAGGAGGCACAGGAGTGCGAGAGGGGAAAAGGAGGCACAGGAGTGCGAGAGGGGAAAAGGAGGCACAGGAGTGCGAGAGGGGAAAAGGAGGCACAGGAGTGCGAGAGGGGAAAAGGAGGCACAGGAGTGCGAGAGGGGAAAAGGAGGCACAGGAGTGCGAGAGGGGAAAAGGAGGCACAGAAGTGCGAGAGGGGAAAAGGAGGCACAGGAGAGGGAGAGGGGAAGAGGAGGCACAGGAGAGGGAGAGGGGAAAAGGAGGCACAGGAGAGGGAGAGGGGAAAAGGAGGCACAGGAGAGGGAGAGGGGAAAAGGAGGCACAAGAGAGGGAGAGGGGAAAAGGAGGCACAGGAGAGGGAGAGGGGAAAAGGAGGCACAGGAGAGGGAGAGGGGAAAAGGAGGCACAGGAGAGGGAGAGGGGAAAAGGAGGCACAGGAGAGGGAGAGGGGAAAAGGAGGCACAGGAGAGGGAGGGGGAAAAAGGAGGCACAGGAGAGGGAGAGGGGAAAAGGAGGCACAGGAGAGGGAGGGGGAAAAGGAGGCACAGGAGAAGGAGGGGGAAAAGGAGGCACAGGAGAAGGAGGGGGAAAAGGAGGCACAGGAGAAGGAGGGGGAAAAGGAGGCACAGGAGAGGGAGGGGGAAAAGGAGGCACAGGAGAGGGAGGGGGAAAAGGAGGCACAGGAGAGGGAGGGGGAAAAGGAGGCACAGGAGAGGGAGGGGGAAAAGGGAGGGAGAGAAGGAGTCACAGGAGAGGGGCAAAGGAGACAGAGGGGAGGGGGAAGAGCCGCAAAGTAAAAAAAAACAATATCATGCCATAATTTGACGGGCAAGTTGCTAGTAATATAATAATATTTCCATTGTCATTATTATTGGTTCATTTGGAAACCAAAATATCTGCAGCAACGCAAGTGAAATAAATCTATGTAAAATTAAAGAGAACGCTGAAAGTGTAAAAAAGTAATCACAATATAAATCACATTTTCGATTTGTAAAACCTTTATTACAAAACATGTAATAATTTATAGTTTCAAAATGAAACATCACATATTGCCTAGTTTTCCCCAAAACATAACCCCCTGGAAAATTGATGTCCTAGTACATGAATGCACCAAAAAACAGTCGATGATTCTCGCAAGTTCACGGATTCTTCCTTTTCAACGAGCATCAAATACAACCACTGTAATAAATAGAATTAAGGAAGACATATACTGCAAGAAAGGAATCCGTCAACATGAACAGAAATCCATTTCATTTGAAATTCACTGTAACTGGAGTTCAAATATAAAAAACTAAATCTTGGAAGTTAGTTTTCACTTTTTGTGCTTTAGAGCAGCATGGCACAGCCCTTCTCTGACCAAGAATAACTTTATTTATAAAAAAACAAATAATAATAAAATTGTGGGTAGATAAGGTGGGCTCCATACTATGGATTATACAAAGTATTAAGAGCTTTGAAACAGAAGACAATATATATTTATCTTGAAGATCAACGTTCGTGTTCTTTTAATAGGCAAATTTTTACAGAAAGTAAAAAATACAATATTTAATGTTTTATATGCTGTAGATTTTTGTTTATATTTTTCTCTACAGTAAATAATTCCAGAAATATTCAACATTGTTTGTGCAGCTCTTGTATGCTAATCTGTAGCTCAGAGGGTTTGATAAGGGTGGAGGAGGGATCTAAATCCATGATATCACTGAGTGCATTGTTTGATACCACAAAGTCAGACAAGATCAATGTCATCCTAATTTACAGCTAGTTAATATTAGGGAGAAGCTCATTTGCATAGTAATACTGCATATAATATGCAGAATTTCATGGGGATCATTAACTTTCAAAAATGGCTAATACAATGTAGTTTTTCATGTTCTTTAAGAATAACGTTAAAAGACTTGATTTTGGGTTGACAGAGTCACTTTAACAGACTAACACATTTGTGTGTGTGATGGCACTGCACCAATAGAGTTATGGAACACTATGGAGTAATAATCAACTCCCTCTAGATCAGCAGTTCCCAAACCTCTCCACAAAGCCTACCAGACAGGCCATGATTTGGGTTTAACACTGTGTGAATACATGAGGAGTAATTAGCATTCAGACTCTAATTGCCTCATCTGTATTTAGTGTTAAACCAAAATGATGGATTGTCTTGTAAGTCTTAAGGCGAGGATTGAGAACCACTGCCCTAAACGGTCTGGCTGCGGATGACACTTCAGAGTAAGACTATGTCAGAAGTGATTTCAGCAGTGCTGTAACACTGCATTTCCAGAAAGATTTTTTTTTTACCTCCAACATGTTCATTCGCAAGTAATGTTTAAACATTGCTTTTTTAATAAATGTTATACATAAATGTGCTGTAATGCAACTAGCAGATAATCAGATCTCAATATAGTTCCAGTGCATAACACTAAATTATTTCTTTAAAAGTTCACAAAAATAAGAGGAACCAATTTATTAATATTTCATTTTAAAAAAAACACTGCTTAAAAAGGAATCTCAGGTGTGTAATGTATCACATATTGCTACTGTTTATAATATTTTAATGGAAGTATCTATACCTAAAGGATTCATTAGTGTGTAATGGGGTGACCATACAACAGTATCTGGACAGCAGCAGAGAGCTCTATTCAAACACAAACATGCCATGGCTTCAAAATGAATCACTGTGTTTGGGAAGGAAAAACTTCGATTTACATTAGCAGAATGAGAAAGGATACATCTTTTTGTTCTTTTCTTGTACATTATTCTGTAACCACATTCTCTGCATCTGATCGGGTCTCTGGCTTTTATTTCATTTTCAGTGTGGCATTCTGAAAAGATAAAATTTCAATAATTTAGAGAGAATAAAATAATTTACACATACTTGTATATCTACATATTCAAAATAAGGGGACTTCACAATAAGCAATGAGATTATAAACAGTTAACAGCTAAACACTTCAATACATTTGAAATACAGTGGTACCTTGGTTCGCAACCGTAATCTGTTCCAAACGGTTGAGTACCAAACTCCCATAACAAATAATGTAAATTGTTTTTAGCAAACGCGATGAGTACCAAGGTAATGTGATCATCCGGACAGGTTAGGTATCGAAAATGTTGAGTTCCTGGGAAATTGAGAACAAAGCTATAATATATATATATATATATATATATATATATGTATATATGTATGTATATATATATATGGCATAAATGTATATCCATGACCTGGGACACAGTTGTGACCATAAATAGAAACATAGATTTGACGGCAGAGAAACAAAAGATCTATCTAGTCTGCCCATTCTATCTACATAAGGGTGTGGATTGATTAAACCTCTGGATTGTCTTATGTTTAACCCACTCATGCTTAAATTCCCCAACTGTGTTTGGCCCTACGACCTCCCCCAGAAGGCTGTTCCACTTGTCTACAACTCTTTCCGTACATACAAAAATTTCTAAAGCAATAAATTATGGTGTGATACTTTAAAACAAAATCTTCTCATTATATGTGTGATGGCTAAATGATTCCTTGCTTGACTAAAGTTGCTCCACTAAAATATCTCACGTATATTATTCTCATGGTGACCAATAAAACAACACATCACATATAGAGACAAAACACAACATATTTTACAGGACTATAAAAGCAGAGATCATTTGTCTTATTTGCATGTTAGGTGACCAGCTTTCCACAAGATAATTGGCCCAAAATTATTCTCTTGATAGAACACTTTGGAATATCTGAGAAAACCCTGGAGTAGATGTATGAGGTTCTGCGGTGAGACAGAGGCCATTTTGTCATATCGCAGTCTTTATGGGGGTTTGAACTATGTTACACTTGAATGGAGTTGTGGTGCTCCACAGAAGGTCCAGTGGATTCTATTAATAATGTAGAGTAATAATTCATAAAATTGACAAAGGCTATTAAGCCATCTGCTGTGAGGCATGTACACCAATTGGAAAATTGTCATAAAGTAAAAGTGCCATCTTGGTAGTGACATACTGTGTCTGACAGCAGAATACAATGCCTGCCAACAAGTCAAGTAGTGACCTGATAGATGAAAACAGACTCTTTGTTAGTTATTCACAATAACATCAGCTTGTACAACGTGTCACATATTACAGAAATGTATGCTTTGCATGTGCAAAATGCTCTATAGCATATATACTATACATAGGGTCCATGGATTACAGACGAGATATGTTCCTGAGAACGTCTTTAGGTCAGATTTGTATGCAACTCAGATCTCGGATTATTAACAACAACAACAACAATACTACTACTACGACAATGGCTCATATGTGGTGGTAATAATAATAATACAGTGTAATACTAAAATAATAATACCCCTGTACTGTAATAATAAGCTACAGAAACTACTGTGCACTTTCTTTTAATTCAAACAAACAGAACCTAAAAAAAAACTCATATACAAAAAGCATTGGGAGCTTAAGTACGGAAACAAAATTGGGCTGTCTGTAACCTGCTGCGTAATACAGAATAAACCAGACTCTCTTTATGCTGGATTATAAAAAGAAATGCCTGGGTAATGCTTGTCACGATCTGCTTCTTCAAGGGAGATTGATATGAACCTAGTTCAAACCTACCCCAGCAGAATCGTGTGGTTCTTGTTCTCTGTGGCAGAAAAGATGGCTTCTGAAGAGGGCAATGACCAAAAAATACAGGCAGAGAATACTGGATACAGGTTACTAGTGGCCTATGGCAATACCACCAATTCAGGATACAAAACACAGAAATAGTCACACTTTGGATATGTGAAACTAGAACTGAACCTCTATTGAATCATGGAACCAACATATTTATACATCTCCCATACCACACCCTTGTATATGTGTGTGATATCAGCACATCTGCTGTGCAACCTTGGTTGCTACAGAGCACTTGAGATCAAAATCACCAGATATGCGTTTGCCAAATGCGCTCATTGCAGGCCTTGTGATAAGCGCCACAGGCGCTCATCGCAAGGCCCGTGGGATTTTAAAACAATTAGTTGGGTGGCGCTCATGTCGGAGCACTTTGCCGCTGATTGCGAGGCAAGCAGTGTACTATTTTAACAGTCAAAATTTTTGTTCAAGCGTGTAACTCGAAAGACCCCCCAAAAAGCAAAATAATAAAAAAAAATATATAATAACACACAGCACATGGGGAGCCCAGGATTTGAGCCATATTTGGCGTTTTTCATTGATCGGCTAAATGAGGAAAAAAATGTTGGCCGAAAAATGTAAAAATTCTCAAACAGGATCAACACGAGGCCGAACAACGGCAGGCACCCGGGACTTAGAAAATACACAACGGCGAAGACAGTAACACACACGAAAAACGCCAGGCACATGGGACTTTAAATAAAACCAACAGCAGTGAGTGCGCGCCACTCAAAGATTCAGCAGACACACAGAGAAGAAAGACCCGTACAGTAGACGGAGGGAGAGCCTTGCAATGAGCGCCGAAGGTACAGCATTCCCAGCCTTAAAATTGTATTCCCGTAATTTTTTGACGGCCAAGTAGCTAGTAATACATAATCACAATGTAACAATGTCATGCTCCCATGGCAATATGCATAATTACTGGAAATATTACAGTCATTAAACAATGTAATCATGACAATGCTATAAAAAGAAAGAGGGGTCTGGCTAGCATAAGGTATTTATGTCAAAGGGCTTTCAAAAGGAAGGTGGGAGATTTAAGCGTAATGTGAGACAGTAATACTTTACAGGATGATGAGTAGTAGATATATTTAACGGCATTCCAATAGAAGTGGTAGCCACAGACAGCTAAGGAATATAAGCATGCCTGAAATAAGCATGAGGCTATAATGAGGCTTAATTAAGCTAAACTTTCAGGTTGATGTAATGGGCACATCCCGCTTCTGGATCGCTATACTTGTATACGCCAATGAAGCTGTAAGCTATGCCATGTATTGTCACCCAAGATGGGCAGATCATAGAGAGGTCAGACAAAATTACAGTCCACAAGTGTGATATTAAGGGGACTTGGAGGAACAGAGGAATCGTTCATGAGACGGCCTCTCTCTATATAATAAGTGTGACTTGAGATGTATAATGAAGCAGCTGGGACAAACAGAACACATCTGCATCCTTTATCCAAACCAGACTCTCACCTCCACAGATGTAGATCATCGGCTGCTGCTTCGGTGGTGGAGCATCCTTCGCGGCATCCATGGCTCTATCTAGTAACAAAGCAAAGCTTTAGCTCAAAGGATTGTGTAACAAACAAACACCCTAATTGTTATTTACTGTAACCAGTTGTATACCTCACAACATAGAATACCGGGCCTTACTAATGAAGATCACAACACTACAGCGTGTAGGAAGCAGTGCAGGGAGCCTGGTTATGACGGCATCAAGAAGCGTCAATACACATCCCCATCCTATTCGTCAAGCCAGAGGGCGGTGATTGGCGGCCATTTTTCTTTTGGGCGTTAGGTATCCAGAACCATATTTGATTTGGGGCATTCGTCACTGTAGCGCATGCGCAGGGCACAACTAACTAAGACTAAACCAAACATGACTTGAGGGGTTTCATAAAACCAATGCCCAATTATATTTAATTAATACAAAATAATAGATTATAGTATTCAGTTTAATTATATAAACGAATATTGATAGACATTGAAAATGATATAGTTGATTTTTTCGTAATCTATTAGCAGATATAGCAAGAAAATATTTTATAATGGCCGTATTTGTAATCGATTTATATACAATTTATTCATCAGTCTGTTACATTTGTAAAGACATACATGAAAACCAAGGCAAAATAAAGTTATAATGGCGCAGGTCTGTCTACTAGTGAATGCAGGGAAAGAGCTACCAGTGCTGCAATGCACCAGGGCCCTCCTCTAGAGAGGGTCCAGTGCGCTGTAATTTTTTTGTATTTCTTTTTTTTCTGTAGTGTAGGGATGAATGCTGTGAGTGGTGGGGGCTGTGTGGGGGTTGAGAGGGACTGGGTACGAAGTAGAGATGTTTAGTCGTTCAGTCGTGTCTGACTCTCCGTGACCCTAATTACGCAGAATGCCAGGCACATCTTGTGTCTCGTTGTGCTAATCCATAAGGTTTTCATGTCAAAGATACTGGAGTAAGTTGCTAGTTCCATCTCCAGTGTTCTGCAATTTGTCTGAAATCTCTGCTATGACCTGCCCATCTTTGGTGACCGTACATGGTATAGTACACAGTTTCATTAAGTGCACAAGCCCCTTCATCACAACAAGCTTGCGATCCAGAAGGGTGTGTCGAGATATTATATGTATATATGCGTAGGCACCAGGGCCCTCCATTCTCTAGTTCCACCACTGACTGAAAGTTTTAATCTAGGTCAGAATCCTAGAACTAACAGTATGCCAAAAAAAACAGGAAAGTTATCTAAAAGTAAATTATAAACTTATTCACAGTGTGTATGATGTACCCACATATGTAAATGCTCTAAAATATGTAAACAAGAGCATTAGACACTTAATAAAATAGAGCGTTCTTTTTACATCCACACTGCTTGGCTGACCACTTGGGATTTCGTATATACCTCCAATAAGGGAACTTCTATTTGGGCAATATTTACCCTGAACCGGCAAGGGGTAGTGTGAGAGTTGTCTATCTGTCCTGGCACTACATTTAGATTGAGGATACATTTCTGTAGGAATTTAGGGATAGATTTACTAAGCTATTTCAAGGTCTTCAATGGTAATTTCCCCCTAGAAAATATACATTTGAAACCTTCCACAAAACGTGCCAGAGCCCCTGTGATGTTTATTACATCTCCCTTTGCCTTTGTTAGGGAGATAAATATTAACCTTCAAAACTGAAATCCTCTATTTCTACCTTTTTTTATGGTAATTGATATGATGTACTCCACAACGGAAAAGTAAAAACCAAAATATAATTGTTTTAATTTTGAGAAATGGATGAAAGAAATAGACACATTTGCTGATAACAAGAAATTTACTTGAGAAATGGAACTGCAGCCATAGCACTGTTTTTAATATGTTCGAACATATAGAGTACTGCTGATTTTAGCCAAAACATACAGTGCCTTGAAAAAGTATTCACCACCTTGGCATTTTTCGTGGCTTATTTGAGGGTTTGCCTCATTTAATTTACAAAACTTTGAAGATGTTTTTTTTTTTTATTGTGAGGCAAACAACAAATTAACAGAATAACAGAAAAAGTCAATGTGCATAACTATTCACTCCCCTAAAGTCAATACTTTGTAGAGCCACCTTTAGTGGCAATCACAGCTCCAAGTCGCTTTGGATAAGTCTCTATGAGCTTGCCACATCTTACCACTGGGATTTTTGCCCATTCCTCCTTGCAAAACTGCTCCAGCTCCTTCAAGTTGGATGGTTTGCGCTTATGAACTGCAATCTTTAAGTCTGACCACAGATTTTCTATTAGATTGAGGTCTGGGATTTGACTAGGCCATTCCAACACATTTACATGTTTTCCCTAAAACCACTCAAGTGTTGCTTTAGCAGTGTGTTTGGGGTCATTGTCCTGCTGGAAGATGAACTTCCCTCCTACCCTCAAATCACGCACATAGTAGTACAGGTTTTGCTCAAGAATATCCCTGTATCTAGCACCATCCATCTTTCCCTCAACTCTGACCAGTTTCCCAGTCCCAGCTGCTGAAAAATGTGGTGTTCTTTGGGTGATGTAATGTGTTGGGTTTATGCCAGACCAGAGCACCTTCCTCCATACATTTTGGGAGTCTCCCACATGCCTTTTCGCAAACTCAAAACGTGCTATTTTGTTTTTTGCTGAAAGTAATGGATTTCTTCTGGCCACTCTGTCATAAAGCCCAACTCTATGGAGCATACAGGTTATTGTCGTCCTATGTACAGCTACTCCAGTCTCTGCTGTCTACCTCTGCAGATCCTCCAGGGTTACCTTAGGTCTCTGTGCTGCCTCTCTGATTAATGCCCTCCTTACCCAGTCCGTGAGTTTTGGTGGGCGGCCGTCTCTTGGCAGGTTTGCTGTCGTGCCATGTTCTTTCCATTTGGTTATGATAGATTTGATGGTGCTCCTGGGGATCATCAAAGATTTGGATATTTTTTTATAACCTAACCCTGACTTGTACTTCTCAACAACATTGTCCCTTACTTGTTTGGAGAGTTCCTTGGTCTTCATGGCAGTGTTGAGTTAGTGGTGCCTCTTGCTTAGGTGTTGCAGCCTCGGGGGCCTTTCAAAAAGGCGTGTATATGTAATGACAGATCATGTGACACTTAGATTGCACACAGGTGGACATCGTTTCACTAATTATGTGACTTCTGAAGGTACTTGGTTGCACCAGAGCTTTTTATGGGCTTCATAACAAAGGGGGTGAATACATACGCACATGCCAATTTTCTGTTTTCTATTTCTAAAAAATAGTTTTATGTATATATTTTTCTCATTTTAATTCACCAACTTAGACTATTGTGTTCTGATCCATCACATAAAATTCAGATTAACAAAACATTGAACGTAAGGCTGTAATGTAACAAAATAGGTAAAAAGTCAAGGGGGTGAATACTTTTGCAAGGCACTGTACTGCCTTGTAAAAGAGACATAAGCAAGGGTGTAGGCACCGAGGGGGATGAGGGGGACAAAGGCCCCCCAGGCTTTTTAATGTGTATATTTGTGTGTAGAGAAGCAGTTGTATTTTTACACTATATATGATATCCCCCTACAATAGATTATATATGGGAATATTCACTAAACTAACACAGGGGCTGAAATTAGCATTTTTACTCCTCAGAAATAGATATTAGAACTTGTGATGATTTGTGACTATCTGCTATAGTATAACATATTTCGGATCTATCCAGTTTTATGTGCGCCGCTGTTCAAGCGCACTACCGCAGTATAGCAAAATAACTATTCTCTCCATATTTGCTAATGAAATGTATAACTGAATTGAATATTATAATCTAGTATTTTGTATTAATTAAATGTAATTGATTTTATGAAACTTATGTGATGCTTTGTGAATATCCACTATAGTATAACATCTTTTTTCTTGTTTTAGCTGCTTATAGATTACTAAAATAAAAAATAAATCAATTATATAATTTTAAATGTTTATCAATATGTTCTACCCATATGTAAAATTTAATTTAATATTAAAATAAAGGAATCTTTCCTGTTTTTAGTCCACCAGCAGCTGCCAATGGCCACTAGGTGGCGCAGATGATATTTTCTTCAACTTCTTGTTATTATCTGCCATTACCCTAACCTTAAACCCTAACTCTAACGCCTAAATCAGACTCTAAACCTAATCGTAGGAAATTGAAGAAAATATCGCCCGTGCAACCTAGTGGGCTGCCACTACTGCTGGTGGGCCAAAAACAGGAAAAGGTTCTAAACTAGTATTTTGTATTAATTAAATTTAATTGGGCATTGATTTTATGAAATGTATGTGAAGCTTAGTGGATATCCGCTATTGTATAACATATCTCTATCCTAAAAACACTTTTGGGTCCCGAATAGGATATTTTAGTTTAGATTACAGATACAAAACATACCCAGCTTTAACCCTTTATAAGCAATTTGCACAGACAGTCAGCCTTATTAATTTGCGATTCGGTACATTTAAAAGGGCTCTATTTAAGCACAGAACATATTTTATTTACAGAAGTTTTTAGTTAGTGAAGACCTTGCTTTTGGATAGAAGTTCACTAACTAAAAACTTCTGTAAATAAAATATGCTGTGTGCTTAAATAGAGCCATTTTAAATGTACCGAATCGCAATTTAATAAGGCTGAGTATCTTTTAATAAATAAAAATGTATTTTCTGCTTTCTAAAGTATTTAGATTTGAAGACTTCGCAACTTACTTTTTAACAGTATCTATTGAAGCTCAAATGACATTGGGAGAGTTAATAGGCAATTGTGCAAATAGAATTTAAATTAAATTTTTACTCCTGAAACTGGAACATATAACAGTCCTGGTTACCTAATTAGCTTCAATAGTATCACTTAAAAGTTAAGTAGAATCAATCAACAGCATTAAATTAATATCAATAATATATATGCTTTATGTTGCATGCTGCAATTTCCTAAATTTCTGTTTCAATTTTACAACTAGTGTAAATCATCTTAAAAATGCTAATAAACTGTCTTTTTTTTTTTTTTTTTAAAGTAAAAGAACAGGAGAAAGTCATTATGGGTATCTATCACATGACTTTAAAAACCAACAATTTGGAGACCAGTGGTAAGCAGCCATGCTTGCTTGTTAAGACTTTATTTTGTTTGAAAGCTGGGCATCAGACCGTTTCCATTTTGGCCCACAGAGCTGATTACAGGTAAATGGATACGCACAATATATATATATATATATATATATATATATATATATATATATATATACACACACACACTTTTTTTGTATAGTTATACTGCATTAATATTATAATTTTAGGAAAACTGACTTTGAAGATCAGTGTCTAATTTTATGGTTAGATTTATAACTTTGTAGTGCTTTTAAAACAACCTTTTGTGCTCAAATGGATTAAATTTAACATGGTTTAGAAATGCACAACATTGCATTTTATTATCCTGCTATAGTATGTACTTTTTTGCTATCTAAAATTTTAAATAAAGAGCATATCCATTAAAACGTTACATTTTCTGTTAAAAAACCTAGAGGAACGGTCACAACAAAAATAAGTTATTTTTTTTAGGTTATTATTAAAGAAGAAAACTGTGTATGCATTGAATTGGCAAATTCTAAAGAGTACCATTCCAAAGAAATTCTCTATACTTATGCTACATTTTTTTATAAATGAGCAGCTCCTAATTTCCTATTATGTCCCCACCATGGCAGTTGTGTGTTCTAAGGATTTTTTTTTTTACTGTGGAGATATAAAGGCAAATACATTGTAATGCCAGTTTTCCATGCTCTAAATTATGAAATAAACTTCCTTTTGGGGTGACTGTGTCCCTTTAATAACACTAAGCTCACACTTTTCCTTTGCATTATTTTGCAATGGTGTGTGTATAGATTGGTGCAACTGTAAGACCAGCCTGGTTTTTATTATCTGACTTTGAATAAATGGCAATCTACTAGACTTCTTTGGAGTATTTTAGGTAAATATTGAGCATTTTTATTCTATGGGGAATTTCTAGCATGTGATTATACGTTGAGTTCTATGTAATATGGCAGCTCTGGCTGACTGTTGGGAGAACATTTGCAGGTAATCAAGCAAACCACTGGTTTCAAACATGCACCTGCTTTTTCCTCATGCGGGAGCTCTTGGAGCTTACCCGAATCGGATCTATCCTGTTATGTTGTCGGAACAGCTGCAGTGCAGCCTTCAACATCTAGATGGAGCTGCTGAGTTTTTGCAGCACTGCAGATATGTGAGAAGTTCTAAGCTTATAATGTTAGCCTAACCCTAACCCCAACCCACTCCCTAACAGTTTACCTAAGCCTTGACTCTGATGTGGCACCGGAATATTGGCCGCGCCATCCAGCTGCTGCGTTATGCTGAGCTAGCATAACAGGATAGGACCCCAAAATCTTTCAATAAGGAGCCAGGTCATGTGACACTTTTAAAAGAAAGTGGATCATTCAGTAGCTCCATTATTTGTTTCACATTCTTGTACTGACCCAGGAATATTCTCAAAAAGTGTTCTTAGTCATAACCCCAAGGATAACACTGGGCAAGCCTATGTGGTATAACACAGTTGTTCATAATGAAGGCTGGTGTTTTGACCAGGACTTAGTCCTAGAGTTGTCTTTGTATTTGGTCATGTGATGTTACAATCTTTCTTCCCTTCTTTTGCATTGTGTGTGCTGCCAAACAGCTCTAGTAACAACATTGTAAAAAAAGAAATGTAAAAAGCAGGATATGATTATTGAACGCACTAAAATTATATTTGGTTTGAAGGAATATTTGCAAATTGTTTTCTAATACAAAACAAATGTATATTTTGGCATCATTGGTGCAACCTGACTAGATATGCCACTTAGATATTTTCAGATGTATTTATAATGTTGCATTCCTTCAATGCAGGCATAACCTGCCATTCATTTAAACCTCCCTTTTTTTGTATCAATGCTATATATAATATTTGCACCACATATTAATTGAAAAAACACCAAAACAAAGCATTATTTGATTGTGCAGATATCAAGCTTAGAATGCAAGCTTGTATTACCAGTGTCCTGTTTTAAGTATCCAGGGTGACAGGGTTACTACATAAAAGACCTAATTCTAAACCGAAAAACATATTGTGGTTGCCGATGTCACCACCAACTTAAGAGCAATGTTTTGTATTTTAGCGTAGGGTTTGATTGCAGATAGGAATTTGGCTCACACTCTAATAGATATCATTCCCTGGATGATTATTTTTATTTGCTTTAGCAAATGAGCATGTACTGTATCTGCTCTTAGAAATGTTCATCTTCTATCTAATAACGCTCATTAAAAGGCCTATGTAGTCCAAAACTTTCTATGATGCAATTAAAAGATGTCGTGTGTTTTTTTTATTTTCATATTTCCAAAATTTGGAAGTAAAAAAAAAAAAAAAAAGGAATACTAATTTTAAGAGAATTACCAACAATGCATTAACAGACCAAAATCAATAATTGATCAGCCTTTTCTGGTGGATCGAGAGGAAGTATAAAAAGTCTCATGCATTGTAAGTTAATTGTGCTTTATTAACTGACCCCATTCAAACAAATGGGAACCGCAGTGAGGGTCCTTTTCTATTTCGTAGCCAGAACAGTGGGGTTGAGCGTTGCGTCGCACACAAAAAATGTACTGCAGGCGTGCCTTATGAGCCTCTGATCTGGCTCATAAGGCACGCTGACAGAATAGGCCTTGAGCTACGAGAGGCGTGCCCACGCAGAACATAGCGATGGCCTCGCTGTTGACTCGGCGCCGTCAGAGGTGGAAATAGTTCTTTGCTCGCAGTACATTTTTTGCACAATCAGGTGGTGCTGTGGCGTAACGCTCAACCCCACTGTTCTGATGGGATGCGACTGCAAATAGACTAGATCCACAATGAGTTGCAGTTTAGATC
This sequence comes from Discoglossus pictus, assembly GCA_027410445.1. Lineage (NCBI taxonomy): Eukaryota > Metazoa > Chordata > Amphibia > Anura > Alytidae > Discoglossus > Discoglossus pictus. The sequence goes on from CM050166.1 coordinate 55,701,939, forward strand.
TCCATTAGCTTCACTGTTCCTTTGTTTCCTGTAACCTGTCAGGACAGGGAAGAAAATCCCATTGCATCTCCGCTTAATGTTAATAACTTATTTTTCATACAAAAATGGCTTTTTATAACATTTAAAATACAATCTTTTATATATGCAGGGTAGATATTTGGGGACGTGGCCATTAAAACGCACAGTTTAGGAAAATCTGTGAATAATCATATGCATTATCAAACCACTGTTTGTGCAGTTATGCTCCATTAGAGACGTCTTACAATTCCAGCCTATCAGCGTGCCACGAGGACCATCATTTGTTCAGTCATAATGTATGAAATCCTGATTGGCACACCTGTGCTCAGGCATTATACAGGTCTATTGTGTCTTCAAGATCTGGATTGGAAACGCTGGAAAACAAGACTTACATTAGCTAAATGGATAATAAATAAGCAGCACACAGCAGGAAAGGCAATCATTTAGTGCAGAAACAGTAAGTGGGTCCTTTCCCTCTTCACCATAGCAAAATCTGATAGCTGCAATTCAGCCGACAGATGGCGCTGCCGATTTTTTAGAACATAAGGCGCGCGTACAGAAGAGGCCTTGAGCTATGAGATGCGCTCCCGAGGCCCTGGGGGGCCGAGTGCCTGCGCCGAACATAGTGATGACCTCGCTGTCGATTCAGCGCCATCGAGTTGTGCCACGTTGGAGGGGAAAATAGTTATTTGCCCTCCCTGGAAGGAGATGGCGCCTGAAAATGCACAGCGCCCCCTGGCGGATGGCACCTGTAACTGCAGCTGTCAGTGCTGCAGAAGAAATGCGCAGGCAAAGCGGGATAGATCCAGTAAGTGTTGTACAAAAAGTGAAGAAAAACATTACAGTTCTTACACAATATTGTGTGCTGACTCTTCATCTGTTTATTGGTATAGCTCAATAAACCTTTTAGGATACTAAGATCATGCCCTCAAGTGTTCTTTGGTATTATGAAATGTTGTAAAGTATTGCGTTTGTGTGATTATAAACAAATACCCTCCCCGGTTAATTACTCTTTATTAGTGTAAGGTGCTCTAAGCATTAACACATACCCTCTTTCAGACTTAATAAAGGGAAAATGCATGTTCTAAATATTACACTTTAGCTGCAGTATCTGCGCATTCTATTGTGAAAATAACATCAGATTTGTATTCACTTCAGATAACTTCTAAAGGAATTGCCATTTTATTTACAAGTATTTTACACTTTACTTGTTCATAAGCAATTAAGGTGAACTGGAAATGCAATAACCTTTTTTAAAATCCGAACTAAACCTGACTGGTAGTTGTGCAATTTGCACTCCAAACCACTACAAAGCATGTGTGTGTATATAATGGCTTATGATGCGTGAGGTAACTCCATGCACTAATGAGCGGTGCGCGTGCACTGTACAGAGCGCGCGCCCCTCAATCCCAGTAGCGGCGGGTTGCAGCTCCTGAGCGCGCCTTCCTGAGGTAAAGGACAGTTGGGGAAATGGCGGGCGATTTAAATTCAAGAGAGGGAACGGATGGCTGGGGCACGCAGGGAATAGCAAACGGTTCCCATGGCGAGCAACCAGTTTAGGGATTGGAGTTGCCATAGGAAAGTGACATTGTACCACTAGTAATAACAATAAATCATTGTACGTTTGTATTTCAGGATAATATTATGACAGGACACCTGACATCTCCTCACACAGACCCTGCACTGCGTCTTATCTGACAGCCAGAAACCTCTTATGTGCTAGTGCTTATTTATATTTATTTTTATTTGTGATATATTATTTTTAGATTTATATGGAATCGAGATATGACACTGGCTGCTGGGGATTTCTCCATCGACTGAAGGTGATAAGGGAGAGATATGGGACTTTATTTTATCCTTTATACAGAACTATAATTCTAAAACATAAGGAAATTGGGCGGGGAAGTTTTGCATTGTTTGTGAAAATATCAATGATATATTATATTCATGATTATATGTTTATTTGTCATCTAATTTTGAAACCTCTATAGTTTTATTAGATTGACTTTCAAATATTCTGGTTGCTAAATGTTGTATGTGGACACAAATGATGCTGGGGTTCAATATGTTACTAGATATGAGTGAGTTCAGCCATGATAAGTTAGTGTATTGAGCACAGGCTATTTTTTTAAGGGCCAACCTAGAGAGAAGTTATACAGCTGACTTATGGACATCTTGTACCATTATCCAACCACAAGAGAGATTTGATTTGGGTAGAAGGGTAAGAATTCACCCAAACTGAAGCTTCCCAGCAACTTTCCTGTTTGGTCGTGTCTGACTTTCTGTGACCCTAGGGACCGCAGCACATCTTGTATGTGACTGCTCATCGATAAGGTTATCTAGGTAAAGATACTGGAGTGGGTTACCAGTTCCTTCTCTAGTGGACCGTCGTGATTTGTCTGCCCTATCTGCTATGGGTGACCCTACATTTTTATAGCTCGCAGCTTCATTTGAGGTACACATGTCCCTTCACCACAACAAGGTATTGATCCAGAAGGGGAATTTTCCCACATTTCTCTGTAAATTGTCATGTATAATGCAATTTACTAATAAGTCTATGCCAAATTTGAACTGTGTAAATAGTATAAGCCTCCTCAACATAGCTACTTTGTAGAGGTATATTTGAAGGTGAAGTAATTTTGAGCTAATTCATCAGTGTTTGCAAGACATTCACACAACCTGCTGTACTGCAACCTGGGACCTTTCCTATTTTCCTCTACGCCAGCAGTGGTGTGCACCAGAAACTAGTTGCTGCAAGGATGCTGTTCCAAGCCTTCAATTTTGTTAGGGTAGTGGGAGATAAGCTCTACACAGCTGCCACTACTTTACTATGCAAAGTTTATCTGCCATTGCGTGAATTCTGACCCTAAACCCTTACGGCCCGATCTATTTTTTGTTACAGACTCTGAGACGTGTTATGGTATCTTTTGTGTGCACTGTTCTCCAAGCTTGAAAATAGAAACATTTTATTTTATTGGTTTCAGCTTTCTTTGCTGAGGAATCTTCCCTAACTGATACTAAGGTGTCTATGTTGGTGTTAATCCAATAGTAATATTTAAACTTTTAATTTATTTTATTTTTTTATGTATTTTTAGTTTGATACCGTACTTTTTTTTTTTTTTTTGCACAATGAAGATATATTGGGATTGCTTTTATCGTAAATGAAGTGTATAATATCCATCATGCTAAATTTTCTGTGACAGTTCCCAGTGACTACTTGTTAAAACTTTATTTTGTATTTTTGTGGCCTTTTACTAGTTTAATATTCTAGAAAATCAGGTTTCCATTGGCAATACCTATTATTATCTTTGTGTAAAATCTTATATAATTTACTACAAGGTATATTTGGGAAGATGAATAATCACACAAATACGAATTCACAAAAATTGCTGTTAAAATGTTCACTTGCATCTACAGGCCTTATTGTGGCAACAGTTCATAAAAATTAAATAAATTAGCCTACCATTTTTTGCTGGGCAATCTGTACAGGTGTTTTTAGTGTGTACAAAACGTTTTTTACATTTATATTTTGTGGTTTTTATTTTAAACGCCTGACTGTATTAAAGAAATCCAGCGGCTTTTTCTAAAAATAACGTCTAGGTCCTCTTTAATATTGGTAAACCCTGTAAGAAATTGCAGGATTTTCTTTGACACTCATCCATGATTTCTTTGCCATCTGTTTCCTTAAACAACAAAAAAAAAACCTGGAGAATAAGTTAGACAGGGTTTGTCTTTTTAATACAATTTTCTTCTGCGTGTGGAATTTGTACATTTTTGCCAGAAACTGTAAAAATATGACACTGTTGAATTATAACATCAACAACTATGCAACAAAGTTCTTTGTCCATGGCCTGTATTTTCCCACTAGAAAGGGACTTGTATATTCTAGTTCTGATGACACTTTCCCTGTGCATCTCTCTTGTACTCAGTGGATATTGGAGCCATTTTCAAAGGTGTACCAAAATCATCTTTTTCAACTCTACTGAAAACATACCAGTCTTCTGAACATCTGTCTCAATATAATCTGAAACTATTGAAAGCAACCACTCTTTCCCTAACAGTGCAACATTATCATTGTACTAGTGAATTGCCCGTCAAGAAATGACAGCATTAGCTACCTTACAATTTCATTGCTGTTTGGTGTGTAATAATGAAATATCTAATACATTAATAAATGAATATACTTTACGTATTTTGAAGCATTGTGTTGAAGAGCTGCAATCTGTTTTGATGTTGCTGCAGCATTAGTGGTGTGGAGCTGCTGTGTAAGCGTGATGAATGTGTGCAGTGTAATAGTGTGCGTGCGCTAGACCAAACCGTTGGCGTAGTCGTGTACTTCCGCATTGTCGTAAAATGGCGGATAATGTGTGGTATGCGTCTTAGCGGAATATCCGTAGGTCTTTTGTGGTGTTTTGCGTGTTTAGAGTGCTGTAGCCTCGTTTTCGTTTTGTTCGGCGGCCATTTTTTCTGTCGCTTAGCGACTTTTTTAGTGTCTAAACTCTTTTATTTTTAGTTAAATGAAGGTGTAAGTTGTTTGAGGTCCTGGATGCTCCCTCTTGCTGTAGGTAAGCTTTTTATGTATGTGCTGTGTGTATTTATTGTGTTTTGAATTTTGTAATGTTTGCGAGTTGCGTCCGATTGTTGCGAAGTCATAATGTGTGGTAACGTCTCGTATGTTTGCGAGGGTCGTAGTTGATGTGTCGTGTTTGCGCAGTTGTTGTGTGGTTGTTTGCGTTTGAACGTAAATTTTGCGAGGGTCACAGTTGCGGTCGAGGAGCGCCTTTGGTGCTCCATGCCAGCAACTGAGGCCCTCGCTACGCGAGCCCGCAAGCGTTAGCAACGGCTCGTATGCTCACAACTATATATGTGATAACAGAAATTAGTGATCTTAATAGGCTTTCTTATTTTTAGAAGTTGCTAGATAATGTCCCCTTTGCATCTTTCAATCTTTGCAGAAGTTGCTCATTTTGACTGCGTAACTCCTTATTTCCCAACAATGTCTGCTGGTTATCTAGACACAATGCAACAGTAGTGCAAGCAGCAATCTTAAAAAAAAAAAATTGTTTGGAATGTGTTTTTTTTTTTTTTTTTTTTTTTTTTTTAATTTACGTAACTTGTTACTCTTGCCACACAAATTCTGGGCCTGGGAACCCAGCATCAAATGCATTTACAATCCAATTAAAGGTATATGAAAGTGAGCTGTGTTAATGCATCTGATGGAGAAGAATTTATAGTGTATGAAAAAAAATTGCATGCATGGAAAAAATTCCAAAGTAAAGTTAAACCGCTCGCCTGAAGTTTGCTGAATTTCTTGCTTTTGCGAAGAGTTTTCTTTCAATTTTGACACCCCTGAAATTCCCAGGGATAATTAGCATAGCTTATACATTGTATCTTTTTTCACCTGAGGATTGTGCAGACATGCTGTGTTAGCACCTGTAGTCTTCCCTACTGTGGGAAGTCACATGATGACTGACCCTTTTCCTTTAGCCAATCTGCATGCGCATGTACTGCATATTGGATATCTCATTAAAAATGACATCAATATGCAAATCCCAGTTGCTGGGGGCTTCTACAACAACCCCGCACTTTTTTTTTTTTTTTATTATTTTTTTAATTTTTTTTTCCTTTGCAAACATTTTTTCCTAGGTGGGTTATGATGCATTTTACAGGATGCATTCATAACCCACCCCACTTTCATATACCTCTTTAATTTATAGCCTCAGGGTCATCAGTACTGGCAATCTTCTCTTTAAGCCAAACAAAGGTTGATAACCAAAACTGTCTTGACTACAGTTGAAAAAAATTCACAATAAAAGTATGGTAAAAAAAAATTGCATATGTATTCACTCCCTTTGTTATGAAGCCCACAAAAGCTCCGATGCAACAAACTACCTTCAGAACTCACACAATTGGTGAAATGATGTCCACCTGTGTGCAATCTAAGCGTCGCATGATCTGTCATTCCATACACACCTTTTTTTGAAAGGCGCAAGAGGCACTACTAACTAAACACTGCCATGAAGACCAAGGAACTCTCTTTCAGCAAAAAACAAAACAAAAGGCATGTTGGAGACTCCCAAAATGTATGGAGGAAGGTGCTCTGATCTGATGAGACTAATATTGAACTTTTTGTCCCTCGAAGAAAACTCTGTCTGGCTCAAAGCCAACACATCACATCACCCAAAGAACACCATCTCCACGGTGAAACGAGGTGGTGGCAGCGTCATGCTGTGGGGATGTTTTTCAGCAGCCGGGACTGGGAAACTGGTCGGAGTTGAGAGAAAGATGGATCGTGGTAAATACAGGGATGTTCTTGAGCAAAACCTGTACCACTCTGTGCACGATTTGAGGCTAAGACAGAGGTTCACCTTCCATCAGGACAAATACCCCAAACACACTGCTAAAGCAACACTTGTGTGTTTAAGGGGGAACATGTAAATGTGTTGGAATGGCCTAGTCAAAGCCCAGACCTCAATCCAATAGAAAATCTGTGGTCAGACTTAAAGATTGCTGTTCACAATCGCAAACCATCCAGCTTGAAGGAGCTGGAGCAGTTTTGCAAGGAGGTATGGGCAAAAATCCCACTGGTAGGATGTGGCAAGCTCATAGAGACTTATCAAAAGCGACTTGGAGCTGTGATTGCCGCAAAAGGTGGCTCTACAAAGGGGGGTGAATAGTTAAGCACATTGCCTTCTGTTTTCTCCTATTTGTTTGCTTCACAATGAAAAAATTAAAAAAAATCTTCAGAGTTGTGGGCATGTTCTGTAAACTAAATGATGCAAATCCCCAAACAATTCATGCTTGTGCCGTGATGAGGCAACAAAAAACGGGGAGCAAGTAATTTCCAAGGCACTGTGTGTGAAAATAAATATCTATCTCTCACTAACACGATAACTTTGAAATGCTGCTCTTTAGTCTGTGTATTCATGAGCTGCAGAGGGCAGGTTGAAGTTCAATGATAGGCAGAAAAAAAAAGTCTTATAAGCAATTCTTTATAGGTATATACTATTCTGTGAGTAAAATCCAGAAACCTTCCATGTGACTTTAACAGAAATTTTTCTTTTAACATAATGTATCTACTATAACAAATTTATACCCCAAAGCTTGTACAAAACACACTATAGAACATTATTTTCTGCACAATATAATAAACTAGCGACTTGCCCCTCAAAAATGACAGATAATGCTGTTTGCAACAGACAGTAAGTGTTGGTCGTCTGAGCTCCGTCGGAGCTCATTGCGAGCCTCTTGGTTGGTGTATTTTGCTTTTGTCATTGTAAGGTCCGCACTGATCTCTTTTTTGCGAGCCTGTCCCCTGGTGTAGTTTATGTCCTTTGAGCACCATTGGCGCTCCTTGTGAGGCATGCAGTGAAGGGCTTTGCCGTTTATTGCAATACTGTGTGTGTAGTTTTTCATGATGATAATTAATGAAATCCTAAATTTAATATATTTTTACCTATTTGTAATCAGCACATTGCTTGCTGCATATATTAAAGGGCTAACAATCTGTTTTGATCCTGCAGCATACAATGCAGATTTGCACTGTTGTTGAGCTGCGGTGTAAGTGTCAGCAATGTGTGCAGTGTAAACTGTCTGCATGCCCGTTAAATGGCGGCAAATGTGTATGTGGTACACGGGTGTGGATGATTTAGCGTTCTTGCTAATAGTGTATCTTGTACCTCGTACGCCTTTTTGGAAGAGCCGGATGTGCTTGTTGCCGCCTCTCCTTTTTTTTTTTGGCCATTTTTACTTGTGGGTTTTCGAGTGTCTAAACTTAGTAAATTGGACCTAAATTGAGGTGTAACCTCACTTCCGGGTGTCCCCCCTTGCTGTGGGTAATGTTTGTATTTTATTTTTTTCCCCCGAGTCCCGTGGCTCGTATTTTTTTTTTTTTTGTGTGTAAGTCCGTATTTAGTCATTGCGTGCTAGATTTTTAATTTTTTTTTTTTTTTTTTTTGTCAGTCCCACTTCTGTGGACGTTTTGTAAGCGGTTGTGAGGCGCCGTCCACCTCCGCAAATGCAGCGGTCCGCATTTGCGGCCTGCAATGAGCCTTTGGCTCACTGCAGCCGACGTTGGACCCTCCACCTTCCGCAAATGCCCGATCTGCGTCCCTCGCTTTGTGAGGGACGTAGTTCTTGCGAGCTCGCAAAGCGTGACAACATTTCATAGTTTGACAACTATTATATGTGATACTAGCCACTTGCCTGTCAAAAATGACGGAGCAATAAAATTTGAAGCCATGGCAATGCTGTTTGCGACACAATGTCAAGCTTTTTGTACTCTGAGCATCTTCGGCGCTCATTGCGAACCTCTCCTCGCAGAATTGCGAGTTAATATAGTTTACCGTTTTTTTTCTAATTTAATATATGTAACAATCAATAGCCTGAAGAGGTAACAATTTTTTTATTGTCCTGCATCCTATAATGTCCAGAGGGACTATTTCTGGCCTGAGGAGATACTTTTATGAATGTCCCAACTGTGCATTAGAAATAGGCTGCGTGCGCGAGGGTAAACCGTTAATTTATTTGTGTAAAGCGCTAATTTAGATGCGAAATGTTAGTGGCAAGTTAGGATTGCACAAAAGTGTAGTTTGTGTGTGTGTGTGCTACGCGGTTCGAGCATTTGCCGTCCTTTGTAATAGTGTATCTTGTACTTCGTAGGTTCCTGGGTGAAAGTGGTAAACGGTTTGCGGTGTTCTGCGACGTCCAGTGTTGTGTAGCCTTGTTTTCATTTTCATTTTATTTATTTTTTCTCTCGTGCCAAAATCGACTTAAATTCGCACTCCACCTCACTCCCAGACATCCTGGCGGTCCCCCTGTGGTGTGTGTGTGGTTTTTTTTTTTTTGGTTTTTTTCCCCCCCCTCTCTCTTCTCTTTTTTTTTTGCGCGGTCCCGGCATTTAACTTCATATTTTTCCTAAGTCCCGCGTGTTTCATTGCCTCCACTGGTCACCTGGCTTTGCAAGGCTCGCAAGCAAAGCGCGCCTTTGGCGCTTGTCGTACGCATCACGCAAAGCGTGACAACGTCTCGTAGTTCGACAGTTGTAATATGTGATAGCTGATGTAAATTCCTCCTCCTTTTTTTTTTTTTTTTTTTTTTTTCTAGCCAAAAACCGCACTGTGCAGAGATTGAGTAGCTGCTGCATTTCAGGGGGAGAGGTCTCTCTGTGTGTATGTGTGGTGGGAACAAAAGCTTACAAACCTCATGATGCTTTGCTGCAGTGATTGACTCCCCATATGCGGTTACATTGTTTACATGCCTTTGATTGGCTAAAACAAATTATGAACTTTATGCTAACTTAGTTTATTTTGACAAGGAAAGTCTCTCTGAAAATTCAAGCTACCAGAAAACTGGATATGTCCAGGAAATGTGTGGGAGAACAAGCTGCTGGATTCACCTGCTTTCTGGAGCTGGGATAAATATGCAAATCAGAATTCATTTCTTTTAAAGGCTAAGAACATCCAGAGAGGTTCTCTAGTAAGGCTCGCCAGTAAATGACCTGGTCGGGCAGTATCCCTGCTATCAAAATGGTAGTTCTGCCCAAGATTACCTATCTTATGAGAAATATTCCAAAATATCTAATGAACACACATTCTCAAGGGGAGTAAGTCTGGAATTGGGAAGATAACTCTGGATACATTTTCCAGGGGAGGCTTGACTATTTCCAATTTGATGGCTTATTATTAAGCTTCAAACTTAATGCACTTTAGGAATTTGCAGAGACTTAGAAAGGAAACCAGCATACTGGGATATAGAAAAAGTCCTCTCTAAGGATTTGGAGATTGAACATATAGTTTGGTATAAGGCTTTGGATGGGAAGGCTTTGAGGAAGCTTCTTCTTGTAATTTTAAATTGGCAGTGAGAGCCTAGTACCTGGTATTTGGGTTGGAACTTAGTGCCTTTTCCTTCCCCGATTGCACCGATCTCTGCAATAGATATATTTCCTCCAACCCAATGCAGTAATTGGGATCAATGGAATGTTGTAGAGTTGGATGATCTGTATAAAGATGGTACTTTCAGATCTTTTGAGGATATGGTTAAAACGTATAACATGCCTAAAGAAAACGGTCTACAATTCCTTACATTGAAACAATCAATTGTAAATTTGGATTTTTTGCCTTGCCACCCACAAGAGTGCTAATGTTATTTTAAACCATAAGCAGAACATGTCAAAATATTAGAACAATGGAGGACACCAAAACAGCTGCTATGCAAAAATGGGAGAATGAGCTAGCAATAACGTATTCTAAAGATACATGGTTCAACGCATTCTCCCAAACCAAAACATGGCCAAATTGCACCTCATTTAAAGAAATATACTTCAAACTGTGCCAAAGGTGGTATATTCCCAAATATCTATTTAAGATTGCACCTGAAACTAATTCTTTGCTGTATTGGAGAGGCTGTGATAGTCCGGGCACTCATGCCCATATGTGGTGGTACTGGCTGGAATGATCACATATTTCTAAAATAATTAATCTAGATATTCAAGCAACGCTGGATTTAAACCTCTTTCATATGGGCCCTCATGCGATGAAGCAGTTGCACGCTGCCATTACTATAAATATTTTGTTGGTAGCCAAATGGTTGATGGTTATAAATTGGAAAAAAATCTTTAACTCCAACTTTGAAAAAGATATACAAGCAATAATCTCCCGTAACAGGCAGATTGAAATAGATTTTCTATATTTTAATCCATCAATGACCAGGAAAATTAAGAACAAATGGGCTTTATGGGACCAATACATTGCTCAAAAAAGAGTAGATCATATGGGCTTTCTCTCCCTTCTTGCCTCCTTTTTTCCATTATTAGATTTAATATTGATAATTTTTTTTGTTTTGTTGGAAGATTATATTTGTATGGATATGCAGATGTTTTTGTAATGCTTTGAGGTTTAAGAAAAAAAAACTGCCGAAAACCAATAAACTTACCCTAAACTTTAAAAAATGTCTTCAATGTTTGATTTTTTTTTTTCTTATGCAAAAAAAGTTTGAATGCAACAAATTCTTCTCTATCAGATGCATTCATAGTCCATTATATATATTTACATTTTTCACATGTGATTTTTGCAGTTTGTTTTATGTACATTATACACTGCCTGTCACATTAGATCAGACAGGATTTTTCTCAGATGATGCTCTGCATGATTGGCTGCAATCTGGCACCCATTACTGAGGTAAAACATTTTTAATTCCTGATTTTTAGGAGTGATATAGTCCTATATAATGAGGACAAATATTAGCTAGGTAAATGTAATTGGGTCAACTGGCATTATTAAAGTCTTGAGTTTGGGTGTTACCTTCTAGAAGATTGTAAAGTTTAGTGGGGTAGGTTGTTGCATACGGATCTAATATTTTATAATATTCTGCACTAAATGCGTCAGGTCCAGGTGTTTTTGAAATGTCTTGACTTTTTTTTAATTTATTTATTTTTAAACCTATCTGTTGTATAAAATCACTATGGTAATATATCAAGGTTAGCAGTGTAATGCTTTTTACTTAAGGCAATATTTACCTTGCTAGAAGTGCTCTTCATTGTGTGAAAGCGCACAAGGTTCTATGTTCGTGATCTTGTTGCTTTTTTATTTAAACTAAGAACAATTAAAAATTGCGATCTTAGGTTTGTTTACACACATACTGTGGACTGCCCCATGATTTACAGCATCTGCCGACTGGCAACTAGTCGTTCCAAGCTCCATGTGAACAGAGAGAATGAATTCTGGCGTTCAGGAATGTACTAAGCTTCCTGTTAACCCCCAAGTACCATATTCGTGAGTTTCTAGCAGCCATTTCCCTGCACAGATACATTGGGAAGGGTGAACCATCTTTCCGGAGGCCTGCCTTATTCTCATGTAAAATTTATTTATGAACTTTTTTTTATTTATAAAAAAAAAAAAACACCTATGTCAACATGTTTTCAGGAGTACATTAGTGTTGTGCTGAATTAACTGGCCACTTAACAAGGGAAAATATACTTTTACACAAAATGAGCAAAATGTTAACCAACCTACAAAACTTCTTTATTACTTTCGAACTAAATGTATTGTATATTTTTGCACATTGGAGCATACCATTTGTGAAAGTAAAACTGATTATTTTAAGTAGGCTTTCAGTGTGTGTGTGTGTTTGTTTTTAACTAAATATTGTTTTACTTAAACTAAAGAAGATTTACTTTCAATGTTATCAGTATTGATGATCCAGGCTATGAGGAATAGTCCAAGTGGTTAATTGCTTCAGGGGAAATGGTGGTATGGTCTGAGGAAAGCAGGAAAGGCTGGGTTATAAAAACCAGAGCATATGAATGGGGGGAGAGGGGTTGATTACCTTCTCCCTTTAGAAAACACAAACTAGGGAATAAACTTATCTCTCATGGTATAAGTTGTTGAGAAAGATATCCTTCTCCAAAGGGGATAGTTGCTTCAGGAGAAAATGGTGCTATGGCCAGAGCCTTTCTGAAAGGGGATGGTTACTTGCTTTGTATAGTTGTTAAAGTTTTTTTTTAGTTAACATCTATTTTCAGTACACTTCTTGCATTCATCTTATAAGAAACCTGAGACCACCATTGCAGGATTTCACGTTTTTTACTTGGGGGGGAAAAGTCCATGTCTAAGAACGTTGTGTGTGTGTGTTTTTTTTTTGTTTGTTTGTTTTTGTCGGCTTAGAGGCTAGGTGCATCAAGAAGAGCTTGGGTTAGGTGAAGGGGTCTGTGGAATATGGGAAGGGGTATTCAGGTGTTGTTACATGAAGAAATCAGCAGGGCAGGAAATGTAACTGTGGTCATGAAAGCAGCATGTACTTTTTTGGTTGTGCAGAACAGTAATATAGAAGCAGTAAGAGTGTTATAGATCATAATGGGGACTGGGGGGGGGGTGTAGGAGGTCATAAAGGGGGTTTATGCTCCCCTGTTATGATCTCCCATAACACTCTTCTTCTTCTTCTTCATCATTGTTATAAAGGTAACTAGTTATCCGCCTTAAGTGCACACAGACATGCAACAGTGCCATCTGTTGGCCCCTAGCAGTTTTGCACAAGGAGCTCAGTGGCGGCGAGAAATTGGGACCTTGTGTGCTTTCTTAATCAAATCTGATTTCTTTATATATTCTGTACACTAAATGATTATAGTCATGATGTGCTTAAAGGAACACTATATAGCGGTAAAATAATAACTCTTCAGATATAAGTTGCATGTAGTACATTGAAAGCCTTATAAGCCCAAACAAATGTACCCATCAGTTTGACAAAATAAATTGCTGTAAAATTATTTAACTCAGTGAGTTATGTTCCAGGACCCACTCAAACATGACATAAATATTACATTTTTAAAGCTCTGAAATGAATTGAAAGACGGTAACTTTTTTTCTTTAATTTTTTTTCTTCTTCTTATAAAACCACTAGTTTGCTAGGGCCTAATAAAAAAAGCCACGCTAAAAACTAAAGTGGTTTAACACTATTCACTCAGGGATAGAGAAAATCAATAATACAGTCCACTAGAAGTAAACAGAGGGAAATTAATATTAATTAATATTGTAGCTAGTTTTACCGCTATATTGTCCCATGTTAATCGAATTATTTTGATTTTAATTCCCTTTATAAATATTTTTCTTATTGGAAGAACATCTGCACAGTATAAACCAAGCATCTAACATTTTAAAAACATACATTACACAAACCTATTCAGGTTTTACATTATATAGAACTTCTATATCCCTGCTTTTTTTTATTTTATTTTTTTATTAGCACATTTTAATTGATAATTTTATGTACAAATTATCATCTTCCTTTTTTTCAGGAAGCTCTCATTTTGTTGTATAACCATTGACCCAAGAGACCCATTTCTTGTTATAATGTATTAACCTGTTTGTTTTCTAATGAGTGTTAACCTTTCCAAGTTGGGCTTTTCTAGTTCCATGGTGCAACCAACATGGTGTTACAAACATGATGTTGGTTGCACCATGCGGCTGGTAGTTCAATTCAGGCAGTGTTGGATCTCCTCAGCACTTTTTTTGAGCCCTCCGGTGTAGAATAATAATAATTTCATTCCTAAGAACGTCTTTTAAACTGAATTTATATGCAACTGGTATCCCTGATGAATAATACTATGACTCCTATGTGGGAATATTACAGTACTTACACCCCCTGTACTATAATAAGTTACATGACCTGAAAGCAAGCTCATACAAAAGCCTTGGGAGCTCGTTCTTAAGTATGGGTCGTCTGTAACCTGGGGACCACTTGTAGAGTTTTTTTTTTTTTTTTTTTTTTTTTTTAATAGAAGGTCCTTGTAACAATTTCATTCAATAAACTTAAAAATGTATAAACTGAATTTGTTAAAATTCTACCCCAATAGTCAGTCAGAGAGGAAGGGGACATGGGGCAACTTTTTTTTTTTTTTTTTTTTTTAATTGGGAATACCTTACATTGCTACTAATGAGGTTGTTGCATTCTTCACAAAATTGGTTTTGTTTTCCTAATCCTCCAATCCATAATTATTATTTTTTATTTTTAAATAACGATTTTTTTGTAATGTACAAATTTACCATTTTTTTATTTGTTCCAAACTTTTTTTTTTTTATTGGACTTATGAAGCCCATTATACAAATATTCTCAAGCGCTAGTATTTTTCTTATTGCCTGCAACTAACTTGAAATATGTCTTGTATTCCATCTTTTTGTAGGGTTGCAGAAGGAAGGAACTAAAGATGGCATACAAGAACTCTGTTTTAGAAAGTCTTCCTATAGACAAAACAGTGGCCATAACTGATGCAAAGAAATATGTTGACTACAAAGACTCTTTATCGAGTCTTTCCCAAGACAGCGGGTTTAACGAATCATCAAAGTCCTTCATTCCAGACTGTGGTGAAAGTAGAAGTGAGTTCTTTGAAAAGAGGACTCTGACACAAGACTATGAGAACTCTGAGAATATAGATCCTACTTTACTCTCTCCAATAAAAAATGAAAGATCATGGACTCCTTTAACTGGCACAAAGGAAAAAAAGCAGAATGGCTCCATTTTTGAAACTCCACGTCTTGTTAAAAAAGACTTCTCTCTTCGCAGGAGATTGCTCCTTTCAAAAGCAACATCTGGTGGAAATGTTGACTTTGATGCAAGTGAATGTTCTGCAGAAATTTATGGAAACAAAAATTCTCTGCTCATGCCGAATTTTAATGTCAGTCTTTCAAATAGTCTTGATGATTCCCCAAGAGATATCACTTATACGCCAATAGCAACAAGCACTTTAAAAAATGTTGAGCCTGGAACCTCTTCCAAAAAATGGAGACTTGCTTTTGCTCAACAGAGAACATCTACCTTGGATGATTCTAAATGTAATAGTGACATTTTTCCAGAGGTAGAAAACATCTCGCCAGTACGAAATTGTGCTGAAGATGTGACGGAAGACAGTATTCTGAGCATTAATGAATACATTTCTCAAGTGCC
Organism: Discoglossus pictus; assembly: GCA_027410445.1. NCBI lineage: Eukaryota > Metazoa > Chordata > Amphibia > Anura > Alytidae > Discoglossus > Discoglossus pictus. The sequence goes on from CM050166.1 coordinate 55,717,392, forward strand.
TGGAACACCAATCTGTAATTTAAATGCACACTCTGAAGAAGAATTTCAAACTCCAGTTAGTAACCTTGCAGCAAATTTTAACTTTAATTTATGCACTCCAAAATTGAAACTAATGAATGACCTGGACATTTCAATAACTGAGGACAGTGCATTTCACTCTCTTAGCTTGGATAAATCGCAAGATTCTATAACTGATCATGAAGGTTCTTTCCAGGAACTAATTCCAAACTCAAGGGAAACTCCAAAAGCAATTCATACTAAAAGCCGCTTAAGAAAATTAGATCGGTGTAGAAGACTGTCCACCCTACGGGAAAGGGGATCTCAGTCAGAAGTAGAGGAAGAACCTCCTCTGCTGAGTTTGTCATACAAAGCAAAAGTAGCCAGAGAGTCTGTAGATGAAGAAAACGAAGATATGGACAGTGCAAATGCTCTTTTAAAGATTGAAGACTTAACAGGGACACCTGCTCTGCGTGTTGTCCGTGAGATGCTAATGAGAAGTACCAGGAAACTGGCACAAAAAGCAACCGTACAAGATATTTTGGGGCACAACGATGGTTCGGAGGCACCTGAAGATTTACTTTCAAAACTTATTGGCAGAAAAATGGGCTTAGAAAAACTTGACATTTTAGCAGAATTGAATTCCAGAAATTTAAGGCACATCCTTGCTTTTATATTTGAAGTCTTAAATGTGGAAAGTATTTGTAGGTAAGAAGCATTTGAACACACCAGTCTACTCTCTATGCAATCTTAATCTATAACTAATAACATTACATTTTATAATACACAATTTTAAGTCTACTGTAGTCTAGGAAAAATATCACATGTAAATGAAGTATGCTACAATAAATAACCGCTATGGAAGTAGTTATAATGTTAACACTTCCTTTCCGAGGCATATGTAGTAGCAAGATGCTACCTGAGCATGTACAGGGGAGGGGAATTTGTCCAATTCTATACATTTACCTGTGTTAACCCAGAAGTCAACATTTTTCCTTCCACTCCAGAACATATACCGTATATACTGTACTCGCGTATAAGCAGAGGCACCTATTTTACCACAAAATACTGGGTAAAATGAGTGACGTGTCGCCATCTGACGTCGCAGCATTTGCATATACCGGGTGCCGGCACTCTGTATATGCTAATGCCGTGACGTCAGGAGGAGGAGCAGGAGCTTCAGATGCAGGTAAGAGGAGGGGGGGGGGGGTTGAGGGAAAGAGACACGGGGGCGGGGGGAGAGTGACTCGAGTATATATTAGCCTTAAAAGAAAAAAGGGCTGAAAAACTCTGCTTATAATTGAGTATATACAGTAATAGGCTTACCTCATCCCCTTAGTAGTGAGGAAGATACAAATATTAAATTCTTTAGGCATAAGCTTCTTCTAAAATAAAGATTTACCTGACAATGTTATACTTAGTTAACAATCTTCATTTTTGTAAATTACTTCACAGGAACTCCTAAGTTTAGCAAAGTCATAGTGTAGGAAACCTAGACATTCTTTTCCAAAATTAACGGAGATTTGTTACTTAATGTAAACAGGGAGGAAGGCAGCATTTTAGAAAAGGTTGTCCAGTATTCTATGCAGTAATCTAAAATAAGACTTGTGAATAGTGTAGGTACATTAACAATCAGCCATATAAACCGCTTATTTTGGATTATGAAGAGGGGTGTTTCTCAATTGGGCTCGACCAGAACCTAGTTCTGACCCAGCAATACATGATGGTTCTTATTATCCCTGCTAGGAGACAGAACCTGACCATTTTGGACTCTCATGACAATCACAGGAACACAGGTGTTTTTTTTGTTTTTTTTCAGGCAGGGCAGCAGAGTTGCCGACTAAGTCTTTTATGCAGATGTAGAATAGTTAACCCCTATGATCAGAGTTATCCTTTGCCTCCGTAATGAGCATACACTTAAAATTATGTATGACATCTTGAGGGCCTTAGTCGACATTCAGCAATCCTATACACCTGGGTCACCCCTCCTCAACCCACACCCCCCAGCAACAGTCCTCTTAACCAATCCTCAACCCTTCTAACTAGCTCTGTGACCGAATGCTGTCAACCTTTCTAGCCATCTACTGTGGTGTGGGAGCCTAACTGGCTAAATAACGAATGGGAACTTTTTGTCCATGGTAGGGGAATTCACTTGTTAAGTTCCCTCCTGCTCACCCTCCCCTGACTGAAATTTCCTGGCTCCTTGACGTCTGGCTTCTGAAATGTTCTCAAACCATCTCATCCTATTGCCTCATAATTCTGACACTGTCCCCTGAGGATTCAAGTGATATGCTTTATTATTCCTCTGTGAAATCTGGTTATTTTGATGCCAAAAAAAAAAAAAAATGTTCAAAAGAAACTTTATATGCATGTTCTTTTTGTTTTTTAGCATCTGGAAAGTCAGCAAGGAGTGGCGTGCATTAGTCGTACAAGATAAGATAGCACATCAGAGAAGAAAAACATTCCTAAGAACGCAAAGGGCTGTAGTGGAGGTATCGCAAAAAACTTTCTAATGTCTTCTGTTCCTCTGTTTGGACCTTTTTTTCCTTCAATATAGAACAAGTGTTAATTTATTTAAATAAAACTGAGCTGTCCCTTTTTTTAAAAAAAAGAGATATTTATATAGTAATACTTATTTTTGTTTACATGTGGTTTGCATAATTTATCACCCCAGTAATAATTTGCTGCTTTACAGAAAACATTGCAGCCCAAACTGTCAATATCAAAGTGAATACTGAGAACCCACATAATCTGTGCTGTATTATTAGACAAGCACATCCAAAATAATTAATTAGTATCCAGGTGCCGCTCATTTGCATTTCTCTGTGGTGGCAAAACCAATGCCCCTAAGTTAATCATGCCCTTGGATATCCCTCTCCTATCAAGCACTCCACAACAAATTAGCACATTAAGCTGTACATTTAGCATAAAGGAGCTAGAAATGCTGAATGTCTAGTACAATGTCGAAACTGTTTTTATTGCTCTTTAAGATTAAAGAAAACTTGTGGTTGGTGTAAGTCTTCCTTCAAGAAACCCACACATTACTACAGTAATGTTTCACAAGCTACAGTGCCCAATTAAATTTTTTTTTATGTACTGTATACTAAAACGTGTTAGACATATATATATATATATATATATATATATATATATATATATATATATATATATATATATATATATATATATATATATATATATATATATATATATATATATATATATATATATATATATATATATATATATATATATATATATATATATTTTTTTTTTTTTTTTTTTTTTTTAAAGCAGATAATTTCCTTGTGTGCCTTACATACTCTTATATTAATGTGGCGCATATATGAAATGTGTAACAGAATTTGTAGAGCTAAATACTCCCTTTGATAAAACTAACCTATATGAACGTGGTGTTAATCTGCACTACTTGAAGTACACGACAACTGCTCAATCCATTTGGTTATGCAGTTGTCGGAAAATGCTGTGTTGCATATTGCCCATAAGAGAAGAATTGTTGCAAACACTTTTTTTTGTATTTGTTTTTTTTTTGTGCTTTTTATTAATTCGTAAAATGATTGTGCTGATCGTGCCCATTTTTTTTATTTTTCTATGTTTTTTTTTTTATATTGTATATTTCAGAATTCACACGACTGGATGTAAAATTGGTTAAACAAGATACCTTAAAAAGGTTTTTTTAGTCTAAATCTGTTTATTTTTATTCTTCTTTGGGGGGTTTCTTCCCCATACAAAGTAAGGTTTTTTTTTTTTTTTTTCTCACCCCCAACCTTTAGCAAGGTCGTCTGCTCTCCTCTGAAGATGCTTCAACCAGATTAAGCCTTTTAAACCGATCTGCACTAAAATCTGTTCAAACTCAAGCTAGGACTGCATTTCAGACACCAAATTCCTTTAAATGTTGTGGAACACCAAGAGACACAAACTCTGTTCTCCAGTCTGCAAGCAAACAGCAAGAATATGTGAAGGTTTGTTACTTAAGTAACTGAAATTTAACTTGTAACATTGCTGCATATGTAAAAAATAGACACCAATATAGGCAATCTAGTTACATTTTGGAGTCTTCTATATCAATGTATCTATTTTTTAATAAGAGAATATTGTTCTCCAGAGATGTAATCTCTGATAGTTGAACACCGGTGCAGAAAAGATGAATTAACATTTTGAGTTAAAGTAAATGTCCTGTACACTTTATAATGAATTGCAAAGTGAGTCAGTATAATGCTTTGAAATGTTACTTCATCTGTAATCTATATAAAAATGTATAGTATTTTGTTTTTAGATCTAAATTGCTTACCTCTCAAATGTTATGTTTGTGTATTCAATCATAAACAAGAAGGGATAACGGGTATATCTAATAAATGTACGTCTATAAATACACTTCATCTATTAACTGTTAATGGTTTTTAAACAAAAAAATAAATTTAATATTTAGGTCTCCATGTTTGGGCACAGTGCCCCTTAACTATATTTTACAAATGTCCATGAGTGGGATATAATCACGCACTCTAGTACCATATGATAGAAAACATGTATCTAAAATGTTTTAAACATAACCTTTCATAAATTGATGTATTTAATTCTTTGTAGAGGCATAGAAGAGATATCATGTAACATGTTCTTTTTTCCTTTGTTTATTGTAATCCTTTATTTGTAGTGCGTCAACATTTGGTAGCGCTATATAAAGGTTAAGTACAAGGCAAAAAGCATCTTCACAAATTGCAAAATAACGGAGGGACCTGTCTTTGAGCTTAAAATAGTTGCATAGTAATTGAGGTTGAGAAACTTTTAGTCCATAAAGTACAACCTTAAAGTTCAATCAAATGAAACCTACATAATGCTTGTTTCCAAAGCGCCATAAGAGTGAAAACTGGCAAACTTACAATCTAAAGTTTATTTATGAAGAACCTTTAACCCTATCATTAAAGTGCTGTTTATTTGCATTATGGATTGTGGGAGATTCCATTCGTGATCAGTGGATGGGATCTCATACATGATGTCACTCAGGACTCCAGCGACAAGGATGTATGGGCGGAGTTAGAAGGTCCCAAGTGGAATCATGCATGACTGAAAATGAATAGACATTTCTGTTGCATCACAGCCAGGATGAGTTTTACTATATCAATGGGGTTAAATCTGTTTGCAAAAGAATGCAATTTTTGAAGTTTTAATTTTTAAAGCTTTTGGTTTTTAGTGTTGCACTTCAGGGATATCGAAGTGAGCTGGATTAATACATTTCTGCATTCGTGTTGCATACACATAGGCTGTTTTTTGCCTACAATCTCATCTACACAACTTCCTGGTAAATGTGTTAGAATATCAAAGGAATGGCATTCATCCACCAACAATGGAAGCAATGATACAAGGCAGTACTGATTATCCATAAATTCTCAATTTCCCAGGCTCCTTTGCCTACAGCCAATAGGAGAACAGTGTTGTCACTGCTGGTATATGACTCATCCCTGCTTCCTGGCTATGCTGTGTAGTGTTGCCATAGCAACTAACATAGTGCTATGTCTTAAATCTTTCTCTAATTGGAGGGGGGTGTTGACTGTAATTTTTAAACTGTCAGAAATTACAATAGATTTAGCTAACTTCAAAGTAAGTGTTAAAATGTTTGTGTTTGGTATTTTTTTCATGCACTTCTGATTCACCTCCATCAGATGCATTCATAATACAGGAAACATATATCTCTTAAGTTATTTTTATTAACGGGTTGCAAGTGTCTTTAAATCAATGTCATGTGACATAATGTATGGCCCAAACACACTATATCAGCATGCAAACCAGGGTTTGTTTGTCTTTTTTTCTTGTTTTTGTTTCTTTTTTATAATCAGAATCCTCAGTCATGAATACTGCATTTTTAAAACATTTGTTTTCTACAGTATGCGCAATCTTAAACTGTCTTCCCAGGAAGTCTGTTTTTAAATGCTTTCTCCTCCTTTCTAGATTTCATTCATACTGAGAATCCTGTTGGCTTCTCTTTCAATCACAGGTCATATCCAGAGTTGATTTTTAATACCCTTTTTGTTTTTTGTTTTTTATGATGACCAAAAGAGAAAATATTTGTACCTAATGTTTTTTTTGTGCTTTGAGTCCTAAACTGTTTTTGTTCTCCCCATAGAACACAAAAATACTCATAGAAATGTGTGTAAACTCTGTCCAATCTTCTCTACATTCTCTCTGTATGACTGTAAAGCTCCGCTCAGTTTGTAAGAGAAAATTCATATTCGTGATAAGATGATTCCTTGAAAAATCCAAATGAAAGCAGTAACTTTAGTAGACAATTTAATGTTTACATTCAAAAACCCATTTTTTTCCATTTGTGACTGACTTTACTGATTCTGTAATCTGTGAAGTTTCACATGCAAATCTAGGGAATTAGAACTAGTATTTGTTAAGTGCTTGTTCCTCCTCTTTTATTGCTGGACTGAACATTTAATGTTCTTATATCCTGGAAAATGGGGGTAGGGGGATTGGATAACTTATTTAGAATTGTGAAATACTGTATACTCTGTTTTGTAGGTTGCAAAAACACTCTTCGTAGATGAGGCTTTAAAACCCTGTCCAAGGTGTCAGTTTCCTGCAAAGTATGAACGACTGATGAAGAGAGGCCGGTGCAGTAGAAAAGACTGCGGCTTTGACTTTTGTATTCTTTGCTTGTGCACATTTCATGGTTCAGAAGAATGTAACATTGGATCAATAAAAAGGAAGAACAGGAAAGATGCTCTTCCTGGGAGTGCCCAAAGCAAGCGAAATTTGAAGAGGCTTTGAACCTTTTACACATGAACAATTTTTTTATTGGTGTTTCCTTTGTGGCTGTGATCTAATCACTAATGCACTCACACCTGGAGGACTAGCAAAACATTTAGGTGTAATAACATCACTGAGCACTGAAACAATTGCATTCCCTGATAATTCTAGCAAAGTATGTTTTGCAAACATTTATAGCACTTGTCGCCACTATTTGCATCTCAACAGTTCAGCTCCATGGCTGTTTTGATGTTTAACCCACAAAGGTTTTATATGTGTATATGTATATATATTAACTTGTTTACAACTGCAAATAAGCTTTCTAACTTGTTTTAATGTTTTTATATATGGTTTTATCGTCTTGCCATGCAGTCATGTTTTTTTTAATAAAATATTCTAGTAAATAACCTTTGATTTTTCATTTAATTGTATAATTTGAGAAGCAATGTTAAGAGCACAGTGCATTATAATTTAGCATTGGTCTTTTAATTGTAACTGTGGGGGGGGGGGGGGGGGGGGGAAACATCAGAAATTCCACTCTATTGCATGTGACAACCTCTCTTCTCTAACAAAGTTTGGCTTACAGGGTTTTTCCATATTCTTTTTTTTTGCTACAACTTCTTGACAACATGTGGAATATGGCAAATTATTCCACATTGCCCCCTCCTACTTGACAAGTAAGGAAAATGGGCATAGAGTAAGTTCTGGAGCTAAGGACAACTCCTTAATAATTTTAGAAATATAACACCGGCATTCCTGCCAAAGAGTTTTTATAGATTGACATGACCACCACATGTAAATGAGTCCCTTTTCTCTTTCTCCTGGCAACCCCTCCAACATAAGTTAGAATCGTTGGTTACAATGTCAATGAATGCTAGTACCATATTTGATTTTATTTGAAATAGGTTACTATTAAATGAACACCTTTTAATATTTTTCTCTGTTAACAGGAAGGCTTTATACCATATTTTCCTCCCAGCTTTTACCTAGAACTCTCCCATTTCATCATGGAGGAAGTTTTTTTAATCCTTCTAAACCGGCTCTATATTATTTCTAATTGTTCAAAGACTATTAAATAGAACATGAGGTACACATAGTGTCAAAATAAGTAAAATCTCGTAATTTTTATGAAGTTAAGTTTGGATTTAGTAATTTCATGTTAAAGATCGGTATAAATCCACCAGAGCGTACCAGGTACACCCATTTTTCCCCCCATTTTATCAAGATCTAAAGGAGTCCTTGTAATATAGATCCATTAGATTTTTCAAATCCCAAATATCCCAGAAATTTTTGAATAGAGGTATTAGATGGAGCTGCAGCATCGATAATGGTGTTAGGGAGGAGAAGGGTAACAGATTTCTCGTTTTGTTGCTCTGATACCAGATTTTTAATATAGATTGTAATGCTAGTGGTAGATCTCTCATAACTTTTCTACCATGGTCTAAAACTTTGGAGCGAAAAGCTAAGTTACAATTTATAGAAGAGAGACTTTTCTATTTGAATAAACTTTAATTATTTGATCTCCATTACTGAAGCTCAATAGATGTGTAATATTTATGGCTTTGTAATATGTCCATTAATTGGGTGAAGCCGAACCATCTCTGGAAAACTTCCTCTCTGTTTTACTAATGCAAGAGTTTTTTTCACTTTTTAAGACGTAAAGTCCAGCATTCTTTTAATATTTTTCAATATAAATTTGGGAATATAACAATGCGAGTAATTAATTTCTGATAAAAGTACCATTTTTGTACTGCGGCAATCCGTCCCATCCAGGAGAGGTTTAGCTTCCTCCAATTTCATTTTTTTTTTTATAGTATTTTTTGTTTTTACAAAAATATAACAATGTACCATATAAATATCATATATCATAAATACAGTTAACACAGTACATTGAAATAAACAGAAAAAGGAGAAGCATACAATACATAAGGTAAAACATTTAAAAAAGAACATTCACTCGTCGTGCATACACTTTCATTTAAATGATCATGATATTAAGCTTTAAATTGACAAAGATGAATAGTAAAAAAAAAAAAAAGAAAAAACAAATCGCAAAAGAAAAAATAAATAAAAGAAAAAGACCCGGAATCAATGAGAGAGAGACAGCAAAAATATTACTATAAGAAACCAAGCCGGGAACAGCAAGCATTTTCATTAGGCAAGAGGTAGCAGCTATTGTTTACAGATTTAAGAAACCCTTTTATGTATAGAATCCCATAATTTCCACTTAAGGGAGTTGTTGCAGGAAGTGCCTGTAACTTCCCAATTGGCTTGAAGATCTCTTACTCGTTGAATCATTACTAAGATTTTATTCCAAGTAGGAATTTTATTAGATTTCCATCGGGAAATAATGGATCTTTTTATTGCCATACAGATTAAAATAATGAAAGCTTTTTTTTTAAAATCTAAATGTAATGATTTTGGAAAAATATGCAATAAACTATACTGAGGTAGAAAGGAAAGTTTAGATTCTATAGATCATTCAATGAACTCAAAACCCTCAAGCCACAAGGGTTTAAATAATGGGCATTCCCAAAATGTGTGAAGAAAATCACCATATATAACACATAGTCTCCAACACATACTGTCTTGAGGATTAGGTGAAAATTGATAAATTTGAGTGGGCACCATGTACCACCTATTTACAAGTTTAATATGGAGTTCTCTATCCGAAGGGTGTTTAACGATCCTGTTTGTCCCATAGAGTGAGGATTCCCATATCTCCCAAGGGAAAGAGATACCAAGATCTCTTTCCCAGTTTTCCATACCCGATGTCTTAATAGGGGTTAAGGGTCTCCCTATAATATTATAGCATTTAGATAGTAAGTGGCTATAGTTGTTAGAGTTGATAAGTTTTTCTAATGTCAAACAACCTTCTGCTGTGTTAGTTGAATAAAATACAGATAAAAGCGTAGATAGTTGCTTGACTTTTAGCCAACAACTAGAAGGAAGCCCATAGTTAGAAAAAAAGTTGGTCTGAAGAAAGGAGGCGGCCCTCATAATAAAGATCTTTTATAAACAGTGTTACTAGTTCTCTCTCAGAACATAAACCAAACTTTTGAAATGTAAGGGCTGGGAGGTTTTGAATTAAAATGCTATTGACGGGAATTAGCTGGTATTTATTATTTATCAATCTCCACAAATTATAAATGTTCTTAACAATTTGAGAGCCATTTAAAAAAACCTTAGGTACCTTACGCTCCATAAAAAAATAACAGTTTGAGGTCTATACAAGGAACCAAGGCCCTCTCAATTTGAGACCACACATAGGACCCATTTAAATAAAGCTAGTGAGATAATTGAATCTAAGCAGAAGCTCCATTTTAATAATGGATATTTTACCACTAAAGGATGCTTTAACTCCTTTCCAACCAGTTACAATTTTTAACCATTTACTGTAGAGGTCGTTGTAGTTTATTTTAATCATATTTTTAAGCTCTACTGAAAAAATAATACCCAGATGCGTAAAAGAGTTGGACTTCCAATTAAACGAGTATGATTCCCTGGTGCTTGAGGAAAGATTTGTCGCTAATGTATCTGATTTTTGTGCATTTAGTTTGTAATTTGATATTAATCTGTACTCTTTAAACAGTAACATCAAGACTTTCAAGGATTCACCAGGGCTTGTAATAGATAACACTATGTCATCAGCAAAAAGAGACATTTTGTGTTCTCTCTCGCCCAGCCTAATGCCACTAATGTCAGGATTAGATCTGATGGCTGCTGCCAATGGCTCTATCAATAAAGAAAAAAGGATGGGAGAGAGAGGACACCCTTGTCGGGTTCCATTTGATATCCCACCGAGAGTGACAAACAAAATTAGATACTGACGCAGAAGGGGATTTATATAGAGCCCCTATAGCTTGAGAACTAAAGTTTCCCAGACCAAATTTTCTCAAAGTAAGATCCATGTAATCCCACCCTACCCTATCAAAAGCTTTTTCAGCGTCTAGAGAGAGAAATAGGGTAGGAATCTTTGTCGCTTTTGAAAAACAGATCAAATTAGAAAATTTTCTAACATTATCCGAACCAGATCGGCCGGAAATAAAACCCAACTGATCAATGTCTATCAGTTTGTGAATAATCTTTTGAAGCCTAATTGACAAGATTTTTGCGTATAACTTAACATCTGCATTTAATAAAGATATAGGTCTATAGCTAGAACAAAAATGTGAATCTTGTTTAGGTTTGGGAATCATAATTATACTAGCATTAACCATTTCTGGAGAGATGACCCCTTCCATCTTGATTTCATTAAACGTATTCATAAGATGAATACATAATGATGAGGAAAAGTTTTTATAAAAATAATTGCTAAATCCATCAGGGCCAGGAGTAGTATAAGATTTTAGCATAGAAATTACCTTCCTCACTTCCTTAACAGAAATGGGGGTGGTCAGTTCCTCTAATTCCTCTTGTGATACAACAGGGAGCTTAAACTGATCCAGAAAGTATTGAATTTGCAACGCTGACGGTTTATGGAACTATTTGTCTTTAGATAAATTATACACATTTTCATAATAATTGGCAAACAGGGCACATCGTAGGTTGACCATTGTTCATTATATAGTCAATTCTTCTCCCTAAGGATTTCTGTTTAATTTTGTAAGCCAGTCATTTAGTAGTTCTATTATCTTGATGGTAATAAAGTTGTTGCATACGCCAAATCTTTTTGTCTGACACAAGTTGGTTAATTTTATTTTTTTTGTTCTGGACCTTTTTAATTTCAGCCATTGTGGAATCTCTAGGGACCTTTTTATTCATGGTTTCTGTTATAAATATATGAGTAATTAACCAATTTTGGAGCTGTACTGAAGAGGTTAATATGCTTGAATGCCTTGCTTGTGGATTTCCAGTTATCTGTGATGTTATCTGTCATAAGGAAAGCTAACTTTCCCGGATGACACCCTGCTGGTGATCAAACAACAAATGGTCAGTACTAAAAGCCTCAGGGATGAATTTGCATCATGGACACAAAGCATGGAAATCAACTCAAGAGACAAGAGGTGGAGCAAAGGTGAAATGAAGAATCACATCCAGGGGTCATTCACTGATGAAAGATTTGAATGGCTGGGACAATCCCAGGGTGTGGCTATGATGTGTATAACTTGGCCAAATGGACTTGCTGGGCAGTAGAATTATCTTAGGAAAGGAACAGAGGAATACTCTACACACTTGCATACACACATTAGTATTTACACACATTAGTATTATATAGGTAGAGCCTTGTATTTCAGATGCCAATCTCACCACTACTCTTGTATGTTAATAAACCCTTTAACTTATAAGTTTCCAGTGTATTTGGAGTTCTTATAGCAGTCAGATGTAAGTTAACTGGTCAGGATATACGGTTAGAATTCCAGTATAAAAGGACTATATTTAACAGTTTCCAATTTATTTAAGTTAATATATAGTTTTCTAAGGGTCTCTCCTCTTTGTTTCATAACCTGGGACCTGAGCTTTATCAAAACTCCCCTTATGTAAGCCTTATAAGCATTCCAAAGAACACCCTTAGAGGAGACTGTATCTTTATTTAATTCAAAAAATTTGGTTGACTCTTCGATTAAAAACTGTTTTCTGAATTCCTCCTTAATTAAATAATCATCTAATTTCCACCGCGGACGACCAATTTTATACAAGTTAAAATGAACCTCCATAGAGATACAAGCATGATCTGAAAGGGTTATTGAGTCAATATTGACCTTTGTTATATTGTTCATAGTGTTGCTATCCACCAAAAACAAATCCATACGGGAATATAACTTATGAACATTAGAAAAAAAGGTGAAGTCTCGTTGATTTGGATTTAAGACGCGCCAAGCATCAAGTAAGTTGATTCCATTAAACCAATTCAAAAATTTAAATGCTACATTCTGGATTCTATTTGCGTTTTTACAAATGGTTTGGGATTTTCTGTCTTTTTCAAAGTTGGGAATACCATTGAAATCTCCTGCCACAATCAAAGAACTATTAGAAATGTTTTTGATAGAGGCCCCAAGACGTTTGAGAAAGGATAGTTGATTGTTATTGGGGGCGTATAAATTAACTAAAGTGACTTTATGGTCACCCCCCCCCAACCCCCCCCCCCCACAGAATATAACGACCGTGGGGGTCTAGAATACAAAATTCCTTTACTAGAGGTAAATTATTTTTAAACAAAATTGCAACACCCCGTGTTTTCTTGTTGAAGGTGGCGATATGCTTGAGACCAAAAAGGGAGTCCCCCAAGAATGGAGTTTTGGAATGAGCCCAATGGGTCTCCTGCAAAAAGACAATATCTGCTTTTTGTTTCTTACAAAATCTAAATAGTGTATGCCTCTTGCCCGGGGAATTTAAGCCGTTCACGTTAAAGCTCAATATTTTTAACGTCATAAAAAAAAATCAAAAGTTGAAGTATACTCAACTTTGTCATCACAAAACATACTTGAGTGACAACCAATCTGGTCACAAGCATACCATATCCAAGATACTTTATCCCAGTCCAAGTGCTAGGAAGAAATAAAGTTACTTTAGATCTCATACTAACAAACTGCAAACACAACCAAACAGAAACACACCTAGGTTGCCTCACAGAATAGAGGCAGCCTATATAAGCAGGGCTAATCGCCATTGTTTAGAAATGGAGGCCTATTGTAATGGGAAATATCTGCTCCCGTGGGAATATTTAAATACAAAAAAAGTAAATAAGTGCAAAAAACAATTAAACGAGAAATTGAAAAATCTAAATCAGTTGAGCTATTGACTTGGCAGCCAAAACATTTTTCAGATTAAAGCACAAAAAAAAAAAAAAAATGCAACAGGGATACATTGCTAGATAAAAAAAAAGTAGTTAATCAAATATCTACTTCTATTCATATTAGTTGTGAGAATTATAAAATATAAAGCACACAGTGTTGAGAAGAGAAAGGAAAAAAAAATCCTTGCACAAAAGGTGCAGAATAATTTTTACATTAATCTTCTTATTTAGTGAAATTATTTTATATCTTAATCAAGTAATAATAGCTAATCTACTTGTGATTAATACTTTTTCATTGGGTGTTTCTAAACCAAAAAAAAACAGGATAAATAAATCTGAAAAAAATCGCTCCAGAACTTCATGTGGATATAAGCCAGTTTGACAGTAGAGCAAATCCTTCTTTTGGAGAGTTAATTTTGTGACCAACAAAGTCTCTTTGGATTGATAAGCCAGTTGGAAAAGTCTATTTGTAAATCAAACCTTCTTTCCTCAGGATTTGGGTTAGTTGAGCATATTCATGTCTTCTGCTTAAAGTCGCTGAAGAGAGATCTGCAAATATTTTAATGGATTTATATGGAGAGTCAAAAGATTTAACCTCATAACTGGCTTTTACAATATTCTCTTTCGTGGAAAAAAAATGAAATTTAACCATAACATCTCTGGCTCCCTTGTTTTGTAAATATGATGGAAGAGGGATACTATATATCACATCAAATTTGTTTTACAGCTTAGCAAAAGAGGGAACCAAAGAAGCAAAAAAATTATAGACACAAAATCAGATAGATAAGAATGTTTGACTGTTTCAGGTATACCCCTTACGTAAATTACGTAAATTAGAGCGTCTTGAGAGATCTTCAAGTTTAATAATTTGGTTGTTTAACTCTTTAACCTTTTCTTCTAATTTAATATTCGAAGTTGACAATGAGTGCACTTGACCTATGAGTGCACTTGACCAGGGTTAAATTCTCCAACTTCAACTCCAGTTCCAAGGTTCTGTTGTTAACATCTCTTATTGCTTTAGCATAGTCCATAATTTGCTGTTTAATATCTGCTAGGAGATTAACTTGAAAGTCCTGCAAAATATTCCTCATTTTTGATGGAGTCAGCAATTCATCATCATGCAATTCTGAGTCTTTGCTAAACATACTTTCTGAGAGCTTTGAATTGTTGTGTGTAAGTTTGTCTGCCTGCAAGGGAGAGTCTGCAAAAGGTGGAAGTTAGATCTTCTCTTTATGTTTAGGAGAAAAAAAATCCACAGCTTTAGTGGAATGACCTTTCTTGTCCTTAGGTTTCCCTTTACTTGGCATAATTGGACTGAATAAATAGCCTTGTTATAGGTCAAGTGCACCAATACTGTGCCCAAAAGTGATTTTTAAATGCTGGATTAAGGCTCTTTATTTGGTACAAATTCATATAGGCCATTCACCATATATGTTAATAGTGGGTTTTTTTCAAAATGCTCGCAATATGCTCCCTTCATTAACTTTTTTTTTTTTTTTTTGCCAAACAGCTTGAGCAAAAAGTAATTTTCACATGGATTTTCAGCTCAGCATCACACTACTTAAAAGTGGAATACTTTTCCCTAGTGGACTTATAGACATTAAAGACACTTCACCACTATAGAGATGTATGATTCAGTAAAAAATAGTCAATTCTTTTAGAAATATTATGACAAGCTGAAAAGAACGTGTAATATAGTTCATTCGGATGGAACGTTCTCCAGCCATCAAAGCGATAAAAAATAAATAAAAAAAAGATAATGTTTTATTGAAATGAAAAGATTTCCTTAATATCTCCTGGTCTGGTAGGAGTTTTACTATTGATTTTCTATCTCTTTTTTTTGGGGGGGGGGGGGGGGGGGGGGAGATCCAGACAAAGGTTCAGGTCTCTGAACATAAAGAAAGGTTTACTAGTAATTCGGAAAGTCTGCTTTAACCATTTATTTATACATTTATTTTGATACTCGTTAGGTGCATAGGCATTTACTATTGTGTATAGTTCGGTTTTTAATAGTACCAAGCCATATTATGTACCGCCCTGTAACTCTCTTTCCGAAAACGTCTCTCTCTAATGTTTAATTTCTTATTGAATAGAATAGCTACTCCGCTTGATTTTGTTTTTATAATTAGCAGAGTAGTCATAGACAAGTGATATCAAGTATCTTGTATATCAAGCAAAATTTATATTTTATTTGAACTCCAGCTCCCCTATAACTTCTAGCGTACTTTTCCTCTCTCCTCTCCCCGTTCTTCCTGGCCACTTCTACCCTTCTCGCCTCACCTTCCTCTCTCCCATCTAATGAACGTGCTTCCTCTTCATTTCCTCTTGACTCTCCCGTCTTCTCATTCTTTTTCAGAATCTTTTTCTCATAATCCAGTGTTAATTTAGTTTTGGGTGGCTCCGATCTAATCAGAGGCTCATAATGTATTTTCCATTTATTTAGAGGGTTCTCACCTTCTAACAAGGAATGAATCACCTTTTTTTTTTGTTTATCTTTGTCAACAATCTATTAGACTGGATAACCCCATCTGTATATGATGTTTTCTGTTCTTAAAGCTTTTGTTATATTTCTGCATTCTCTTCTTTTTTCCAATGTTGCTCTAGATAAATCGGAGAAAACTGATATATTTTGATACAGTAGTTCAAATATTTTCATCTCTGTCTGCTTTCATAATATTGAATCCCAACTATAACATATTAGGGAACCAAACTTGGAAGGTTTCTCGAGCGGGATTCTATAGATTTTTTTTTTCTATTAAAAGTTCTTATTGTGGTTTATCATTGACTAGATAGTCAAGGAAACCCAATATATATGAATTTTTAAATCACAGATCCCCCGGATTCTAATATTTCTCTTTCTTGAGAAGTCCTCCATGTTATGTTGTTTTTGCTTAAGGACTCTTACTTCATCACATACCCTTTCCAGTTGGGATTTCAACAGCTGGTTATCTAGCCACATTTCTTATATTCTGTTTTCCAATTCATTGGTATGTCTTGTTACAGAATTTATTAATTCAGTATTTTGTCACAATTGTAAGTAATTCCTCTCTTAATGTACATTGGAAATCTGTTAGCAAGGCTTTCATACCGGAGAGTGTTAAAGTGACTTGTGTATCATTCATAGAGACTGGTATTGCTTAATTTTGAGAGGTGTTGTGTTATTCTCTAGTGATGGATTTACTAATTCTAACACTGAAGTGTTTTGTGAAAGAGAGGTGTTAGTGTTATTAACTTTACTGTTTCCATTGGGAAAAAATAAATTAGAGTTGAATTTATGTTTTTTTTATTTTTTATCTTTGCTTCTGTTTTTAGACATTATGGAAATGTTGATAAATACAATAAGACTACCAACGTTCTTATTTAAGGCTACAATGTAGGTTATATCACTAGGGAGTATTCGAAAAAAGTCTTAACTTGTCCTATAAGAAAGAAACGTAGGCATAAACAACTTCAAAACTTAGTAGACTTATATTTTAACAGGAACTAATGTGATCATAAGCCCTCAAAACTAATCAGAACGTTCTCTTATTGTTTTCTCTTTTCATTCTTTTCCCCTTTCTCTCTTGTTTTTTCTTTTTATGAGTCAAGGTAAGAACTTCTAAGTAGAAAAACCTACTTAAAACGAACAGTGTAAAATACGGTGTACACAGATTAACTTTTCTTATATAGTAATCTAACAACTTGGTGCATTCTAGGGAGTTACCCATGACAAACACTTGCACTTGATGTTTACCGCTAAGAACTTACTAGAAAGTCCAGTGTATACAAAACATGCAGTTAATAGCAGTCTGGTACAGAGTAGACTTTGGCCTGAAGATGATAAATCATAGTCCAGTGAATACATTTCTTTTAACTCCTTCAATCAAAACAAATAGTAGCAAGTACTTATATTTACTACAAACGATAATGTATTGCTGTATACTACACATAGAGGGAGTCACAAGACTAATTTTACTTCTTCTGTAGAATGCACTGGAGGTGTAGGCCCTATGCCTTACAGTCTCTATATTTTGGCTTCAGTAGCCTAAATCAGTATTTAATACTCCAAAATGTCATAGCAAAGACCAGTTATAAATACATTTTGCAATATCTCCCAAACCTGGGAGGCGCCAGAATAATATCACCACTCCAAAATAGCCTTCCAGTTTTCAGACCTCTGCCTTTGGTCTTTTGGGTATAGGACCAGAACCTTGGAAGCCAGCACTTTGGGCCTCATTCAATTGTGGCCAATTGAATAGGGCTCTAAATAAGCACATAGCATATTTTTTTAAAGAAGTTTTTAGTTAGTAAAAACCTTGCTTTTGTATAGAAGTCCACTTACTAAAAATATCTTTAAAAAAAATATGCCATGTGCTTATTTAGAGCCCTATTAAATTGGCCAAATCGCAATTGAATGAGGCCCTTTATTTATGCAGGTACAAGACCAAATGGGACACTACTTTTCTTTGCTTCAGAGGGCATCTCCAAGAGGCCGTTCAGCAAGAGAGTCTATTTTCCGCATCTAAACCTTCTCCCTTCCTTTACCCTCCTTTCTCAACCGGTTTGTTCACTGGCCAGAATCAGAGAGTAAGTAAGGTAAGAGTAAAACTCCTGGCTTCCTGGGCAGCCAGGAAGTAGGGTTCATTCTTCTATGTGACGTCTCTCATCTTAAACTATTTGTATGTTTACCCCTTTTGACATCGCCCCCTTCTCTGCAGCTCGCCTCTGCTTTTATACCTCTAGGCAATACTTGGTCCTGTTCCAAAAACCCATGCTTCAGCTTTCAATGAGGGATGTCCAGGAACACCGCCAGACCGAAGGTCACCACTCTCACTCACTCGGGGTTGCGTGCAGACAAGCAAGCGACCCACCGATAGCTGTAAAGCGAGTTCTCAGATCCTGTTCCACAACTTTGACGGTAATGCACAAGTTGCCGCACAGGAGAGCCCCCGCGGTTCCATTCAGAGGGTAGAGTCAGTCACAGTATGATATATGGGAGAATAGAGCATTATGTGGAGCCCATATTTTTTTTTTTTTTTTTTACGTATAACAAAAATAATGATTTTGAAACTAGAAGTCAGAAATCTAAATATACACAATTACTGTTAATGATGTAAAGAAACTGCAGAACCAATTGGCGATGAGAGCTTATCCTTTTCTACCATCTAAGCCAATTGGTGGTGAGGTGGACAGTGTCAGTTTGTTAATTATTAGAGTTATGTGTAATATTAGAAAAATAACTTTATTTGGATACCTATAATCCTAGACAGCCCTGAAAATGTATAAAAAGTGCTTACAACTTTGGATAATACCAAAGTCACAGTACTAATATATATTTCAACATAGAGATAATCAGCTCTGTATCAATCAGTCTAGGCCCTTTCATCCATAATCTGATATACTACTGTTATTCTAGATCTTAGCTAATCAACTCTCATATATCAGGTTATACTGATAATCCTGTTAATATAGGATACACTGATAATCAGAGTTGAAAAATGTAAATAATAAAGCACATAGTATACATATTGTTAAAAACAAAAAAATCAAAAAATATATATAGTGTGACACAGGTGTTCAATATCTCCAAAAACAGGGGATTCTCTCAGTCAATTTAACAACTATATATTTTGCTAAACAAAAATTTCCATAGTTACAGCAAAAATAAGATTAGCAAATCATTAGAGGATAAATGTATGGGAGGGTAATAACATGTAGCAGAAAGTACTTGTGATTCAGTTTCCCTCTCTCCACACTCCTTCTCCTTGTAGAGATTGACTTTTGAGCCCTTTAAGCCATATTGCATGAGAATAGAACTTGCCCCACTAAAAAATAAAATGCCAACGGTCCGTTTCATCCTTTTAGAGGAATTTCTCTAAGGCTGTATTGTACTGGCTTCTCCTCTGGCTTAAGCCCTGTTACTTCTGGGTTTCGCTTGAACGTCATTATGCAACGTTGTATTCTATTCAATAAACTTTATCAAGCCTCCGTTTCCTGAATTCATTGAACTTTATTTAGCGTCATTACGTCATGACGTTCGCGTTTACGCGATGACGTCATGACGTAACGTTGTATTCAATTCAATACATTTTATTAAGCCTCCGTTTCCTGAATTCATTGAGCTTTATTTAACTTTATTTAGCCTCCATTTTTTCAACTCATCCAACTTTATTAAGCCTATGTTGTTACATTGATATTACTAGAGATACCATTTCTAAATATCTTCTTTTCAAAACCTATATTATGCCCTATACTTCTCAGTATCAGATACCCTGTAAACTATTAGTAAATGCAAACTAATAACAATAAAAACTACAGCTGATAGAAAACCTTTAACCCTCTAGTGCTCAAAATATAAGAAAATTATTATAAAGATTTGTATGTGCTAATCTACATTACTAAAATATATTTAGTGGTGATAACCAAAATATATTTATATAAATTGGATGTTAGATTCTGTGTGTCATTGATTTACAATCATTTAAATATTTTGATCATATAATATTGATCACAAGTGAAAAGAAAAAATATATATATTTACCCTAATATTGTGAATATTAGATTCCCTATTAATATAAAAAGAAGGTATTTTTATGATGTAGGCTATTATAAATAAAGATAGAATGTTTAAATATCCCTATACAGAATGGGACCTTCCTACAGGAATGCTGAATATGAATAGCCTTCATTGAGGCCTTTAGGGTATTTGCAATCTAATGCAAATATCCATTTGCTCTCCATTTGTATTAATCTTCTATCTGCATCTCCTCCTCTTGGACTTATCCATAGCCTCTCTAGAACTTGAAATTTAATGGCTTCTAGTTTATTTTCATGAAAGTATTTCATATGTCTTGAAACAGGAGTATCAAGACCTTTTGTAATTGAATATACGTGTTCCAGTATTCCTCTTCTCAGTTGGCGGAATGTCTTGCCAGCATAATATTTTCGACAAGGGCATGTCGTAACGTATATAACATGTGTAATGTTGGAATTGAATACAACGTTATGTCATCGCGTAAACGCGAACGTCATGACGTAATGACGCTAAATAAAGTTCAATGAATTCAGGAAACGGAGGCTTGATAAAGTTTATTGAATAGAATACAAGGTTACGTCATGACGTCATCGCGTAAACGCGAACGTCATGACGTAATGACACTCACGCGAAACCCAAAAGTAACAGGACTTTATAAGCCAGAGGAGAAGCCAGTACAATACAGACTTAGAGAAAGTCCTCTAAAAGGACGAAACGGACTGTTGGCATTTTATTTTTTAGTGGGGCAGGTTCTATTCTCATGCAATATGGCTTAAAGGGCTCAAAAGTCAATCTCTACAAGGAGAAGGAGTGTGGAGAAGAGGGAAACTGAATCGCAAGTATTTTCTGCTACATGTTATTACCCTCCCATACATTTATCCTCTAATGATTTGCTAATCTTATTTTTGCTGTAACTATGGAAATTTTTGTTTAGCAAAATATATAGTTGTTAAATTGACTGAGAGAGTCCCCTGTTTTTGGAGATATTGAACACCTGTGTCCTACTATATATATATTTTTTGTTTTTAACAATATGTATACTATGTGCTTTTTTATTTACATTTTTTAACTCTGTGATTATCAGTATAACCTGATATAAGAGAGTTGATTAACTAAGATCTAGAATAACAGTATTATATACAGGGAGTGCAGAATTATTAGGCAAATGAGTATTTTGACCACATCATCCTCTTTATGCATGTTGTCTTACTCCAAGCTGTATAGGTTCGAATGCCTACTACCAATTAAGCATATTAGGTGGTGTGCATCTCTGTAATGAGAAGGGGTGTGGTCTAATGACATCAACACCCTATATCAGGTGTGCATAATTATTAGGCAACTTCCTTTCCTTTGGCAAAATGGGTCAAAAGAAGGACTTGACAGGCTCAGAAAAGTCAAAAATAGTGAGATATCTTGCAGAGGGATGCAGCACTCTTAAAATTGCAAAGCTTCTGAAGCGTGATCATCGAACAATCAAGCGTTTCATTCAAAATAGTCAACAGGGTCGCAAGAAGCGTGTGGAAAAACCAAGGCGCATGAACTGAGAAAAGTCAAGCGTGTAGCTGCCACGATGCCACTTGCCATCAGTTTGGCCATATTTCAGAGCTGCAACATCACTGGAGTGCCCAAAAGCACAAGGTGTGCAATACTCAGAGACATGGCCAAGGTAAGAAAGGCTGAAAGACGACCACCACTGAACAAGACACACAAGCTGAAACGTCAAGACTGGGCCAAGAAATATCTCAAGACTGATTTTTCTAAGGTTTTATGGACTGATAAAATGAGAGTGAGTCTTGATGGGCCAGATGGATGGGCCCGTGGCTGGATTGGTAAAGGGCAGAGAGCTCCAGTCCGACTCAGACGCCAGCAAGGTGGAGGTGGAGTACTGGTTTGGGCTGGTATCATCAAAGATGAGCTTGTGGGGCCTTTTCGGGTTGAGGATGGAGTTAAGCTCAACTCCAAGTCCTACTGCCAGTTCCTGGAAGACACCTTCTTCAAGCAGTGGTACAGGAAGAAGTCTGCATCCTTCAAGAAAAACATGATTTTCATGCAGGACAATGCTCCATCACACTCGTCCAAGTACTCCACAGCGTGGCTGGCAAGAAAGGGTATAAAAGAAGAAAATCTAATGACATGGCCTCCTTGTTCACCTGATCTGAACCCCATTGAGAACCTGTGGTCCATCATCAAATGTGAGATTTACAAGGAGGGAAAACAGTACACCTCTCTGAACAGTGTCTGGGAGGCTGTGGTTGCTGCTGCACGCAATGTTGATGGTGAACAGATCAAAACACTGACAGAATCCATGGATGGCAGGCTTTTGAGTGTCCTTGCAAAGAAAGGTGGCTATATTGGTCACTGATTTGTTTTTGCTTTTTTTTTGAATGTCAGAAATGTATATTTGTGAATGTTGAGATGTTATATTGGTTTCACTGGTAAAAATAAATAATTGAAATGGGTATATATTTGTTTTTTGTTAAGTTGCCTAATAATTATGCACAGTAATAGTCACCTGCACACACAGATATCCCCCTAAAATAGCTAAAACTAAAAACAAACTAAAAACTACTTCCAAAAATATTCAGCTTTGATATTAATGAGTTTTTTGGGTTCATTGAGAACATGGTTGTTGTTCAATAATAACATTAATCCTCAAAAATACAACTTGCCTAATAATTCTGCACTCCCTGTATATAGTTTATGGATGAAAGGGCCTAGACTGATTTATACACAGCTGATTATCTCTATGTTCAAATACTATGTTAGTACTGTGACTTTGGTATTATGCAAAGTTGTAAGCACTCTTTATACATTTTCGGCGCTGTCTAGGATCATAGGTATCCAAATAAAGTTATTTTTCTGATATAAGCAAAGGGGTGTTAAGCACTCAAAGGATACATAAATAAAAAGTCAATAGTACATTTTTTAGTTATGTGTAAGAAAGAAAGGGTGGTAATCATGGCCGGATTATCCAATAGACAAATGTAAAAAATAAAATAAATCAGTGAATTCTAGCTGCCCCTTGCAGGAATCCCCTGCTGATTTGGTGTGTGTGTATATTGGAGGGGGGGGGGGGGGGGGGGGTCTATGTGTGGCTCTTAATATATATATATTATTATTTAATCCCCGCTTCCTGTTCTGAAGAGAATAGTCTGGGCTGAAATGCTCACGTGTGCAATTGCGCCTACATTTCTAAAAAGGGAGAAAAGGATGCAAATCTCCTCGCTCTAGCTTGGGGAAAGCAGCAATGGAATCTCTGTTGAACTAACAGGGCTCAGTGATGAAAACCAAGACCTTGTATCAGTTAAGGAGGGAGGTGAGTTTGAGAGAGATGAAGAGGATATTCAGCACTTGGAAATACATCTAGGTGAAATTCATAAAAATAATTAACAATGTTTTGGGGCAGATTTGGTCAATTTCTGTTGGAATAAGTTTTCTCCATAACATTTTTATTTACGGTAATTTGATATGTGAAAATTTTAAACAGCAGCAAGCTGCACTATCTGTAAGCCTTCGTATTCCAATGTATTTCTCCTTACTATTATATCCGGTCCACTTATAAATTCATAGTTAATTGCAATCCAAATACTTCCTCACAGTACATCACCTATCCCCTCAATGTGTAATTATCAGAACCTGGACCTTACATGTTAATTCACCCACATGCCTTGCCAAATATCAGCACCTACATCAAGTGAAACAGAACTCCTGGCTGTGTCCTTAGGCTGATCAGGCAACATTTTGGAACATGGAGGATCATTGACCACCATAACTCTAATTCTAAATTATTTATTTTCCCTCATATACCGACATACACATGGTCTTGAGCATGTTAGATTCACACAATTTGCTTTGCATGCGTTAATTCTTGGTAATTACCAATCCTACTCCATTGCACTTCGCTCTCTGAACATGATTGCTAATGGCTCTACCTTAGCATAAAAGCATCTCACTAAGAAACCATTCACTAAACCTAATCAGCCATTCAGGAAACTCTGAAATATTGTCAACATGCTGTGACCATGTTGTGAACATGTGACCATGCAAACCTCAACTAACATAACCATACCACTATTTCTGACTTAATAATAGCCCTAAGATATTGTAATATATAATTTACAATGCAAAACTGTGCAAGATCAAACCCAATAGTTTCACTACAGTGTGCAGTGACATATAAAGTCAATTTAGAGTAAAATACTTTCATGGGTGGGGTGTGGCTGGCTGTACTAGGGAGCGGTCGCATGCAGCTTCAGCTCCACAGCATATACTAATAAAATAGCCTTTTGTATTTGGCTAATTATGCTACAATTGGCTAATATATTTATAGTTTATCTCCAGAGGACCAGCGGTACCAGTAGGATAGCTGCTGCCTTATAAGTCAGAGTGGAACTGGGATTTCTGTGGGCTTAGTGGGCGAGACCCAGGCTAGGCTGCCATCTTGCCTGGGCCTGCTTGTACTTCCCCAGGTTGGGCGGGCCTCCCACAGCCCTGAGAGCTAACCACAGGAGACCCACGTAGAAACTCCTGGCAGATGAAGCACACCCCAGCCGGCATCCACACAGGCTCAGCGAGGCCCAAGCTTGTAAAAGCAGCCCGTGCAGTGCAGAGGGCCCAGACGGAGGTGCTGGTGCTGCATGAGAACCCAGCTTGCTTAAGCCCACCAGATGTCGGCAGAGTAAGCAGTGGAGGCGCAGCAGTCACCCCAGGCTGGGGGGGGGGGGTCTACAGTGTGGGCCTCTTGGAGGATCTTGAGATCAGGCAACGGCCTACAGTGTGGGGAGCAGCACTGAGGACATCCCCTATTCTCTTTCAGTACCCTGGAGTACTGTCAAGCCTCAAAGGGACTGGTCACTGGATCACAGCACGTATTAAAAGAGGGGGCCAGGTTGAGGGAGACATCTCATGCCCCCCAGGGATTGTAACCCATGCTAGGAGGGCTTGTTTCCTAGTGTGCCCCTGGGCATGCCATACACCTTGCGCTAACTAAATAAGGACTGTACCTAGTCTTGAAAGCTTTTACCTGGAACCCACACCTTGGTACAGCCAGATAATTTTTAATGGTCTGGGCCTCCCAATATTGACTTTATTGCTAATGGAAAGGGTCACAGACTCTTGCCCCTACTATCCAGGTCTGATTAAGACTGTCCTTGGACTGTAATTGGGGGCTCTACAAAGTATTGATAATTGTGCTATAATCCTCATGCATATTAACCCCTTAGACGGCCAGAATCCTGCTTACTGGAATATGCAACTGTATGTTTTTTTTGCTTCATTCTTTAGCCTTTGGTATCTTTTTTGAGAGACTGTCAGCAATACAGTGGACATCATTGAAGCAGATACACTCATAGGGTGGGGCTACTGACAAAAACAAGGGGCTATTTTAGAGTCTGCTGACACACCCTTGTGAGTTTAAGAATAACATTAAACTAAAAGCAATTATAGAGGTAGAACAGAGCAACACACACCCAGTGGTGACTTCTATAAAGCTCATGCATAGTTTAATTGAGCAAACAGCAGATTATCCCAAATGACAGTACTGTCTGTACTGCATAGCATATAGCTACAAGAAAAGATTAATAAGACCATTAAGAAATTAACCATTAAAGCTCACTTTAAATAAAAGCATATTAATGTAATTAACTGTAATTTGCTGTAAGCTCACTTCACGTTTAGGAACCATTGGACTTGTTTACCTGTACATAGAATAGCCCGGTGACACCAATAACTTTGAGATCTCCTTAGTTGTAGGGGCACTAAGGACTAATGCTAGACATGTGGCCTGTGAGCTTTTCAGTCCACTCATCCCTCTCTCAAATGGAACAACAACCTTGAGAAGGCCCGGTCCAAGGGGCCCAAGCCCGGCAGGGAGAGTTTGTTGAATAGATAATCTTATTTTGTCAATGTGAGCTACCCAGAATTCTAGGGTAAAAAATTATAGCATCTCCCCGAACGCTAATCAATATCTTTACTTTAGGAGTTATTTTTATCTGACATCAGCAACTTTATACATATACCTCATTATGGGCAAAACTAAGAGAAATTTGGTGACTCGCAGTATACTGGAACATTTTCCCTCAATGACTACTAGATGCTCCCATCCTCCCGAATCTGTCTCAGGTACTTCCGATATTGCTGAGGGCCTGCAACAAAGCAATCTTAAAAACACTAATCTATCCCAGGATTCTAAAACCTGGTTTAAGTCATTCTTAAAACTCAGCTTTCACAAGCGGTTAATGTTCTTCAAAAAGATATACATGACCTGGGACAAAGGACACATATGTTGGAAACAACAATGGATCAGGATGTGAAAACCCAAACCCATGATAGATTAGACATTGATACGAATGCTCAGAAAATCGCATCCCTTGAGTTGAAGCTAGAAGACCTAGAAAATAGGTCAAGGAGATTTAACTCAGATTTATGGGGATTCCTCCAGCTATAACGGACTTTGCACCATACCTGATGTCTGTTCTCAAAACCATCATGCCCGATACCCCAGAAACTGAGGTATTTATAGAAAGGGCACACAGAGAGCTAGGGGCAACTGCAAATCCCAATGTCCTAAAGGATCTCATAGTTCACTTTGGGAGGCAACAAACCAGGGATAAACTACTACTTTCACCTGGAGGCGGTAATAGAATCCAAGGCCCAGATGGGGCTGTTATACAAATATACGCAGACCTTGCTCCATCAACATTATTGAAGCGTAGAGAGATGAGACCGGCTCTGCATATTCTCATTCAACATACGATTCCCTATAGGTGGGGATTTCCATTTAGCTTAGAATTCTCAGCTAAAGGAGCCACCTTGCCAAATTAAAACTAGTAGACACCTGGAGGGAGCTTTTTATTCATATCCTCATGATTCATACTCGAGGATAGATTATATATTTCTGGATTCATCCCTATTAGAACAAACGAAAAACACTGAGATAATCCCCTGTACATGGTCAGACCACTCCATAGTTAAAATTGTGTTAGTTTTAAAGATGGAAAACAAACCCCTGTATTCCTGGCATATAAATGACATGTTATTGGCCGACCCATTAGTGAGGGACCGAATTATACAGGAATTAAAACTACTTTGTTAGTAATCTTGAACGGAATACAGGAATAGGCTGGGTATGGGCGGCGCATAAAGTGTACATTAGGGGGGCCTGAATCAATCTAGCCTCAGAATATAAGAAAAAGCATAAATTACAAGAAGTTAATCTCACTTCAGGACTGAAGAGGTTAGAGTAGGTTAACCAATAGCGCCCCACTCCCTCAAACAGGATCAGGATAGATAAGCTAAGAGCAGAAATAGATATTATTTTCCCAGAGAAAACAGAAAACGCTATCCATTGGACTCAGCATAGATTTTATCACAAGGCAAACAAGCCAGACTCACTTTTAGCAAGGAAGGTTGATCAACTAAAAACTCCCCAGGGGAAATTACATCTAATCCATCTAAAATACAAGAGATATTCTGTGCATTTTATGAAAAATGATATGCGTCACCAACAGCTGCGGATTAATATGGAATACACAGGTTCTTAAGCTCTTTAGTCTTGCCACAACTGACGGAGGAGAACCTGAATCATTTAAATAAGGAAATTACCCTAGATGAGGTCCGAGACACCATCCTCAGCTCTAAGGTAGGCAAGGCTCCAGGCCCTGATGGGTTCACAAATTTATACTACAAAAAATGTGTAAACCAATTAGCCCCACATCTTACAACCCTATACAATGCAATAATGGAGGGTCAGCAGCTTCGTCCAGAGCTAAATCTTGCAGAGATTGTCCTCTTCCCCAAAGAGGGAAGGGACCACCTTGAA
Organism: Discoglossus pictus; assembly: GCA_027410445.1. NCBI lineage: Eukaryota > Metazoa > Chordata > Amphibia > Anura > Alytidae > Discoglossus > Discoglossus pictus. The sequence continues at coordinate 55,745,226 of CM050166.1, forward strand.
GCTAAAAATTATAGGCCAATTTCACTATTGAAATGTGATATAAACATTTTGGCCAAAATCATGGCTGACAGGATATCAGACTTTTTACCATCCCTAATCCATAATGATCAAGTGGGGTTCATCCCGGGTAGGCAGGCAGGGGATAATATATGCAAGATTCTGAATCTGAAGCATCATGTGAAGCTTCACAAACTGTTGGCCTGCTTGCTTGCCCTGGATGTGGAGAAAGCATTTGACTTATTAATTTGATTCAAACTTATTACACTGCTCCCAAAGCTAATTTAAAAGTTCTAGGCCGTGTTAGGCCGGTACTCCACATCCAGCGCGGAATAAGACAGGGATGCACTCTATTCCAGCTTCTATTTGCCCTGGCCATAGAGCCACTTGCACAGATAAGAGTAACCTCAGATATCAAAGGCATTCAGATAGGGCTTCAACAGTTTAAAGTTTCACTATTTGCAGATGACCTGTTATGCTCTTTCTTGGATCCAGGGAGGTCGGTCCCAGCTTGGATGCAAATTTTAGACAAGTTTGGAGTCGTCTCTGGTTTAAATATTGATATAGAAAAAACAGAAGCTCTTGCTCTTGACATTCACTTGGCCCACAAAATACATTAAATACTTGGGGATAAATTTAACGCCTAAAATAGCAGACATTTACAACGCCAGTTATAAACCACTATATTGCCTATTTAAAAAAGACTTGGTCTAAAGCTCACATTTCGTGGTTGGGTAGGATTATTACTGGGAAGATGAATATCTTACCCAGTCTGATGTACCTATTTAGAACTCTACCCATCCCTATTAATATGAGAGAAATGTCAAGTTTCCAAAGGTTAGTTTTTTATTTTATTTGGCAAGGTGGCTCTGCCAGGGTCCCCAAATCAATAATGTATAGACACAAAACAAAAGGGGTATTATCATGCCCTAACTTCAAACTCTATTATAGGGCAACACAACTGACCTTCGTCCCCTTGGCACACTCATTATTCTTGCATCCGGCTTGGAAATTTGTTGAGAATTGGGGCATGCACTCATTCTCGTGGGATACAGATGTATGCCAATCCACCAGCTCTGCTACGAAACTCTCCAAACCCAATGGTTAAATATACAATATCATGTGTAACGTGGGCACATCGCCACTCTTCGCTTTTCCCCAAATCACCTTATCTAACTTCTGTATTTACACATCCTCAAGCCCCTTCAGATATCACATGGCTCAATATTGGTGGAGATCAAACAACCTAGATAGGTTGGGTAAAGGAAGGTCGAATTATCACATTTGAGGAATTAAGGGATAATTATGCTCTCCCCCTTCATTAGCATTACAAATATTGCAGATTGAGCCATTTTGTTTACACAATGAGTCGTTCAATAGGTATGCCCAAACATAACAGGTTCTCAAAGATTTGTGGAGAGGCTCCTCTGACTAAGGGAATGATAAGTGATAAATTCCCTTCAGAGAAAACTAAAGTTAAATACATTAGGGAGTGGGAAAAAGATCTGGCACTTCAATGGGAACCTAAAAAATGGGAAGACTCATGGTCCAATATTTTTAGGGGTTCCTTAAATTATAGTGTGTTGGAAACTTTTATTAAGGTCCTCCATAAAGTGCATATCACCCCGGATAGGCTAGCTAAGTGGATAAGGTCGGAGAGATCAAGATGTTTTAGGAGTTGTCCCGATATGGGTACCTTTTTACACATTTGGTGGAGTTGTAGGATAGTGCAGCAATTATGGAAAGAAGGGGGAGACCTGCTGGCAGTTATTTTCAAGCAATCGTTTAGGCTAGCAGCGGAGAACTGCCTGCTGCGGACCCCTATTACTACACTACCGCCCTCCCAGAATAAACTCATACAGTATATCATGCTGCCTACAAAAAGCCATATAGCTTATAAGTGGAAATCAAACTCTTTAGACATAGGGGCGGACACAATACCTAAATTCCTTGAGATATGGGGCCCCTGGATAATATAGGCGGGCATTTGGGTTCTTCCAAAATCCTAGATGTCCCGACTATTCTGGGGGACCATGGAGGAAACTTGATTTAGTAAGTAAATGTGCCTAATATTGAAAAATTCCATGCAGTATAGATAGGACCTGGTTATTACTTTTGACAGTTTTTGATTTAAATTGTCTAGGTTAAGTTATTCTTTTTTTTTTTTCTCCTTATGTTTACGGGAGATCCCCTATCACATATATAGTTGTGAGCGTACGAGTTGTTGCTAACGCTTGCGGGCTCGCACAGCGAGCTGCAGCCCTCGCATAGCGAGGGCTGCGGGCGAGGGCCTCAGTTGCTGGCATGGTGCGTCGAAGGCGCTCCTTGCCAGCAACTGCGACCCTCGCAAACTTTACGTTGCAACGGGCTCGCACAGCGAGCTGCGGCCCTCGCATAGCGAGGGCTGCGGGCGAGGGCCTTAGTTGCTGGCATGGTGCGTCGAAGAGATAGAGGGAAGCAATATATCCGTACTTTCAATACTGAATGGTACAAGAAGAACGACTGGCTTTCTGGAAGCATTTCTAGGAAGTCCTTATATTGTTTCCCATGCATCCTATTTGGTGGTGACGCTGCTTGGACCAAAACTGGAGTGACTGACGTCAAACATCTAGCTGATAAATTGGCGAAACACAAAAGTTCTAAAGCTCACTTGGATAACAGGATCAAGTTTGAGATGCTTGGACAGGCGAACATTGCTGTTCAACTGGACCAAGAATACCAAGTCAGCATTCAAAAACACAACGAAGAAGTGGCTAAGAACAGGTACATCCTTTCCAAGATAATTGATTGTGTTCGCTTTTGTGGCGCTTTTGAACTGGCATTAAGAGGACACGACGAGAGTGAAACATCGCTAAATCCAGGAGTGTTTAGAGGCCTGGTGGATTTGGTTGGCAGTATCGATAGTGCAATGCAACAGCATTTGAAGACTGCAACTGTGTTTAAGGGCACGTCCAAAACCGTGCAGAATGAGCTACTGGACTGCATGCATGAAGTTATTAAGGAAGTGATTCACCAAGAGCTTAAGGAAGCCCAGTTTTTGGCAATCCAAGCGGATGAAACAACCGATATTTCCGCTAGGACACAGTGCGTTGTAGTATATCGCTACATTGACAAGAAGCATCAAGTGGTGGAAAGATTTGATGGCTTCACGGAAATGAAATCAACGGATGCAGACTCGATTGCTGCTGTTGTGCTGGAAACACTGAATACTGTTCTCCCAGAGCCAGAAGACAAGATGAAACTCATAGCTCAAAGCTACGATGGTGCCAGTGTGATGCTTGGAGATCAAGGAGGAGTTCAAAGAAAAATAAAAGACGTGTACCCGAACGCACACTACGTCCATTGCTATGCTCACCAACTGAACCTAATAATGGAGAAAGCAGTTTCAAGGATTGGAAGAGTTCGAGTATTTTTTTCCAACATAGGCGGCATACCATCTTTTTTTTCACGCTCTCCAAAAAGGACTGGAGTTCTGGATGAGGTAGTTGGTAGAAGACTTCCAAGAGGTGCACCCACATGATGGAACTTCAACGTTAGGACCGTGAACGTGATCTACGAGAACAGAGATGCGCTACTTGAGTGTTTCCAGACAATTGAAGCATGTCTAAACTTTGATCCAACATGTATACGTGAAGCCGCAGGTTTCATTGGAATGCTGGAAGACAGGGAGTTCCTTTACTTCCTTAAATTATTTCATTTAATAATGCCACATGTTGACATCCTCTATAGTCAGCTTCAGAAGCGAGACACGGATACTGTTTATATCAAAAAAGTCACAGAAGACTTTGTCGCCAGCATCCAGAAAATCCGTAATTCTGTTGAAGAGATAGAAGCAAGTTTGCCGAGCGATGTAACAGTCAACAGACGGAGTGCGGAGATCTCAACCTTGAGACAACTTTCAAGAGAGGTATGTGACATAGTGGTGGTTCATGCAAAAGAACGTTTTTTATTTTCAAATCACCTAGTCAGTGCCAAACTTGTTCAAAGTGACTTGTATAAAACCCATGACACTTGCTTTCCAACCCAAGCTCTGGAAGACACCGTGCAAGCATATCCAATACTGAAGAAGTAACAATTACGCACTGAGCTGTCACTTCTGTATGGGAAGACAGATTTTCATGCTTGTACAAGTGCTGTTGCTCTGCACAATTTAATCTGCAGAATGATTTCACAGAGACAGTGAAATTATTAAGAATCCTGATTACAACACCGATGATCACTGCAGAATCAGAAAGATGCTTCTCCACATTGAAGAGGATCAAAACCTTTTTTTTTTTCCATAAAGTTTTTATTAGGGATAATCAAGAAAAACTTGTACAAAAATAAGCACAGTCTATAAAACATAATTTCACATGTCAAGAAAGGATAATTACTATCCTAAGCAACTGCTTCTCTTTGTTGAATTATTCCTTAATATAATTTTAACGTTTTCAGTGCACAAATTGGTATAAATAAACAATCGTGTTACAATCAATATATTCTACGAACATATATGAAAAGAGAAAAGGAGAAATAGAGAAAGAGGAAGAAGTGAAGAAAAGAAGAGAAAAATAAACAAATAACCAAAAAAATGAAGAAGTAAAAGGAAAAGAGCAAATAGTAGACAATTGCTTCCCATCAGCTCTTCCACTTCAGAAGGTCAGGATTTGACTATAACGTGGCCTTTTCAGTTCCTGTGCTACCCAATCCTAGTTTTACTGTCGTTACCTTTCGTCCGAAGAAGCCTCCAGTGTCCTCTCCCGCTCCGCCTGTTCCAGTCCGCCCCCCGCTCCACTCCTCTTCCAATTGTAAAGAGCCTCCCTAGCAAAAATTAAACTCGTCCCCCCACTACCTATGAAATGCAGTCGGGGGAGGAGATCCAGGGTCCCCATATTTCCAAAAACTTTTGATGTGTGTCCAATAGTGTATGAGTCATTCTCTCGTGTATAAATAGGAAGTTTATTTTGTTCTTGATTTCCTGGAAGTTAATGGAGTTGTCCTTCCACCTTCTAGCTATGATGTTTTTTACTGCCAGGTAAATCAGTTGTGTCAATTTATTGCCTACCCCTCCTAGTTCCTTATAATTCCTGCCTAAGAGACATGTCGCTATGGAAGGTTTAAGTGGGATACTAAATAATCTTGAAATTAGATCAGCCGCTCTAGCCCAGGTATCAGAGACTAAAGGACATTTCCACCACGCGTGAATGAAGTCCCCTCGTTCCTGACATCCCCTAAAACATTTATCCGAGTTTGTAGGCACAATTCTATTTAGTCTAGCGGGGGTCATATATGCCCTATGTAGGATTTTCAGCGAGGTTTCCAACAAGCTATAATTAAGGGACCCTTTAGAAAGGCTAGAGAAAGCTTTAGACCAGGAGGGCTCATCCCAGGTCTGTTCCAAGTCCAGCTCCCACCTCAGCATAAAGGAAGGCTTTGGTGTATCCACGGGGGGGGGGGGCATTAATTATGTTATATATTGCTCCCAGTGTACCCTTAGTGAGGGCTGAGTGTTTGCAAACTGTGGTGAGCCAGGAGTCTTTAGGCGGGCCAAATTCCCTGAGAACTTCTTCCACCCAGTGCCTGATTTTAATATAGTTAAATATTTCCGTATCCGGAAACTCCCTCCCTCTGCAAACTGTTCCTAGAGAAATAATCTTCCCCCCTTCCAGCCATGAGCCTAATTTATCTAATTTGTGCAAAGTCCAAAAATGTTTAGAGTTAGAAGACAGGGTAGCCGAGAGAGTGGGAGAAGTGAAAATCGAGGTGAGAGGAGTTACCGGGTATGCTAGATTGTGGGTTTTCTTGGCCCAGTTCCAGATTTTTAAAGTAAATTTAGTGATTGGATTACTTATGTAAGAACTAAGAGTATTCGAATTTGGTGCCCATAGGATAGTACCCCACGTGAGGGGGGGCATTTGTGCCTCCTCTATGAAATCCCAATTAGGCTGGAGGGAAGTGGAATGTGCCAGAGGAATAAAGGCCAGTTGTGCCGCTCTGAAATAGCTAGAGAAATTCGGGCATGAGAGACCTCCCTTGGATTTATGTCTATACATGACCTTCCTCGCTATTTTCGGGGGTCTATTCCTCCAGATGAACTTGAACACCAGGGACTGAAAGCGAGCTAATTCCGAGTTATTTACTTGAACAGGAAGGGTTCTGGCTAGGTACAGGAGCCTCGGAAGGATGTTCATCTTCACCGAGGTTATCCGACCCGTCCAAGAAATATGCCTCCTCATCCAAATGTTCAAGTCCCTCTGAAGAACCCTGAAGAGGGGGGGGAAGTTGGCCTTATAAATTCCCGCTAAAGAACTAGTAATATTTATCCCCAAGTAGCGAATATGATTGGCCGGCCAAATAAACTTATGGCATGATTTTAACTGGGACAGAGTATCTGAGGGTATGCCTATGCCTAGTGCCTCCGTTTTGTCCTGGTTTAATCTAAGTCCAGAAAGTGAGCTAAATAAACCTATTGTGTCCAGCAGAGCTTCAATAGAGGGGCCAGGGTTAGTAAGAGTACATAATAGATCGTCAGCAAATAAGGAGCACTTTAAATGCTGGTTTCCCACTCGCAGCCCCTCTATAGAGGAATTTGCCCTAATCGCTTGAGCCAGCGGCTCTATTGCAAGGGCAAAAAGGAGAGGGGAAAGAGGGCATCCTTGCCTCGTTCCACGCCCTATCTCTATAACCGCCTTCTGGAAGCCCGGGAGTTTTAAGTTAGCTTTGGGAAGATTGTAATAGGTGCGAAGCAGGTTTAAAAATTGGCCTTGGAACCCAAATTTATCCAGAGCGGCATATAAGAAAGGCCATTCTAGGGTATCGAAGGCCTTCTCTATGTCCAATGCGAGCAGGCAAACCGGGGTGTTTCTATGTCTAGCCAAGTGGATGATGTTTAGGGTCCTTCTAACATTATCACGTGTCTGCCTGTATGTGATGAAGCCAGATTGGTCCTTGTGAATCAGGGAGGGCAAAAAGACAGAAATCCTTTGTGAGAATATTTTAGCAAGGAGTTTGATATCCCCATTAAGGAGCAAGATCGGTCTGTAATTCTTTGCCTCCTTTGGGTCCCTACCTTCCTTGGGGAAAAGGGTCAGATCCGCGAAATTAAGTTCTGGGGGCATTGGGTCCCCTTTCAAAATTGTGTTGAACAGGCTGCATAAATGTGGGGACAAAATGTCCGAAAACTTTTTATAATAAATGTTAGTAAAGCCATCAGGGCCGGGAGATTTCCCCATTTTTAGGTCTTTGATTGCCTTCCTAACCTCCTCTACCGATACCTCTTTGTTTAGGTTAAGAAGATCCGACTCTGATATTCTAGGCAAATCTAAGGAATTCAAGTAGGAATTAATAGCGTTCTCTGGAGGGGAGTTGTGGGAGGAGTAAATGTGCTGGTAAAATTCCCTAAAAGTCTTTTGTATCTCATTTTGGCTAAACGTGAGTACTCCCTCTTTGGTTCTAATTTGAGAGATTTTGGACTGAGAGTACCTTGCCCTCAGACTTTTTGCCAATAATTTGTCTGGTTTATTCGCTTTAGCATAGAAAAGGTGCTGCGTTCTTCTCAGGGCTTTATCTGTTCTAATAGATAAAATACCATCTAGCTCCAGCCTAGCATTGTCAATTTGGTCTCTTAACGAGAAAGAAGGGGAAATTTGATTCTGTTTCTCTAATTGAGCTAAATTTTTAACGAGATTTTCCTCAGTTAGTCGAATTGCTTTTTTATGTTGTGAAGTCAATTTAATGCATGTACCCCTAATATAAGCCTTATGGGCCACCCAGACCCAACCTGGCGAAGTTTCCCCACCCGCATTGGACACAAAGTAGGCTGCCAGTTCAGAAGTAATTTGTTCCTGGTATGTGGGTATTGAGAGCAAATATTCATTTAATTTCCAGGAGAAAGGTAGTCTGGATTGGGATCCCAGGTCAACCTCCAAGGAGACTGCAGCGTGGTCCGACCACGTGCAGGGAACAATATCTGCCTTATCCGAGCTGTCAAAAAGTGAGGTACTAATAAGAAGGGCGTCAATACGGGAGTAGGACTTATGGGTGGGGGAGAAGAAGGTGTACTCTCTACATTTCGGGTGGTGGCCCCTCCAAGCATCCACCAGGTCTAAAGAATGGAGCAGTTTTTTAATCTGTTTAATCCTCTTAGAAAGCGGATGTGCTTAGATACGGTGGATTTATCCAAGCTCTGGTCTAAGACCAAATTTAGGTCTCCCCCTATTAACAATTTCCCCCCCCTCCCCCCCCCTCCAGTGTCTTTAAAAGTCTAATCAGCGCTTTGTGTGGGGCAATGGTGGGGGCGTAGAAAGAGATAAGCGACGTAGGGGTACCCAAGACCTTTCCTTTCAAGATAATATAATACCCTTCCCTGTCTATAATTTTGGAATCTAGCTGGAACTGAAAATCCTTGTGCAAAAGGATCGCAACTCCCTCTTTTTTTGAAGCCTGGGTGGTGCAAAAAAATTGGGGATAATCTTTGTTCAGGTAGGCAGGAGTTTTATTCTTAGCAAAATGGGTTTCCTGGAGGAAGATAATGCTAGATTTGTGGGTTTTTTATAATACAAAAAAGCCTTCCTACGCTTGAAGGGGGAGTTAAACCCTTTTACATTGTGGGTGAGTATCTTTGTGGGAGATGTCATGGGTGTGCTGTTGGTGTAAGCATGTGTATAGCTAATGGCCACGTACCTTTAGTAGCGGCTGAACAGGATGAAGTGAGGAGCGGTTTTCCCAGGCCAGGGCGAGGAGGAGTTGGAGGGTCCTGTCGGATCTCCTTGGACAGAGCTGATCTGCTGAAGACGAAAGTGGGAGCAAAAAGACAAGAGTTAGTTGGGTTTAGCAGAGTTAGCCAGCATATTCTAAAGCCATTACTTAAGGGAAGTAGCTCCCTATCAAGTCTGCTCTGTAATAGTCCCATTAGACCTAGCCATCCGCCCAGCGGACATAAAACTGGCTTTACCATAGATTGGAACATATAATACCTCTCCGGGCCTACTGCCCCAGGGTAGAGTGAGAAGCAAGAGAGAGTGAGTAGAGAGAGAAGTAGCTTGTGGGGCCAAGGCTTTGTGGGGATCAGAAAGTAGAGAAAAGAAGCAATTAGCCTGCTCAAGTCTATCAGAGGGAAGAAGAAGAAGGTGAAAGCAAGGAGACAAAGAGAAAAAATACAATTTACCATTGTGCAATTCCAAACTTAATGAACAAGTCTAGCCCGACCTAGATCTAACCGTTTTCCTCAAATCTAATCTATATCCGTCTAAATCCTAGCCGGTAGGGGTATTAAGATAAGGCTAAAAATATTTTTGGATGAACCTTGCTGGGCATGGAGACTCTTAACTATAACTTGGGATGAAACATCCCTTATCTTAGATATTGCTGGCGCTACAGCCCTTCTTATATCTGTTGTTCTCTTTAAAAGCTCTGAAGCTATTACCTTAATCTAAGGTAGTTAGACCTGCTCAGGGGAAAAAACAAACATGAAACAAGCATATAAGAGACAATCAACATAGTTATAAAACATGGTAAGTAAAACAAGAGTCCTGTGGCAAAGTCTCTGTCATAGAGGGGAAAATGTGCCTCTATAGGCCGTCCCCTTGTCTGGCTCCTAGAGTCAAGTAGCCCCGGCCTCCAGATCCTGCCTCGGTCTTTGAGAGACTATTTGGGGAGTTGGGTCAACTGTCCTCTTCTGTTTGGAGGAAGGAGTCCACTGTCTCTGGGGGAGGGGGAGAGGCAGAGGGGCTCCCTGTGTCCGGGCTGTTGCTCCAGTGGCCAGGTTCAGTCTCTGAAGAAGATCCAGGCATTCCTCCAAGGAACGCACGGAATGGGATGCGCCACTATGAGAGAACGTAAGGGCAAAAGGAAAACCCCATCTGTACCTGATGCCATGCTGAATAAGAATCTCCAGAGCAGGCTTCATCTGTCTCCCTTTTTGTAGGGTTGGAGGAGAAAGGTCTGCAAAGAACTGCAAAGAGTATTCGTCGGGGCCCTGGATGGTTGTCATTTTACGGGTGGTTGCAAGAATTAAGTCTCTGGATTGCTGACGGAGTAGTCTCACTATTATGTCCTTTGGCAAATCAGGGTTTTTATTTCCACCCAGGGCCCTGTGGGCTCGCTCTACTTCCCAAATGTGATCCGGAAAGCCTACCAGGATCTGGTCTATAGTGGCTTTGAGATATCGGGGTAGATCAATTATTGCAGTTGGAACCCCTCTTATCCGGATATTGAATCTTCGAGAGCGATTCTCCAAGTCTTCCAGTTTGTCTTCAAGGGAAGTGATGCGAGAGGTATTCTCCCCAATGGCACTCCTATCTTTTTCCAGGGCCTCCACTACTTGATCCATTGACTCCTCCAAAATATTGGTCCGCTGCCCAATGTCATGCAGTTCTTTTTGTAGAGCCGTGACTGCTCTATTGATATGGGACTCTAGAAAGGCCTCAAACTTTGCCATAGAATTGTCAGCAATGTTGACCTCCGGGTGTACGGCCTCTGAAACCGAATCAGAGTCAGATTGGTCCAGATGTTCCGGGCAAGAAGTTTGCGTAGATGTCTGTGGGGCCCCGGCTATCTTGACATGCTCCTCAATTTTTTTAGAAGGCAGGGCTTTCTTGTTTTTTCCCATCTTGCCTGTGATTTTGGCTCGCCGTATATTAGCTGTGATGTTGTTGCAAAATCTTGGTCAGGAAACAAGGCACGGACTCCAGTAGCACCCCTCACAAGGCCCAAGCTGGCTGTTCTCTCAGAGTTGCAAAAAAAAAAAAAAAAAGAAGTCAGATCATACTCAGAAGTATGCTTAGCCCCTACCGGCCAGCTCCATTCACTGCATTAGCAAGCTCCTTCCAGATTGCAGGGCGGCAGAGAGGTAAGTTTTGAGAAATTCAGGCCGCACTGTGGCAGAGGCGCCACTAGATGGCAGTGTCGCTCTCCAGGCTAGAGACAAGGTTGTTGTTTTGCTGAGAAACACTCCTAGGGTGCGTCAGGCAATAAAAAAAAAACCTGAAGCACAGGTTAGTCAATGAGAAAAGTTCAGCACAAAAGTAACCCAGCTCCAAAAAGCCTAACCAAGCATTCAGTCTCTCAGTTCTTATATGCCACACTCCTCTTCATTACCCCTCTCTCCCCTGCTGTTGGTTTCAGGAGAGTAAGACAGGGTATGAGCTAGAGAAATATCTTTAGGGGCTCTCAGAACTGCTGCTGTCAGTGGCCAGGCAGCCAGGATACCCCTAGAGGGCCTTGGGGTGCAGAGTTTCTGCTCTTCCTCCTCCTTCCCTCACTCCTTCCCCCAGCACTCAACAGGGGCCACCAGGCACAGGGCCAGGTTCCCTTCTTACCCCCTGACGGTCCTCTGGGTTCCCGGCTCCTGTCCCGGTCCTCCAGTGTGGCTGGGGGGGTAGATGCAGCCTCTTGGCGCCCTACTTAGCCCTGGCGTGCTTCCAAGCTCTGGCTCCTGGCTTCTGGTGGCGGCCAATCCGCCACCGCGTCCCCTGCTGCTGCCTCCGGTACTCACTCTCCCTGGCACAGGGCGTCTGTCAGCCTCACCTGCACCCCCCTGTGCTGGTATACGGGGGAGAGCTAGAAGGGGTCTGGGGGGAGTTCTGCGTTGCAAGGCCCCGACAGGCCTCGTTGCCGGATCCTCCCGACGGGGTATCCGGAGGTAGGGGGAACGCTCCCAGATAGACTCTGGAGGTGGGGGAGCCTCCTCTGGGGATCACTGCAGCTTTAGCTGCCGAATAAGGCCACTTTGGAAGCCTTTTTTAGTAGGCCAACACGGAGCTCCAGCTCAACGCGTCCTCTCGCTTTGGCTTCTTAGCCACGCCCCCGATCAAAACCTTTTTAAGAAGCACCATGTCCCTGGAGCGGTTGAATGCATTGGCGACGCTCTCAATGGAAAAGCAACTGATTTCCGAGATCCCAGACTTCAATGAAAAGACCATTGAGAAGTTTTGTTCTTTTAAAGATCGCTGTGCAAAATTTAAATACAAGTGATTGAAGCAAAGAAGAATGCATACCCCCAGTGTGTGCAAAGAGAAACTGCGTTAAGCAGCACTACCTCACTACCAAACATAACTAGTGGTAAGTAAAGTATGAACGGTGTGTGGGTGTGCATATGGAAGGAGCTATGAAAGGTGTGTGCATGGTCAGTAACAATTGTTGAAGCCTTGGAGTGGTTTGAAGGAATTGGAGGCACTTCCAAGGGTAGCTGTCACTTCTGTACGAGAAGCCAGAATTTCATGTCTGTACAAGTGCTGTTGCTCTGCACCAACTTTACCATCAATTTAATGTGCATAATGATTTCACAGAGACAGTGAAGCTATAAGGAATCCTCCTTACAACATCGAAGACGACTGCAGAATCAGAAAGATGCTTCTCCACATTGAAGAGGATAAAAAGGTATTTAAGAAGCACCATGGCCCTGGAGCGGTTGAATGCATTGGTTTGAAGGAATTGGAGGCACTTCCAAGGGTAGCTGTCACTTCTGTACGAGAAGTCAGAATTTCATGTCTGTACGAGTGCTGTTGCTCTGCACCAACTTTACCATCAATTTAATCTGCATAATGATTTCACAGAGACAGTGAAGCTATAAGGAATCCTGCTTACAACAACGAAGACTACTGCAGAATCAGAAAGATGCTTCTCCACATTGAAGAGGATAAAAAGGTATTTAAGAAGCACCATGGCCCTGGAGCGGTTGAATGCATTGGTTTGAAGGAATTGGAGGCACCTTCAAGGGTACGTAAAGTTCTCAGAAATGGCACCACCGAACTACAAAAAATAACTAGTGGTAAGTAAAGTATGAATGGTGTGTGGGTGTGCATATGGAAGGAGATATGAAAGGTGTGTGAATGGTCAGTAAGGAGATATGAAAGGTGTGTGAATGGTCAATAAGGAGATATGAAAGGTGTGTGAATGGTCAGTAACAATTGTTGAAGCCTTGGCGTGTCGTTACTGCTCATATGGTTATCCATATGCTTATTCAACGTGTTTGTTTGACATTGATTATTGTGTTGTCTAAACAGAAGTGAAATGTTGTTGTTTTCTTGAATCCCAAGATCCACTGGTTTGGGCCTATACAGTGCTGATTGGTCTTTTAAGGTATGTTTGGGGCCTATGGTCACACTTGGTCTTCTAAGGTATGTTTGGGGGCTATATAGTTCCACTTGGTCTTCTAATGTATGTTTGGGGCCTATGGTCACACTTGGTCTTCTAAGGTATGTTTGAGGCCTATATGGTCACACTTGGTCTTCTAAGGTATGTTTGAGGCCTATATGGTCACACTTGGTCTTCTAAGGTATGTTTGAGGCCTATGGTCACACTTGGTCTTCTAAGGTATGTTTGAGGCCTATATGGTTCCACTTGGTCTTCTAAGGTATGTTTGAGGCCTATATGGTTCCACTTGGTCTTCTAAGGTATGTTTGAGGCCTATATGGTTCCACTTGGTCTTCTAAGGTATGTTTGGGGCCTATATAGTTCCACTTGGTCTTCTAAGGTATGTTTGGGGCCTATGGTCACACTTGGTCTTCTAAGGTATGTTTGAGGCCTATATGGTTCCACTTGGTCTTCTAAGGTATGTTTGGGGCCTATATGGTTCCACTTGGTCGTTTAATGTTTTTTTAAGTATGGTTTTGTTCTTGAATGGTCTGATTGATTTGCTTGTTTTCTTTCAACCCCAGGTGCAAACCCTATGTGGCTGCAGATTTGTTTCTACTCGTTGGTCAACTTACTGAACGTGAATACCCTGAGAAGAAGACCCGACTAATGGTAGGTGTCACTCCTTTAATTTTTCTGTTAATGCGTATAGGTGCAATTATGATATTGCTGGAGTCTTGTCACATGAGTTTTTTCAATCTATATTGTATACCAATGAATTTAACACATTGTTACTTTACTTATTGACATTTCTGCATTGCTGATCATGTATTTCAATGGGCTTTACAAGTATAAGGTCATTGGGCGGGGCTTATAAAGGTCATTATGACGTCAGGGGTTGGAGTTATAAAAATGGGTGTGGTTTGAAAAAGGGGAGTGGCTATGTTTCGCCCTGTCGCCCCTCCAACTTGAAAAGTCACCAGCCGCCACTGTGATCAAATAGTGTTTATGTTTTCATTTGTACAGTTAGCTAGGAGGAAAACTTGGAAAATTGTAGGAGGCAGATGTTATGGCAATTATAATAGTTACAGTTTGTTTGTATTCCAAATCAGAATTTCACTGTAGACATGATTCTGCTGATCAGTGACGTTTTTGGAAATATGTATGGTTTGTGTAGCATGTAATTGACTAAGATTGTTAATCTGTATTTTGTGCAACTGCCTTTATTAATAAAAAGTAATTTTGAAAAAAAAATACTTTCATAAGTCGATTAAATAGAAAAGTCTAATAATAAACTCTTATATTTATTTGAATATAAACATATTTCGAAATCTATTTTAGTTCACAGAATTTTATATATATACTAGGAACTTGCCTGTCAAAAATGACAGGAATTACATTTTTATTCTGTAAATGCTGCTTGCCACTCAATATTTTTTATAACATGCAACTTGTCTCTCCCCCTGTTACATATTTTTTTTTTATTATTATATTTAAACATTTCCTGTCATATTCCAACTGTATTGAATACTCCACCAATTAATTAATTTATTAGTTAATGTGTTTATTTTTATAACATTTAACTCTTATAGTTATATTTGTAAGCAACTCTAAAACCATGGTTTCATAACTTTGTAACCTTTTTATTGTAAGCTATACATGGATATTATAAGAGTGTGTAATTTTTGTTTGAAACAATATGTACAGTATATTGTAAAGCATTACATGTTTTTTTAACACATGTGTAAATGTTTATATTGAATCCAGAGGAAGGCAAACAGAAAAAACCCAATTGAAATTTTGCCAATTGTCTCAAATGGGAAAAAAAAAATTCCTTCCTGACCCCAGATACTGGCGATCAGATTACTCCCTGGATCAATAATCTCTCTGCAGTTATACATGAAAAGGTACAAACCACTAAATACATAAAATCATACCCCTTATCTAATTACAATCCAATTGATAATTTGAATCACTGAAACCCAGAACAACAGTGTAAACAAAGTCAAAATACATACATGAAAGTACTAACTATACTGAATGAAACCAGTAAGTATTAAATTGTACATTAGATGTTGAAAGCTACTAAATACATACAATGAACATTTTTTTTTGTTAGGCTTTTAGTTCGTAAAAATGTCACATACAGTTGTCTATGTGAAATAGTGGTTTCTCTTAAAAGAGCCCAACTTGTGTGTTTGGGATGTAACCACTATTTTTGTATTTTTTTTCTCACACACTTTGTTTTTCTTTTTTTTCTTTTCTTGGAATTTACAATACCTCATAGTAGACAATATTTTTTGTAAATACTCGACCATCATCTAATAATTCACCTTAACTTTCGTTTTTTTTAATGAAAACTTTAAATTCTTCTTCTTTTTTGCATCTTGAAAATGCCACGTACAGTTGTCCATGGGCAAACACTGGTTCTTGTAAAAAGAGGCTGTATGTATGAAATGGTTTCTTAAATCCTGAACAATTAATCTGGTCCCATTACAAAGTCCTTTTTTGGGGTTATATTTCTCAATAGCATGACAATGGCTCCTTTTTTAAATTGCAAAACACGGGGTGGTATTCCAGATGGAGTTAATGAATTTATAAATTCAGTTGTAAAATGTGATTCATTCTGTTTGTCATCAGCCAGAACTGAATGTGCACTGTAATGATTTTTTTGTGTGCCATCTATTAATTTTAATATGTTGGTTTTGAAATATGTTTTTTTGATGTTAATATTACTTTCTGTGTAAGCTCAGAATAATGTTCTGTCGTTATTCCATTTGGGAATACAGCTGATATGAATGAATTTCTGCAAATCATTTGTGCTGTGATTTCAACAGTATTATCTGGTAAATTAGGTATTTTGTCAGTTTTACCTTCGCCAATTTTAATTAGCCAATCATTGAAATAATTTTGGCCTTCAGATCTCATATTTTTTTCTAATCTAAGGTGTGTAAATTCCTTCCATAGTGGACTGGACTTTATACATGTTTCCACAAAGTCTGTTCGATTTCCACTGACAACTACAGGTAATGTTTGTCTGAAATCTCCACCTATTAATATGACTTTTCCACCAAAAGGCAAATCCTTACCCATGACTGCACGCAATAAACAATCAATACATTGATGTCGTGCCATGCTCTGCATAGTGGCTTCATCTATGAAAATTAATTTGGATATTTTTAATGTATTTGCTTGAGATGATTTCATTCTAATATCAGACACTGATGTTTCCAAAATTGGAACTGGAAGCTTAAATCTACTATGTACTGTTCTGCCACCTTCTAACAATAGTGCAGCAATTCTAGTTGTTGCAAAGGGAAGTGAAATTTCCCCTTTAGCTCTAATTGAACTCATCAACAAATTATAGAGATACGTTTTTCCAGATAGACTGGGTCCATCCAGAAATAAAAATAACGCTCTTTGAGCAAGTCATCATCTACTGCTTGTTGTATTGCATTGAAAGCATGCATTTTGCAAATCATTTAAGTGGCAATTTTGTCTTCAGTTTTTTGTTTTTCCAAATCAGTGTCATAATCCTCGAAATTTATATCATCTATAATTCTGGGATCTGGGAGATTAAAAGTTGCACAACTTAATCCATGACATAGCAAGACTTGTTAAATTTCCATTAATGCTTTTAATTAAGCAATGGCCTCGTTATATCGGTTCAAAAAGTCTTCATACATATGTATTTTAAATGTTTCCCACAAAGCTAATGCATTAGGAACATTGCAAAATATGCAAATGTATGCAAACTGCTCCCTCATCTGCCGAGGCATTTTACATAGTGCTGCTTCTTTTAGACATCTCTCCTATTTTGTCTCATCAGCAAGGAAGTTTCTATGTCTGGCAGCTATTTGGAATGTGTCATAAAGTGTATCATTGACAGTTCTCAAGTCTTCAAAACTTTATGCACCAGGAACATTTAAAAGTAGTAAACGTAAGCAGAAACGTTCAATGTCTCTTGGACTTACTGTATACACATTCTTGGAATAATTTTATTTCCATCCTGTTTTCTCGGTTTCCATAAGCCATTTACAAAATCATAATTATATGGAATCTCATTGTATACAGTGGGGGGGGAAAGTATTTGATCCCCTGCTGATTTTGAACGTTTGCCCACTGACAGAAATGAACAGTCTATGATTTTAATGGTAGGTGTATTTTAACAATGAGAAACAGAATAACAAACAAAAAAAAAGAAAAAGAAAAATGCATGTCAAAAAAATTATTAATTGATTTGCAGGTCAATGAGGGAAATAAGTATTTGACCCCTTCGACTTAGTACTTGGTGGCAAAACCCTTGTTGGCAATCACAGAGGTCAGACGTTTCTTGTAGTTAGCCACCAGGTTTTTGTCCCACTCCTCTTTGTAGATCCCTTCAAGTCATTAAGGTTCCAAGGCTGATGTTTGGCAACTCGAACCTTCAGCTCCCTCCACAGATTTTCTATGGGATTAAGGTCTGGAGACTGGCTATGCTAGGACCTTAATGTGCTTCTTCTTGAGCCACTCCTTTGTTGCCTTGGCTATGTGTTTTGGGTCACTGTTATGCTGGAATACCCATCTGCGATCCATTTTCAATTCCCTGGCTGAGGGAAGGAGGTTCTCACCCAAGATTTGATGGTACATGGCCCCATCCCTTTGATGCAGTGCAGTTGTCCTGTCCCCTTAGCAAAAAAACACCCCCAAAGCATAATGTTTCCACCTACATGTTTGACGGGGGAGATGGTGCCAAAGAGCTAAATTTTGGTCTCATCTGACCACTACACTTTCACCCAGTTCTCCTCTGAATCATTCAGATGTTCATTGGCAAGCTTCAGACGGGCCTGTACATGTGCTTTCTTGAGCAGGGGGATCTTGTGGGCACTGTAGGATTTCAGTCCTTCACAGCATAGTGTGTTACCAATTGTTTTCTTGGTGACAATGGTCCCAGCTGCTTTGAGATCATTAACAAGATCCTCCTGTGCAGCTCTGGGGTGATTCCTCACTGTTCTCATGAACTATGAAACTCCACGAGGTGAGATATTGCATGGAGCATCAGATCGAGGGAGACTGACAGTTATTTTGTGTTCCTTCCATTTGCGAATAATCACACCAACTTTTGTCACCTTCTCTCCAAGCTGCTTGGCGATGGTCTTGCAGCCCATTCCAGCCTTGTGAAGGTCTACTATTTTGTCCCTGACATCCTTGGACAGCTCTTTGTTCTTGGCCATGTTGGAGAGTTTGGAATCTGATTGATTGCTATTGTGGACAGGTGTCTTTTATACAGGTAACGAACTGAGATTAGGAGCACTCCCTTTAAGAGAGTGCTCCTAATCTCTGCAACGAGATATGGATTATATGGTACCACATATGTGTTATCTACACTTTTTCCACAAATTATTGCCTTTGGAACTTTTTGTCTTCTATACAATGGATAGCCATCACAATTGGCAAAAGTTTGCTCTCTAAATTCTTTTGGAAAATCTTTTGTTCATTTTTTATTTTCCATACACTGTGATTGTGGGTTTAGCTATCCACATGGGCCATAAATCATACAATGTATTACAATCTCATATAGTGTGGCATATTTTTGTGAATGTGGTAGTTCAGCAGTAATTACTGAATCCACTTTCACCGCATTATTCAATTTATGGTTTTCGTCAAGTATTAAAGGAATATATGTATGTGGAACTCCTCTTTTCTGGAATTCAATGGTATAGTTATATGCCAAACACTTTCCAAATAAGTTTGTGATGGTTATGTCGTGTATTAAGGCTGTTAATTTTATTTTGAAGACTCTAGCCACTAAGTCTGGTCTTTCTGAAGCATTTTGTCCAGGTTTGAAATTATCTACAATTTCTGGCCATTAAGGATTACATGCAAATGTAATATATAAATCTGGTTTGCCAAATTTTGTTACAATAGCCATAGCATCATTGTATCTTTCTCACATATTGCGAGGAGATCCTTGGAAGGAAGATGGTAAAATTATGGCTCGGCCAGCTGCAAGCTCGGTCTGTAGCGGCTTCAGCAACATAATCCGTGAGTCCACAATAACGTTCAACACGTAGCTTATTTTGTTGAAATTTGATGAAATTTAAATTATTGGCTTCTACTTGCAGGTATGAATCAATGATCCATTGTTGTGTTTTCCAGCACTTAAGATGGGATTAAATTCATCCCTGATGGCAGTTTGAGACACTTTAAATTCAAGCATGGAAATATTATTTCTGACACATTTAATTTAAGACACAAGTAATCATTTTGGTTGCCATCCTGCTTCACCATTGGGGTACAAAATTGGATACATCATTGGATCTAAATTTGTACTTTCAAAGGGTGGTTCACCCTCATCATTTTGAAAGGCCATTGCAACCTCATTAGCTGTTGGTAAGTTATAACGTTGTTTATCAGCATGCCGATCTCTTTTAAGAACCATATAGGTATTGGCAACTGATTTTATTGGGCATGAATAAGATGTTGTTCTACAACCTCTGACATTTTTCTATAAGCTTGAGTGTATGGATTGTTTTCCATAATTTTATCAAGGTCATGAAAAACAGTGGCTTAGCATTTTTTATTTTCAGCAAGCTGCATACGTTGTTCCACAGCTTAGTTTGTATCTAGTACATATAGTTAAGCACATTTTCTTTGCTTTCCTTCCTGAGGGTGTAAATGTAAAGTACCATGATAAATTTACCCTTGTACTTTAAAGCAGTAAGGGCCATATCCTTCGACATTACCAGCCAATGTAGCACCCATTGATGCAAATTAAATGTCACTATTATAAGATTGTATATTTTCTTTAACATTTTTGTAATTTGTGAAAGTTGGCTCACTCATTATACTTTGTAAGTATGTGGGGAATTCTTGTCTTTGTGGAAGTTTTACTTTGCCCTTTTGACAGCAATTAATAAACTTACCATCTCTTGGTCTTTCCTTTGCAAAATGATAAGCCCCACAAAATTGACAAAGCACATTCAAAATACCACAATTGTGAGGCTCTACAGTTAGATGTGTAAATAATGAACTATCCTGGTAAGCAAGGTCAACATTACAATGCATATCAACATTATTATCATTATCATATTTTTCACATGTGGGTTGAACAATATTTTTTTATTTTCCGATCTTTTACGCTGTCTTTTGTTGTAAATCCGGTCACACTCTTCTTCCCGTACTCTTTTCTTAGATTCCTCCGACTTGCTGTCTCCATCTCTATTTTCGGATCCTGTCCATACGTTGTTTATATTCCTTGCTTGTTTCAGGCTTCTCAGCCAT
The DNA here is from genome assembly GCA_027410445.1 of Discoglossus pictus. Lineage (NCBI taxonomy): Eukaryota > Metazoa > Chordata > Amphibia > Anura > Alytidae > Discoglossus > Discoglossus pictus. Next base: position 55,765,539 of record CM050166.1, read on the forward strand.
TGTAATCTGTAATTTGAAATGTTTATTTTGCATGTATAGATTATGATAATTAGGCACTTGTAGATGAAGTAATGATTTTCTTTAGCTTATCTGAAGCTGTAATTTATTCAGATGCAAGTTCCTTTTACATAGTTTCAATGTGTTGGTCCAATCTGTGAATTAAATATAATTTGTCATTAAGCTTTTTATGTTTTCTTTGGTTCTGCAGCATGCAGTCTACAATGGTTATTTATACAACGCAATCCTCCACATACCTTTATTTTTTGAAAACTATTAATCTGTATAGCTAGTAATGAAGTTGTTATTGTTTAATGAAATATACTTTATTTTTATTTTCTCAAGAAAAAGAGCAAAGGCAAATTTGTTGTCAGTGAGAAATATGACACACAGCTGCAAAGTGTAATTAATTTATTTAAAATTTTGTATATATTAAATGTTATTTTTTCTTTTTACATTTAAATTTAATACAAAATAAGAACTGCTCTTATCTTCACTTTTATAAATTGAAATCACAAAACACTTTAGACTGTATTATTAAAATTGTAATGGTAACAAAATGTAATTTACTGAGGTACGGGCAAGTAGGCAGTAATAAAGAATGACTAATAAATTAATTAATGGAATAAAATATATGGTACCTGGTCCTTTTAAGTTGAGGGCTTTCAATTCATGCACATGTCTGTTAATAAATGTGACGTGCAGGCAAAGTGTGTGTCACTGTGAAATTGACAGACACCTTCAAAACAGAAAATATATATGTTAATATTTTGTAGATATTATTCCTTTTATTTTTGTAATTTCATGTACATTTACTATCATTAAAATTAATATACAGGTTGCAATCAGTTAAATTACGTTACCATACATTCTAATATTTATCCATTTTTTTTAAATTATTCCATTAATATTCCATTAATAAATGAAAAATAGTTAATCTGTTAAATTTTAATCTATTTACTAGAATTGATAAAGATGTAAGTTACAATGTGTAAAATTACGTCACCATGAAGTATAATATTTAGCATTATTTTAGCTTCAAAAAATTAATTAATACATTAATAAATACTATTACTTTACCTATTATGTGTAGATGTAGTTGTTATAAATCATCAAGAGGTAACAGTCTCTTAATAAATGTTGTCCACAGAAAATGTTTAGTCACACAGTTGATTCTGAAACTCACTTGTAATGTGACTGCGATAGTCCCTGACTCTCTCCCTCTGCTGTGTGTGTGTTTAATTTAATTAGAGGCAAATTTGTGGTTTTACGATGGTTTTCAGTTTTGTGGGTCGGCCATTAAATTTGTTTGTTTTTTGCGGGTCCGCAACTGCGGACGTTGGTTTGCGAGGCCCACAGTTGTATCTACGGCCTTCGGGCCTAAGTCCTAAGTGCCTTGCGATGAACACCTGCGCGAGGCCTGCAATAAGCGACTTTGGAGCTCATTGCAGCCAAAGTGCCACAGGCCTCTCAGTGGGGGCCTCAACTGCTCACCTCGCTTTACAAGGCTTGCAGTTGCGGCCATCATCAACTACTCGCCTCGCTTTGTGAGGCTCGGAGTTCTGGCCCTACAGGCTGCAACATGAGCAACGTTCTTGTTGCAGCCGTCAACGGTGAACGCCTCAGTTTTCCTTAATCTAACCTACTACCATTACTGCCTGTGGGCCACATACTCAACCGTGCTGTGTGTGTCGCTGAAAAGGCAAAAAATGTTGCATGCTCTCAGGGGCTCCTAAATCCGATCCTGGTGTTGATGCGATTTAAATATCAAAGTAAGTGTCACAGTGTAAACGATGTGGCAAGGTGGAAAATGGAGATGCTGAGGCAGTCGCAACATTTTGAGCCATTTTAAAGGAGGGTAATTATCCTTCTGATCTCATTTTAATGCCAATGACAAAAGCGATCATTGCAGGGCCTTACTATGGCGCTTAAAAAAACTTTCATATGGATTTCGAATATATCAAAATACATGTACAATTTTTTTTAAATTTTTTTTATTTAATTAAATTTAGTTTTATTACCTTGTGCCGTATTAAATGAAATTTTTTTGCACATTCATTTCAGAACTTTAAATGTAATATATTACATACAAGCTAATTGGCCATCAAAAAATAACGGGCATAAAATCGTAAGCCAGCAATGCTGTTTGCCACACAATGTGAGGCTTTTGCCTTTCTGAGCACCTTCGGCCCTTTTTTGCCTTCAACCTTTCCTCAAGGCCTTCAACGTTTCCTCCCGCCTACTGTGCGGGCCACTCATTCCAGGGTTCATTAACCTGCAAGTTTTGTGCTTGGGAATACCATGTGTCTCTTTCCAGCATCTCCCCCTGGTGCCTTCCCTGTGTGTTTCTCTTCTGTGTCTCTGCTGACTGTTTCTGTGGGGGGCGCTGACTGCCGTTTGATGTATTTTCTAAGTACCGCGTGCTTGGCGTTGTTTTTGAAAGTGTTAGTGTCTTTGCCGTTGTGTATTTTCTAAGTCCTGCGTGCCTGGCTTTGCTCAGCCTCGTTTTCATCCAGTTTCAGGAATAGTTACATTTTTTGTCCGCCATTTTTTTTCTCATTAACCGATTTTCGAGTGACAAAACACATCAAATAAGGCTCAAAATCGCTTGCAACCTCACTCCCATGCTTCCTGGCTCTCCTCCTGTGCTGTGTGTGAATGTGTTTTTATGTTTTTTTTTATTATTTTTCTTGTTTTTCAGGGTTTTTGATTTCCGCGGTTCAGCCGTTAAATGCGTATTTTTCCGAGTTCGGATTTTGTTGGTGTAAGTGTTAGTGCCTTTGCCGTCGTTTATTTTCTAAGTTCCGTGTGCCTAGCGTTGTTCGTGTAAGTGTTACTGGCTTTGCTCAGCCTCGTTTTCATCCAGTTTCAGATTTTTTTTACGTTTTTCGTCCGCCGTTTTTTTTCTCTTGCTTAGCTGATTTTTGAGTGACGAAACGCAGCAAATAAGGCTTTTAATTAATTTTGTATTATTTTTCGTGTTTTTCGATTTCTGCGGTTCGGCCGTTAAATTTGTATTTTTGCGAGGTTGGATTTTTGTGCCCCCGAGATTTCAAGGTCGGAATTTTTTTTCTAAGTCCTGCTTCCTCAACTGCTCGCCTTGTTTTGCAAGGCTCGCAGGAGCACCTTCGGCACTCATTTCAGCCGAAGTCCTGCGGGATTCAATGCCTCAACGGGCAATGAGCGCCTTCTGCGCTCATTGCCTAAGTCCTGCGAGCTCAGAAGACTTCAATGCCTCAACGTCTCACCTCGCTTCCCAAGGCTCGCAGGCGTGACAACAAATTGCAGTTTGACAATTATAATATGTGATGTGAGTGTGAAGTGGAGTCTGTGACTCATCAATATCTGTATTTTTCATATAAACGGTATTTCTACTGTACTTTATTCTACTTCGTAAATTGGGGTACGTAAAATGATGGTGCTCTATAAATGGAGTAATTACATATCTTGAAAAAGGAACACCCTCTTCCATATGAGTTACTATTTGTGTGCATGTTTGATTTACTGTTGAAAGGGTTTAAATACAAACTTTGGCGACACAAGTTCAAAACAACTCTAAAATACCTAAAATCAATATACTACAGATTCCTTTGGCATTCCTATAAGGATTTATCTTTATGAGTAATATTTCACTCTTATTCGATTTCATTGACACTTCTATGTCTAATGGTAGATGGAAAAATATAAGTATGTATTGCACAGTTGCCCGGTTAAAGAGAATCTATCAAATTGGTGTATTTTAGTATCTCACATGCAGGGAATTACTGAATTACTGTATATATCTTCATTCATACATGATATACTTGATACTTGCAATATAGGGGATATTTTCTTCTTATTGTATGGTATTTTATTCCTAGACCTCTATGTTTTATATAGATCCCCCTTTATGTTTGTAACATATGTATAAATGTAATCCAGATACTTTCTTATTAGTACAGGGTCTCTTATTCTTAGATCTCTCTGTACTAATGATATTAAGAAGTCGCCGGGATTGCATTTTATTATACAATGTATCACATTATGTATTGAAACAAGTATATATCACATCTAATGGTTTTCATAGTGTGTAACGCTGAAGGCATCAAAGGGCGTGGCCATGATGTCATTGGGGCGTGGCCTAAAGAAGGAATTGATCACAGCGGGCAGCCATGATGCATTCAAAGACAACACAGAGAAAACACATCACAGATAGACACAGACCAGAGTTAGTGAGAGAGGGAGTGAGGTACAGAGAGACAGACAGCAAAGTGAGTGAGTGTGAGAGAGAAAGAGACATGGGGTAAAGAGATACAGGGGAGGGAGAGGGGGGAAGAGAAACAGGGGAGGTACGGAGAGACACAGGGCAGGGGGAGGAGAGACATGGGGAAAGAGACACAATGTAGGGGGAAAGTGATACAGGGCAGGGTGAAGTGATACAAGGGAGGGAGTGGAGGGAAAGATACACAGGGGAGGGAGAGGGGGGAAAGAGACGCAGGGGAGGGAGAGGGGGAAAGAGGCACAGGTGAGGGACACAGGGGAGGGAGAGGGGGAAAAGACACAGAGAAGGGACCCAGGGGAGGGAGGGGTGGAGGGAAGAGACACAGGGTAGGGAGGGGGGATGGGGATACAGGCTGAAGGAGGGGTGACACATCAAATATTATCCTGTCAATTTTGACGGGTAAGTTACTAGTGTGTATATATCTTTCATACAGGTTAAGCACTGTTTTGAGCGTGCCATCATACTTCACACAAGAAATCTAAAGCTAGGATTCTCATTGTAATGCAATCAATTTGCAGGCTCCCATATGAGCTAAGAGATGGCTAGAGAATTAGATTACTGGCTAATCTTATGGTATATATATGTAGTGAACAGGCAATGTGTTGACTCAGTGTTTGCTTGTGCTATTTGTTCATATAAGCTGATCACTTAACTGGACAAGTATAGAAAAAGCAACTGTGTATATAGTTATGAAGTGTGTCTTCTAGTTTGGGAAACTCATCAATGCTGTATTGGCACGGCGTCTACTTGCACTCCACTTGCCTACATGCTAAATAACCTATAAATGCTGTATTTTAAAGCTGTTTTCAACTTGCGTCGCTGTCCTTATATACCAATACAATTATTTTCAGAAATTGACCCTTGAGTTGTTTTAGTACTAATTACATGAGCAGACTAAATTATTTGATTATTTTATTGTTCTATCTAGTTTTTCTATTGTTAAACAGATTAAGAATAAATCATTCCTAGAAGAATATACTTACAGATACTACATGTGGTCCTGGAAAACAACGAGTCTCCATCAACATCTAGTTGAGAGAAGTGGTAGAGCACCTTACGGCAACAATGATGACTATCAGCCTTATTCAATTGCGATTCGATACTTTTTTACAGAAGTTTTTAGTTAGTGAAGACCTTGCTTTTGGATAGTAGGCCACTAACATCTGTAAAAAAAATATGCTCTGTGCTTATATAGAGCCATATTCAATTGGCTGAATTGCAATTTAATAAGGCTGTATAGGTTCATACTGTACATTTAACATACAAGCAAACATAATCTGCACAGCTAATATGTGGCTTTCTTGGAACTATTTTGGATTGTTTACACGAGTGGAGAAAACACTGTCGCGTCTGAAGAATTCTAGGTGATACATCTATACAAAACTCTTCATTTTAATGTGGGTTCTTCTGCATGCCCCATTTAAAATGGCATAGTGGGTACCTGTTTGTAATATTAAAATAAACTACCTAACAGCCTTAATAAATTGCGATTCGGACAATTGAATAGGGCTCTATATAAGCACATATTTTTTTACAGAAGTTTTTAGTTAGTGAAGACCTTGCTTTTGGATAGAGGTTCACTAACTAAAAACTTCTGTAAAAACAATATGCACTGAGCTTATATAGAGCTCTATTCAATTGGCCGAATCGCAATTTAATAAAGCTGTAAGTGTTTGCATATTTAAATATGTCTCAGCAGCTTGTAACTGAAATGCTGGTGATGCAATGTCTTTCATTGGTTAGTACTGTAGAAATATAAGCATGAGCTACAGGGGGAGGACCTTTACAGTGACTGTTTGGAGGGTTTCAGTGACTATAAATGAGGCTTTTAAGCACTTGATAATAAAGGCATATTTACTGAGAGCAAAGGGTGATTCATCTGTTCTTCCTCTGGAACAAGTATTTTCTTTCCTTTTTCAGAATAGGTTTAGCTATGTTCTTGCAGGACATCTGATGTAGACTGTATCTTATGAAGTAGGCACATGTGAACAGCATGGGTGTAGGAGCCAAAGAAAATCGGGGGATACTGCGGGGGATACTGCATATACAGGGAGTGCAGAATTATTAGGCAAGTTGTATTTTTGAGGATTAATTTTATTATTGAACAACAACCATGTTCTCATTGAACCCAAAAAACTCATTAATATCAAAGCTGAATATTTTTGGAAGTAGTTTTTAGTTTGTTTTTAGTTTTAGCTATTTTAGGGGGATATCTGTGTGTGCAGGTGACTATTACTGTGCATAATTATTAGGCAACTTAACAAAAAACAAATATATACCCATTTCAATTATTTATTTTTACCAGTGAAACCAATATAACATCTCAACATTCACAAATATACATTTCTGACATTCAAAAACAAAACAAAAACAAATCAGTGACCAATATAGCCACCTTTCTTTGAAAGGACACTCAAAAGCCTGCCATCCATGGATTCTGTCAGTGTTTTGATCTGTTCACCATCAACATTGCGTGCAGCAGCAACCACAGCCTCCCAGACACTGTTCAGAGAGGTGTACTGTTTTCCCTCCTTGTAAATCTCACATTTGATGATGGACTACAGGTTCTCAATGGGGTTCAGATCAGGTGAACAAGGAGGCCATGTCATTAGATTTTCTTCTTTTATACCCTTTCTCGTCAGCCACGCTGTGGAGTACTTGGACGCGTGTGATGGAGCATTGTCCTGCATGAAAATCATGTTTTTCTTGAAGGATGCAGACTTCTTCCTTTACCACTGCTTGAAGAAGGTGTCTTCCTTGAACTGGCAGTAGGACTGGGAGTTGAGCTTGACTCCATCCTCAACCCGAAAAGGCCCCACAAGCTCATCTTTGATGATACCAGCCCAAACCAGTACTCCACCTCCACCTTGCTGGCGTCTGAGTCAGACTGGAGCTCTCTGCCCTTTACCAATCCAGCCACGGGCCCATCCATCTGGCCAATCAAGACTCACTCTCATTTCATCAGTCCATAAAACCTTAGAAAAATCAGTCTTGAGATATTTCTTGGCCCAGTCTTGACGTTTCAGCTTGTGTGTCTTGTTCAGTGGTGGTCGTCTTTCAGCCTTTCTTACCTTGGCCATGTCTCTGAGTATTGCACACCTTGTGCTTTTGGGCACTCCAGTGATGTTGCAGCTCTGAAATATGGCCAAACTGGTGGCAAGTGGCATCGTGGCAGCTGCACGCTTGACTTTTCTCAGTTCATGGGCAGTTATTTTGCGCCTTGGTTTTTCCACACGCTTCTTGCGACCCTGTTGACTATTTTGAATGAAACGCTTGATTGTTCGATGATCACGCTTCAGAAGCTTTGCAATTTTAAGAGTGCTGCATCCCTCTGCAAGATATCTCACTATTTTTGACTTTTCTGAGCCTGTCAAGTCCTTCTTTTGACCCATTTTGCCAAAGGAAAGGAAATTGCCTAATAATTATGCACACCTGATATAGGGTGTTGATGTCATTAGACCACACCCCTTCTCATTACAGAGATGCACATCACCTAATATGCTTAATGGGTAGTAGGCTTTCGAGCCTATACAGCTTGGAGTAAGACAACATGCATAAAGAGGATGATGTGGTCAAAATACTCATTTGCCTAATAATTCTGCACTCCCTGTAGTATAAAAAGGCCACAATGGGATTTGTCCCCCTCACCCCCCACCGCCTCCCCCAATTCCTACACCCATGGTGAACAGTATGTCCTGTCTCTCTTCTCTCTAAAACAAAGCAAGAAATCCACACCTGAGAACAGCTAGTATTTATCATTCACTATAAGAAAATGTTTAGTTCAAATATGACATTACGAAGGAGAGATTTCCTATTGCACGTCAATATAAATAGTGATTTTTTTTTTAATTAAAAGAATTGGATATATAAGATATATCAATCCTATAAATCACAATTCAATGATAGAAAGAAAATAATTGTAAATGTAATACATTGTATTAATAATAAATATCTTAAGAAATCTTTAGACTGAAGTGTCTATGTGTTTTTATTGTTTATTTTACACTGTTAAGTTTATGCTGAGTAGATGTGTCCTGGGGTCTTTCTATTGGAATGGGCCTTTGGTTCTCACTGATTGGATTAATGAGATTGCCAATGTGTTGGATTCCTGCTGTTTTTCACAGGGGAAAACTTGTATCCTCTTTTTCCATTTTGTCAAGATTTTTGAGAAAGAGTGAAGTAAATGGTTACGGAAAAAGTATTTTCCTAGTGTATTGCCAAGCATTGGTGGTAGTAATAAGTATAGGGTTGGATTCAGGGGCATATGAATAGGGGACACACAAAATACCAATATTAAACTTAATCATAATCATGCTTTCCAAGAGAGAACCACTAGAGCGCGCCAGAACTATATAGCAGTATATCTCTCCCAGGAGAGCATTTGACTCCCCCCCCCCCTTTTAACAACCCTTGAGGATGCAATGGGCAGCCAAGCAGCAGCAGAAAGAGTATTTACACAAAAGTACACACAACAATGTAATTCCAAATGGCTATTATGCTTTTCCATCTCCACTTCTCCCACAGAAAAATTGATTTGATGGCAGATAACTGAAATAGCCATCTAGCTTGCCCATTCTATTAACCCAAAAGTCTGGCTTATTATGCCCTAAGATAGCCTTATGTGTGTACCGGAAATGATCTAATGCATCGGTTTCCAGGAGGCTAAGATGGTTGGAGGGCCACGAGGAACGGCATCCTAGGCCCTGATCCCTGCTACCACTCCCACATACCTCAACAGTAGAAGGTGCTGGTGCCACAAGAAGAGGCAAAAAAAGCGGACCGATTGATCCCGAGGGTGCCCTGAAGCTGCAACACGGCGGGATCATAGTAGGACCGGCTTTTTGGGAACACAGAGTTGACGGCTTCCAGAGGAGAAGGGACAAAATCCAGGAGGAGCTGCATAGCAGTCTCGGTAGGTATAGCTGGAGATACAGTGGATATAAAAAGTCTACACACCACTATTAAAATGTCAGGTTTCAGTGCTGTAAAAAAATGAGACAAAGATAAATCATTTCAGAACTTTTTCCACCTTTAATGTGACATATAAACTGTACAACTCAATTGAAAAACAAACTGAATTCTTTTAGGTAGAGGGAAGAAAAAATATAAAAATAAAATAATATGGTTGCATAAGTATGCACACCCTTAAACTAATACTTTGTTGAAGCACCTTTTGATTTTACTATAGCACTCAGTCTTTTTGGGTATGAGTCTATCAGCATGGCACATTTTGACTTGGCAAGATTTGCCCACTCTTCTTTGCAAAAAAAACTCCAAATCTGTCAGATTGCGAGGGCATCTCCTGTGCACAGCCCTCTTCAGATCACCCCACAGATTTTCAATTGGATTCAGGTCTCGGCTCTGGCTGGGCCATTCCAAAACTTTAATCTTCTTCTAGTGAAGCCATTCCTTTGTTGATTTGGATGTATGATTTGGGTCGTTGTCATGCTGAAAGATGAAGTTCCTCTTCATGTTCTAGCAGAAGCCGGTAGGTTTTTTGCCAATATTGACTGGTATTTGGAACTGTTCATAATTCCCTCTATCTTAACCAAGGCCCCAGTTACAGCTGAAGAAAAACAGCCCCAAAGCATGATGCTGCCACCACCATGCTTCACTGTGGGTATGGTGTTCTTTTGGTGATGTGCAGTGTTGTTTTTGCGCCAAACATATCTTTTGGAATTATGGCCAAAAAGTTCAACCTTGGTTCCATCAGACCATAATACTTTTTCCCACATGCTTTTCGGAGACTTCAGATGTGTTTTTGCAAAATGTAGCCTGGCTCTTCGTAAGAAAAGGCTTTTGTCTTGCCACTCTACCCCATAGACCAGACATATGAAGAATACAGGAGATTGTTGTCACATGTACCACACAGTCAGTACTTGCCAGATATTCCTGCAGCTCCTTTAATGTTGCTGTAGGCCTCTTGGTAGCCTCCCAGATCAGTTTTCTTCTCGTCTTTTCATACATTTTGGAGGGAGCTCCAGTTCTTGGTAATGTCACTGTTGTGACATATTTTCTCCACTTAATGATGTCTTCACTGTGTTCCATGGTATATATAATGCCTTGGAAATTCTTTTGTACCCTTCTACTGACTGATACCTTTTAACAATGAGATCCCTCTGATGCTTTGGAAGCTCTCTGTGGACCATGGCTTTTGCTGTGGGATGCGACTAAGAAAATTTCAGGAAAGACCAACTAGAGCAGCTGAACTTTATTTGGGGTTAATCAGAGGCACTTTAAATGATGGCAGGTGTATGCTAACTCCTATTTAACACAATTTGGAATGTGATTGCTTAATTCTGAACACAGCTACGTCCCCAGTTATAAGTGGGTGTGCATACTTATGCAACCATATAATTTTATTTTTATATTTTTTCTTCCCTCTACCTAAAAGATTTCAGTTTGTTTTTCAATTGAGTTGTACAGTTAATAGGTCACATTAAAGGTGAAAAAAGTTCTGAAATAATTTATCTTTGTCTCATTTTTTTACAGCACAGAAACCTGATATTTTAACAGGGGTGTGTAGACTTTTTATATCCACTGTATACTCTCCTGCACCAGTCAAGCACAGCAGTTTATTGCAGAGGAGACTGGGTTGAGGGTCAATTTTCCCTAGGACCCAAGAGTCTTATACAGCGGACAGAAACTCCCATGAAACACAGCTCAGACGAGTGAAAGTAAGAAGGAGAAGCATCTGTTGTTGCAACAAAACGCTAAGATAAGTACTCCTTTTCCTCATCAGTCAATTATTATATGTTTTTCTATTATGGTACCAGCACCTCTATATCTACTCTGCATAATATGTTAAAGGGGAGTGGAGCAGGAATAATGGGCATAAATTTGCAAACATAATTTTGCCCTTCAAAGAAGCTATCTGGTTACAATAATCGTACAAGTGCATATATAGCATTTTGTATATGAGACTCCACTGATTATCTTTATATTCCAGTCAACGTCAGAGCTGATTATTGATACGGAAAGACTGTAATTAAAATACTACAACTACAGCTTTAATAGAATTTATACGTCTGGAGGGAGCAGCTAATTATTCCCAGACATATTTATCTATTTTTGCTGCTGATCAGATCATCTGTTCGCTTATACTTTGGGTATACTTTGGGTATATAAAAGTCTGTAGAAAGTCAAAACAAGCGTGGGGATAAAGAGATGTCCAAAAAGAAAGTAAAAATACCTTCCAAATCAAAAACAAAAAAAGGAGATGGAATAAAAAGCTCAGATTTTTTTCCCAAAAAAAATAAATTTGAAGTTTTAAATACTTCCCAAAGTGAGTCTACACTGTTAAATCAAACAGTCAATCAATCGTAGACAAGATCTCCTAATCCTCATTTGAAAGAACAAGTTCACCACAAGAAGATGAAGTATTAACATGTTCTAAAGTGAGAGAAATTTTTGGTGAATTCCAAATAAATCTTACCTCAGAGCACACAAATTCAATAGCTGAGGTCGCTACTAAGACTGAAAATCTGGAGTGTAAATGTGATAAATTAATCTGTAATAATAATTCTTTATTGAAATACTCCTCTTTACTGGAAACAAAAATTTAAGAATTATCAAAAAAGATTTGCAATCTAGAGGATTGCTCTAGAAAAAATAATCTACGTATTAGGGGCATTTCAGAAGCTATACAAGGGGAGGATCTAAAGACCTATGTGGAAGCTTTGTTTAAGAGCATAGTACCTGACTTCCCTAATGAAGACAGGAAAATAGATGCCATACATAGACTACCCCTACCAAAGAAATTGGAAAATACTACCCCTAGAGATATCATCATACGTTTACATTATCTTCCTTTTAAAGAGGAGTTAATCAAAGCAAGTTTTATTAAGAGAAATTTTGAAATGCTGTATGATAAAATTAAGATCTTTATGGATATTTTACCACAAACTTTGGCCAAAAGAAAAGAGTATTCTTCGATTACACACTGTCTGTGACAAGAAGAGATTAAATATAAATGGAAATCAGCTATGGCCTATAGAGTTAATTCTACTTCGGATGGTCTCTTGCTGCTACAAAGATGGAATTCAAATGTGGACAATCATGCTAAATCCGAGATAAAACCACGCTTGAATTTGAATTTTCCAGAATGGCAAACAGTTAATTAATTTATTTTACCTATTGTTGGGCCTAGATAGTATTTTTCAGTTTATTTTTCAAAATAGTAGTAATTACTAAAGCAATACATACTGATCAAATGAATTTATTATACAGAAACTATATAGGCTTAATCCTAGTTTATGAGCATTAATATTTATGGTTTAGTATGTAGCATTTTACTGCACAAGATGGTAGTTTGATAGACTAAAATAATACATTTATGCACGTAATGATGTGAATTTCTTTGAGATCATGTATGATAGATTCTTGATAAAAAATATGCCTTCAAGGTATGTTTTACAGGATGTATATATGTAAGAAATAACGAGTTAATAATTATGTCACATGTTTTTTATTTTGTTTTCTCCACAAGGATATTGACAATGAGCAAATACATATACTTAGGTTCTCTTTGCGTAACAGTTCACTTTATTAGCTTTGGATATATGCTTTAGCGGATTAAATTATAAAAAAAAATCTTATTTCACATAAATGAATTATTTATGCTCTGGTTAAACATAAGAGAAACAAGGGGTCACCTTAAGATTATTGTATAGCAATTTACTTTACTAGTTCTGAATTTTCTGTGTTTAGACGACCAAAACTACTACATGTTTTAGTTAAATAATGATTGTCTTCTTTATGATTATTGCTCTGGTAAAAGAAGATTCACTTAGATAGGTAACTCAAACCTCCACCCAAGATGTAATTACATCTTTATCCATCATTTCAAAACATTGGAATAACAGCCCTGTTGAATTCAGAGGGGAGCCGGGAATAACTCCCCCTTGGAAAATGAATGTTGGTATTAATGAGCTAAATGTGAATGAGCTGCCACGATTAAGACGATTACTCCTGAGGCCTTATAACTTATATAAGATCTTTCTCACTAGAGAATTCAAAATCTATTATACAAAAAAAAAGAAAATAGGAAGGGGGAAAAAGAGAGAAAAAGAAAAAAGAGTATAAAACCCATAGGTTTATAGTTTCTGTTAGCAATAATATGCTTAATCCCAATGAGCATCAAAATGATCTCACATCACGTTAACGGAATTAATTCCCCTTCAAAAAGAAAAATTGCCTTCATGCACTATAAAAAATGCAAGGCAGATATTATCTGCCTACAGAAGATGCATTTGAAGGGAGATACAGTGCATTATCTGAACAACTGCAACTATAAAGAAAGAATAGATGTGACTTATAACAATAAATCTAGAGGTGTCTCAATATTTTTTAATAAGACTAAATATTCAAGAAAAATTCCCCAAGGTTGATCCTTAAGGCAGATTTATTGTAAAACAATAACTTTAGTAAATTTATATTTAGCAAATAAAAAACAGATTTCCTACCTTAAAAAGTTATTGAAAGGGGGGCGGAGCTGGCGTCTGAGGAAGTCAGACGTGTTTGTCTGAGCTCCGTATTGAGCTCCGAATAGGGCTTTTTATTCTGCCCTGGAGCGGTTGCCTGTGCACTGCCTGCACTCGGGGCACTACTGGAGGTTGCCCCTATCCCCCGGGGAGCAACGGGGAGCCTATTAGGCGGCCCAGCAGCACGGGAGACCCCAGGCCACGGGACGACGCCTGAGGCCCCAGAGGACTTCGGGGCTCTATTCCCCAGCTCAAAAGAGTGTGCTGGAGCTGATCCCGGTGGCGGCTGGATCCGGCCGGGATCCCAGGGTGACCCCTCTGGCCTGAGTGTGGTCCCTGAACAACGGGGCAGAAAGCCCGCGAAACGCGGCTGCCATCTTGCGGGGCCGCCATCTTGAGCACTCACCCGACGGCTGCAGGTAGGCAGGGTTCTTCCCCAGAGGGCTGCGACTCCCCAGAGGGGCCCCAGGAGAGAGCCAGACATCCCCAAATGAGGGAGCAGTGCACCCAACACAATTAGTGGTTACTTAGCACTCTCCCCACGTATTAGGCACTGTGGCTGCCATTAAAGAGACTTGGTGGGGTAGGAAGAGGAAGCTGCTTGAATTTTCCCCAGCTTGCAAGGCACTCAATGCTCTATTTATTGTCACTTCCCCACACAACTCTGAGATCTGGGGTTAAGGCTGTGTGAATCAACTCTTTAAGCTACCTTCTCAGGACTGAGCTCTTGACATAGAGACTTATCTCGTAGCATTGCCAGAGACTGATTTGCATAATATTTGGGAGCACTGTGGGTGTACCTGGTCTCAGAAACTGACGCTATCTTTAGGCACTTTTTATGGAACATTTGTGCATCAAACAAAATATTGTGTCTACCTATATTTGAGTCCTGTGCTTTTACTGCCAGTTGCATAGACTGTGTTAATTTCTTACAACATCAGCGCATGTGCTGCCACCGTGTGGACGTTTACAATACTGCAGGTCACCATTGGCCTTATGCGAATAATGCGAGAGTGGAAGTCTCCCGGCCATTCATTGCTGCTTACTGTCTGTACTGATCTATTCTAAGGCTGAGTTCTACTTAACAGGCTCTCGTCAACAAGAGCAGACAGACCACCTGAAGAGGCTACATCTTTTTGTGCCACCCGTCTACCAAAGGACTATTCTCTGTTTGGTCGGATTTTCAAAGGCCTCTCCAGTGCCCCGGCTGGAGACTACACTCTAATTATGGAGTAAGGAGACGAATGGGAAATTGGCCTGGCAGCACAGCTATCACCTACCTCAACTCAACTTTATAATCTGGACAAACTCTACTACTGGGGCCAGCGGACTTTCACTCAGACCACTTGGGGCATAGCTTCCCCCTATTTTATACCTGGCTGATTCCATAACGGACCTTTTGCTGACCCCTACGGCCTGTATTTCAAAATGCCGAAACCCAAAAGAACTGCTTCAGCGAAGGGCATTAGGGAGCACTTTACACCTAAATCTGCCAGATGCTCCCTCCCTGCGGAGTCCGCCTCAGAGCACTCGGATGGCTTGGACAGGGAAGGTACTCCTGACGTTCCTAGCCAATATATGGACCTCTCTGCCAGGTCAGTGGCTACTATTGAGCGGCTCCTGGCAAAAGCTATTGATCCTCTAAGACAAGACTTGAAGGACCTGGGGCACCGCACTCAAATCCTGGAGGACGCATCGGATCAGATGGCTGAGGCGCAAGAAAGAGACCGATCCTCTATTGCTCAAAACCTCACCGATAAGATAGAGGATCTGGAGAACCGGTCCCGCCGGCACAAGGTACGCATCCGTGGTATACCGAGAGCGATACAGGACCTGTCTGGCTACCTGAGGTATACAATCCCCATAATCCTCCCTAATCAGCCCGAAAGTGTGTGGGAGATTGAGCGGGCCCATAGAGCCTTGGGTGGCATGAGGAGCTTGGAGGCCCCCAAGGATGTTATTGTTAGATTTTTAAGGCAGCAGGCCAGAGATCTTCTACTATCAGCCACCAGAAAGCTGCATACCATCAAGGGGCCGGATGACTCAATCCTGCAGTTTTATGCGGACCTCTGCCCGGATACCCTGCATAAGCGGAGACTTATGAAACCGGCTGTTACCATTCTTATTCAGCACAGGATCCAGTACCGTTAGAACTTTCCGTTTGCTCTGACTTTCACCTATCATGGCAAGACTTATACCACCCGCTTTCTGGAAGACTGCCTAGATGTATTGCAGAGATTACAGCTATGCCCGGAGCCCACGACAGCAGCAAATCAAGAGCATCTTGTTTCGCCTATCCCTAAGAGGCAACAGACCTCAAAGCCATCACAAGTTCATGGCAAACAAGTCCCTATCTTGGAGAGGCCCAGTGGCTTTCGGGACTATATAGGCGATCTGCAAGACAAGCGCTTGGTATCCTCAGCAGACTCTGGACTCTCGGCCACTTCAAAGTTGGGCCCGCGACCTGAGAGGCCTCCTACCTAGCTGGACTTTGATAATATTTTGCTGAGTATTTGATGTGCACTTTTCATTGTTTGTATTCCAGATAGAATGTTGATAGCATAGTTCGCACTATTGCCATTTAGAATTAATATAGTTTGCCAGACTAGTTTCCCACATTACGTGGATTTGTCTTTTACTTTATTTACTATATATAGAGATAGAAGGGTTTGTGTAGTCGAATGTTTTATACTTATCCTGCTATATTCTTGAAATTACAGCTTGAAGTTTAGTTGTACTGTAAACTTGTTGTTTTCCTGCTCTGTTTTTTTTTATTTATTTATTTATTTATTTATTTTCTTTTTCTTATTTTTGTGTTTCTTGTTTCTGTTCTATTATTGGCTTGTTTGCTTTATCCCGGATTTATCTACCTCTCCGATATTAACCTGCCTTTCTCCCTTTCCATTGCTCTCAGCCCTCTTGATAAAAGAGAGATTTCTCCGCCGCCAACAGCATACCCGCTGGGACTTCTGTCTGCTCTCCGGGCTCCTCCACTCCTCGCCATTCACGTGCTCAGCTATTAGGTAAGGTTGCATACACCTACACTCCCGATTTTTAATGGCTACTTCTAAATACACCATAGTAACCCACAATGTGAAGGGCTTCAATTCCCCCTTTAAAAGGAGGAAGGCCTTTGCATTCTACAAAAAATATACTCCCTCGGTCATTTTCATGCAGGAGACCCATTTTTCCCTTGGCAACAAACCTAAATTCCTACATAAGGATTACCCTATCTATTATCTAGCCTCTCTCCCCACTAAGAGAGCTGGCTGTGCAATTTTGCTGCATAGGACCTTTCCCTTCCAGGTAGAATCCACTCGGGTAGACGGGGATGGCAATTACGTTATGGCAACTGGGACTATAAGAGGGGAAAGAATGACGCTGCTATCTCTGTATTCTCCTACGAACTCCCCCTACTCTGTTCTCATAGACCTGTTGAAAAAACTAGAGGCTCAGGATTTGGGGAAATTGATTATTGGGGGGGACCTTAACCTGACCTTAGACCCGACACTTGACAGATCTGGAAAACCGACCAACAGATTTCCCAACAAGACTAATCAGATTAAGTCCTTACTAAATGGTTTGGGGTTAGTTGATGCCTGGCGGGGTAAGCACCTGGACAAGAGAGAGTACACTTTCTACTCCCAGACTCACCTGACATACTCTAGGATTGACGCTCTACTTATCACTTCCTCATTGTACGACTCTACCATAAACTCTGAGATAGTCCCTTGCCCCTGGTCAGACCATGCTCTGGTACTAGTTGAGCTGGATCTGGGCCCTAATCCTCGACTTCCCTATAAATGGGTTCTGAACGAATTCCTTCTGTCTAATCCGAGTAGTGTGGATTCCATATCCAAGGACATACAGCTGTTTTTTGAGACTAATGACACCCCCGAAACTGGGGCTGGATGGCTTTGGGTCGCCCATAAGGCTTTTGTTAGAGGAACTTGCATTAAGCTGTCCTCTATACATAAGAAACTTCTTAGGCAGAAGGAGACAGAGCTTTCTACCTCATTAAAGAGGTTAGACGAGAAAAACCAACAGTGTCCCTCTCTTCAGGGGCGTAAATTAATTGACCAGACTAGGCTTGAGCTGGACGCTATTTTGTCCCATCAAACTGAACGGGCTATGAGAAAAATGAAGCACCTCTATTACTGGAAGGCAAACAAACCTGACTCCCTTTTGGCTAAAAGACTAAACAATAAATTCTCCCAACCCAGAACCACCCAAATTAGGATACCTGGCGGTCAAATCTCCTACAGTCCCAATGATATCCAAAAAACGTTTCAAAATTATTACCAAAAAATATACTCCTCGCAAACCCACTGCAGTGGATCAGATATAGACTCCTTTCTAAATTTATGCGACCTCCCTAAAATACCGGATTATCAACTGGATGAATTGAATTTAGAAATAACACAGGAGGAGGTTAAACTTACCATCCAGAATCTTAAGTTGGGCAAATCCCCGGGACCGGATGGCTTTACTAACTTGTATTATAAAAAATTTGAACCTCTTCTTACCCCCCACATGACATCTCTTTTTAATGCCATATTAAACGGAGAGCCTATGCCCCCGGAGTTAAACCGGGCTGACTTGGTGATTTTCCCAAAAGATGGCAGGGACCCTTTAGAGGTGAAAAATTATCGCCCTATATCCCTAATCAATGGGGATGTCAAAATCTTGGAGAAAATTATGGCCACCCGCATCTCTAAATTTCTACCCGATTTGATCCACAAGGACCAAACTGGGTTTGTTACCTTTAGAGAGGCCGGGGACAATGTTAGGAGGGTCATGAATGCACAGTTCATGGCTCAGAAGTCTAATATACCAGTCTGTCTCTTAGCTTTAGATATAGAGAAAGCTTTTTTTTGGACAAATTTGGATTCAAGGGACGCTTTATTAATTTACTTAAGAGATATTATGACTCCCCAGCAGCCAATCTAAAACTCCCAGGAGATCACAAAGTCGACATCCACATTCAAAGAGGGACCAGGCAAGGGTGTCCGCTCTCCCCACTGTTATTTGCTCTTGCTATAGAACCCCTTGCACAAGCGATTAGAGCCAACCCAGTCATCCAGGGGGTACAGGTAGGCCTCCAGCATTTCAAATGCTCTTTATTTGCGGATGACATGCTTTGCACCCTGACCAATCCCCTTTCATCCATACCTGCACTCATTTCCACTGTCCAGGACTTTGGCAAAATCTCGGGTCTCAAGCTGAATGTTGAGAAGACTGAGGCGATGGGGATCAGATTGCCGCACTTGGAGATTGACATCCTCAAAGCTAATCACCAGTTTATTTGGCCCGCACAGTCTATAAAATACTTAGGTGTTAGACTTACCTCCAAGTTTGGGGATATGTACGGGGCAAATTTTCCTCCCTTGTACAGATCTCTGACATTGGATATGCAGAAATGGAGGAGCTTTAAGATTTCATGGACAGGCCGCATTGCGGCTGTGAAAATGAATATCTTACCTAAATTACTATACTTATTTAGATCCCTTCCTATCCCTCTCTCCCTTAAAGACCTAGACAAATTCCAGAATAGCATTTCCCGGTTCATCTGGGACGATAAACGCCCTCGTATTCCCAGGCAGGTGATGTTTCGCTCCAAGAATAGAGGTGGCCTCGCGACTCTGAATTTAAGACTTTATCTTAAAGCTGCACACTTGGCTCCTTTGCCTAGAGCCCACTCTACGAAACACCATCCATCTTGGGTTTTTATGGAAAATTATCAAATGTCCCCACATAGTTGGGATAAGTTGGTTTGGATGCCTGAGGACTCTGCCCCTTTCATAACTCATCAAAACCCCATGATCTCCTTGACGCTCCAGGCCTGGAGATGGGCTAGATCTAGGCATCGACTTAGCACGGAATTATCACCCCTTCTATCAGTTATGTCTTTCCCACAAATTCTAGCAGATTCAAGTTCTATGTCTAGATTTTGGTGGACCTCCAGACGCCTGGACCGTATAGGGAACTGGTTCGCCAATGACAAACTACTGACCTATGACCAATTTTGCACGACTCACGACTTGCCAACTACAGAACTCTACAATTACTTAAAAATTAGAAGTTGAGTTACCAAGATGGTTAAGGATTCCGGGCCCCCCAGAGCCTCCTGGCTATCAGTTATCTGTAAAAATCTCCCACTTGCCAAGGGTAATCTGAGTTCTTTGTATAACACCTTTATGGGCACTTCGGGGGGCCAAAAACCCAAGTTTATGCTGCATTGGGAAAAGGATCTGGGGGTGGAGTGGGACTGGGACAAATGGACTGAATCTTGCTCCAATCTTTCAAAAGGATCACTTAATTCGGCTTTATTAGAAACATCAATCAAAGTTTTACATAGGGCCTACTGTACTCCCGATAAAATGCAGAAGTTTAGGCCACAGGAGAGTAACAAATGCTTTAGGGGATGCCAGGATGTTAGGGATCATATTCATGTTTGGTGGGCCTGTCCACGTGCCCAGAATCTCTGGGAACGATTGACCCGTTTAGCCTCCACACTTTTTCATAAAGAAGTAGTTCCTTCAATTGAATCCTGTTTACTGGGGGTCCATATTAAAAACTTGTCGCAATCCCAGAACAAGCTGTTTCAAATAATGGCATTAGCTTCAAAGATTCACATAGCTAGTAGATGGAAGGACATGAATCTAAACTTTCAAGAGGTAATTAAGAAGATCAACTATTTGCTTATTAATGAGAGGCTAACTCATATTGTTTTAGATAGGATGCCCCAATTTCAGATAGTTTGGGACCCTTGGATAACATCCTCCTTTAGCGTTTCCCTAGTATAATGCCTGTATTTGCTTGAAGCGATTCTGAGGAGTGGACAGGAGTGGGTAGAGCTTTGGAGACCTTTCAGTGGTGCTGGATGGCGGGAAGGATCTGAGGTAAGAGGGAGAAATAAGCCGGGACTGCTTTGTGGCCGCCATGAGGGGCCAATGATTCTTTTATTTAGTTTATATATTTGTTTTCTCTCTTTCTTTTCTGGGGTATGGTATATGATAGTTTAGTTAATATTGATAGGTAATACATTTTATATTGTATACTCCTATCGAATGTGTATTCTAGAAGTTAATAGGCTCATTTTGCCTTGTAATTTTTATATGGTTGGAAAAACCAGCCTAGACATTAGAAAATTTTCTCACTAAAAATAAAAAAAAAAACAAGAAGGTTTAGTCAGTTAAATGCTGCAAAATGATAATTTTATGTTTAGAGGACTTGATAAAACTGACATTCATGACTGTTAAGAATGTTTTATTTATGTATGGATTTTGCATACCTTCTAATAAAATAATATTTATTCAAAAAAAAAGTTATTGAAAGAGGTTAAAAAAATAAGGAGAGGCTATTTATATATTTGCATATTTATATATAGATTTTAACATGTTCCTAGATCCAGCAAAGGATAGAGTGGGTAAAGTAAAAAATAAAAACTGAATTTCAATTGATCAAAATATCTTAGGAATTCTCCAAATTGATCAATGGTTTTGATTTATTGGATTCATGGAGGGTACTACACCCATTCGAGAGAGACTATACTTTCTTCTCGGGCCGGTTCAGTTCATACTCCAGACTCGACCATTTATTTTTAGATCTCCAATCATTAAGAATGGTAAAAGATATTTAAATAAATACTTCACTACGGTCAGACCATTCGATGCTTACCATCATGTTAAACAATACTAGGGAAATTCGAACAAAAAAAAATTGGAGAATTGACCCATCCTTATTTAAAGACCAGCCCTTTGTTGCAAAATTAAAAAGAAGAGATATCTAATTTTTTTCGAGATTAACCAAAATACGGTAGATTCTCCATCTGTTACCTGGTGTGCCAAGAAGGCTTTTGTGAGAGGCCTATTGATTTCCAAAGCAGCAGAACTAAAAAAGTAAAGAAGCAAATCTTTAAGGCTTTTATATATTGAATTAGAATTTTTTTTAGTCCTATCCTAAACAAGATCAAGCCAAACAAGGAGAGTCAAAAATTAATTAATTCTTTAAATTTGCAGATTAAAAAAATACTACAAATACAAGCCGATAATCTCATGTGGATACATTAGATTTTCCATTTTGTTTTGGGGAGAAAAACAGGAAAATTCTTGGCTAATAAATAAAAAAAAAAAAAAAAAATCTAAATAGAATTTTAAGGCTTAAGGGCTCTGACAATAATCTATATTCCCATCCAGATAAAATTGCTAACTTCTTATACTATCAAATATTTTAGGAGATTTGTGATCATCTACGCAACATGTATAATGAGATCAAAACAACAGGCAAGTTAAGATCAGAACTATCTAAAGCTAAAATAATAAATATCTTAAAGCAGGGTAAAAATCCAGAACTTAGTTTGAGCTATCGTCCAATTTCCCTGATAAATGTTGACGTAAAAATATATGCCAAAATATTGGCAAATAGATTAAATCTTATTTTACCAAAATTAATACATTTAGATCAATCAGGATCCGTTAAACGATTACAAGCTTCAGATAATATAAGACGCCTAGTTGTCATTTTGTCATTCGTAAGAGTAAAGATCTACCCATAGTGACCTTGTCGCTTGTCGCCGAAAAAGCGTTTGACAGGATCAGTTGGGCTTTTCTAGATGTAGTTTGGGAGAAGTACGGTATGGGCAAATTTGGCTCTAAAGCTATTAAAGCCCTATACACTAATCCATCAGCGTATATATCAGGACCCGGATTTGAATCCCAGAGTTTTACCATCAGTAATGGAATGCACCAAGGATGCCTCCTATCCCCCCTCCTGTTTATTTTATTTATGGAGCCCTTAAAAAATAATGTTTTGATTGAGGGAGTGGAGATAGGAGAAGAGGCGCACAAGATCATGCTCTTCGCGGATGATATTCTCTTAACACTTACTAACCCTTTGAGTTCATGTGTCAGTCTGCATCAAACTCTTTATGAATTTGGCAGTCTTTCAATAAACTCTCTAAAATCAGATATAATATATAGAAAACTCAATTGGGAAATCTCTAAAACGACAATATATGTATAACTGGAATTCAAGATCAATAACACATCGAGGTCTGACATTTTTTTTTTCTATGAAAAGTTACATGTAAGACAACTTGCGTATCCTTTTAAAAGACATAAGGCTGTTAACTAGTGATGTCGCGAACATCAAATTTTCGGTTTGCGAACAGCGGACCCGAACTTCCAGCAAATGTTTGCTGGAAGTTCGCGTCCGCTCTTTCTGGCCACAATAGTGATGGGAAAGTTGTTTCAAGGGACTAACACCTGGACTGTGGCATGCCGGAGGGGGATCCATGGAAAATTACATAGTTGATGCAGAGTCTGGTTTTAAGCCATAAAGGGCATAAATCACCTAACATTCCTAAATTGTTTGGAATACCATGCTTTAAAACATCAGGTTACACCCGCTTCACAGTAACAGACGGATCTCCCCTTTTAATGCACCGCAAACAACCGCTAACAGTCCCTTTGCACAACCGCAAACTCCCCATTTGCACAAGGTTGGATACCAAGCTAGCCATGTCCCGTTCCTTGTCCTCACTGATGTCATTGAAGGTTTCTTCCTCCACCCAGCCACTAAGGGTCCCCGAAAGGTGACAACAAGCCCCCTGGGACGGCTGCTGTGTTTGGTCTTCCATCTCCTCAAAGCCACCTTCCTCCTCTGACTCCTCTTCTTCAGACTCCTCTCTCTGCGTTGCCTCTGTCTGCGTTATTATAAGGTGTGTACTGTTAAGTAGTACTATTCCTATCGGTTTAATCCCTGTTACGTCCACTATTAGGGGACGTGTATATGGCATTGATTTTTGGAACAGGGAGATGGAAAAAGATGCTTGGTCGGACCTCCTACTTCAAATTTGGGGCACTGCGCATGCAATCTAAGGTGCCACCAGATATGAGTGTCACTGTGCACTGGCAAAAGTTGGCAGAGTAGGCGCTGTAGGCCTCACACACACGCCTGTAGGCAGGCAACTGATATTCAATCGATTACAGTCAAAAAAGTGTTGTTTTATGTCACTGTACACTACGGTTGCACCAGATATGACGTATCACTGTGCGCTGGCAAAAGTTGGCAGAGTAGATGCAATAGGCTTCACACATACGCCTGTAGGCAGGCAATTGCTATTCAATCTATTACAGTAAAAAAAAGTGTTGTTTTATTTCACTGAGCACAATATAAGCTGTGAGCCTGACACAGGCAGGCAACTGAAATTAGATTAAAGGAAAAAAGGTTTTTTTTTTTTTTAATGTATGGTACACCAACTATGACTGGTGAAACAGAGCAGAATATTAGCCTGTCCTTCAGATGGAAGGCTCTGGAAAGGAGTGTATGCTGCTGATTGGCTGGAATGTGTCTGCTGACTGTGAGGTGCAGGGTCAAAGTTTCCTCAATGATAAAGTATAGGGGGCGAACCGAAAAGCGCATGTGTTCGCCTTCCGCTGCGAACATGCCAAAATCGCTGCGAATAATCCGTGGGCGAACTGTTCGCAACATCTCTACTGTTAACCAATGATTGGAAAATATTAAACCACTCTCGCAATAAATATGTGTATCATTCCCAACTTAAGTTATGTTTTCAGATGTATACCTGAGAAAGTTTCTAACATCTCCTTTAAACTTGATTCAATCTACTGTAGATAAGTTTATTTACCTGGCTAAAAAAGCAAGAATTAAGAAGTCTATATGTTGCAAAAATTTTGAAAAAGGAGGCTTGGGTATACCGTCAATAAAGGACATTCATGATAAAAAATGTATTTCAAAATTGATGGTTTTGAATTTCCAGTGTAACAGGGCAATTTGGAAAAAAATAGAGAATAATCTTTTGGGAGACATACCAATCCACACAATTTTGTGGCTTCCAAATATTGAGTCAATCCCCCTTAGAAATTTACCAGGAAGGCTGAGAGCCATGTTGAAATTCTGGTTTAAAATCATATCTAAAAAACATTCCCTCCTTGGCTTCTCCTATAGAAATTTTAATAACTAAAGAGAATCATCAGACACCTACTTATTGGAAAAGTAAGGGTATTAATTATATAGGCGATATATATATTCAGGGGTAAATTGAAGGATCTAACCACATTACGAATTAAACTTAACACTAGCAAGATCTCGTGGCTTGAATATGAATCAATAAAAAAGCTTTGATGCATTAGAAATTCAAACCAGTGAATGAAGAAAATCCATTTAAAATAGAGATCTTGGAGACCAGAGAGGATGACTCTAAAATTATATCAAAATGCAGTAAGGCGATGTCCGATGAGTCTACTTTCATAAAATCTAGTGCTATTCTGGCTTGGGAGGAGGACTTGGGAGGTCTAATTCCTTTCAATTAGTAAAAAAATTAGCGAATAACGCCTCTGCAGCTGTGTTTTAAAATCACACAGAGGTGGTATGTCACCTATCAGTTTATGGGAAAACTCAATTTTCAGCCAGATGATTTATGCTTAAAAAAATGTGATATGCGAGGCACTGCACTACATGTTTGGTGGGAATGTGAAAGCATTAACACACTATGGGCAAAATGTTTTCTAGAATTATCAAAGATCCTTGGTAAACAACTAACAGGCACTCCCCAGTTGGCCCTTTTACACCAAGATATAAATATGGTAGCTCGACAAGCAACATTTTTAATTTCTCATATTCTTTTGATTGTAAAACATCTTTTAACAAATACTGGAAACAACCGATAATCCCCTTATGGAATGAAGTAGTATATACAATAAAAATCGGTAAATCATGAGGAAGAACTTTTAATCCTATAAACAAGGGCCTGTGTGCAAACTGGTTGCTATGGGATCAATATTTATTGTCAATACAAAGCGCTTAGGAAGAATTACCTGTTTAAATGTTTGATATGGTCAACGCTTATTGTTATACTCTAACACATTTGTGTAGTATGAAATGTTTTGGCAGCTATGTGAATGCTTATGTCTGTATTTATGTGTTTTTGTACATTGTATATTTTATATGTAAAAAAAAAAAATATTAATAAAAAAAAAAAGAGTGTACTTACAAAACATAAAAACTGCAGATACATTACCACAATCTCTGACAGTACTCAAAAAAGTCTTGTTAAGACAAAATAGACCTTATAGACACAGGGTAGGATATTAGTCAAAGGTTATCTACTTAATAATAAAAAGTTGATTATCTGACATAATGCATATGCAGAACCTCTTTTTTAGAAAGCTCACAAAAATATAAATAATTTGCCATAATATATACATTAAAAAGATGTTCTACATAAGCTTTATGCTAAATATTTGACTTTTTTGAGCACATAACCTGTTTTTATGTATTTTAAGTACAATATTTATCCATGTACTAAAATTACCCAAACTTACTTCACCAAATATTTTTTTTATTTTTATCCATATTTGGACTTTGACTGATACCATTAGAATTGATGGATAATCAGTATTGCCATTGGTGGTGGATAAATGCCATTCCTTTGATATTCTAACACATTTTGGTTATATTGTGTATTGCGCCACTATTGTATATTTTTACACTTGTTGGTTGGCCTGCCCTCTATTCCCTTGGAGGCTGCCTGTCCTGAGATTAGAGTTGAATTACACCACTCAGGGCAACAGGTAACCATTGTCCCCCCAGATTTTTTGAGGCTTCTTCGCCCATGTTTGGATTTACATTGTGTCTGGAGTTTTTCAAGTGGGATATGTAGGGCATTTCTGATTTTTTAGTATGTGGGATTATGTCGTAGTCGGTGAAAGTATTTAAAGGGATATCTAAGTTTCCTGTATTATGAATGTATCTGATGGAGGAGAATCAGAAGTGTATGGAAAAAAAAATCTTTTGTATTTTAGACAGTTTAAAATAAAGGTTAACACCCCCTCCAATTTGTTTTGGCCAATCAGTTAAAGAAAGATTTAAGACATAGCACTATGTTAGTTGCTATGACACACACCACACAGCATAGCCAGGAAGCAGGGATGAGTCATGTACCAGCAGTGACAACACTGCTCTCCTATTGGCTGCGGTGCAAAGCAGCATGGGATATGAAGGCAAAGGAGCCTGGGAAATGTAGTGTATCATGGACATGTGACAGTAAGCTGCATGGAGGAAGCTGTAAGGAGATTGGCTGAGCAAACAACAGCAGGTAAATAGTGGGTTAATATTGCTCCCCGGGTGCTGCATGCTGATTGGGGGCGCATCAGGAAGTTGTGTAGACACCCCTGGGGGTGTCAACATAATCATTAGAGGGATTTTTACATATTAAAATAAATAAAATGTTTTATGAGATGTTCTGCATACACATAGGCTGCTTTTTGCCAACAGAGTGCAGATATGTATTAACCCAGCTCACTTAGATATCCCTTTAAGCAGAGTAGCCAGGCTCTGGCAGGTCTCAGAATACTAGCAACTTCATGTAGTTTGAGAAGAAATAGATCCACTTTACCTGGTTTGTTGGAGTTTTTGAAAGCTAAGTTTTGGCTTTTTGTTTCTCCATGTACAACCGTGACATTTCTTTAGTTCTTGTAGATCTGTAGGAAGTCGTAAAAGTGGGAGCATTTGAATTATATGAAATATTTTTGTTAAAATTACTATATTGATTTTACTGGTCATCTCTGATATGCCAGGTAAGTCTCTCCTGTACAGGCTTCAGCTGCATGTCAGTTCAGTCCCAATTAGCTTCTATCAGTTGTGTGCTAATCGATTTAGTTACAGTGAGGAAGGGGCCCACACCTGGTTTACCTTGATGGACCTCTGTAGTGCATTTACAAGTAAATCTCATATGCTTGTTTTCTGTTCATAGACTATTAAAAACAGTACTCCATTTAAAATAAATAAATTAACAGTTTTTCTTAGCTTTTTTCTCCTCAAGCAAAGCTGTGTGTCTCCTCCTACCTGTATCATCAGGAGGTGTGGTCAGCTCTTCCTGCGTGCTGTAATAAAAATAGTTGCAAGGATGTTACAAAAGAGCTATTACCTCTGTATAGGCAGTTGGAGCAGAGCCAATGATGCCATGGTGCAGGGCCAGTGACATCATCCTAGGCTGCTTCCAAGCTCCATGACACAGGCGGAGCTGGCCATACTTCCTGAAAGACATAGCAAACAAACAATTGAGCATTACTTGTAAATAAACACAACCCCTGTATGGATGAGCCACTAACTACCTGACCATAATTGGCCCTCAACGCTTCAACACTCTGTTCAGTTTAGCAAATGGTAGTTACAAGAGCCTGTAATGGAGCCTGTAAAATAATTTGCTAGTCAATTGGAGTCTTTTTGCTACCTGCTTCTTGCGGGTTAGAATCACAAAATCCCTGCAATTGTCAAAATTGTAACTCTGACTCATCTACGCCTTTGATCTTTTAAGCCCGAAATGCTACAATTACAAAATGCTGTTCCATTGCTACAATTCCTCAAGCCCGCAATTGCCTTCAAACCAGTAAATGGCGAATGTAGACAAAAATCCTACCAGATAGGACTGACAAGGGGGTTAAACACCTGTTCGTAGCACTGTAAATGCAAATAAAAAATCAATACTGCACTTTAAAAGACAGGGAAAGCGATGAAAGACATTAGAATTAATGTCAAGCTCGCAAATCTGCAATCAAAAATTTATTATTTTACATTTTATTTCCGTGTTATATCAATCTCTGTAATCAAGGAGTTAATACATATCAGGCCACCCATATAGACCAGAACAGTATCTGCATTTGTTTTTATTATTTTGTTCATTGCCGGATTGCGAGTCCTATCGCATATTAGATTTCTAAAAGCAAATCGATTGACGTTAAACCTCCTTGATAATGATCTCATTTACTATTGGCTGTTTCTAAATTGGCCTTGCTTAATTGATCATTGTCACAATCTGCTTCTTAAAGGGGGCTTGATATGAACCTAGTTCAAACCTACCCCAGCAAAATCATGTAGTTCCTGTTCTCTGTGGCACAAAAGATGGCTTCTGAAGAGATACAGGCAAAGAATACTGGATACAGGTTACAAGTGGCCCATGGCAAGACCACTCCCCAAGTCAGGATACAACACACAGAAATAGTCTCACATCTTGTATATGTGAAAACTATCTCTCAACCTTTATTGAAAGATCAAAACAACATATTTATACTCTCCAATACCACACCTTTGTGTACATTTGTGTATGTGTGATGTCAGCCCATCTGGCTTGCAACCTTGGGCTAGCAAAGCTCTTGAAATCAAATTTCCAGATATCTATAGCTGGCTAGTGAACAAACCTTTATGTTAAACTCAAGTGTTTGCTTAGGACTACTTGAAGTACATACATTTGTCTTGACCCAAGGTCTGTATGTGTGAATGTGCAATGATCTGCAGCTAACTTCTATGCAGAGCATCTCTACCAATTCCACATATGTTCTGCATAACATTTTCCCTCTTATAATATATTATTACTAGGATACATATTAACCATGTACAGGCAACATATAACCACACAATAACACATAATCCCAATGCAACAATGTCATGCTCTCTTGGCCATATTCATACATTACTGGCAATATGAGTCCTTAAACAATTAAATCATGACAATCACGATCATGCACTGAAATGCTACTTACTGGTGCATGGTTTACAGTATAGAATTTTGGCCAGGTAGCTGTGGACTTGTTCAACTGAATCGCTCTGTAACTGTTGCAATTGAATGGAGGCCATGGTGTGACAGTAGGCAGTTCCTAAATCTTGGTGCAAGAAAGGTTAGAAAGCTTTTACTAAAGAGGATCCTAAAGTAAAGAATCCTTGGCCATTAGGCACACAGTCATTCTGTTATACATGGTTTATACCTTGGGTAGTGTTCAATATGTGTGTGGATGTATTGGAGCCATCCTCAATATGTCCGTACCATGTGCTATTTACAGAAAGGAGAGCTGCTGAAAGAATTTGTTTACTCATCATTTAAAAGGCTGGCAAATATATTAGTAATAGTTTCAGACTTTATCTCTATCTTAAAATTATAGTACATTAAAATATAATACCGATATAAATGTACTCTACACCAGTAATATTTTATATTCAATGAAACACAAATCGTGGAAATTATTATAGGTCTACAGTAAAAACCATGGATTTCAAAGCCTTCTTTCACTGATTAATATTTGAAGTGTTGTGTGCATCACCACAATAGTCATCCAAAACTGAGGGCTAAGTTTTCTCTTTGCATCTCTCTCCAACTCTGTCTCTGGTCCCTTTATCTGGAAAAAGAGTAGGTACTTGAATTCACCCCCTTGACTTTTTACCTATTATTTTGTTACATTACAGCCTTAAGTTCAATGTTTTTTTAATCTGAATTTTATGTGATGGATCAGAACACAATAGTCTAAGTTGGTGAAGTGAAATGAGAAAAATATATACATAAAACTATTTTTTAGAAATAGAAAACAGAAAATTGGCATGTGCGTATGAATTCACCCCTTTTGTTATGAAGCCCATAAAAAGCTCTGGTGCAACCAATTACCTTCAGAAGTCACATAATTTGTGAAATTATGTCCACCTGTGTGCAATCTAAGTGTCACATGATCTGTCATTACATATACACACCGTTTTTGAAAGGCCCCAGAGGCTGCAACACCTATGCAAGAGGCACCACTAACCAAACATTGCCATGAAGACCGAAACAAGTAAGGAACAATGTTGTTTAGAAGTACAAGTCAGGGTTAGGTTATAAAAAAAATATCAAAATCTTTGATGATTCCCAGGAGCACCATCAAATCTATCATAACCAAATGGAAAGAACATGGCACAACAGCAAACCTGCCGCCCTCCGACACTAACGGACAGGGCAAGGAGGGCATTATTCAGAGAGGCAGCACAGAGACCTAAGGTAACCCTTTAGGAGCTGCAGAGTTCCACAGCAGAGACTGGAGTATCTGTACATAGGATGACAATACGCCGTACGCTCCATAGAGTTGGGCTTTATGGCAGAGTGGCCAGAAGAAAGCCATTACTTTCAGCAAAAAACAAAATGGCACGTTTTGAGTTTTCGAAAAGGCATGTGGGAGACTCCCAAAATGTATGGAGGAAGGTGCTCTGGTCGAGACTAAAATTGAACTTTTCGGCCATCAAAGAAAACGCTATGTCTGGCGCAAACCCAACACATCACATCACCCAAAGAACACCATCCCCACAGTGAAACATGGTGGTGGCAGCATCATGATGTGGGGATGTTTTTCAGCAGCCGAGACTGGGAAACTGGTCAAAGTTGAGGGAAAGATGGATAGTGCTAAATACAGGGATATTATAGAGCAAAATCTGTACCACTCTGTGCGTGATTTGAGGCTAGGATGGAGGTTCACCTTCCAGCAGGACAATGACCACAAACACACTGCTAAAGCAACACTTGAGTGGTTTAAGGGAAAACATGTAAATGTGTTGGAATGGCCTAGTCAAAGCCCAGACCTCAATCCAATAGAAAATCTGTGGTTAGACTTAAAGATTGCTGTTTACAATCGCAAACCATCCAACTTGAAGGAGCTGGAGCAGTTTTGCAAGGAGATATTGGCAAAAATCCCACTTTTAAGATGTGGCAAGCTCATAGAGACTTATCCAAAGCGACTTGGAGCTGTGATTGCCGCAAAAGGTGGCTCTACAAAGTATTGACTTTAGGGGGGTGAATAGTTATGCACATTGACTTTTTCTGTTATTTTGTCCTACTTGTTGTTTGCTTCACAATAAAAAAAAAAAAAAAATCTTCCAAGTTGTGGGCGTGTTCTATAAATTAAATGATGCAAATACTCAAACAATCCATGTTAATTCCAGGTTGTGAGGCAACAAAACTCCAAAAATGCCAAGGGGGGGGGGGTGAATACTTTTGCAAGGCACTGTATAAACTTTACAACAAATACATTGCATGATCACTTGTTCCTTTCCTTAACATTTTTATCGGACACAGATATGGCTTAATTTCCATTTTCTTTTGGTATAATTAATAAGTAAGAATAATTTAGTATGCGAAAATTTAAGAAATCTATTTTTAAAAGATGTGTGGCCCTTAATGAAGTATTTATGAGGGTCTGTGCAAAAATGAGATTCTATACTTCTCATAAAGATATCACCTGTTACACTGAAATTGCTTTAATGAATTAACCACTAGATGGTAGTAGATAATCATTTTTGGTAATATTTTTTTTAAAAATTTATGAACTTGAAGGTATTCAGTACTTTACTTTATGTTGTACCTAGTTTTGTTTTAATAAAGATATTGAGTTGTTTTTGTAGGTGCTAATATAATGCCAACCTAATGGTAAAGTACATACCACTATACAACTGACCGATATTCACTAGGCTAAGCAATTCCTCACAAGTAGCCCTCAGGAGTAAGGAATGAAACTTATTATTTATAGTTATTTTATTAATAGAATGCAAATACTTTGAAGGCAATCCTTTATACGAGTACTTACTTCTTTATATACTTAGCTGTCTTATAGTCACAAGTTCTCAATTGTTCCCTTTATGTTTAGTTCTGTGGAGTGATGATGTATAACGTGTACAACTAGCAAATTAGTAATTCTATACTGCAAAATATCTAATGCACTAGAAGGCATGGCAGTAAGTGCCAAGAGGTAAATGGTGGGCCATAATAGCAAGGTGAAGTGGTCTGTCAGCTGTAATTAAAGGCATATATAAGTTTCCTGGATTATGAATGCATCTGATTGAGAAGAATCAGTCGTGTATGCAAGCATTTTTTTGCATGAAAAAATACCAAAATAACCATAAAAAACTCACCCTGATGTTTGCTAAATCTTTTCAGTTTGCAAGCTGAGGGTTTGTTAGTTGACACCCCTGAAAATCCCTGCTAAGATTAGCATAAAATTCATAATTTGTTTTGACCAATCAGGAGAAAGCAAAGGTTAACTGATATATTTGTATCATACTCTGGGGTTCCTGTGTTGCAAAGCAGCCTGGGATATGTAGTCTCTCTATATATATATCCTTTTGGTCTGATTCAGTTGTGAGCTGAGACCCCGCCTAAACATGTGATTCCATCCTGCAGCAAGTACTTCCTTTGAGAGGTCAAACTCCATACCTAGCCGCATTTCCTCTGCATACTTGGTTATGTAAGCTTCCTGTAGATGTGCAAAGCTGGATTTTACGTTCCTGCCTATAAATTTGTACACTGAACTTATCTATATAACACATATTTCTCTGATAATCACTGCCTGTTTCTTACCAAACTTTTGAAACCCATGAAACTTATATATATACCTTTAAGGGCAAAGGTGGGGCATTATGATAGGAAACAAAAATGAGATGAATCATGAAGATGGGGCGAATGCACACTCAAGAGGGATGCACAGGAGGTTAGTGTATGGATAGGATGAGGTATTTTACATCAGCATGGGTGGAAATAATATGAGTAGAGTAGGTAATTGAAATTGAGTTACATTATTTAAGATATTTAGTAATTTTGGGAATATGCATACATTTATGCTCCATATGTGTTCTACCACAGCCTAATGCTAATTTTAATGATAAATGTATAGCATAAATCAAGTTATTAGTTTAGAGTAATACAATTTCTCCCTCATCACCAGCCCCCCCCTCCAGTTCCTACACCCCTGATGGGAAGAATGGTTTTGGAAATAAGGCAAACAAATTTTTTTTTTTAATCTAGCTATTTACAGCATGCTTCCATTAACTTGTGCTTTTCTGGTGATTTCACCCTAGGAAGCTGACCAGCAGGACACAAATTTGATTTTATACTCTGAAAACATGCTGCCTACTTTCAAGTTTAATTCTTATAAAGAGGATAATATAATTATTGGACAATGGTGTACATTTAGTTTTGTCAAGGAGTGTTGCATATATTTATACAAAGAAATGTCACTGCATAAATAATTTTTTGTGCATATGAACAACTACTTTGTGGCATTGCACTGGCATTTTGAGACCACTAAAAATGTGCTGCCCTAGTTCTGGGCCTTGGGCTACCTAGATATATATAATTGCTTTAAGGAGTAGAATAAGTGTTTGTATACATAAGCAGGTTAAGAATTTGAAAATGGCAAACCATGACCATGTTTCCAATTTCTTGGAGCTAAATAAATACTGTACTTTGAATTACTTGAGTATAAAACTGGAATATAAATAATCCATCACTATTGCATCAATTCTGTTTACTAAATTTAAACTACTTAATAACTGCTTAGAAGTATGTAAAAAATGTAAAGAAATGAAAAGCCTAAAATATTCACAATGTTCTTATTTTATTTTTATGTTCACATAAAGTCACTAAAATTGTCACAGATCTTTGCACTATAATACCAGTTCCTCTATGTTTGTAATAAATACTTTTATTGCTTTTCATGTCCCAATACACCCATAGAACAGAACACCATGAGCATAAACCATTATGGTTCAAATATTTTCACAATCCTTTTATAGAATTAAAATAGTGTATCATTTTCTGAACATATAATTAAATCATATAACTGAAAATTTAAGAAGGGATTAATATCAATATAATTAAAATGTTTATAATTTAATTTATATTTTTCTTGAAATTGCCCAAAGGTTCTAAGAAAGAACATGCAAAATACAATTAATATTGGCAGCAGCATCAGTGAGCATGCTGAAAATGTTTCAAATAATTACAAAACCATTACTGTTGAGAATAGTTGTTAAAAGTTCAGTTTTGTTATGGAAAACTGACAGTCTACTGTATATGCTGATCCACAGTAGTATATATTTGTTACAGGTATATGCAAGTGAGTTGGATTATGAATGGATCTGATAGAGGGGAATTAGTAGTGTATTATTAAATGTATTTGCATGCACTGTGTTTTTTTAGCTTTGATTAAAAAAAAATGTTGGGGGTAATGTTTACACTCACCAGGATCGGGCTAGGCTCTTGGGGCGTTAGTTGTTTGTAAAAACAGGCCCTCTCTATGTGAGCATTCTCAAGCTGATCGGCTTTGCAGCCAATCAGCAATGCTGTATGCAGCCAGCTAGATGATACTGGAAGGGGCTTCTACACTCCCTAAACTAAAGGACCATAAATTTGACATTCAAGTAAAAATGCTTGAACTGTTACACAGTTGTTCTTTAGACATACAACCTCTCCTTGATAAATTCTGACAAATTATAATTTTACTGAAACCAAACATTTCAGCTTCTTCCTCCTATTGCAATCTGTCTTTTAGGTGAATGAGCATTTATACTTGATTTATGGTCCTGTAAAGTTTGAGGAGGAGAGCTTGCGTTCATGGTCTCTGTGCATGTGTCTCAGTGTGAGTGTCTGTATCTGTGTGTGTGTCTGTGTGAGTGCTTGTGTCTCTGTGTGAGTGTCTGTATCTTGTGTGTGTGTCTTTGTGAGTTTCTGTATCTTGTGTGTGTGTCTGTGTGCGTGCATGTGTCTCTGTGAGTGTCTGTATCTGTGTGAGTGCATGTGTCTCTGTGTCTGTCTATGTAAGTGTCTGTGAGTGTGTCTGTGAGTGTCTCTGTGTGAGTGTCTGTGTGAGTGTGAGTGTTTGTGTGTGTCTGTCTCTGTGTGTCTGTGAGTGTGTCTGTGTGAGTGTCTGACTGTGTGTGTCTGTGAGCGTGTCTGTGTGAGTGTCTCTGTCTGTGAGTGTCTGTGAGAGTGTGTCTGTCTGTGAGTGTGTCTGTCTGTGAGTGTGTCTGTCTGTGAGTGTATGTGAGTGTGTCTGTGTGAGTGTGTCTGTATGTGTTTCAGTGTCTTTGTGTGTGTCTGTGAGTGTGTGTCTGTGTGAGTGCTTGTGTCTCTGTGTGAGTGTCTGTATCTTGTGTGTGTGTCTTTGTGAGTGTCTGTATCTTGTGTGTGTGTCTGTGTGCGTGCATGTGTCTCTGTGAGTGTCTGTATCTGTGTGAGTGCATGTGTCTCTGTGTCTGTCTATGTAAGTGTCTGTGAGTGTGTCTGTGAGTGTGTCTGTGTGAGTGTCTGTGTGAGTGTGAGTGTTTGTGTGTGTCTGTCTGTGTGTCTGTGAGTGTGTCTGTGTGAGTGTCTGACTGTGTGTGTCTGTGAGCGTGTCTGTGTGAGTGTCTCTGTCTGTGAGTGTCTGTGAGAGTGTGTCTGTCTGTGAGTGTGTCTGTGTGTGAGTGTGTCTGTCTGTGAGTGTATGTGAGTGTGTCTGTGTGAGTGTGTCTGTATGTGTTTCAGTGTCTTTGTGTGTGTCTGTGAGTGTGTGTCTCACTGTGTGAGTGTGTGTGTGTGAGTGCATGTGTCTGGGGGAGGTCACGGGGCAATTCACTGGGGCTGGGTGAGGTCCCGGGGGCAATTCACTGGGGTTGGGGGACGTGATGGTGCAATTCGCTGGGGCTGGGAGATATCACAGGAGCAATTCAATGGGACTGGGAGAGATCACAGCGGCAATTCACTGGGGCTGGGGGAAGTTTCACCTGGGATGTTATGTAGATAAAACAATCAGTGAATGAGGGGACACAGAACGTGTTCTGGTTATTACAGAAATCTAAAGAAAAGCTGCAGCTCAATTCACAGACAAAAAAGATACAATGTATTATGTATGCTAATTTTTACTGGGATTTTCAGGAGGTGTCAACATTGATACAAAACAGTAATGCAATGCAAGAAATTCAGCAAACTGTAGGGTAACTGTTTAAATGCTTATTTTGGTATTTTTTCATGCAAAATGTTTTTTAACATACACTACTAATTCTCCTCTATCGGATGCATTTATAATCCATATCACTTACATATACCTTTAAAGGAGAATTTGTATCCAAGGGACTCTAAGAAGTTTAATCCAGCACCAAAATTCAAAGTCTTGAAATCTGCGGTGCTCAGCTTTCTTTATGTCCAGATCTAATCCATATTTTACTACTGGGAAATCCACAGCTCTCACTATGCAGGCCTTTGTTGATTGTGTAATATCTTTACTTTTTAATAGCTTGTCTAATCTTGCCATAGCTTTCCTTCTCCAAAGCAAATGCCTTTTAATTTCATGGCTGCAGTCACCATCTGAACAGACAAATCTGCCACTGCCTCCATTTCTTACCCATTAATTTGCCAGGAACTGAGATTGATGTTTGCCATGATCTTTATCTCAACGTTGAGCAGTAGACCAGCTTTTTCACTCTTCCTTCATCCTCATCAATAGCCACTTTAGTGCTTCCTCACTTTTAGCCATCAGAGCAGTATCATCCATATATTTGAGCTTGTTGATAGGAGGTGAGTGATGTGGTCTGGCAACTCCATGTCTTTAAGAACTTGCCATATTTGATTGTGATCCACACAGTCAAAAGCTTTAGAATAGTATATGATGCAAATGTTTTTCTGGAAGTCTTTTGTTTTCTCTATTATCCAGAGGACATTGGCAATTTGATCTGTGGTTCCTCTGAGAAACTCGGTTTGCACATCTGGTAGTTCTCAGCCCATGTATTGTTGGATCTTAGCATTACCTTGCTGGCATGAGAAATTAGTGCAATTGTTTGATATTTGAAGCACTCATTGGCACTGCCTTTTTGGGGGATTTGGGTGTAGTCTGACCTTTTCCAGTCCTCTTGCACTGTTGAGTTTCCCAAATTTGTAGGCATAATGCAAGCAACACTTTCACAGCATCTACTATTTTGAACAGTCCAGCTGGCATTCTATGAACCCCTGCAGCCTTATCAACCAGGTTTGCTCGAGTCCAACTCACTTTACTCAACAAGATGTTTGGCTTTAGCTCATTGGCCTAACTATTGATGTTTTTAAGAGCCTTCCTGTATAGATCTTCTGTGTATTCCTGCCATCTCTTCTTTATCTGATCAGCTCATGTTACGTCCCCACCATTTTTTTTATTTTATCATGCTAATTTATGCATGAAAGGTTCTCTTGAGATCCCCAAGTTTCTTCTTCTATCTCTACATCATTCATTATAGAATGCCTCCATTTATTTTCTTGTTATCTTCTAGGATTCTGCATTTAGTTTGCTATTCAATTGGCGTCTTTTTTGCAAGCCAAAAATGGCTTACGTGTTACAGGCTTGAATTCCTTGCAGACGTTACATCTATACTGAAACCCCATCCTACAAGTCTGCAGCAATTAAAATCACAAATCACTAGTCAATTGCTAAAATTCACCAATTGCTAAAAATGCGTTCAAACCCATAAATGGCAAATGTAGCCCAAAATCTAGTACTAGTACTAGAGAGGACTCGCATGGGCTTTAAAAGCCCTTACGCATGCTGCCCCTAAATGTCCCCTCTGCTCCCAACCCCCCCTGCTCCTAAAGTAAACCCCCATGATGCAGGGTCCCCACATTAACCCCTTGCTGTAGGTGTCCCAATTGGGACCCTGTGCATTTAAAAATATAAATCCCCAACTGCAGGTCCTTAAAGGGCCCGGGGCACACAAATAGTTAACTCCTTGCCGCGGGGGTACTACAAGTCATGATACCTAACGTTAACCCTCTCTGCTGCAGGTGATTTGCGTCAGGATTTTGTTAGAGCGGCCTTTCCTGGCCCAGAAGAGTGAAGACCAGGACATCTGAGATCACTGGTGGAGGGGCATTTTGGCCAGGTTAATAGACTAATAAACCCTTTTTTTTACAGTTTGTAAGTCTTTTTTTTATTTTAATAGTATTTCTTATTTTATGTTTTTTTATTTTATGTGTAAGTCTTTATTATTTTCTGTAATGTTTTTTTATGTTTCTATAATTAGTAGTTTGTTATTTTTTGTAATGTGGGTTTTTTATTTTTTTGTACTTAGTGGGGTGGTAGGGATTTTATTAGTGGGTTATGTAGGTAATTTAGGGGTTAATAGGCTAGAGTAGGCTAGAGGGAGGGCTAATAGGATAGAGGTTAAATTGATAGGGGTTGATAGGATAGGAGTTAACATAATTGGGTTAATAGGGTAGGGGTTATTAGGATAGGGTTTAATAGGATAGGATAGTGGTTAATAGGATAGGGGTTAATTGGGTACAGTTAGGATTGATTTGGTACAGTTAGGGTTAATTGGGTACAGTGAGGGTTGAATAGAGTTAATTAATTTAGATTTATTAGTTTATTGGTGGGGGGAAATTGTGTATTGTAAGGCAGTGCTTATAGTGGTAATGTCAGGGTTCATAATTAGAGCCTCATGGGTGTCTGTATAGAGCCCCATGAATGATGGGGTTAATATTAGGTGCTGCAGGGGTACTTATGGTACTGCCATGGCAGGGGTTAATTTTCATTGTAACGGGGGTCCTTTAGGGATCTTTGTGGTCCTTTAAGGACCCGCGAGGTGGATAATTTGAATGTTAAATGCTGCAGGGTCCCAATCAGGACTTCCGCAGCAAGGGTTATTGTAGGGACCCTGCGGGGGTCTCGATGGGGACCCCTGCAGCATAGGGTGGTTAAAGTTAGGTGTCATGGGGGTACTTGTAGTATCCCCACAGCAGGGGTTAACTCTTTGTGTGCCACTGACCCTTTAAGGACCCGGGCGGGGGATTTAATTTTTTTTTATGTGCGGGGTCCTGATTGTGACCCCTGCAGCAAAGGGTTAATGTGGGGACCCTGCGGGGGCTCCAATTGCGACCCCTGCATCATGGGATTAATGTGGGGACCCTGCATGGATCCCGATTGGGACACCTGCATCATGGGGTTAATGTTGGGACCCTGCGGGGATCCCGACTGGGACCCTTGCATCAAGAAAAATCAATAATATCCATGCGTCTCCACCAAGATTGCGCTTATTCTTCACCTTTAGTGTATATATCCCTGTCAAGCTCCTTATCGCCCAGCCTATCCATCTAACCTTATCACTCTTCCACTTTTGCCCCAACCAGTTATCCATTGTTTGACATAGTACTCTGCTGTTTATCCTCTGGCTCATTACACCTTTCTTTAAAATGTAACACGGGTTGCTTGTAATATTTCCCAAAAGCAGGAAATACATTTCTTCTTAATCACCTATAAAGCAGTATAAAACACAACACATTTCCTGCACTAGAAGCAAACTATGATCTGATTGGTTAATACCTTGTAATACATGTGTGATCATAAAAGTACATAGGAATCTAGCATGTATACAGCTGTCAAATTGCTTTAGGAAAGTCCAGACAAATAAAATTCACAACAGAAAAAAACAAAATAAAGAGAAACCAATGGTGTGAGCATCAAATTTATACCAACTGAATCTCCTTGGGCAAAAAAAGAAAAAGTATAAATGTTTGTTTTCCCAAAAATTAGTTTCCATGGTCATTTTTTTTTTTTTTGATGAGTGGTCTGTGAGTTGCTATAATAGGAGAGGAGATGTTTGTGTATTTACATCCTTATTAAATTGTGATTTTGCCAATTGATTGGGGCTCTATATAAGCACATAGAATATTTATTTTACAGAAGTGTTTAGTTAGTGAACTTCTATCCAAAAGCAAGGTCTTCACTAACTAAACACTTCTGTAAAAAAATATGCTGTGTGCTTATATAGAGCTCTATTCATTTGACCAAATCACAATTTAATAAGGCTGTTAATATTTGTGCAGTTGGTTTCCCCTTGTTCTCCTTTAATTTTTGGAGAAATATTTACTCCAACAACTGCTGATTGTAATTGTCTGGACTTTCTGGGAGGCTTTTTCAGCTATATACATTTCTATTTGCATCTGTTTTAAGTATATTTTTATGATCATATATATATTTAAGGTATTAACCATTTAAATCATAGCTTACTTCTAGAGCAGAAAATACATTTTTATTTGTCATTATACCACAATCTATGTATAGTTTACCCAGAATACCTGTTCTCCAAACCACCCTCTGTTACTGCAATGGAGCCACTTTGGTAACCTTCAGCATGCTCCTCTAACTAAGGGAGTAAATAACTGTAAATCAACAAAACACATTAAAACAATATTGCTCACTGTATATTCATCATTCTTCTTGATCAGTATATTATCAGTATAATATTAATATATTATTATATTGTACATCAATTTTTTTTAAATTATGGTTTTAATGGCTATCACAAAAAGGCATCTGATCATTTTTTCCTGTGTATTTTTACTTACAATACAATGATTCCAAATATCAAGACATTAAACATGGATAATTTTCATAAGTTTGTGAAAAAAATGCAAATACTTTTCTACCACTGTACTAAAACATGCCAAATTAATTGAAGGATGAAAAGATTGCAGAGTCATCCTTGATTCTCTCTCCAACCATGTTGTAGTCAATGCCTCTTATAAGGTTGATGTGGTTACTTCTAACAGCACCTTCAGTTCTGCTCCAGGTTCATCTCAGGAGCTTGCTGTTAGTATGTGACAGACAGGATATTATAAACAGGACGATTGCAGCTATTAAGGGCCCAGTGTGCTAAGAGGCCCCACAGTTAGGACCACTTATGATTGTCATAACATTTTCTTAATTAATCTTAATAGAAATCTTTGCATTTGATGATCTGGGGCATTGGACTCACTATGTGCAGCTAGGTGTTATGTATAAAACCCTATTGTGTGTACCTTGGCTTGTCATAGTCAGCCTTGTAGGAAGTTAGAGGTATCCTACTCAGCATTGCGTGAAGCTAGGGTTGTCCAACTTAGCGTCTTGTGAATCTATAGCAAGTCTGAGCACTCATCACTTCATGTAAATGGATGAGTGTATTATTTAAAGGGGCCGTCTATACCTTAAAGTATCTATCATCTAGCCTTTCCATGTATTCACTAAAGGGCAATACAATCTATTTATACAATGTAAGAAATACAGGTATGTTTAAATACAAATACGTATCTGTACAGGATGTTTTGTCAATGTTCCTTTTACTTTGGTTTTTAAAGTGTTGCACATTTTGGATAACAATTTTGGAATCAAGTGTGTTGGTCGGCGCCAACTTTTATCACTTTTCCCATTTGGCGTCAAAAACACGTGTGATTAATTTCGTATGTGTGCAAGATAGTCCAGGGATTTTCTGATGAAGCAAGGAAACAGTTTTGGGTTCAGAATCTGATTTATGGTGGCATGTGCTTCAGGACAGGATAGCCCTCTTGATAATTCTGAAATTCCTTGGAAAGCTGATTAAAATGTTTCTACTGACACTTGTAAGAGGTCTAGAGGGACAAGGCTATTGTTAATAAAAAGTATTACAAAGGGCACATCTTCAATGTGGGTCACATAACATTTGATTATTAGAACATAGTTATGATCCTTGGACATATGTTTTTAGTAGATACAAAAGGTTTAAAGGTCCACTGTAGTATGGTAAAAAACTTCACATAACAACACTAGCAGGTACGCAAAACAGAAACATAAAATCATTTCTAGTGAAAATCTCATATTTAGTTGAGTTGCGGGGTTCCATCTTAGACTGTAGTCTGTAGCTTAAGGGGGAGGGTTATTTTATGTGAGCTTACTCTTTGATCGATTGCTAAATTCAAATGTGCTATTTAGATGCAATTTCAACAATAGTGAACCGTTATCAAAATCCACAGCTAATCCCACTCCTCCCATGTTTCTAATTATTTTAGGAACAAAGATAACATGTCAGTCAGCTTTAAAGAAAGTTTGAATGCAATAGTTAAAAAATAAGTATTGTAATTCTTTCTTAGTTAAACATTCTGCACATTTTATGTCAAGTTGTTATCCAGATAATGCTATAACAAGGATGGGTCTCCTAGGGTGGGTCTCTAGACAGTAGTCCATTTTTTTTAAACAATACAGTAATATTTCAACTAGAACAGTTTCATACTTAAACTATTTCATTCCAGCTAGTGAAAAGCCCTTCACCTGCGGCATGGCCTTAGGCCACAAATAATGGCATCTTTCATAAGGGAGGCTTCAGAAGCTTAAATCTGTTACTCGGGCCACTTCTTAAAAGTCTGTGAATATGTCAGTTTTTGAGCATAGCACAACATGAGTTTGCATGACTCTATCCACAGACAGTACTGTTTTGAACTTTTTGATTTCAGAAGTGTGATGCTGGTTCCTAACTAAAACGGTGAGAATGTTATTAGAAGGCAAATTAATTTAGCTTATGGTGGTCATAAGAGTGAGAAAACCCCTCCACCATACAGCAAGGAAATTAGTAAATTTTTTAAGGGCAAAAAATACTTTTGAACACATATTTCATGCTCAGAATCTCAACAAATACAGTGTGTGAACTGGGCGGGGCATGAAAACGAGCCCATAATGGATTTTCATTCTTTATTCTAATACCATTTTAAATTTTGCACTTTACAGTATATATATATATATATATATATATATATATATATATATATATATATATATATATATGTATAATATATATATATATAATATATATATATATATATATATATATATATATATATATATATATATATATATATATATATATATACAGAATCTCACAGAAGTGAGTACACCCCTCACATTTTTGTAAATATTTTATTATATCTTTTCATGTGACAATACTGAAGAAATGACACTCTGCTACAATGTAAAGTAGTAAGTGTACAGCCTGTATAACAGTGTAAATTTGCTGGCCCCTCAAAATAACTCAACACACAGCCATTATTGTCTAAACTGTTGGCAACAAAAGTGAGTACACCCCTAAGTGTAAATGTCCAAATTGAGCCCAAAGTGTCAGTATTTTGTGTGGCCACCATTATTTTCCATCACTGCCTTAACCCTCATGGGAATGGAGTTCACTATAGATTCACAGGTTGCCACTGGAGTCCTCTTCCACTCCTCCATGATGGTGGATGTTAGAGACCTTGCACTCCCCCATCTTCCATTTTAGGATGCCCCACAGATGCTCAATAGGGTTGAGGTCTGGTGACATGCTTGGCCAGTCCATCACCTTTACCTTCAGCTTCTTTAGCAAGGTAGTGGTCATCTTGGAGATGTTTTTGGGGTCGTTATCATGTTGGAAAACTGCCCTGCGGCCCAGTATTCCAAGGGAG
Source organism: Discoglossus pictus (assembly GCA_027410445.1). Classification (NCBI taxonomy): domain Eukaryota; kingdom Metazoa; phylum Chordata; class Amphibia; order Anura; family Alytidae; genus Discoglossus; species Discoglossus pictus. The sequence continues at coordinate 55,809,091 of CM050166.1, forward strand.
GGGATCGTGCTCTGCTTCAGTATGTCACAGTACATGTTGGCATTCATGGTTCCCTCAATGAACTGTAGCTCCCCAGTGGCGGCAGCACTCATGCAGGCCCAGACCAAACATATATATACACATATGTCTATATGTGTATATATTATTTCTATAATATGTTGTGTTGATTCCCCCCTATATGCATAGGAAGGCATTAAATCTAAAATAACATTTTATACATGGCTCCTTTTAAGCATATGCTAGCATAGGGTGGATTATACACAAGCCAGGAGACCTACATAACAACAATTATTTTGGTGGGCAAAAGAGTGATAGAAACCCTCCACCGTACATAGTATAGTAGTAAATAAAATAAAAATATGCGACAATATTTTAAAACTACTGACATAAATTTGTAAGTGTATACTAGCTCGGAAGGTGTTTAGCCCCGTGGCAACTAATCCCCTCAATCTCTTACTCAATTTTCCTTATACCTTTCTTTCCTTGGCGGGGAGCCACAACATTCCATCTCCCGGGTCACATGTTAACAAATGAGCTGTCAGAGTGGTGTCACAGACAGATTTATTGTGTGTGGCACAGCAGTGTAAAGTGTATAAATCACCACTGATAATCTCCTGGTTATGCATTCTGGAAATCATGTTGGATGAATGTAAATGTTATATAAAATAATATTCATTTTATGTACAGTTCAAAATGTCAGGAACGGTTATTTGATATAGTTCTGGCATCTCATATAATATACTTTAAAATATTCAAATGTTATCCCCCATCATATAGAAGTCTTTGTGTACTCGAATCAGCTTTGGAGAACCAATACTAAAAAGCCATATGCTGAATTTACATGTCTAGACTGCAAAAATGATTTATACATAGGGCCATATATAACAAACAGTGAACTGTCAGGTATATCAAATCTTAGTACTTATGTTCTATAGCAATGGTCCCAGCCATATCCTCAAACAAACAGGCCATCATTAAGGTTTAGCACTGTTGTTGAATATAAATCATGTTTTCTGTTTGGTGGGCCTTGAAAAGAAGGTTGGAAACCACTGTCCTAAAGGGTAATATAGGCATGGGGAGGTTTTCCAACCTTTGTACTCCTTTCCCCCCTTGGCCAACACCCTGTATCTTACTGTTTACAAAGAAAAACCAAGACAATATATTCAAAGAAAATGGGGATACAAGATGAGGAAAGAAACAGGTCCTGAACAGAATAAAATGAGAGAGTTATTATTCTTTTTTATTCTGGAGAAAACAAGTCAGTGAAGGGTCGGATACAGTTGCAGTAGATAAATGATTGTTGAATAAGGCAAATGAGTGTTGTGGAACAAATCATGGTGGACTGAATAAGAGAGAGGCCAAGTAAAATTAAAAAAATATAAGGACAGCTTTTAATTTATTACACTCTATGTGCAATTTCCTTGCCTTGTTTGTTTAAGCCTGCTTCACTAGCCTGATGAGCTTCATAGACTGTTGAGACTTATAGAAGCCCAACTAAAAGCAGTAGTACTAAGAAATACCAGATTTCTAATAAAACAACTGAATCCTTCTCTACAATTAAGGTCTCTTCCATTTAAATATGATATTTTTTCTAAGCGGTCAAAGGCCATGGTTTTTACATTTTTAATGTGCATGGTCATCATGATAATCAGAATTGCAAAGAGACAATGAGAAGATGAGTTCAATTTGAGAGGAAGGATGTGACCCACAAGAGAGTGGTGTTACAGATACTAAAGTACTGGGAGCTAACATAACAAGAGGGTGGTATACATGTTTAAGGCAGCAGATAGTTCCAGAGAATTTAGAGCTCCATTCAATTACTAAAAGTTGCTGATTTATGAGTCAAGATAACTCATAAAGCACTACCAATCAATTCCAATCCACGTGTAGCTTTCCCTTTAAAATTTTCTCCTAAGCCCATTACATGCTAAAATACAAGTGCTCATAAGAGCCCAGATTGTACAAAATTCCAAAGTTTATGGAGACCCACCATAGAGGCATAAAAAATGCCTCCGTAAAGCAAACAAGTGTCACATCTGATGCTGTTAGCAGCCTAACACCTAAATTGAGTCAGATATGAGGCATGATGATGATTATTATTTTTATTATCCTTTATTTGTAAAGCACAAACATGTTTTGTAGTGCTAAATAAGCACCAAGTACAAAGGAAAAGACAAGATTCTAATGTTAACCCCTATGCCATGGAGGTCCTTTAAGGAACTCCAACGTATCTTGGCTGAAAGGACAATCCGCATGTCTGGATCTTTTAGCACCAACCCTGTGAGCCTTTTCCTCAGTAGGCAGAGGAAAGGCTCGATGGCCAGTGCATATAACTGTCCAGACAAGGGACATCCTTGACGCACCCCTCGTCCAAATACCAAAGGTGCTGTTAGGGACCAATTGATTTTAAGTAAACACTCTGCAGAGGCGTACAGCGTTCTTATAAAGCCCACAAACTGTGGGCCAAAGCCGTACGCTTGCAGAGTGGCTATGAGGTAACCATGGTCCACCCTGTCAAACGCCTTCTCTTGATCTAAAGAGAGAAAGGCGAGTGACAGACCAGTCCTGCGAGAATAATGCAATAGATCCCGGACCAGAAAGATACTATCAAAGATAGTCCGGCCCGGGATCGCATAGGATTGGTCAGGGTGAACCAATTCTGCCAGCACAGACCCAAGTCTAAGCGAGATGGCTTTAGCTACAATCTTGTAGTCTGTGCTGAGCAGAGAGACCGGTCGCCAGTTCTTAATAAGCCGGAGATCCCCCTTTTTGGGCAGCAGGGCAAGTACTGCCCTGCGACAAGACAGGGGCATCTCCCCGGTCTCCAGGGCTTCCCCAAGGACCAGATGGAAATAAGGTCCCAGAGTCTCCCAGAAAAATTGGAAAATCTCTACAGTCAGTCCGTCCAGTCCTGGAGACTTCTCACAGGACATGGCACGGAGGGCTTCAGAGAGATCTTGAAAAGATATTGGCATATCAAGCTGCTCCCTTACACCCTCACTGACTGTGGGGAGCCCCTTGCATAGTACCCCACAGGAGTCTGGAGAAATAGGATCCGGAGAATAAAGATCTTTATAAAAAATCCGGGCTCTGTCCCAGATACTCTCCGGATCTGTAATGGGGGTACCGTCTTCATCTAGAAGACAGGTGATGTGTCTACTATTGCCCCCCTTTTTCTCCAGTGAGTAGAAAAGGCGCGAGCCACGGTCTAGATCTTTAAGAAAACCTAAGGGGCTACGCACATATGCCCCTCTGGCCTGGTGTTGTTCCAGGTCACAGAGGACACCTTTCCTCCCTACATACTCACTCTGCAGGGATTGGTTCCTACAAGTGAACAGCCTCTGCTCTAGATGGAGCACCTCCCCCTGTAGTGACTCCAGCTCAGCTTCGCGCTACCCTTGGTATATTCCTGACACAGAAGTCGCAAATGTACCTTGCCCATGTCCCACCACTGTTTTAATGTGGCAAAGTCCCCGTTGCAACCCCTCCAGTCTGTCCAAAACTGTCATAGACACACAGTTGTGGTCTGTGAAAGGAGCCAGCCAAATGGCACAAGAACGGGCTTGTGACATATAATGACTAGACATATATAGTCTATCGATCCGGGAGTGGGTCACCAGACCGGCTCTCACCCTGACGTGGGTGAAGCCGTCTGATACCGGAGTTCTGTTCTCGCCATACATCCTCTAAGGAGAAGCGGGCGATGAGTTCCCGCATGGCTGACGCAGAAGGAGGGTAAGGCTCTGGACCATTTCGGTCCAGAACGTTGAGGGTACAGTTAAAATCCCCCCCCCCGAGAACCAAACACTCATTTGCGTCAACCGTCTCTAAGAAGTGGGACAATCTGGCTAAGAACCTCACTCTCTCTGGCCCTCTAGCAGGGGCATATACATTAACTAGGTTAATTACGCTACCCTGGTCTCGGACCCAGAGGTGGATTAGACGGCCTGGGATAACAGCTTTCACAAGCAGCAGCTCTGGCTAAAAAGACTCTGAGAACAGGGTTACCACTCCACACAACGTTGATGTGAAGTGGCTGAAGAAGACCCTGCCTCTCCACTCCAGTTGCCACGAGGCCTCAACCTCTGGAGTGGTATGAGTTTCCTGCAGAGTACCCTCCCTGATGTAAATAGGAGAGTACCTGGAACCTGCGGAAACTGTCTTGACAGCTGTTGGTATTAAGCGTGCTGATGTGCATAGCCATTACTGCGTGTTAGGAATTGTGCATTCCTCAGTCTCTTGAGACTGCTGATAGGCCACGCACATTTTATAGATATTCCGGACATGGATATGCTCCACAGTCCTAGAAATCTTGGCCCTATTGCTGACCTCTAGATATTGCTGGAGAGAGTGGACAATAAATGACATATTACTCCACTTCCTCAAGGCCAGCTGCACCTTCCTTTTCTTTTGCCCATGAAGAGTGCTCTCAAGGAATTGATCTAATTCCTTTGCAGGGATAACCCACTTAGAATCTGATGTCCCCTCTTGTAGATCACCCCTGGGCTCCTCTCGGCTGAGGGCTTTAACCCCAGCTGGGGTCAGCTTCCTCAGCTTCATTCTAATGGACTCCCTCTTGGATGATATAGAAGGAGTCCCTTTAGCACCCTTCACTAATTAATGGACCCTGAGATTGCTGTGGCACCCCTGCAGCTTCAGGAGTGCATTCTGGGGTAGCTGGCTGCACAGCAGTGGCTGGCATGGCTTCCTCAGTGGAAGCCTTTGAGGCTTTATATGCCTCCTCTGCTTGCTCAGCTTGGATCGCACTGATGTTAGGGTCAGTGGAAGGCTGAGGAGGATTGACAGGCTCCCCCATGATGTTGCCACATCCCTCCTGACGAAGGCGCTCATTTCGAGCCACGCGATGAGCACCGAAGGCGCTCAGCGCAAGGTTCGCAAAGAGCGCCGAAGCATCTGGGAACACCAACAAAATGTACCGCCCTTACAATGTTATTGACATAATTTTTTTGACGGGCAAGTCGCTAGTATATATATATATATATATATATATATATATATATATACACATATATATATTTACTAGCGACTTGTCAGTCAAAAAATTACGGCAATAAGTAATGGTGTTTGGTTCAGATTAATTTTGTTGGTGTTCTAAGATGCTTCGGCGCTCATTGCGAGGCTGTTGGTTGTTTGTGTGCTATGAGCATTTTTTTTTTGCTAATGCTAATGAAATAATTAATAAAATAATACATGAATATACTTTACCTATTTTGAAGTAATATATGCAGGAAGCATTGTGCAGAAGAGCTGGCAATCTGTTTTGATGTTGCTGCAGCATACAATGTGTGTTTTGAGGGCTGTGGAGCTGCTGTGTAAGTGTCAGTAATGTGTGCAGTGTGTAGTGTAAATAGTGTGAGTGCGCAAGCAAAATCCGTTAGGGTAGCTGTGTACTTCCGGATTGTGTAAGTTAGTGTTGTAAAATGGCGCATAATGTGTGGTACGCATCTGTGGCTGATTTGGCGTCCTTGTTTTTATATCACGTTCATCTTTTTCGGAAAATCTGTATGTGTTTGGTGGTGTTTTGCGTCTTTACGGTCCTGTAGCCTTGTGTTAGTTTTTTTCGACGGCCATTTTTTCTCTTGCTTTTGGGTTTCTAAACTCTTCTATTTTGACTTAAATTGAGATGTAACTTCAGTTTCCGAGGTCCTGGGTGCCCCTTTGCTGTGGGTAAGCTTTTTATGTATTTGTTGTGTGTATTTATTGTGTTTTTAATGTTTTCACGTGTGCGTGTTTCGGCCGGTAAGGTTGTATTTTTGCGAGGTCGTAATGATTTTTTTTCTAAGTACCACGTCTCGTATTTGTTTCTCGTAAGTTTGTAAATTTTGCGACGTCCGCAGTTGCTGGCAAGGAGCGCTTTCGGAGCGTTAGCGTTAACAACCCGCTTGCTCACAACTAAATATGTGATATATGTGTGTATATATATATATATATATATATATATATATATATATTTTTTTTTTTTTATTTATTTATATATATATACACATAAATGTGTATATATATATATATATATATATGTATATATATATGTATAAATATATTTTAGATATATATATATATATATAGATGTGTGTATATATATATATATATATATATGTATATATGGATGTATATATATATATATATATATATATATATGTATTTATAGATGTGTATATATATATATATATATATATATATATATATATATATATATACATATACATATACATACACACATACATACTTTTTTTTATTGTTTGAGCACTTTGTTTTTCTTTCAGTGATATTTGTATCCCATGTTACCCAGCTGTATGGTGGCTCCTGGGCACCTGTGCCCACCAGGCTGCCTCATAGATATGATTCACAATGCACAGAGGCAGCACCTTGGAGAGGGCCTGCACAGAGCAGTAACCTGCTGAGATTATAGCCGTGCTCTCATTAGGGCAGTGGGTGGAGAGGAGCTCTTCCCATTCATGGCATTGTGTGCAGCTCCATAGCAACCTACACTTACACACAGGAAGAGCAGGAAGCTATAGCAGGACAAGCCACTTCTATATACATCAATGCAATCCCACCCAGCACCTGCTGTGATCTGCCAGCAACTTACAATGTGCTATACCTACCAACACAACCTATCTGAGGACTGAAATCACAGACAGATCAAGGGACCCTCCCACTCCCACCATCATGAGGCACAAGAAGCTGGCGACTGGTAAGCAAAGGCAACTGTGCCAGTGGCTATGGAGAGTCTGTGAGAATGAGAGAGCATGAAACAGAGAGGGAAGAGGGCAGAGAGAAAGAAGATAGGAGTGAGAGAGAGAGAGCATTATAGAGAGAGAAGGAGTGAGAGAGCTTTACATAGAGAGAGGAGTGAGAGCATTACATATAGAGAGAGAGGAGTGAGAGCTTTACATATAGAGAGAGAAGGAGTGAGCGAGAGAGCATTATAGAGAGGAGTGAGAGAGCTTTACATAGAGAGAGGAGTGAGAGCATTACACATAGAGAGAGAGAAGGAGTGAGAGAGCTTTACATAGAGAGAGGAGTGAGAGCATTACATAGAGAGAGAGAAGGAGTGAGCTAGAGAGCATTATAGAGAGAGAAGGAGTGAGAGAGCTTTACATAGAGAGAGGAGTGAGAGCATTACATATAGAGAGAGAAGGAGTGAGCTAGAGAGCATTATAGAGAGAGAAGGAGTGAGAGAGCTTTACATAGAAAGGAATGAGACAGCATTACATAGAGAGAGAAGGAGTGAGCGAGAGAGAGAGAATTACATAGATAGGAGTGAGTAAGAGAGCATTACATAGAGAGGAATTACATAGAGAGGAGTGAGTAAGAGAGCATTACATAGAGAGTAGTAGGAAGCAAGGGAGCATTACATAGAGAGGAGTGAGCAAGAGAGCATTACATAGAGAGGAGTGAGCAAGAGAGCATTACATAGAGAGAAGTAGTGAAAAGCGAGAGAGCATTACATAGAGAGAGTAGTAAAAAGCGAGAGAGCATTACATAGAGAGAGTAGTAAAAAGCGAGAGAGCATTACATAGAGAGAGTAGTAAAAAGCGAGAGAGCATTACATAGAGAGAGTAGTAAAAAGCGAGGGAGCATTACATAGAGAGAGGGACGGTGAGAGAGAGAGCATTACATAGAGAGTAGTAAGGAGTGAGAGAGCATTATATATAAAGAGAGAAGTGAGAGAGAGAGCATTACATAGAGAGAGTAGTAGGGAGTGAGAGAGCATTACATAGAGAAGAAGTGAGATAGAGAAAATAGTGAAACAGAAGGAGGGAAAGAATGAGAGTGAAAAAAAGAAAACTGAAAGAGCACATGAGAGAGAAGTGGCTGAGAATAACAGTGAATAAAAAAGAGAAAGATGGAGAAAGGAGAAATAGGAAGAAATATAGAGTGTAAAAGAAAAAAGTAGAAAGAATGTGATTAATTGGTAAATTGAAAAGAGTGAAAGAGAAGTGTCAAATAGAGAGGAGAGAACGCAATATGAGATAATGAAGTAGGGAATTTAGAAAAGTTGGGGAGAGGGTTAGATTGACAGAAAGTGGCAGATACTGTACAAAATATGCAAAAATAGCATTAACAGTATAAACACAAGCATGCACTGTACAGGGACAGAGCGTGTTATTTATAGTGAGACATGGAAAGGCTCAGCATGTTTATTAGCACCCCCCTTACTATATGACATAACTGCTATGTTCACTGATGGAGGGCAGCAACGCCTTGCATTATAATGATTTGTCTGCCCCTTTAACATTGAAAGGGTTAAAGAGCAACTGAAATGCTTCAATACTAACTATATAGTCTACAGTAACATGTACTTAAAGACACACTGTACTTTCCCTTTTTTTATCATACACTAGTCATTTGTCCGTCAACTGATGGTATAATAAATGATCTACTCTGTCTCTCTCTCTCCCTGAGCATCCTCTCCCTTCTCTCTGTGCGCCCTCTCCCTCTGTGCACCCTTGCCATCCCTCTCTGTGTGCCCTCTCCCTCTGTGCGCCCTCTCCCTCTGTGCGCCCTCTCCATCCCTCTCTGTGCGCCCTCTGCCTCTCTGTGCGCTCTCTCTCTGTGCACCCTCTCCCTCCCTCTGTGCTCTCTCTCTCTCCCTGGGCACAGTCTCTGTCTTTATGTCCTCTCTATCTCTGTGCCCTATCTTTCTCTCTCCCCCCTGTGTCTCCCTCTCCCTCCCCTGTGTCTCCCTCTCTCCTACCATCTCCCTCCCGTCTCTCTCTCTCCCCCACCCTCTCCCTGTGTCTCTCCCTCCCCCCTTGCAATGCGCAAATATAGTTTCCGGTGTGCGTTACACACAACAGAAACTATATCAGTGAAGTATAAGATCATTATTTGAAATTAGAGGAAGATTAGGGGAAGATTTAGGGGGAATGTTCAAAGTATGATTTTACAAGATGGGTAGAAGATACGTAGAGCAGCCTTCCAGCAGAAGGGGCATGGCCAACACAGGAAATTGTTCAAACATGCCTGGGATAAGCATTAATACCATCATGAACTTTTTAGGTATCGTAAGTCCCCTACTTGCACTCTTAATAGGTTCCGAAGGTGTCAGTGTATGTTTAAAATGGTGTAAGTTGAAAAAATGTTTAAATGGCAATGTATTAAATGACATATGCAAGCGCAGAATATAAGAACATTTACTGTATTTATAGTAATATTCAGTAACTGTGGCTCAGATTTTGCCTATGTTAATGACACTGGATATATTCTGCTCAATTATTTAAGTCCTTAAATTATTTCAACTTACATATAATTCAATCCATAAATGTATAGATGGTGCATTTTTATCTAGTGCATTGTTTCAGTGTTTTATATTTTGCCCTCATATAAATATACCCAGAAAAAGTAGATGAAAATTTGGTGCATTGCATATCACATATATAGTTGTGAGCATGCGAGTTGTTGCTAACGCTTGCGGGCTCGCGTAGCGAGCTGCGGCCCTTGCGAAGCGCTCCTTGCCAGCAACTGCGACCCTCGCAAACTTTACGTTGCAACGCAAACAACACGACACACCAACTACGACCCTCGCAAACTTTACCTCGCAACGCAAACAACATACGAGACACGTTAACACACATTATGACCTCGCAACACAACTCGCGAACATTACAAGATTCAAAACACAATAAATACACACACCACATACATAAAAAACTTACCTACAGCAAGAGGGAGCATCAAGGATCTCAAAAAAGACACTTAGACCTTCATTTCACTCAAAATAAAAGAGTTTAAACACTAAAAAATTTGCTAAGCGACAGAAAAATGGCCGCTGAACAAAACGAAAACGAGGCTACAACCGTAAACACCATACGAGACATGTTAGCACACCTTATGACCTCGCAAAAATCGTCCGCAACCCGCGAACATAAAAAAAAGGAAAACCCAATAAATACACACAACATATACATAAAAAGCTTACCTACAGCAAGAGGGAGCATCCAGGACCTCAAAAAAGCAACTTACACCTTCATTTAACTCAAAATAAAAGACATTAATGTTGTATTCCTAGTAAATATTTTCTGCAAAATCATGGTAGTCCTAGAAAAACCATTAGCAAATTACTCCAAGGTGAGAGTGTTGATGGAATAAAATAGACCCTAAAATTGAACTCCAGCATAAAACCCCATTCAATAAGGCTCCCTATTACATCATAACCCCTCTCAATAGCACCAACAAGCGTTCTTCTTTCTGGTGCCTATTTTTTTATTTAGCCCCATTGTTCCACTGAACAGAATTTGGGGAATATTGCTTTATATAAGTTGGGAATATTACTCTACATACTAGGACCATCACTCAATTGCGAGTGGGCCAATTGACTAGGGCTCTATATAAGCACATAACATATTTTTTATACAGAACTTTTTAGTTACTGAACTTCTATCCAAAATCAAGGTCTTCACTAACTAAAAACTTCGGTCAAAAAATATGTTATGTGCTTATATAGAGCCCTCTTCAATTGGCAAAATTGCAATTGAATGAGGACCTATGTTTGGTGTAGCCAATATAGGTCTTCATGAACCAAAACACAGGTCAGGATTTCACATCTTCTCTGCTGTGTACAGGTGATTCAATCTATACATCATTCATATAGACCGACTCACTTATGTATAGTTCTGAAATCCTGGCCTCAAGATCTGCTGTTGCCTTTTCCTTGTTCAATAACTACTGTATATTCTGATTATGAGACTAGCATATTAATTTACTGATCATTTAAACCTAATATGAAGATCAAAAATATTATATTGGTGTCTACAGTATTTCAGTGAAAAGTCAATGACATAGATGAGCACTTATAAATAATACCAAACTGTGCTTTGCGGATATATTACACATAGAGAGTTAAATGGGTAGTTTATATTACAAGCCATAACAAGTTCTAAAACAAAGTAGTTTTGTAATTAGTTGATTATCAAGGACGCTTGTTGCTATTGTGAATGTTGTGAAAAATGCTTTAGCCTTTGATGAGTGGTATTGGATTTAAGCTGTGTCAGCTGCAGTTATTAGAAACAAAAGGTTGTTAACAGAGCTTTGTGTGTTAAAATGTTTAAGTAATTTAGACTTTATATAATGAAAGCTTCCAAATCACTAAAAAACAACTAAACATTCAGAAAGCATCAGATTAAAAAAATCAGAAATATAAGTTGTTTTTTCATACTTTGGTGAAGACATTATGTTATTTGTAAAAAAATGGTGAGATATTAGTTATATTTAAATTACAGAGCAAAACTATGCTCCATGTTTTTTTTCCATTGGTATCCTTCCTTGAGTTAATCTCCATTGTACTTTGTTTCTGCCTACAGCCTTATCTTTGGCACTCTCTCTGATACTCAACGCTCAATGTCTGCAGCACCTCTCCCTCAATCTCTCCACTCCCTTCCTAAAGCCTCCAGCATAAAATGTAATATCATGGCTCGAACATATAAAGCCCTCACCAACAGTGCAATTCCTTATACCTCTGCTCTTATCTTAATGTCTCTTGTCTCAAAATACTCCCCCAACCGCACTCTTCGGTCTGCTAATGACCTTCTTCTTTCCTACTCTCATCACCTCCTCTCACTCATGCTTTCAGGACTTTTCTTGTGCTGCTGCTTCTCTGTGGAACTCCTTGCCTCGCTCCACTAGACTATCTTCCTGTCTCAAAACCTTTAAACAATCACCAAAAATGCATCTGTTAAAAAAAAAGCTTTTCACCTTCAGCCTTAATATACACAAATGTACACTCTACAGCATTATATCACTCATACCTACAATCTACAGTGCAACACTCAGCCACCCTCCACTTGCTTGAACCCACTGCTTTAAACACCCTCCTGTATATCACCCAAACCCTTTAGATTGTAAGATTTAGAGTTTTCAGTCGTGTAAGGTGCTTTTCAGTCTTTTAAGCTCAAATACTGCATTATTTTGCAATGTGTTATGTTGTTTTTTGCCTTGTTGTTATCCCTATATAGTGTTACAGAATATGTTTCAGCATTACAAATAACGGATAATAATTGTTGAGCCAGTTACAGAGCGCATCCATATTTTCCATCTATCTTTGCTATAAATTACTTCTGTCTGATTAAAGACACTTGAAGCTCTTGAAATCTTGGGGCAGAGAACCAGCAGAAATGAAGCTGGTTATCATTTTAGATTTATGTGTCTTTCTAACATACAACCATACCACCATTCTTAGTTTAGAACAGGGCTATGTAAATTTTCCATTTAACTGATACGCACTATTCTATTTTCTATTCCAGGGCCTCCTGACATAACAGAAGATGTTTTTGTAAGTACTTACGTAGAAAAAAAGCTGCTAAATACAATGCTTGGTTAGATCAAAGTACCACTGACGTCTAATATTTTCATATGTAGTGCTGGTCATCTCCATTGCTGCCTTTTAAGACTACCTCTATCTGTTTGCCTTGTCAAGTAGTACAAAACCTTGGATCCAGTTTGCTTTCTTGCATGTTAAACCTTGCAGATACTTATGTATTAACTGACCTAGTAATACAGATAAACACACAGAAATGGTCATAAGGCAGCAATGGAAACTTTCCTGGCAATTTAGTTCTGCCAGTCCTTAGGAGCGGGTGCAGACTGATCTGGAGGTTGGCAAAAGTGAAAAATACGAGACTGGGCCCTCAGTTGGTATTTTCCTGCACGGCCCAAGTAATGTCTGTTCTCTCTCTTTTTGTGTTTTGTAAGCAACAGAGATACCCAGCAATGTATATAATAGGCAATACATTATTTTTTCTCTCAAAACATTTTGGCCATTATTAATTCATGTTCTTCAATCAAAACATACGGTATCTCGTAATCAAACTCGTATTGGAATACATTAAAGAACGACTGTAAAGGTGCTGCTTTCTCAACTTTTAAGAAATACAGATCAGTATACATATATTTTCAATTTATTGTGATAAAAATAAGTTAATGTTTTATGATAAAACGTACATTGAGGCTGTAAAGAGGAGGGAATATATCAGCTATGTACGATCACTTCCAGAAGACGGTTTTGATGCTACACAGTGCACTCTGTCATCAAAGCTAAGCATCTTGTATAAGAGGACCACCAGCCTAAATATACAGTTTTCATTGTAAGTTTTCTCTCAAAATATATTTTTTTTTATTAAATTGTGTAGACTGATCTCTACTACTTGAAAGTTATTTAAGCTGGACCAGCATATCAGCAGGGGATATTTCTAGCTATGGTACATTGCTTCCTGGTTAGGTATTGATAGAGCTGGGTATTCCTGATCACAAACTAGAGTTTCACCTAAAAACAAGTAGTTCTTATTTGTAGTTGTATACTTGTAGAAGTTCAAATATATGTGTAAAAGTAAATAATATGTCTTTTATTCTTGCAAGTTCTTTGTATGTTAGATTTTGTCAGCTGATGAAGCACATAGACACATGAATGTAACTGACATAGCTTACAACCGTGAGATATGATTCATTCTTGACCTTTTGTTCTAATCAAATTGCATCACTTAGAATAATAATTGTCAGTGATAGAAGTGGGACCTGTTATTTCTTTGAATCGTTTTCCAGCTATCCTCAAACAAAGTACACTGACTAGTAAATTAGATCATTTCCAAAACTTTTATATAAATTATTAATCATCTCTCTCGGAGTTTCATATAAAAGAAATGTATATTTGGATCAAACATGCCCTTTAATGTACATTTTATAATATACTTTACTACCAACAACAAAATCTAAGTGTTGTTTGTAGTAAAGTATAGATTTAATCTATTAGACCATGCACCATTTTAGTTACACTCATTTGAAATATCTCAAATATATTTATTTAAATGGGCAAACTGGTTCATACTTTTAGTTTGTATCTGCCGCTTATATGGGATGAGAAAGACACTCAGACCCTCATTCAATTGCAATTTGCCCAATTGAATATGGGTCTAAATAAGCACATAACATATTTTTTTAAAGAAGTTTTTAGTTAGTAAACATCTATCCAAAAGCAAGGTTTTCACTAACTAAAAACTTATTTGAAAAAAATATGTTATGTGCTTATTTAGAGCACTATTCAATTGGCCAAATCGCAATTGAGGGCCTCAGTGTAGAGATCATGAGAATTGGAATGACCCATGATTTTAGACTGGCTATGAATTTAGACTTGGCTATTCTGAAATACTGCTTACATGAATCTGAATTCAGAAACCTGACTATCACTGTAACTATGGTCAAGCCACCAAGCATTTGAGTCATCCTGTGTATTCAGAAGGCAAGGTCATACTCTGAGCAAGTGTAGCAAGGCACTGCAGACAGATCTGATCAGGCATACATGGAGGTTCAGTCTGTTTAGATGAACAACACAGTGCTGCTTCTTAAGAGCTCGCTGGGACATTGATATAAACCTCTATGGCCAGACTAGCATTCACCTACAGTATGTGCTCATTCTTCTAGGCATTTTCCTGGAGGATAAGCATGTTCATGGAGGAACATGCTTATACCAGGAGAGACTTTGATCACTCCCAAATGTACCTTGTTTATATATGATTGTTATATTATTAATTTTGTAGGTTCCTTATACATGTGGGCACTTGTAGGGATTCCAAGCTGTCTATTAGAGGACCACTATATAATGAAAAATAAAATATGCTTGAAAAGTTTGGGCATAAATAACTAGGCAGGAAAAAGTGTCATAAAACTATTTTTTAATTTGAAAAATAAATGTTGATGCCACTTCTGGAGCCTTGAGGCCAGTGGCGTAGCTAGATCTTTTGCCGCCCAGGGCTGTCCCTGAGTTTGCTCCCCTGCCCCAGGTGCGAACATTATTCATTTATATGTCTTATATATGTCTTATAGCTCACACATTCCACTTACGTCCCTTCTATTGCTGTTTTGGTAAGCTACATGCTATGTTGAAATGTATTGCTCTTTATTTCTACTCTGCTGTGTTCTTATCTACAACCTGATCTATAGACTTACTTACTGACCTATCAAGACATTAATCACAATGCTGGTCTGTTTCTCACTTAACTTTGCCCAATGAACATTGTTTTTCTTGTTTTTCCATTTTTAAAAAAAAATTCCCCTCTCTTTCTGTTTACTGTTTTTAGTTCATATCTGTATCAGTATCAGTATTGCTTTTTGATTTTATAAAGAGAGGCATTATCTCTCGAAAGTTCGTCACTATATTATGAATAAGTTTGTCCAATTAAAAAGGTATCACTATTTACTGCAATACTCTGATTATTCAACTGGATTACTGGACATTCATGGCTACCTCACTAATTTTATATATGTATATGTATATATATATATATATATATATATATATATATATATATATATATATATATATATATATATATATTCAGTGGTCCCTCTGTACACGTCAGCTCCGGTTTTCGGTACTCAACTTGCTCGCGACACCCCGCATTCTATCTCTCCAGGAAGTGAAGAGTCTGTCCCTGACCAAAGTGCAGCCTATGTATTAATGGATCAAAGTGCAGCCTGTGCCTTTAAGAGCCAATATGCCGCCTGTGTCTGAAAGGACTAAAGTGCAGCCTATGCCTGTAAGAGCCAATATGCAGCCTGTGCCTGAAAGGACGAAAGTGCAGCCTGTGCTTGCCTGTAAGAGACAATGTGCAGCATCACCCTTCTCTTGCTATCTTCCTTCCTTCTCTCTCCTCTCTTTTTCTATCCCTTCTCCCTCTCTCCCTTCTCTACCTCTTCTTTCTGCCTCTCCCTTCTCCCTCTCTCCCATCTGCCTCCCTTCTCACTCTCCTCCGCGTCTCCCACTTTCCTTTCTCTCCCTCCTCCCTTCTCGTTACCTCTCCCTTCTGACTTTCCCTCCCTCTCCTCTCCCTTCTTCATCTCCTTCTCCCCCCCCTTGTCTCTCCCATCACTTCTCCCTTGTCTCTCCCACCATTCTCTCTCTCTCCCTCCTTGTCTCTCCCCCTACCCTTGTCTCTCCATCTCCATTGTCTCTCTCCCTCCTCTAGTCTCTCTCCCCCCTCTAGTCTCTCTCCCCCCCCTCTAGTCTCTCTCCCCCCCCCTCTAGTCTCTCTCCCCCTTTTAGTCTCTCTCCCCCCTCTAGTCTCTCTTTCCTCTAGTCTCTCTCCCCTCTAGTCTCTACTCCCCTTTCTCTCCCACACTTCTCTCTCTTCCCTTCCCTCCTCCCCCTTGTTTCTCCCCCATCTCCCCTATAGCTTACCTCTGTGTTTCTACCTGGGTGTTGCTCCTCCCCCTACCGACTCCTTCACTTCCGGGTCAGATGAGCAGGGGCCGACAGAGGGAGGAGCTACCACCCAAGCTGGAACACAGAGGTAAGAGACAGGGAAGGGAAGAGAGAGACAAGAGGGGAGAGAGGCAAGGTGGGGTAGAGACTAGAGGGGAGAGAGACAAAGGGGTGTAGAGACTAGAGGGGAGAGAGACAAGGGGGTAGAGACTAGAGGGGAGAGAGATAAGAGGGGAGAGAGACAAGGGGGTTAGAGGCTAGAGGGGATAGAGACAAGGGGGTAGGAGGGAGCCTGGTGGAAGACACATGAGTGCCACCCCCAAAAAAGTGACACCCGGGGCCTTTGCTCCCTCGACCCCTACTGCTTGAGGCATCCATGAAGCCTGTGTGTGTGAGAGAGGTATTCTCTTTAATAGCAGATATTGCAGTTGAACTTGCTTTTGAGAATGTGTGGGAGAAGGGGGTAGGTGTCAAAATAAAGTGCTTCAATGGTTTGACAAATCTCCAGTCCCCTCATTCCTCCCATACTCTTTCTCCGCTGCTCAGTAAATAAGAATATCAGGAAGTGCTGTAATCAAGATGGAAGCTTTCCATACCCAGATTTTTTTAAATTAACAATTTCTCTAAAAATGGGTTTTAGGTTAATTGCTTACAGTTGCTAATATTGTTAGTTTGTTAAATACTGCACAATCTGGATGAATTTCCTAAAATAAAGTGACTCTTTAATTATACTAAATGTATTTTTATATGTATTTAGTTAATTTTTTTCTTGGTCACACCAGCCAGTCTAAATAGATGTTGATAGATTTATACATCTATAATCATGGCAAAACATTTACTTAAATATAAAATAAAGGGGACTTGATACAGAGCTTCATTGTAGTGTTTGATAGATGTAAGAGACCAATGCGAGATTACTTCATGAAAGATGTAACATGTCACAAGGGTTAAGGAATCTTGCAAGTTTCTTCATTAACGTACAGTGACATTGTCCTACTGATAAATTGAAATTCCAATCATTAATCTTTCTCTTGCTCATTAAAGTTTGATTGTATAATCATTGAAAGCACTACAAGCCTTTCACAGCGATGCCCTGTACATGTTAGGATATTAGGTTGCACAGTAATGTTACTGTAGCTTAATTTATGGGCACTAACATCAATGCTGTTGCCAAACCCTTATTACTCGTTATTTTAGCTGTTCACGTTAAGCCAAATTGTAGCAAACTAACATATACATTTTTATGATAGATAAGTACCAAAAAATATGAAGTATCCGAAGGCTTAAATGGCCACTGTTATGCTCATACACTAAAATTCAATTGTTATTAAGTTAACTAGGAAATTGCCCGTCACAAATGACAGCAATAACATTTTAAGCCTGGCAATGCGAGGCTCTCCTCCCTCTAACTTGCAGGCCAAAGGCACTCATTGCAAGCCTCTTCCCATCTTCTTTACGAGTTTCATGAAGAGCTCCTTCGGCCAACCCGCCACTTTCATGCTTCGCAATGAGCACCTTTGACAGTCATCGCGAGCCCCGTAATGAGCGCCTTTGCCGCCTCACCCTGCCTTGTGAGGTTTTTTCCCTTATCTCCCTCCTCTGTGTCTCTTTCCCCCCTCTCCCCCTCTCCCTCCCCTGTATCTTTCTCCTCCCTCTCCCCGCTCTTGTCTGTACGGATCAATTTACCCAAGCCCGAAATGGTCAACTTGCAGCCTTGAAAAAAAATTACGTCCACCATTTTTTTTCTTGCTTAGCTGTTTTCAGACCTCTAGAAAACAACCAATTGAAGAACAAATTAGCTTTCAACCTCACTTACAGTCTCCCTGCCTCTCCCTGAGGTTGTCAGTTAATTTTGTAATCAATTGGCGTATTTTGGGGGCCCTGAACAGCTTCTGAGTTATGGGCTTGAAAAAAATGGCGCCCGTTAATGACGGCAGAGAATCTACCTTGGAGGCCATCATCATAGGAGTTATTATCTGCCTCCTTCCCTGGCTTAGCCAATTCTTGGCAAAGCTAGATTGTTTTCTGTAGAAAGTCCCTGAAACACAACATTTAAAAACTTCATTTATTTTTTTCCATTACTGTTGTTATTGCTTATACGTTAGATAAAGAAATGAACCATAGTGAATGACTACTAGAGCTTAGTTTGTAAGTTTGTGACTTTTCAATCTTGCTAAGTGCTTTAATGAAAGCACTGTGTATGTTTGATTTTAAGCTCAAAGACAGGGCCCTCCATTCTTTTGCATTGTGTTAATATTGTTTTTTATGTGAACTTACACCTGTATAGCTCTACAGAATATGTTGGTGCGTTACAAATAAAATAAATAGTAATAAATAATAATAATATTAATAGAGCGACCTTTGTGGAGGGGGGGGGGGGGGTAGTTCAGTAACAGATGTCCAAATCCAACAAATATACCAAGTGCCAGACAACATCTGGGTAAGTTTACCAATATGTTTAACTAGATCTTTTTCTTGAAAATAAAAATATCAGTCTTACCTGATTATCTCTTATAATTTGCAACCCTAGGCCCATGTCCAGTTGACCTTTGTGTAAATACATCACTGGTCATCAGTGTTCTTTTAAAGTAAATATTACTCCTTATAAATACATTGCATATAATGTTATAATACAAAACATTCCTTGCATCTCTTACACTAACAAAGCCTCTGTGTTTTCTTCACTATTTGCACAGGAGGACTTCTTGGCAACGGACGACTTGCTTGTTGAATACTTTAATGAATTCTTGAGTCTGCCTGTGAGTATATATTTACTGTACATTTAGCAATGCATAAGATCCACCTGTGACATACATTGGTGTGGCCATAACACCTTTTGTAAATTCTGTAAAAGTGATAATAAGGTGAAACATGTAGAGATATTGCACAGTGATTGCTACTACAATATCCCCTAGGTAACATCAATGCTAACAGTACCACCTTGCAACACCACGTGGAAGCACATATGGAAAACTAAAAAGGCTGCTGTTAACGTGTACCTCTCTTCTACACAACTCAGTGTTACCCATTGTATGTATAGTGCCTTGCAAAAATATTCACCCCCCTTGACTTTTTACCTATTTTGTTACATTACATCCTTAAGTTCAATGTTTTGTTAATCTGAATTTTATGTGATGGATCAGAACACAATAGTCTAAGTTGGTGAAGTGAAAGGAGAAAAATATATACCTAAAACTATTTTTTAAAAATAGAAAACAGAAAATTGGCATGTGCGTACGTATTCACTCCCTTTGTTATGAAGCCTATAAAAAGCTCTGGTGCAACCAATTACCTTCAGAAGTCACATAATTAGTGAAATGATGTCCACCTGTTTGCAATCGAAGTGTCACATGATCTGTCATTTCATATACACACCTTTTTTTGAAAGGCCCCAGAGGCTGCAACACCTAAGTAAGAGGCACCACTAACCAAACACTGCCATGGAAGACCAAGGGACTCTCCAAGCAAGTAAGGGACAATGTTGTTGAGAAGTACAGGTCAGAGTTAGGTTATAAAAAAATATCCAAATCTTGGATGATCCCCAGGAGCACCATCAAATCTATCATAACCAAATGGAAAGAACATGGCATAACAACAAATCTGCCAAGAGACGGCCTCCCACCAAAACTCACGGACCGGGCAAGGAGGGCATTAATCAAAGAGGCAGCACTTAGACCTAAGGTAACCCTGGAGGAGCTGCAGAATTCCACAGCAGGGACTGGAGTATTTGTACATAGGACAAAAATAAGGTGTACGCTCCATAGAGTTGGGCTTTATGGCAGAGTGGACAGAAGAAAGCCATTACTTTTAGCAAAAAACAAAATGGCACGTTTTGAGTTTGCGAAAAGGCATGTGGGAGACTCCCAAAATGATGGTCTGATGAGACTAAAATTGAACTTTTTGCCCATCTAAGAAAATGCAATGTCTGGCGCAAACCCAACACATCACCCGAAGATCACCATCCCCACAGTGAAACATGGTGGTGGCAGCATCATGCTGTGGATATGTTTTTCAGCAGCCGGGACTAGGAAACTGGTCAGAGTTGAGGGAAAGATAAATGGTGCTAAATACCAGGATATTCTTGTGCAAAACCTGTAGCACTCTGTGCGTGATTTGAGGCTAGGATGGAGGTTCACCTTCCAGCAGGACAATGACCCTAAACACACTGATAAAGCAACACTTGAGTGTTTAAGGGGAAACATGTAAATGTGTTGGAAAGGTCTAGTCAAAGCCCAGACATCAATCCAATAGAAAATCTGTGGTCAGTCTTAAAGATTGCTGTTCACAAGCACAAACCATCCAACTTGAAGGAGCTGGAGCAGTTTTGCAAAAATCCCAGTGGTAAAATGTGACAAGCTCATAGAGACTTATCCAAAGCAACTTGGAGCTGTGATTGCCGCAAAAGGTGGCTCTACAAAGTATTGACTTTAGGGGGGCGAATAGTTATGCACATTGACTTTTTCTGTTATTTTGTCCTATTTGTTGTTTGCTTCATAATAATAAATAAAAAAAATCTTCAAAGTTGTGGGCATGTTTTCTAAATTAAATTATGCAAATCCTCAAACAAGCCATGTTAATTCCAGGTTGTGAGGCAACAAAACATGAGAAATTCCAAGGGGGGTGAATACTTTTTGCAAGGCACTGTATGTTTGAATTATTGTTATATTCTCCAACCTAATCTGATTCCAGCGAAAAATTTACAAGTGGAATTTTGGAAAATAAATAAATAAATAAATAACTGGCTCTTCAAACATGGAGTAATCCGTTCAGTTTTTAAATGCAAAAACTTCTGATATTTTTTAACTTTTTTGAAATTTGAAGCCTCTTTCTCCATTCAGATGTAATTTACAAGACTGTCTTGTTTTTGACATCTCATGCACCACACCTTATTTGATTTAATATTCACAAGCTGTGATTGAAATAATCTACTATATATGTGCAGTCGGGGGAGAAAATACAAAAATTGTACAAGATGTTCAAAAGTGTCAATGAGTGAAAAAGCATAATATATTTTAGATATATAACATTAGCAGCCCACTTGCTTCTTTTAAAGCTGTGATGCAGGCTGCCATTTTTTATTCATAGAAAAACGTTACTTTCAGTTTTGAAATTTCTCCCCCTCTAAGATTCCCACTTCCTATTACTTCCCCACTTCATTAATTTTCCCAATAAGCCCAAGTCATGTCAGTGGAAGTTTTCCTGTTACTAAGGACCCTTGTGAGTGTTGTGGTGCTTGAGGGTGTTAATTAGGAGTCTAGATACCTCTTTGCAGAGACTTGGGAGGAGAGTATGCTCCCTGCACAGCATTGGGAAGGAAGTAGACTGGGTGTATTCGCTGATACCCAATCCTTTACTTCACTTCATTAGTCTGCTACAATGGGAGCATCGTCCCTTCCTAAAATAGTGGAGCAATTGTATTCCAGAATATTCCACCTGCACTGAAAGGCACCTTGTCACATGAAATACAATTTAGTGTCCCCTTAAAACGCATTAAACTTTCTCTATACATTGTATGATTGCAGCTCTATATGTTAATTTGCAGCTTACAGTGCTTGATAAGGGTGAAAGAGGGGATCTAACTGCATGCTAACATTTAGGGACATTGTTTTCGCCCCTACTGAAGCAAAAAAGCACTACTAATTTACGTATTACTGCGTCACAAACAATGTTGAATACAATGTATAGTTTTTCACACGCTTTGAGAATAACTGTAAAAAAACCAATAACTTAATTTTCAGGGTGGTACAAACATAATGAATTACTTATCTGCCTCATGAAGTGTGTTGGTATATTTACAGTGTGAAATGATATTCAGAATGAGAATTTAATATTTATTTTGTAGACTTTCACTGAAGCAATCAAGTTTAATAAAATTTTGGGAATTTTTGAAGTCGTAAATAATGTGCCAGAAAGTTTGAAACAGCACATTAAAAAGGTGCTACGTGAGCACCAGCCTCCTAACCCGATCTTCGATGTGACTAGGAGTGTGACCGGTCACAGACCAAAGGAACCCTCTGCTTCTGACCTAAATGTTAACAACAATTACAGCACGATGGTAAGTGTATCTTAGATAATTTTCATACACAA
Organism: Discoglossus pictus; assembly: GCA_027410445.1. Classification (NCBI taxonomy): domain Eukaryota; kingdom Metazoa; phylum Chordata; class Amphibia; order Anura; family Alytidae; genus Discoglossus; species Discoglossus pictus. Next base: position 55,831,394 of record CM050166.1, read on the forward strand.
TGCAAAATTATGTTATATTGCCATAAGAGCACTGCACTAGGGCAGCCTAAGAACTGCATTTATTTTTTCATTTACTTGCATTTTTCTCAGTCTCAGTATATGCTACAGACATACAAACATCTGCTTTGGCTCCTTAGACAGCTCAGGGCCAACAGTCCAGGATTTCTGAATCTCTCTGCTAGTGTACTCAGGTTCCCTCTGCATAGCACAGTTTTATTCATTCTGGTTGATTCACTTGTATTTAAACTGAGAGATACTGAAATGTTGGGCTGGTGCTGGCTCTCCTAGGTCCAAGTTGCCCAACACTGCTTAGTTAATTTCCACAAGGTACATTATTTTAAGAGATTTCATGTTACTAAATGAACTGGCTAAAAGCAGAATTACTTGACTATAATATAAAGGCAATGTAAACAAAGTTGAGCAGCTACGGGCTTCAGAGTGTCTTCTCACCTCAGGAAGTAGATCACCAGAAGGTAACATGGTCTATTCCACAGCAACATAATTGCATAATAAAGTAATAAATTAGAGGCTGCAATTTTTAATTTACATTCTAAAAACATGTTGTCTATTTTCAAGTGTAATTCTTCAAAAGATGCTATTTTAATTTTCTGACCATAGTGGTCATTTCAAAGACCACCAAATTCCCCTCTAATTATGGGGAATCTTTTACAGAAATTTACTTTAAAAGAGACTCAACATTTTTGGAAAGCAAAACAATACATAAATGAATATATGAACTAATACATGAAATTTCCTAAACGGGACATGGAAAACAATATTGTTTCATGCATTTAAAAGAACATGCTTTGATTATTGCAACATTTGTGTTTTGCATGAAAAAATATCAAGTAAAACCTATTTAAACTTCATGGAAATGGATTTCATTGGCCGACTATTCATACATATATATTGCTGCTCGTTGGCTGACAGGGGAAAGCCCCAAGATCAGTTAACCATTTTTGAATCAACACCAAAAGAAAAAATGCTTTCCATGCCTTTTTACTTGAACAACCTTTGGTTTTGGTTAGTCAGCTTTAGGACTTGGGAGAAATGCAGGTAAGATCTCAGTTAGTTCGAGTTAAAGGCTTGTAGTTGGAGTGCCACATTTCATAAGAAACAATTCACAGATCATAAGTCGCCTCCTAATTGTCAATAATATTATCCAGAAATTGGAATGGAGACTTCCAGCACAGCACAAGTGGAATACATAATAGGCTATATTATTTTGTCCATTATCAAGATGAATAAAGAGTAGTGAGGCTTATACCGATCCTTCTATTTATAACTAATTCATAAGCAATGCACTGCAATTTAAATCATAGAGAAAATGCTTTTGTCTTACATTTATATGACTAGACACTATGGGCCCTATTAAATTCAGCGAATTTTGAGTTCCCGAAGCCCGTAAAGGAGCCAGGAAAAGTTACGGCTATTAAATTGGCCTTTTTTAGCTACCCACAAACGATCTGCGGGTTACAGGCGGAAAAACCCTACGGGCTGTTAAAATCTGAACTCTGGCCCAGATAAGCCTTTGATCTTTCAATCCCGTAAATATTACAATAGCAAATCGCTATTAAATTGCTACAAGTCCTGAAGCCAGCAAGTGTTCTGACACCCGTAAATGGCAAATGTAGCCAAAAATCCTACCGGTACCAGAGAGTATCCGCAAGGGGGTTAATCTCCTGTCCGTAACACTGTAAAAGCAAATATAAACACACTACTGTATTTAAAATTGTGGGGAAAGCGATGAAAGGTATTAAAATTAATAGCACAAGCTTGCAAATCTGCAATATAAAATAAATTTGTTTATGTTTAATTTTCCTGTTATATCAATCCTGGCAATCAATGTGTTAATACATATAATGGAACTCGCATGGACTAAACATCATATTTATTGATTTTTCTATATTGCATTATTTCTGGAATGCGGGTCCAATCGCAAATTGGACTTCAAAACCATAGGTGATTAAAATTGAACCTCCATGATTAAGTGACATAATGTCTCTTATACTGTTGGCTCCGCCTAAACCCATAACTACGGGTTTGAATCATTTATCATGTTCACGCCCGGGAATGCTACGTGCCGCAGCATGGTTTATGGATTTGGATTCCGGCCATGTCCTTGCAGGCTTTTCTAATTGAATTGCTCTGTACCTCCTGCAAATGTCAAGCCCGCAGAAATACGGGCTGTACAACGGCCACTTGGGGATTTTAAATTTAGGGCCCTAAGTATGCTATATTGGGTAGAAAGGGGATTGGAATACCTTACACTGTATAATCAGTAAGGAAATAAAAGACTATTCTGAGTACATTTACATATCTGAAGTAGGCCAGGAGACAGAAGTCTGTCTATACCCCCATATAAGGGTAACATTGCAGTCTTAGTGGGTTCTTGCACTGTACCCCTAATCCAAATCTATGCCCCTTAATTTACCTGAGAGCAGGATACATAGTCCCAAATAAAGTTAAGTGTATCTGGAGGTAGTCTTGAGCCTCATTTACATATCACTACCCAGAACCCTTAGCAGCAGTGAAAACACTGTTCATTCAGTGAGATGTTTTGTGGCCTATTTGAGACATGTAATTGTACTCAGAATTGTGTTTTCTTGTTTTACATTTATATGTAATTTGACATATGGCTTGTATTATAATAGAAACTATGAACAATAAAAAATAAAGTAATAAAATATTCTGACTTAATCTCCTAATATATTTTTGAGTTACAGTGAGCTCTGTACACACACTTGTGTTGCTGTGTAAGGCCACTGTTTACACAATCATGTTTTAGATTATCAATTATAATCACATATATAGTTGTGAGCATGCCAGTTGTTGCTAACGCTTGCGGGCTCGCGCAGTGAGCCAAGGCCCTCGCAAAGCGAGGGCTCTGGGCGAGGGCCTTAGTTGCAAACTTCACGTCGCAACGCAAATAACACGACACACACATTACGACACTCGCAAACAACATACGACACACGTTCACACACATTACGGCCTTGCAACACTCGGATGCAACTCGCGAACATTACACAATTAAAAACACAATACATACACACAGCACATATATAAAAAGCTTACCTACAGCAACAGGGAGCATCCAGGACTTCAAAAATGCAACTTACACCTTCATTTCACTTAAAATAAAAGAGTTTGCACAATAAAAAATATAAGCAAGAGAAAAAATGGCCGCCTAACAAAACGAAAACGAGGCTACACACGCAAACACCATACGAGACACGTTACCAGACATTACGACCTCGCAAACATCGGACGCAACACGCCGACATACAAACATTCCAAACACAATAAATACACACAACACACACATAAAAAACTTACCTACATCAAGAGGAACCATCCAGCACCTCAAAAAAACAAGTTACACATTCATTTAAATAAAAATAAAACACTTTAGACACTAATGAAATCGCTAAGCGAGAGACAAAATGGCCGACGAAAAAAAACAAAACGAGGCTACAGCACTCTCAACACGTAAAACACCACAACACACTCGCAAAACAACACACCTAACTCTAAAAGCACCACGAAGCACCGACGGATAATCCGCAAAGACGCATAACACAGATAACCCGCCATTTTACGCCAATGCGGAAGTACACCACTACGCTAACGGTTTCGTCTCGCGCACGCACACTATTACACTGCACACATTCATCACGCTTACACAGCAGCTCCACACCACTAATGCTACCTCAACATGAAAACAGATTGTCAGCTCTTCAACACAATGCTTTAAAATAGGTAAAGTATATTCATTTATTAATTGGATAATATATTGCATTATTACACACCAAGCAGCATTACATATTCATTTATTAATGTATTAGATATTTCATTATTATACACCAAACAGTATTAGCTACCTTACAATTTCATTGCCGTCATTTTTTGACGGGCAATTCGCTAGTTAAATAGAAGCTTAATGAACAGGCTCAGCCTAGTTACACTTAAATTATCTCATTATCTGATTCTAGTCAGATAATCCCATGCTGTAATCTTCTGGCAACCAGGATAACATCTATACAGTCTACAAAGAGCTTCCACACTGTCAACAAATGTTAGTCTCTTAAAAGGCTCTCTGCTCTACAAATTTAATTCAATTTCCTCCCTTAATATCCCTATAATTGTCTGTTATATTGTGAGTATTATACACAGTGTTTCACACCTTTGGCAACAGTTACCACAATAAAAACATTATAAGTAGATGCATATTAATGGCCCCTAAGATTTTCTTGACTGCAAAAGTTTTTACATTTTCTATTTCCCTTTTTGTATTTATTAATTTATAAGGAACAACACAAGAAGTACCATGTATACGTTACAGAGAATATCAGAAATCTGCATAATCTTGACCTTGTTCAGATAATGAGAACATTATCTAGTTTCTAATTTTATCCATATGATATATCACATATATAGTTGTGAGCGTACGAGTTGTTGCTAATGCTGCGGGCTCGCGCAGCGAGCCGAGGCCCTCGCGAAGCGAGGGCACTGCCCGAGAGTCTCAGTTGCTGGCATGGAGCGCCGTAGGCGCTCCATGCCAGCACCTGAGGACCTCGCAAAGCGAGGGCCGCAGTTGCTGGCATGGAGCGCCGAAGGCGCTCCTTGCCAGCAACTGCGACCCTCGCAAACTTCACGTCGCAACCCAAACACTACGACACACACATTACGACACTCGCAAACAACATACGACACACGTTCACACACATTACGAACTCGCAACACTCGGACGCAACTCGCGAACATTACAAAATGTAAAACACAATACATACACACACCACATACATAAAAAACTTACCTACACCAAGAGGGAGCACCCAGCACCTCAAAAATACAACTTACATCTCGATTTTACTTCAAATAAAACAGTTTAGAGACTAAAAAAAAAACGAAGCGAGAGAAAAAATGGCCGCCGAACAAAACGAAAACGAGGCTACAGCACTCTAAACTCGCAAAACACCACAAGAAACTCGCAAAACACCACAAAACACCTACGGATATTCCGATACAAACGTATAACACACATTACTCGCCATTTCACGCCAATGCGGAAGTACACGACTACGCTAACGGTTTGGTCTCGCGCACGCACAGTGTTACACTGCACACATTCAGCACGCTTACACAGCAGATCCACACCACTAATGCTGCAGCAACATCAAAACACATTCACAGCTCTTCCACACAATGCTTTAAAATAGGTAAAGTATATTCATTTATTAATGTATTATATATTTCATTATTACACACTAAACAGCATTAGCTACCTTACAATTTCATTGCCGTCATTTTTTGACGGGCAATATTCTAGTATGAAATAAAAGGCAAACTTGAGTTAAATAACCAAGGATGCTGCTCTTATGATTTTGTAACAGGTTGTTGATTTGATTATTATTTCAGTGCCTTAATCGTGAACAAGGAGTCCAGTGGATCAAGAAAGAAAGACTTCCAGCATTTTTAAAAAGTGACTGCTATTTTGAATACAGGTACAGTGATTTGCATCCATTAATATTGTATTCTTCAGAATGCAAATTAATTATTATTGACGTTATTTCCTATCAGAGCAGCCGGGATCTCATTTCCTTCTACCTTGCACTTATATTGCTTCATATCCCTACGTTATATAAAAACAGAATCTGGTTAATGGTATCCCCCAGGGAAGGCAGTTGGATATATTTTCTACAGTGCACATTTGTACTTGTTGCATAAGGTATTGCTCTATGTACACTCTGTGTACTGATCTTGTACTTTATTGAACTATTGTCCATCAAAAGACATTAGCTAAAATTAGCATTACAAATGTATAATACCAGGTATAATAAGTAGAATGCTTGAAATGTCGATCAATTGGCCTCATTCCACATGCCAGCAAGGTAATAGTTAAGATCCTGCAAGCTCAGCTCCAACAATATATGGACCGGGAACTACCAGATGTGCAAGCCGGGTTTTGCAGAGGCAGAGACACTAGAGATCATATTGCCAATGTCTGCAGAATAATAGAGAAAGCAAGAGAATTCCAGAAAAAACATTTACTTCTGCTTCATAGACTATTCTAAAGCCTTTGACTGTGTGGATCACTACAAAATGTGGCAAGTTCCAGATCATCTCATCCGCCTCCTGAGGAATCTGTATGTGGACCAAGAACCGAACATGGAACAACAGAATGGTTCAAGATCGAGAAAGGAGAGCGACAAGGTTGTATACTGTTACCTTATTAATTCAACTTATACTTGGAATACAACATGTGTATGGCCGGGCCAGACAAATCCAAAGCAGGAATCAATATTGGTGGGAGAAATATGAACAACCTCAGATATGCGGAAGATACTACTCTGATGGCTGAAAATGAGGAAGAACTTAAGGGCTTAATGATGAGTATGAAAGAAGAGAGTGCAAAAGCTGGCCTGCTGCTTAACATGAAATAGACAAAGATCAAATGGAAATCTCAGTTCCTGGCTAATAGACAGGGAATAAGTGGCGCCAGTGACAGATTTTATTTTCCAAGATCTCAGCAGATGGTGACTGCAGTTATGAACTGAAAAGACATTTGCTTTGGGGGAGGAAAAGTTTGGCAGGTCTGGACAAGTTATTAAGAACCAAGGATACTACACTATCAACAAAGGTCTGCTTAGTTTGAACTATGGTAATCCCAGTATTAACATATTAACATACGGATGTGAGAGCATAAAGAAGGTTAAGCTCTGTAGAATTGATGCCTTCAAATTGTGGTGTTGGATAAAACTGTTTAGATTCCCTTGGACTGCAAGAAGATCCAATAAATCAATATAACAAGAAATCAAACCAAACCATTCACTAGAAAGTTTGAATATGAGGCTGAAACTCAAATATTTTAGCCAAATCTTGAGAAGACAGGATTACCTAGAGAAGACTCTAGCCCAGCAAAATATTGAAGCCACACAAAAGAAGGATGTCAGAGGTGGAGATCGATAGATGAGTTCTTTGAATCACTAAACATGAGTGAGCACATAGGGGCAGTTGCTGACAGATGTGCGCTGTCTGCCTGCCTGCCTAACCCTCCATGACACCTGATATAAAAAATAAATAAATAATGTAATTATGATTTTTTTTTGTCCCTACAGACTTGCCAAGCTGTTGTCACAGGTAAAGTTGAGTAATGCCTGCAAAGCTTTAAATTTTGACTCACATTACCATCCATGGACACACAAAAAAGAAATACCTCCTTCACCACCTCCCGAGACTGCGAACCAAGGCATTATGCAAAAGTTCTTCGTCACTCTTGGTCAGGTAAAATATCTTTGTTGTCTCAAGCATAGTTAAATGACCACTGCACAATGAAAAACAAGTATTTGTTTAACAACTTTAAGTCTGAATTAGAACCTAATTAATCAAGAAAAAAAAGTCATACAGCTAGTATTTAATTAGAAAAAAATATTTTGATTCCTCTGCAGGACCCTGGATGGATCCATCATACATTGGTGGAAGCTGTGTGTGAGAGGGGCATTTACATTTCTGGAGAGCTATGGTTGCATTGAATGATGCAAGGTGTCTGCTTCTAGGCCTGTGATGGGCAAAGGCTGTCGTGTTAATTTGAATCTTATCCTATTATCAAACAAAGGATCTGTTATCCTGCCTGTCCCCTCCTCTTCTACCCCTCCCCTTGTTAGTTTGGTACATAATTGACAGGAGTCTTTTACTTGAACTGTAGTGGTTCTTTAAGGAGTTGAAGCATGCCCAGGATAAGTATAACACTGTCTTGAGGCTTAATTACACTAATCCGTTTAGCTAGATATGAGGCAGACTAGACATACCTAGTTATTCATACCTGCTGGAAACCTTTCTGGTAACAGGTCTATGCAGTTGGATCTTACTTTTTCTGTGTTACCCTTGCATTTTTAGAAATGTAAGATACAATTATTTATTTATTACAGTTTCTAAAAAACAGTAGGCCAGACCTTTACTCATGTAGCTCCATAACAATCTCAAAATATATCCTCTGGACTAGTGTAGACCTAGATCACTGTATCCTGAAGTTATTAGCATATTTACCTGAAAGCATTCCTCATTAATTGTTTCACTTTGAACTGCAAGTGAATAAGAACTGTATTACCCCAGTGAATTGTTTAGAAGAAAAATCCCATAATAAACAAACGTGCAAAATATGAAGATAATAATACACTTTTCCTAATATGGGGGGAAGCCCATAATGGAGCCTGTAAACTAATTTGCTATTCAATTGGCGTCTTTTTGCGAGCCGCAAACCATCTATGCGGTTGATCTTTCAAGCCCGTAAATGTTACAATTGCAAATTGCTATTCATATGCTACAATTCCTCAAGCCCGCAAATATTTTCACACCCGTAAATGTCAAATGTAGAAGAAAATCCTGTTAGTTTCAGATAGGACTCGCAAGGGGGTTAAACACCTGATCGTAGCACTGTAAATGCAAATAAAAAATCAATACTGCACTTTAAAAGACGGGGAAAGCTATGAAAGACATTAGAATTAATTGCACAACAGTCTCAAGCTCACACATCTGAAATCAAGATAATTTTTTATTTTGGTGTTATATCAATCTCCGGAATCAGGACGTTAATACATATCAGGCCACCCGCATGGACTAAAACATTTCCTTCATTCATTTTTATTATTTTGTACACTGCAGGATTGCGAGTCTGATCACATATCAAACCCCTAAACGCTAATTGATTGACATGTAACCTCCATGTTTTACTGACGTAATGATGGCAGTCTCATTTTCTATTGGCTGTTTCTAAATGGGTAGTTACGGCCTAAATTAATTGATCATGTTCCCACCCTGAAATGCTACATACGATTGCATGGTTTACGGTTTTGGCTTTCGGCCCGTAAGTTGCGGGCTTGTTCAATTGAATCATTCTGTAATTGTAGCAGATTTCAAGCCCGCAGACTTACGTCCGGTATAACGTAATTTGTGGGCTTGCAATTGAATGAGGCCCAAGGTGTAGTAACATACTACTAGTTTAGATATGTAGTATGCATAATTTTTTTCTTCTATCAAAAATTTAGAGACAGACATATGTTGGGGCCACTGGGCGCTAACTGTCCCAACACCAAAAGCAAAAAACTGCAACAGCAACATTCTGCAACATGCTGCTGAGTCGTGGTCCCTGATAGGCTGATAGCCTAGGACCCTACACATCTAGTCCTACAGAGTCTGCATATGCTGCAGTGGGCAGATCCATGCAGGGACTATTTGTTTGATTCTAGGCAGTAAAGACAGTGCTTATCAGCATTTTTAAATAAAATAAAGTACATAAAAGGAAAGAGATACACAGGTAAACGGTTAAAGGACCAGTACAATGAGAAAAAAATACACGGAAAAACTTTAAGTCCAAGAACATAATAAAGTAGGGAAAATGTCATAAGTTTTTAATTAATTAATTAATTAATAAAATACTGCGTGGTTTGTTAGACATTGTGAGCCCGATTCAATTCGAAGGCCGCATCTCGCGGTATACAGGCCGTATGTCTGCGGACGTGAACTCTGCTACAATTACGGTGCTAATCAATTGAACAAGTTTCCGCAAACCATGCACTCGTGCGGAGCAGTTCAGGGCAGGAACATGATCAATTAAGCAAGGTCATAACCACCCATTTCGAAACAGCCCAAATAAAATGAGACCGCCATCATTACGGCTGTAAAACATGGAGGTTACATGTCTATCAATTAGGTTTGGTTGTCCGATATGCGATGCGACTCGCAAACACTCAAAATAATCAAATAATAAAAATGAATGCCAATACTGTTCTAGTCCACATGGATGGCCTGATATGTATTAACTCATTGATACCCGAGATCGATATAGCCTCGAAATGACACATTAAAAAAAAAAAAATGATTGACGGTTTGCGAGCTTGGGGCTGTTGTGCAATTAATTCTAATGTCTATTATCGCTTTCCCCATCATTTACAGTGCAGTATTGATTATTTATTTGCATTTACAGTGCTACGCACAGGGGTTGAACCCCCTTGCGGGTCCTCTCTCTAGTACTCATTTTCTCCTACATTTGCTGTTTACGGGTGTGAAAATATTTGCAGGCTTGGGGAATTGTAGCAATTGAATAGGCATTTTTGCGATTGTAACTCTTGCGGACGGGAAAGATCAAAGGCCTTGGGAGGTTGTAAGTTCCAGGTTTACCAACTGCAAGGTTTTCAAGGCCGTTACCCCTTTGGAGCCCACAAAAAAACACCAATTGAATAGCAAATTAACTTACGGCCTCACTTACGGGCTCCAGTAACTTACGATAGCTCAATTGAATCAGGCTCTGTGTTTGTGTATGTTGTTTATATTTCTGGAAATCTGCAAGATGCCTGCTTCTGGGCCTGTAACATAGAAGGAGTGGTATCAATTTCAGTCAGATCCAATTATCTATTAAAGCTTATTTACCTCTCCTTTACCTCCTCCCCCACCCCTCCTTTCTTTAATCAATAAATACACATCCTCGTGATCCAGCTCTCAGGACGTGATCCCCCTCTTCATATGCAGAGTATTAAAACAAATCTGATTGTCTCTAAAGATGTTTTAATATCTATGTCTTATACAGCTCATAGCTGGTTACAGATTTTAAAAACAAATTATTTTTTTTAGCTAAAAGTTCCTTAAAATATATTTTAGATTTATAATTTAGATAAATTCCTTGGCCATAGATATTTTATTAAAGGTCACTATAATAATCCAGTTTTATGACTTTAAATAACAAAATCAGTATAAACAAATATCTGTCACCAGTTGAGTAGAGACTTACAGCCTTATTAAATTGCAAAAGGGCTCTATTTAAGCACATACCATATTTTTTTTACAGAAGTGATTAGTTAGTGAAGACCTTGCTTTTGGATAGAAGTTGACTAACTAAAAACTTCTATAAAAAAATATGCTATGTGCTTAAATAGAGTCCTTTTAAATTTGCAGAATCGCAATTAAATAAGGCTGTTAATGCAAAGTACAATGCTCGTTTTTGGCACCGAGTGAATACGTAGACGGATGGAGTCTATCCATACATTTGAAAATGACTTTTGGACTTCTTGTGACCACACTTTCCTTGTAATGTCCGATGGCTTCTGGTCATTCGGATTACTTGAACTGGAAATCACCCTCATAACCGAATCTAACATGACAACATATCAGATAACAGTTGACTCTGAGCTGAAGTTACCTGTCTCGCTCTTCATGTTGTATTTTCTTTTATTGGGAAAAATTGGTGAACGTAATAAAAACTTTTACAAGAAAAAAACAAGTTCTTGTGATTATACAAGAAAATCATAATTTTTACAAAAATATACACTGAAATGTGTTTGTTTTCCTACCACCTTTGGGTTGTAGTTCCCCCTATCCTTTGTACATTTCTTTAGGCATAGTTTGAAACCAATGGGAGGAGCCAAAACATGGTGGGAAATAATATCATCTTGCAGAGTGATTTTTCTCATAAAAGATCTATATTTAAACATTGCTATGCTACTTAAAAGCCATGAAAGCTGAACCATTATAACCCTTTAAGTTTTGTCTTAAAATTCCTTATCTCAAATTAATATTTTATTCTTTTAGCATTGGTTAAGTGCTCTATATATGACTCATAACTATTTACTCATAAATCTAGACTTATTTCAATATTTTTTTATGCATAATGAAATTTTGTATCCCATGGTGTATATCAGGCACAGCATATTGTGGAGTGATTAAACATCATACATACATCTCATTTTATATTTCATTAATTGTTTCTAATGTTTGAATTTACAGGCTTCATTTTCTCAGACCAAGGATTGGTTTACCATAGCAAAACAAAGCGAACAAACATCCACCACTGTGTCTCTGTCTCGCCCGATAGCCTGGGGATCCTCAGAGAACAGTACTCTGTTGCACAGCACACAAACGAGTAGTCACGGTAAGTAACAGCTTAATCCCTACATTAACACATCCATATAATCATGATTCATTGACTGTAATACAGTGATACACACCTACAATTATTAATGGGTGATGCGTATTGGTCCATATATATATATATAAATTTGACCTAGTGCATTATTAATGGTAGATGCTTATTGGTCCAGAAATATATAAATTTAAGATGATGCATTTTAATTTTTTAAAGGAACAATTAAATCATATACTTGCTATCCTTCAAAAAAGGTAATCTGGGAGCATAGGTAAGGCTCTACACTCTTAACCCCCATTTTTTATTTTAAGTGGACTGGGTTTTAATTATTACTTCCATTATAGTTCAATGGGCTAGAAGATGCTTTATAGGGTAGCTAGTATTGTTTTAGTGGGGGGTTGGAAGATGTGGCCACAATAGCCCAAACAGGCTTGTGGGGCTATGGTAAACCTAGATAGACTGGGACAGTGTTTTTATTTTATTTCATATTTTTATTGTTCCTTCTCACCACACCAGGTTAAGGGTTTGGGTGGAGGGGGCACAAATGCCACTCCATTTAGCAACAGTCCCTGCGACCTGATCTTCATTTATTTTCATCTTTTGAGAGTTTTTAATACTATGTTGACACAGCATACTTGCCCATATATTCCCCAGACAACAACAAAAATCAGGATACTCCCAGAATCTGGCAATGAGAGTTTAATCAGGCCAATGACCAACTTGAATAAAAGATGTAAAAGCAGGAAATGCCAAAGTATGTTATATATTATGCATTAACTGATTTAGTGATATCATATTTCTATTTTCACATTGAGCAGATGTGCATGCTGAGCCTAGCATAAGCCTCTTTCCTCAAAGATCTGGATCTGAGAGTCTGGAGAAGAGCAGTGGGAGTACAACAGATGATGATGAGTACTCTGTATCCATCGCAGACTCTCCACTCCTCAGCCCAGTCAGACTTTATATTGAGCACAAGGTAGAAAGCAGGAATAAAGCTGAAACAGATAAAAAAGAAGATGCCACTGAAATGGACCAAAGCCAAAATGTGCCAATCTTTCATACTCTAGAAGAGTTTGCTCAGTTTTACATTGATCGTATTATGATATCTGCTATCAAAAAGTTGACTGGTCAACCAGTTGAGAAAATGGATGATATTTACGCCTTATCTCAGGTGTCCATACAAAATTTACACAGCCCTAGAACTCTATCAAGTAGCTCCAACAGCTCTGATATGACCACTGATGATGAGAATATTAACTTAGAGTCTGACAGTGATGGACAAGACAGTATCGAATTGTGGCATACAAAAGGCACAAATGATCATATCAACAGTCGAAAGCAATTTGAAAGGTTTAAGTTGTTTCTTAAAGGAACTTCAGGAGAGAAACTCTGGTGGCTGTGGCTGGACATTGAAAGGCTGAAGGTCATCACTGACATAAAAAGACAACAAAGGTATGTACTTTTAGTACTTATAGTTATTCAGTACTTATTGAAAATATACCATATGACACTTAAACCGTCACTGTAGAATGAATATATAAATTTGCCCACCATAAATTAAATGATTGTTGTAAACTACCTCCCCAGAAAATCTATTACACAAGCTAGGAACTGGCCCCACACTGCTGAGAGGCAGTAACCTTGAAACAGTGTTGTCTGTGGGCAGGTTTCCTGGCTTGTGCTTAATCCATCCTGGGCTTTGCCTAAAGCTGTGTAATACGGCAGACATATGCTTAAAAGGATGTTTGAAATGGTATTGGATTGAAGAGCGTGTGTGTTTGACAACTTTGAACCTGGCTAAAAGAATAGTTAAGCAGGAAAAAAGTCATACAACTAATTTTTTATTACAAAAAAATACATTCTGATGCCCTTTCATGATCCTTGTGCAAGGGTGCATTTGGCCATTGAGGCGAGGGGTGTGGTGCCAATTTCCATCTTATCCAATTATTTAACAAAGGCTCTGGACATATCACGGTTCCCTCCTCCCCGACCACTCTCTCCACTTTTAACTACAAACAAACACTCCCATTATTCCGCTATCATGATGCGATATATCAAGCACAAATACCTGTACTTACTTAAAACCTTAAAAAATGGCTTACACAGCTGCTTATGTTGTTAGTTTGGTACATACTTGTCAAACAAGAAACTTTTGTTGTGGATGGGAAGTGCAAAACTGAAAACCTTTATAGGAAGGTCAACACATTAGGACTAGTTTACTTCTTTTCAAAGGAATTTCTGTTCCTTTTGCTGGATAACATTTAAAATGGTAAAATTCTATCTGGAAAAGAGGGGAAGTATACCACGATTTAAAGGGACTCAAGCAGTAAAACAAAAGCATCATAAATATCAAGGAACCATGGTACTAAAACAACCTAAAACCTAAAGTTTGAAAGCATAGAAACCATGTCACATTTGACACAGGACCATCTGCGTGGTGGAGCAAGTGCATGGGGGCCCCGGGCAAAAAGAACCCCCCCCTCCCCCGCCCGGAGGGGGCAGGCACAATTTTTGTTTATACACACCTACATATTGATATATATATATATATATATATATATATATATATATATATATATATATATATATATATATATATATATATATATGCTTGGCTTTGTGAACAAAGGTTTACGAGGGATGTCCACACCTATGGGCTCTTAGGTGGCTGAGGAGGCCAATGCGGGACAGGCAGACTCAAAAGTTTGTTCTTGGTTGGGTGCTGTAGGGACACAATTTTTTCTTTGTTTCCTCTTGTACTCAATACCAGCCCTGCGTTTGGCCTGAAAGAGGAGACAGCCTGGTGAATGGTACTTCCCCATGCCTTCCATCCTAGAGATGTGTCCTGCATAGCATAACTGCTTCTTCAATAGTATGGCCTCAATGCCAGTGATTTCTGCCTGTTCTAGGACTTCATTGTTGGGGATGTGTTCATTCCAGTGAATGTTGAGTATGGTGTGGAGGCAGCATTGATGAAAGTGCTCAAGAAGTGGTAGGTGGTGGCAGTAGATAACCCAAGACTCGGAACCGTACAGAAGGGTCAGCACAACAGCTCCGTACACCTTGATCTTTGTGCACTTATTTAGATGCTTGTTTTTCCAAACTCTTTTATTTAACTTGTTGAATGTACCATTTGCCTTTGCCAGTCTGTTGCCAATTTCCTTGTCAACCTTTGTGTCCGAGGAGATGATGCAACCCAGGTAGGTAAACTGTTGGACTGTTTTCAGCTTAGACTTGCCAATAGTGATGTGAGGAAAACAGTAATCCTCCTGAGGTGCGGGCATGGGGAGAACTTCAGTCTTCTTCAAACTGACTTCTAGACAGAAGAGCTCAGCAGCCTTGGCGAAACACGATGTCATTTGCTGCAAAGCTTTCGCCGTATGGGAAACGAGGCATCATCAGCGAGGAGTAGCTCTCGAACAAGTCGTTCCACTGTCTTGGTGTGGGCCTTTTGTCACCTCACGTTTGAGCGGAATTTAATGTAGAGTCCATCCTCAAGGTCTACTGTGGCCCTTTGCAGCATCATACTGAAGAATAGCGTGAATAGAGTGGGTGCAAGAACACAGCCCTTCTTCACGCCATTGCTTATTAGGATGGGCTCAGACAGGTCATTGTTGTGTCTAACTTGGCCACGCTGGTCTTCGTGTAGCTGGATGATGATGTTTCCAGATCTCAGCTGGGATCATATCAACTCCATCAGCCTTTCCTATTTTTAATGCTCAATGGCTTTTACAGTCTCTTCGAGAGTAGGGATTTCATCCAGTTCTGTTTTCATTGTTTGTTATGGAATGCGACCGAGCGCTGAGACTATGGGGTTGGTTAAACCACCTGTTCAGAATCAACGCCTTGTCTGTAAGGAGTGTTTGACCGTCCGCACTGCGCAATGGGCGCAATTTGAACCAGGTGTGAAGGGCGATACACATCCTTCAGGGCTTCATAAAACCCTCTGTAGTCACCAACATCTGCGCAACGCTGAGTTCTTTCAGAGAGGTTGGTCCACCACTGGTTCTGAATTTCTCAAAGCTTTCGTTGGAAGTTGCTGCACACAAGACAAAAGGCTGCTTTCTTGTTAGGGCAAGACGGCTGAGCGAGACATGCTTGATGGGCGGATCTCTTTTCCAACAGTAATTGATCGATCTCTGGACTGTTTTCGTCAAACCAGCCTTTGTTTTTCTTTGAGGAGAAACCTAGGGCCTCTTCAGAGGTCTGCAGGATGCTGGTTTTGAGATGTTCCCATAGAGCTCCTGAGGAGGGATCTGTGAAGCATCTGCAATCTTCTAGTCTTCACTGGAGATTCAGCTGACTGGAGGTTACCTAACTGTAACTTCTTCTTTGGGGCTCCTTTCCTCTTTGGTTTAGGATTGAAAGGAAGTCGAAGTTTGCCGAGCACCTAACGGTGGTCCGTATTACATTCTGCACTGGGCCTCTCTCTGGTGAGCAGGACATCTTGAAGGTCTCGCACATCTTGAAGGTCTCGCTGGAGCACCAGAATATAGTCTATAAGATCCCAGTGCTTGGACTGAGGATGCATCCAGGTTGCCTTTAGTCTGTCTTTCTGCTGGAAAACTGTATTGGTGATGGTGAGTTTCTGATCAGTGCAAAACTCTAGCAGAAGGCGCCCGTTGTTATTGTAGTTTCCAACAACGTGATTGCCAAGTACACCTTTCCAAGTTTCTGAATCCTTGCCTACTCTGGCATTGAAGTCACCGAGGATGATGACCTTGTCGTCTGCAGGGATGTTTTGTACAAGATTGCACAGGTCAGTGTAAAACCTGTCATTTCCTGCAGGATCCGCTTGAAGAGTTGGGGCATAGACACTGAAAATTGTAGCATGCTGTTTGTTTTGAAGTGGGAGGCGCATAAAAATGATGCGCTCAGGGTGACCCTTCTGCAGTTTATCAAGTTTGGAGGCGATATGGTTCCTGACCATGAAGCCCACACCAGAGAGACATTTCTCATTATATATATATATATATATATATATATATATATATATATATATATATATATTATATGCATACATGGACAAGCCACCAGATCAGTTAATCACTTGAATCAGTTATTTTTTTCTGTTTTGTGAGCTTCATTTGGAAAAAGGAAACCTGCAGTACTACACTGTCAAATACCCTCTTTCAGATTCAACAAATAAAGCCTACTTTCAAAGTCTCTTTAATTTGACAGCTATTCATATAAAAGGTCCATGCACAGTGATAGAAAAAAAATCAATTATGATGCCTCTGCAGGACACTGGAGGAGTCCATGATACTTGATAGAACTTTGATGCAAGGAGTCTGCTTTCTGGGCCAGTGAGGGGGAAGTGAAGTGGTGTCAATTTCAATATTATCAAATTCCTGTACTCATAGAGATTTTCCAAAAATGTCAACGGTTTACACAGCTACTAATATTGTTAGTTTGGTACCAGCTTGACAAACAAGTGTATTTTTTCTTGAACTGCAGTGGTCTTTTAAGAAACTTTGAGAAATCCCCAAATCTTACATGTCTTCATTATGGAGCTAAGGTGTTAATGGTCACTGATTCACTTCTCACCAATTAAGGGGGTCTTCAGCACCCAGTGGTCTGCTTCTCCTGTATGAGACTGACCTGCTAACAACCAATTCATCATTACTGATATAATTTACTTTTCATGGAAAAAACATAGTTTCACTGGAACGTTTGGATGGGATGCAAATCTCATCAATACTTTTGCTTCACTATATAATATAAAAGTATAGATTGGATAGAATGACCCTGGAGAATAGCAAATTGGTTTTGAAAGGTTAGATAAAACCCTTTTTATAGAATCCTTTAGATTGTAAGTCTGTGAGTTTTCAATCGTTTCAAGGTGCTTTGGGGAAAGCACTATGGACACTGGATTCAGGCATCCCCAGGCATTCACACACATATATTTTATATTAAAGTTTGAGTTAAAGATATATGGAGGTGTAATGGATTATGAATGCATCTGATAGAGGATATTCAGTAGTGTATGCGAACATTTTGCATGAAAATATCGCAAAATAAACATTAATAAACTTACCCTAAAGTTTGCAAAATTTCAGCTGATTTTGAGAAGGAACTCCCCAGAAAATCCAAGCTAAATTAGCAAAAAATTCCTAAAGTCTTGTGGCCAATTAGATGCAGCTGCAACCTTCTAACAGTGTATGGGGATTCACTTTGCAGGAAAGCATCATGGGATTTGTAGTCTTTTGTTCCTACCACACAGCTCTCTGTCCCCTCTGGAACGAAGCAGCTCAGGCAGCACTGCTCACACACCTCTCTCCCCGCTGGAACAGAGCAGCTTGTCTGCTGGATTACCAGTGTTGCTCTGAATCTCTGCACTGTGCTGCAATTGGCTGGAAGGTTTGTTGTTGTTCAGCCATTCAGTTTTGCCCGACTCTCTCCATGACCGTATGGATCACAGCACTCCGTGCACATTGATATGTCTCTGGTTGTGCTTATCCATAAGGTTTTCTTGGCAAATATACTGGAATGGGTTTCCAGTTCCTTCTCCACTGGACTTTACCTCAGTTTGTCTGATCGCTCTACTATTACCTGCCCATCTTGAGAGACCCTACATGGTATCGTTCACAGCTTCATTGAGATACACAAGCCCCTTCATCACGACAAGTTAGCAATCCAGAAGGGTTTAGTATAAAGACCATACTTGGATGCAGTTTTTCTATTGGTTAGTATGAGGTGGGTAGTCTTGCTGCAGCATCCACTATTGAAGGGAACTGTGTTTCTAAATAATATCTATCTACCTATCTATCTATCTATCTATCTATCTATCTATCTATCTATCTATCTATCTATCTATCTATCTATCTATCCATTATGTGCCAGATACGTTCCAGCTTTCATTTCAGCTCTTTAGTAACAGAAATTATTTTTTTTTCTACTGGCAGAGACTGGTCCCAGGGTTCTTTAAAGTTACACACTTATGAAATAATTAAAAAATATAGGTATCAATTAAAGATTAGATTAGTTTTAAAAATCATGAAAAACTGGATATACATTATATTAATCATTTTTGCAAAGTTAATCATTCCTGAGTATTCCACGTATTTGTACGGTATTAGATTATAAAGCCATACGTTAACCACAAAAATAATGCTGTATTTCTGAGGAATTATTTACTAAAAAAGTACCAAGTGAATCATCAGTAATTATTGGTAATGATATTAAACAAAAGATTGATATTTTGGTTTGTGGGTGGATCAGAAAACCTGACTGACAGCAAAATACTGAAAACGTTAGTATTAGTTTTCTGTAGGAAAATGCATTTTTAATAACATCCAATTGATATTTGTTATTACTTATACCATATTTAGAACCTCTGCTCTGCTACTAGAATTTTCCTATACATGCTGCTCTCATCAGCTCCTCGTCTCCAGACTGAATATCATTATTATATATGGAAAATCTCAGCTGTGTAACCCATCCTAGAAGACTGAAATCCTAGTCATATTTGTGAAATTGTGGGAGTTGTAGTTCTTTTGCTTGTAAATGATGTGAGTGACATTACAACAGGAATACTCCCCTTAGCATGATATGTAGAGAAGAGAAGAAACATCTTGATGGGCCAGGTATAGAGGAACTTTCTTATTACAGACCCAAGGGAACCAGCATCTCCTTGATTGAGTTATGTAGGCTATAGAAACCTCCATTTACCTTCCATTTCAGAGCTTGAACATAGTACCCCCTGTAGTAAAGCACTATTGTTTAATCTGACCCTGTCTATATACAGAGCAATGGTATATGAAACTCAGATACACTCTCTTTTGTTTTCAGCCATCTCAAAAAGATGAAGAAACTTTATCTAGTGACAAGTGAGGACCATTTCATCAAATCCGAAGTCTTGCAGAGGCTACGTCTTCTAGATATAAATCATTGGAATGTAGACTTTTTACAACAAGTCCAAGCTGAAATTGTTAAATCCTTGCTACTGTACTGGTAAGAATCTAAAAAAATCCACTGAATATCTACAGCAGGGCACACGCTTACAGTTGTTTTTATCATTATTATATTGTATGATTAGATTATTATTATCCTTTATTTGTAACGCACCAACATATTCTGTAGTGCTGTACAGATTGCCTGCAGATTCTGTAACATTTAGGGTACAATAAACAATGGATAGACATTTATATAAATTAGACGGCAGATACCACAAGACAGCACATTTATATATACACATTGGTACATGAGGATGTTAGTTCCCTGCTCTTGGTAGAGCTTACAATCTAATAGGGAATGGAAATGAGAAGTAATTAGGGTGCTGGATGGATCGATCTTCTAGCGTGATAAGGAAGAAGTAGGTAACAGAAAGGATCACCTTATATGTTGATTGAATTAAGGAGGTAGGTGATACGCTTCTATGGGGGTTTAGAGAACAGTTTAATATTTGAAGATTAGGGGTAAGCCTTTACATAATTCCAAATAATGGAGGGTGACCTTAAAAAGTCCTGTAGATGAGCTTACGTTTCTGATACGTTTGTCAAGAGAGGAGATATAGAGAGGGAGAAGCAGTGTAACCAGCACTGAGCTTTGGGGTACCCCAACAGAATATGAAGGAATGATTAGAGAGATAGGACTTAAACATTGAGATCTAGGACACAGACACATGCCTCAACTCCTCTGCTTATGGAGCCAGAAGAGGCTATGTTTACTTTTCACTTCACTTTTTCATGATTAAAACTGCCATTTTTCACTATAGGATAAAGAGGCAGGTTATTGTTCATAATTACCTAGACAAATATGTTCTTCAGGGGCCACCAACAGTTCAGGATTTCATTATCTGTCTGCTTGAATATAGGTGGATCAATTACAATGAATGAAGGTAAATAGGTTCTAAATCGGAGAGATAAGGAGGTGGATCCAAAAACCCTAGACTGTTGATGGACCTCATAGCATTGAGTTGCCCAGTACTTGCCTAGGTACATGTCCTATCTTTATGTTATATTGTATTATGTAGTGCTCTCACTAACCCTTTAAAAGCAGGCACTAGTATACAGTGATTCCTTCCACTGCAATAACATACTTTGGTAAATAAGTTATATGGGTTCCCTCTCTGTTTTATCACACACAGAATCACCCATTACGCTTCCTTCTTTGTCTTCTTCTTCTACTGGTGTCATGCAGTAGAATAATTTCATCACATATTTACTTCTTTTCCAGGGCTCCAAGATTCTGTCTGGCTGATACTGCTCATATTGGGGCTCATATGAAGTTAATGTCTAGCCGTCAGCTGAAGCCAAAAAGAGATGCTGACCCTTTTGCACATACGACGACACTGTTACCTTTGAGACCAAAGTCTTGTATGCCAAAGATTTGTACTTCAGTTCCTCCAGTAAGTGCCTTGTGTGTGTTTTACTAAAGAGGATGCTATTGTCCCAAATCTCCTGCACCTTATGTACACAATTTGAACTCTATACGTTTTTTTTTATAAAAATAGCCTAATGTAGACAACTTGCTTTAAAAGACCAGATCACATTGTTCAGGGTAAATTTATCAGAAGTAAAAATGCTATTCCTTATTATTGTTTTAGTGTGCCTGAGATCTCAGATAGTTATATAGCCACTGAGACTGAAAAAGTCTTAATTCATCATGATCAACCATTTTTTATATCTCCTCTGAGCTTTTTATGTGAATTGAGAATAGATCCAGATGAAGGCAAACAAAAAAGCATATTGAAACATTGCCAATCGTGTCATTATGAAAAAACATTTCTTCCTGATTCCAAAAACTGGCATTTGAATTTTTACCTTGGATAAGTATCCTACCTATTCTAGTTAAATTACATAAACTTGATGGTGCTGATCTGATTGCACTGACTGGTTTTCATGTAATTAAGACACCTACCTGTTTAATGACACCATGGTTTTATTCAGATTACAAGGGGAACTATCAATTGAACCCTAGGTCATTGCTTTTAAGTAACTCTACTCATATAATTATCCAGAGAAATATAGTGTGACCCAAAGTGAAAGATAAGGCAATGTTTTCTCCTTCTTTTGTCCTGACCTGTTACGTGATACAGAGTGTCAAGGAGCCTTGTAAATTAATTATATATATATATATATATATATATATATATTATATATATATATACTGTATACACATATAGATTTTGAATTATTACCATGCCTTTGAATACAAAACTTAGTAAGCAAACATTACCAGGTAAAGGACTATTAATATCAAGCCCACCACCATTTATAATATGTTTATAAAACCAGCATAAGGTAATCTATATTAGCCATAGTTTTAAAGTGAGTCTTACTGTCTGAAGTGCTAGGGCATTCTTCACCTCCCTTCCTCGACTCACATTGTTGCTGTAGAAGCTATCTTGATAGGAGTTCTGTACACCTTGTAGACCTTGACACACTTGAGTGATTTTAATGAAAAAGTTCTTACATGTATATTGTATAAAACATATTGCAGTCATCTGTGGGGAAGTGAAGTAATGGTCATGGAGTATGGCAGGTGAGTAATAGCAGTACAAGAGTTTCCAGAACTCACTGGAGAAAGGTAGCATTTGACTGTAAGCTTAGCCTGACAGATTCATTAATTAATAATAATTTGCTCCATGATAAGTTTGCATTTGTTATTGTCTGATAGTTACAAGTGCAGTAACACTTCTGTTATACAAAAAATTCTAACTTCATCTATAAATACTAACACAGCAAAACAAGGCCAATTTAGCTGTCACACAAATAATAAAAGTCCTTATATAGAAAATCAGAAAAAAAGGAAAGCAAAAGATAAAAAGACTCCCAAAATGCTGATATTATCCATGCCCCAGATCTTTGCATTTTCCATTATTGTTGCAAGATTAAGAGGGAAGTGATATGACAAAGAGACTTGAATAGGCCAAGGTTAACTATTTCACTAATATTTCACTCCACAAATAAAATAGACTTGATCAGCAACAACACATGGAGTTAATGTCACACACAATACACCACAACATTAGTACTAATAAAATCTTTGTTTTATAACTAAGTACTGTGGGTCTGTCCATTTGCATTTGCAAGATTGAGAACATGAGACTGGCTAAGTTGAAGCGCCTGTTGATAAGTTTTTTTTCTCTGAGATTTTCAGAACTCTTAGACTTTCTTAGTCTTAACATGAGCTTGGGGCAATGTTATTTATCATTAATTTAACTACTCTCAACAAACCCTCCTAGTAGCAATGTGATCACCAATATGTGTTGTCATTTCCTTATGTTTTTTCACTGTCTATACTAACAATAGTTGGGCAGTTAATGCAAAGCTTGCCTGTGTTTGTCAGTATATGTTGGTAATTACCTGGAGCCTTATCCAAGTGTGGCCTCATATGGTGATGTCAGGGATTCTTATTCAATTAGTGACATATGCAAAGATCATTATGTTTCTTAAATGGTGGATAAAACTATAGATAGAATATGGCGTACAAGGGGTAGAATTATATATTACTGTAGAATGGGCATTTTCACTAAGGGTTTTATTCATGTTTCTTTCTTTTTTAGCTAATTGAAAGCAGTCCACCTGTGCGGAGTTCAAGAAGGATTAAAACCGGTTCTCCTTACAGGCAGCCTAGTAGCTTAATTTCTGTGAAATTTGTCCCTCAGAAAACAAGCAGAAAGAGTCTGTCTAGTAGCGCAGTAAATACCCTTGATGACAGCATAAAACGGTAAGAAATGGCAGAACCTTGTGATTTAATGTAGAGGAAAACAAAGGATGGCATGAATGTCAGTATAAAGACCTGGGGCCTCATTCTATTATCGGCTGTAGGAGATGCGGGGCCGCAAGGACCAGCCGCAAGCTATTTGCCTATTCTATTCCCTTCCGGCAGGGGATTCTGGCAGGCTTGCGGCCGGCGCTTTACTATCCCTTGCGGCCACACGTGCCGGAGGAAAGCCTTTGATCTTAAACGGCCGCAAGAGTTTCGGCCGTAAGAAAATCCTGGTTGCTATTCAATTGCTCCGGGAACCCTCTCTGCAAGGCTAAAACCGAGCCGCAGCTTACTTGCAGCAAAAAGGTCCCGCAGGCACACAATTAAGCACATTTTAAAGCCATAATAAAGCCATCCTGCACTCTGAGGAGACTATAAAGTGATTGTAGGTGTTAGTATTCATAGCCCAACATTCCCCTACACTCAAATCCGTAAATAAATGTTTTTTACATTTATGTCACATATCCATGTAAAAAGTCCAGAGGGCTTGGAGCACCTCAGACCCGCCCATGCTGCAGCCGGAAAATAAACAGTTATTCTAATCTTGGATTTGGGCTGATGTGCAAGCTTGAGAGGGGGTTGCTATTAATCCTCATGTCCCCCATTATGATCCCTAGCATTTACAGAGCTTTACAGTGCCGTCTTGAATTTATTTTTGCATTTTAAGATTTCTGAGCTTACGGCCGATTGCAAGATATACGGCGCCGTATAATTGAATTGCAAGGTAACGGGAGCCCCGCAAGGAATCGCAGCTTTGCGGCCGATTTACGGCCGATAATAGAATGAGGGCCCTGGTAATCTGTATGTATTTGTCTAAATCAGGGCTTGTCTGTATAGGAGAAGCCAACCCAAAAAGACAGCAATTTTTCTTCTTTTTTTCTTAAAACAATTTAAAATGTTATTGCAGAAATTAAAAGTACATGTAAAAAATAGATTTACAATTGCTTGTTGCTTAACATTTTGAGTGGAAGGGTGTTAGATTTTTTAAATTGATATTTTATGCATTATTATTTGTTATATTTTGTTTTAGAGTCTCACCAGATTCAATTACTCAGAGTGAACAATTACTAAACAATTCTACATAAATTTGTATTCAGATAAGTCAAGAAAGCATATTGCATATACACACTTAAGAAGCTGAAGGCTCTTCTGTCGTGAGAGCTTACAAGCCTTTGTTAAGCAAATTTGATAAGATTGAAATTAACACCACACCCCTTTTTCCTCACTGGCCCAGAAGCAGACACTTTGCATCAGGAAATGCAACTATAGCTCTCCAGAAATGTTAAGGCTCTCTTTCTCACACAGTTTACCCATATGTATCATGGATCTCTCCAGTGTCCTACAGAAGGAATAAAATAGATTTTTTTTCTAATTAAAAACTAGCGCTATGATTATTTTACTGTCTCTTAGTCAGCGTTTAAGTTTTCAAACATATTTTTGTTGTGCAGTGGTCCTTTAATTGTTAAAGTCTTAATTAATCTAATCTATGCCAACTGGGCATGCTCTTCTTCTTTATGACCACCACTATGTGACTTAATGAATCTAGATAAAAATAAAGACTTATAGAGAGGGAGTTCCTCTATATTATTTATGCTTTACATTCAGTCTCAATTATCTAAGTCAAATACCCTCAACATTTAATTATAGTCATTTATTTGTGCGTTTATTTATTTCCATGTTAACGGTCGCTTTAAACTCATCTTCATCCTCCAGTATTTTTCTGCTCTCCTTTAAACCAGTCATTACCCATTTTATTTTGTGCAGGACAAGAAATGCATCCGCAGCCAGCAACATATCATCTGTGGCCACAGACCTGGCCAAGAGTGTAGAGGCAAAACCAGATCATGATGATTCCAAGGAAGACATTCTGACAGTGAGTGATTTAAAAAGAAAATGACTTTTACGGAATAAACATTGAAATGGGGCCTGCAGTTTCTTAGATTCATCCTATGAAATGCTTTTAGATTGAGAACAATGCATGCAGCCCCAACGGAGTAGTTAGTTATACTTAACAATGTTATTATCCATTCACCAAGGCTTTCATCCTTATAAACCGATTAGGTCACAGTCTTTGTAGTCAAATATTTAAAATATACTATTTTGAACAAATACACTTAAAATAGGAAATATATGTTAATAATGTCCAATAAAATACAACAGGCTTTAATTATTAACTTTCTATATGCAACTATGCTGCTGTGGAATCTGCCGTTTTGGTTTCTGGTAATCCTGAGGCGGGAGGAGACTTTGAATGCACGATGGAAAGGTGGCAGCCACAACTACCAGCTCTTTCAGCAGAACTTATCAAAAGATCATTGGTTTACAAGAACAAAACCTAGTGAGAAACTAGCTGGCAGAATTAGTACAGGAAACAAAATGGAGCCCGGAACTAAAAAATGGTGACCTAATAAAATAAAAATATAAAGATTGTATTTATTTATATATTTATTCTTAGATTTTTTTATTTATTTTTTATTTGCTCATTGTCAGGTTTAGTTATCCATAATACATAATGAAAGCAGTTCTTTAATAACTTTAATTTGATAAAGTACTTGCTTTTATGTCCAGTCTTAATTTTTACCATATTTGTAACCTCCAGTATTTGGTATGTAGTATAATTTAAGACTACATTCCAGTGTGTCCCTTTAAGTGGTTGTTAATTGTGAAGTCATTTTGCTTCACTGTGCTGAAAAACATTTTACTTTAGTGAGGTCAAAAAGTTTTTTTTATTATTGTTTTTTGGTTATATGAATTGCCATTTGGAGCAGGTCATTGGTAATCTAGGGCCAAAGTATTGCATAAATGTACTATCCAAAGATAAGTTGTCACTAGAGATTTCAATCTTCCATGTCCCTGAGGCATATCTTTGTACAAATAGGAAAATAATTAAAATGAAATGTGCTCATTTTTTTTTTTATAGAAATTCATGAAACATGCACTATTTGTCCAAAACAAAGGTTCATACTCCATATACTGGCAGATAATTTAGTCACTTTAATTTGAGTTGAAACAGTACTGGGAAATGACTTCACATTATACAGAATATGGGCCCAAAATAACAGAAAGGAATCAGCATTTTATTTTTTGCTTTCTTGAAATAAATGTGTGCTATCAAGAATTTTTCCCAGAGGTCACAAAAATATCTGTGACATATAACTTCTAAAATGCTTTGCAAAGGGATGGTAACACACAAATACAATCTTAAATATTGACTTACTGGTTATGTAAAGGGTGATTTATAACATGTCTTAGTTATTACATGTCTGTTCACAGTCTCAATGTATTGATGGAGCATTCCTAGTGGATGAGAGAATAATTCCATCTCCAATTAGTAATCGGTTGGGGATTGTGTGTGAATAGTTCCAGCTTTCTAAAACCTGACTTAAATCCATGCTGCTTAGAGCTGGATTATGTGGATAAGAGAAAGTGATGTGTGTCTAGTTGAGATCATAAATATAGTGCAGGAGTGGGAGTTCCTGCTAGGGTCAAATAGCCAGTTGCTGATCCTTATGTGATTACAATATAGTAGCTCATGTTAGTATACAGTGTGCTATGCATTGTCACCCAGCTGACATGACTATTGAGATTTCATTAGATACAGATTAAACTTCATGACCTCACCAGAAATCAAGAATGTGCTATAAGAAAATGGTTTGCCAGCTTAAACAAATGCTTGATTTCATCAGAAGTGCCATTTTTTTGTGCTAATATCTTCTATAGATCATATTTAAATACAGTGCAAACCTTTAAACAAAAAAATTTAACTTGAACACACAGTTGTGTTCATAGTCCAAAGGATCAGGTAAAGATTTGAGAAATTATTTTAATAAATTAATAAATTAAATGCAGTAACAAAAATAAACATCTACTTAAACCAGCTGACTGACTTCAGGAGTACCCTCTCAATACCTGTACAACTTGTCTGCCACAGGGGGAAAACACAGCCTCCACCTGTACAGTCACTGTTTCTGTAGGAATCTTTCTTGTAGTTCCATTCACTGGTTTGTACCCGATGTAGCAATAGCAGCAGGTGGAGCACTGGCCCACCCTTCACTCAAAATGATCCATCCCAGGGATTTGAGCTATGCCGTTTTTGTTCACTGCTCAGAGTCCATAGCACACAGACTTTTCCCTAGGGTTCTTTACTTATGGGAATCCAATTCTATTCAATCAGGTATCTTGTACTTCCAGAACCTCTTTCAATCTGTGGTTCACAGTCTGCAAATTCAGCTCGTCTCAGCTGTACTGCTTGCACACAAACTTCACTTCAGATCTACTTGTTGCTCAGATGCTTTTCCTCTGTCATCTTTAGGCCCTAACTAGGCCAGCTAAAATTGTGCTTTGTGAGAGCCTTTGAACTCCTTCAGGTCTGTATTGGGCAAAGGGTTTTATTTTTGCCCCACCTGTTACAAGACTGCTTCTAATCCAGCATCCGATGCTTCATTTTGGAGAATGAAACATGTTTTGAAATCCAGAGCCACCAATATAGATTCTTGGAATAGCACTAACTTTAACATTTCAAAAGCCTTTTCTGAATCAGGGTACCATTGCACAGCATCTGAAGCTCTTGCCTTCATCAGTTGTTGCAGTTGTGGCAAAATTTGGTATGAAGCATCGGTAAAAGCTAGCAATCCCCAGGAATGCTCAAACGTGTTTCTTCCTAAGGAATCTTGGCCAAGCTTGAGTTACTTAAATTATATTCAGGCGGGGCTTGACTATGCCATGTCCCACACCATAACCCAGATATTTTGTCTTTGCATGTCTCAGGTTACATTTGACCAGATTAACAGTCAGACCCGCTTTCCCTAATTACTTTTTCTACTTTGTTCAAATGAGAATACCAATAAGAGATGTTTATTATTATGTTGTCCAAATATGCAGACACATATTCCATGTGGGTAAGTAGGAGCTTGTTTATAAGCATCTGAAAGGTAGCTGGGGCTCCATGTAGTCCAAATGGTAAGACATTATAGTTGAAGTGTCAGTCAGGGGGGCAGAAAGCAGTTTATTCTTTTGAACCTTTCGTCAGTTGGGCCTGTCAATAACCGTTGGTCAGATCCAATATGGACATGAATCTCGCTTTTCCCCATTTGATCTATCAATTTTTGGAAGAGGATATGTGTCAAATTGGAACACTTCATTCAACATTTTATTAACTTTATCTGTGGTTTGCGACATTCAGGTTGTTGATCTTGTATTCTACTTCTCCGATTACTTTTATGACTTCATAAGGCCCCTGCCATCTTGCCAGAAGTCTACTCTCAAAAGGATACAGTATATGTCAAAATGGCAAGATGATGTGTGTCAAATTGTGACACCTCATTCAACATTCTGAAGTCTTTTTTTTCTTACAGCATTTGGTAGGGCTCAACTCTTACTATCACTCCACACTCAGTAATGCTGTTATGGTGGATCTAATTGTTACATCCTGGATAGACTGAAAAGACATCTCTGTTGTGGGTTATCATTTGTAGAGCTTCTTCCCTTTGCTGTGGGGATAACTCTGGAGATATTGATACTTCAGGAGGCAGTTCTTCCGATTAGGCAATAAAGGAAATGAGACACTTCAGCGTCTATCTCATGCCATGCTTTCAACAAATTGATATGATATATTTGCCCTAGTTTGCGGCAGTCAGGTTGTTTGATCTTGCGGTCTACTTCTCCGAAGATTTATATGACTTCACTAGGTCCCTGCCATCTTCTCACAGTAGGTACTAGTACCATTAGTTTGTCCCCTGGTTGAAATCTCCAAACCTGAGCTTTACGATTATAGTAGCCTTTCTGTTGCTCCTGGATTTATTCCACTTTGACTAGAGAGTCGATCTGTACAATTCTATATTTCAGACTTTGGTCATATTGCATATATAGTTGTGGATCTTTGCGACTGTTCGGAACGCTTATGATGTTGGTAACGCAACTGCGAGCCTTGCAAACCTGTAGGGCCGCAACAGCGAGGCGAGACGTCGACCACGCGGCACCTATGCTGCAATTAGCGCCGAAGTCGCTGACTACACTGCGAGCAGTTGAGGCACATGGGACTTATAAAAAGTGAACTATTTTTGGTTACATTTAATTTACCATACTCTGTAATATCTGTATTTTATATTATAACACCTACATTTCATTTAATGGATCATCATGTGTCACTTTTTTGTAGATTGAAGCTGGTCTTAGCAGCAGTGTAATGAAGAACTATGTGATGGAAGTCATGTTACAAGCTCTGCATCTGGACTGTCGAGCCGGGTATTTCTTTGCCCACTTCTGTGAGCAGTCAGGAAATCAGGTAAGCTATGGATTTCACACTGTATACCCATCAGATGATCAGAAATTGAATATTGATAAGGCTGTGCTGTAGGTTCTCCTTGTATGGCTATGGTTAGGTCTTGCTGATTGGGAATGTTTACTCTAATTACTTTGCATATTCGCTTAAAAGTGTGCATATCCTAGGTCTAACCAAATTAAAATGTCACTAGAAGCCCATCGAGAATAATAGATACAAATGTCATACATTGCAATAATACAGAACACAGGCACAGAGAGCAAAGGATGACATTTTTATCCACAGAGACTTGATACATATCCATATGTTTGCTTTGCTTAAAAATATGCATTTTACATCCCCATAGCCTTTTCTACAAAAAAATTAGCAAGTATTTACAAATGTATTTATTATTTTCCTTTTAACGCATAAACTGGCGCTGCACTTAGACACTTTTACAGCCTTATTAAATTGTGATTCTGTAAATTTAAAAGGGCTCTATTTAGGCACACAGCATATTTTTTTTACAGAAGTTTTTAGTTAGTGAACTTCTATCCAAAAGCAAGGTCTTCACTAACTAAAAACTTCTGTAAATAAAATATGCTATGTGCTTAAATAGAGCCCTTTTAAATTTACCAAATCGCAATTTAATAAGGCTGTTAATTATTATCTCAGTCTGGTAGGCATTCAAGAGGATCCGAAAGCAATGTGTTAAAATTAGGAAGTACAATATTTCATCTATTCATTAGTCTTGAGTTTGCAGTATATTCTAGGACACAAGTGTACAACACATGACACTGTAGCCAAATATGTAGCATGTAACCGCAGAGTGTGGCTCATCCATATTTTTTAAGGCCTAACCTCCAGTTATAACTGATTACCACCAATGTCATGCAAGCAGGTTTATATTATTAAGTAATTATAAATGAAGATGAATGTAAATCAGCACATACCATTTTTAATACATTTAAATCACAAAACAGGGGTATCAGAAATTTGTACTCCCTCCTTTACCACACACAATACCTTTAGGTTGTAAGTCTGCGAGTGTCAATCCTGCATGGTGCTTTGGGAAAGCACCATGGACACTGGATTTGAGGATTTACTATGTGTTGATTTGTATTTACCTTTGCCTGGAACTTATCTTATGTACAGCGCTACGGAATATGTCGTTGCATTATAAAGAAACGATAATAATAATAATACAGTCGAAAGAATAAACCTTAATTTACACTCAACTTATTTACAGTACTTGCATACCAATATAAAATATAAGGCATACATATATATGAATTTCTGGTAATATGGTCTACTACTGCAAAACTTGAGCACCTTTGTTTTGACAAAACTTGCAGTTATTATAAAGCTATTTATCTATTCTCTGTAATATTTATTCTTGTATTTGTTTTCACATTTGTCATTTTACTTTCAGTTGTGGGAGAATAGTGTCTATTTTTGGTTCGATCTTCAATCATATCATCACTTGTTTTATCAAGACACTCTTCAACCTTTTAAACTCTACAGACAGTCCCAAGTAAGTTGTAATTCTGATAGCAGCATTCATGGGTTTGTTGTCGGAGTGGTTACCAAGAGACTTTAAGTCACACCACAAGCATCAAATCCTATAGTCCTGTGGAATTCCAAAGCCTTTCTTTCTTTGACTTTGGAGACCCTGCGTTTTTTGAAAACTGGATTTTTCTGTGAGAAACATACAAATGTCAGAGTTTATAGGTTGTATACAACATATGTAGAGGCTTAATTAAATGGGTCGACCAATAATAAACCACTATAAACTCAAGTAGAGTGAGAATTTTGAAGAATACCTGACATTTATTAGTGACATTTCTCAGACGATATTTGTTGCCCTATTTTATTTTGTGCCAGTCATTACTTAAATTTAATGAAAAAACATGAAACATCAAAAAGTCTCCTGTTAACAGTAATCCAACAAAGGCAACTATGAAACTTTCAAGTAGTTGAAAGCTGAAGTCAGACTATACAGATAACTTCTGAACGTGTTAATGTAGTCCATTTTCATAACGATAAGAAATATTTATGGTCTTTAGCATTGTTGGTGCTATGGAGATTCCCACAGACTATATATATATAATCACCAATATTGCACCCTTTGCCGAATATCACCTGTTGGTTGGAAAACACTAATATAACATAAATATGTTCAGTACTCAAATTTCCAGAAATTAAAATTATCTTATTGTAAAAGCTGTAAATAAGATAAAATGTATTTATTTGTGTCAAGTGTCATCTCAAGCAATGTTGGTGGTGGTGTCGAGATTTGAAGTAAAAAGAAATCTTTAGTACATTTCGAAATAGAATCACTCATTTTTTCTCTGGGTCTTGTAGGTCATAAGTTTTAGATCAACAACTGAAAAAAATCATCATGGAAGTTACAGTTACTTTTTTTAATAAACAACATGTAGCTTCCAAATTACATTTGACTTTCGTCGTTGCTGTTTCTCTCCACCGCCTATTAGAATCTAGTCTGTCCTAATATTAGTCTTTCCCGATTTCTTTCACTGTAGTGGTTACTGTAAATAAACTCACTGAGGTGAAATAAATTTTAATATAGTGGACACCTAATAGAGTTTAATTAAACTAAGTATAATACTTTAAATACTGACTTATTTCCTAATAAATTGTTAAATAAACAAATGATACTCAATATATGACCAGTTTATATCTGTGTTGTCATAATACACATGAATTTACTTTACTCCTTGTAGACAGCTTTTTAAATAAAATAATAAAAAATAATGATTTTTAGCTTTTATAAATCAGGCCATATAAGCAATGGCTGAAATGCAGGTTTGCAGTTAATTTTTCTGCTGGGGACAGTAAATCTCCATAATTTTCCTATTACTGATCTAATAGACAACATCATAGGACCTGTAAAATAAATAGATAATTGTAGCGGATCTCAGAACATTGCACACCGAGGAGAGCCAGTAAATGTGTCTGGATATCTGAAGCCATTCTTAAGATCTCTTGTTAGGACTCTGCAAATAATAGCGGTGTTTTCTTTGGAACCCAAGCAAGCGTTAAGCTTCGTCCTCACCAAAGCGCCTGCACATTAAATGATCCTCCTTTGGCACACAGTGGTGTCAATGACTGATTTCTGTGAGAAAAGCAATTACAATGGCTTCAGATATCACAGGCACTTTACCAGTCCTTTTCCAAACACAAATCACAAGTCTACAGAGATGTCTTGAACTCTCTGGGAATGTTTTGAATTTCATTGATTTTTTTTTTTCCATATGCATTTCACAGGAGCCTACAAAATATTTCATGTTATTCTGGAGCACACCATATGAGGAGTATAATCTGTGTACTTGAAAAATAGGAGTAAATACAGTTTAAGTTATATGTGTGGGTAAAACTCTTTTTTTTTTTTTACTTTTTATAATTTTTCAGCTCATTATTGTTCATAATATTGACTATTGAGCCTTTTCACATTAAAAAACCACTGTATTTATATTTTTTTAAATGTACTGTTTTGAAAAACTACACTTAAAATATACAATGGTTTTTATAATGTAAACAAAATAACACATCCTCTAATTTATTATCTTTTATATGCAATTATGCTGTTATGGAATTTTACTATTTTGGTTTCAGCAGATCAACTTCCTGCGATGGGAGGAGATTTTAAATAAACAGGCAGTATTAGTTTGCACATGTGATAGTAACATTTACCAGACCATTCAGTAGGGCTAGATATAAGTTAATTAGTTTACAATAACAGGCAGCTGTAGGGAAGAAAGCAAAATGGGAGCCATGCAGTAAAGAATGATTGTATATAAAGTTGGAATATGTAAAGATTTTGCTTTCTAAACCATTTAGCCCATTTTTATGTTTAGTTATTAAAAAAAAAAACAATATAGAACAATTTGATTACAGTGATCGTTTAACCCCTTAATTATGTTAATGGTCCAGCCATTTTAGTGAGTTTGTAACTGCTGCATAATAGAAAAGGTACTTAAAATCCTTGTTATTTTTGATAAAAACCCTCAGAACTAATCTAAACAGTATTTCCAAATACTTACCTAACTGCCCCCTGTGCCACAACTATTTAACCATCATTACCTCCTCCGACTCCTGCACTTCTCCCATTCTAGAATTCTGTATTTTGTTTTGTTAGCCTTTCACAGATTCTCCACAGGTTCAAATGCTCTCTGAAAACTCATCTATTCAGATAAACGTACAAACATGCTCCCTTACATCAACTAAAAAACTCTCCTATAAGTAAGTGCAGTTTTTCCATATTGTCTACTGACTGCACCACCATCCAGCCGTCATCTTCCTTTTTGTGGATAAAGCCCTCTATGTCCGCATGGTCCTCATATCTTTCTGTATTTATTCTTTTACCTTGTCGGTATTTTGTATTCCCTGCTACAGCTGTATTTAGCTCTTCATAGTATGCCAAAACTGTATTAATAAATGATAATATATAATAATCAATTCAGCTTTATCCATCTGTGATTTTATTGTTTTTGTAAAGTCATAAAGTTCTTTTGACATAAACTCCATACAAATTTAAATAAATAAAATAAATGGTTTAGTGTAAGTAGGAAAGACTTATTAGGTGCAGTGAGTTTAGTTTCTATGAAATTTGACCTGTATATAAAAAAGCATTATATGATTTCTTCACAAAAACATCATTTCCATTCTTCCAGTTCCTTTTTGGCACTTACCTTGCTCCTTCAGCTTCCATGGATATCGGTGTTGATCAGATCATAAAAAAAGAGATTTACCAGAAACTTGATCCACCTTTTGAGGATTTGTTTGACGCGGCTGAAGAATACATCCTCGCACTTCTCCTCTCTGCATGGATTGAGATGACTGAATCAGACAGAAAGGCCTATGGAAAGGTACAGCCAAGGGCTTTATTTTCTTACATGTCTGTTTTTCACACATCTCGTTAGAGTCTAATACCATCAGGGCTTTTCCCACACTTTCTGTAATATTTGCTTCCAATTTTGGATTTTTTTATATAACACAACTTTTTATGGCTGACAAGGTAAAGCCTTTGCTCCTCTTGGAAATGTGTGGGTGTCCTCTTTGGTTTTAACCCATAAGTGTCTTGAAAACTGCTATAAAAAAACATGAATAAAGTGAAATAAAACAAAAATGATCACTGTGCCCCAACACTTACTTCCAAGCATGACACAAATATTCTCCAACAATCTCCTATGAAACCTATAAGGATCTTTTGTGCCCATCATACAGATGCACTTAATCTCATTATTCATCATGTCGCTGGATTTAGTAAAACAAAAAAAATGATCACCTTTACATTCATTACATTCAGTGGAGATAGCAGTTTGGGGAACCACAATGGTGATAACATAGTGAATAATACCTGATTTTCTCTGGCCTATCCATATGTGATGGAAAATGTGCTAGTATTTGGTAGAAAAAAAGATTAGCATCAGGGGTCTTTTATATTAATTATGTATGCTGTATATTGATACACCATCATGGATGAGGGGTCCAGGCTCCTAAACCTTTTAGTTCTGATGCCTGATGCCAAGTATAATGTATAGGAACGCTCTTCCTGGCTCATAAGTATTATATATTTTTGCACCCCTGGTGGAACATTCGTTATTGCACTAATTGAATTGAACTAATGGAATAACTTGGTAAGATATATAGAGTGAAACAAAAGCCAATCCATACATACTGCCATATGTGATGCACCTTTCACAGAAAAATACATTAAAACCCCGGAAAAAAATAAATAAGGTTTTTCTGTAATTTAAACTGTTTAAGTCACCCACTGTTTTCAACTCCTACTCACTTTTTATCTCCTCTACATCAATGTACATTTCAGTCAATGGGGTGCAGCAGTGATTGGTCATTGATGTTTATGCTGTCCTTACTGTTACTGGTGTAGAGTCATGTAGCGGTGTGAATACGCCAATGTAAAATGTGCTCATGTGCTGGGCTAAAGTCTTGTGGAAACAAGCAGGTTCTCCATCCTTGGTATATTCATATTTGAAATAAACAGTAAAGTTTTGTCATGAGCATGACTACATTATGAAGCGAAGTATGTGAGTATACACATTAGGGGATAAACACAACAAATGGGATATTTTCAATATAAACCAAGGAGCTTTCCTCATATCTACTGGGTTATAATAATAGCTGGTTTGAAAACTGCAATCCCCTCTGCTCATTGAAATATATAAATATTATATTTTTACTATTCTTGGATCCAGCTGGTGTTGCTTTAACAAAATATTCTGTAAATCCCTTCAGGACATATGAAATTTCTACATAATTTGTCAACAATGAGATACAGATACAAAATGTATTAACTGAATTAAATATATATATTATTGCTGACTAAAATATTTCTGTACACAATGTACTTTAATTATCATTAGATTTCTGAGGGGAATAAGACAGCTGGGTTGTGATGCTTTGGGCCCACAGGGTGCTGAGGTCTATTAGACATGACGATTTTGGAAGAGATTTGCTCAGCTCTGTAGAGTTCCATCCTTTCAAACTGTCTCCCTTTTAGTCATTTTTTGCATGGCTCAACTCACTAGGGCTGCTGTAGTTTGGAAAAACTGCATTTGTTTGGGAAGTGTATAAAAAAATAAATAAAAAAATAGCAACATTGGCAGCTTAGTAATCCATGCATATAAAAGCATTTTTAAAAACTAGTCTTAAATTTAGCGGACTTTGCTTGTGTCACTAGAGATTCCATCCTGATCTGCATGCAGCTTGCGGGTGAGAGTTATCCTACTGGCACTTACTCTTCTATTTAGTTCAGTGGTAGAGCTAGACAATGGAGTGCCCCCACCCCAAGATCTTTTCCCATAACAGCTACCCTCTCTAAGACCCCTTCCCATAACTGCTACGGTCCCGAAGACCCTTTCCCATAGATGCCCCCCTTCCCTTACCTCCTGCCTGTGCAAAGCTTCTCTGCCTGCAGCACTGCTCCAGGACGTGCACGCTCCACTTTCTGGTGACATCCTCTACTAGGTGGGGACGAAACTATATATATATATATATATATATATATATATATATATATATATATATATATGTATATTGCAGTATATAGTGATACTTTTTTATTGGACAAACATATTCTTTGAAATGACAAGCCTTCGAGACTTGCATCTCTCTTTATCACGTCAGACTGAATAAAACAAGTAAGAAAGTGCATAGTAACAGAGCAGAGATTCAGAATGGTATCTTAAGTTATGTCCTGATAGGTCAAGTATGAGTCTATTGGTCAGGTTTGAGATAAGAAATAGAAGAGTAATAAAAAGAAAACCAAAGAGTAACAGAAGTACTCATTACTCTTATATATTTATATACATGTATACATATACTATCTCTGCATATCAGACAGTCTCTCTCAGCAGCCATCTTCACACAGCACCCAGACGCTCTCAGCACTCACCTCACATAGCACAAATTCCTATCTCCTTTGCTCCACTCTCAAATAACCTATCCCCCTGTACTTTGCTGTAATAGAGCCCTCTCACCTCTTACCAGAAACACACCCCATAGTGTTTAACTGCTCCATACTGCCACCTCTTGGAACTTCAGTAAAAATGCTCTTTTAAAACAGGCACAAAATAATTTCTGGTCTGGGGGTGTGTGGCCAAGGTGGCGCAGTGGGGCCTTGGTGGGTTAGGCTGGTGGGGATTCAGAGGTGGCCAAAGATTACAGAAAAAATATTAATGAAAAAAAAAGAATTACACAGCACTGGAGGGCCATCCACACTACTGGTAGCTCCACCCATAGTTCTGTTGTCAAACAGCATTTTAGTGGTTGTCTTTCAACAGGATTGAAAATAGTTCTTGTCTGAATCCACATTTTCTCCCAGGTTTCTAACCCTGTCAGGGCAAAGGAAAAATGTCTGCTGACATTAATGCAAAATTGAATACTTTAGATAAAAAGTTATATTTATTTACTTAAACTTTGCACAAATATTTTGCACGTTCATAGGAGCATATTGTAAGCATGACAGTGGTTCATTATTACCACAATGAAAGCAAGACAATGTCTTTCCTTCTCCAATTTCTCAAAAGGTTCCATGATGATCAGAGATTATAAGAGTGTGTTTGTCATGGACTATATATGTGTTACAGAATATAAAATTGTGACTAGATAGCAATAAAACAGTGTGCATTTAGTCAGAAGTATATGGACCTCTTTGGCCAACTGAAATGCTAGGAAATAAGCAGTTGAACAGGACAAAGGATGCTAAGGTCTACCAGAAAACGTCCAGATTCACCAGGAAACCAATCCACTTAATGTGAAAGGCCAGGCTAGAAGAATCTGAAGTCGGAATCAATATTCCTGGGAGAAATACAGTGGATGTAAAAAGTCTACACACCCCTATTAAAATGTCAGGTTTCTGTGCTGTAAAAAAATGAGACAAAGATAAATCATTTCAGAATTTTTTCCACCTTTAATGTGACTTATAAACTGTACAACTCAATTGAAAAACAAACTGAAATCTTTTAGATAGAGGGAAGAAAAAATCTAAAAATAAAATAATATGGTTGCATTTTGATTTTATTACAGCACTCAGTCTTTTTGGGTATGAGTCTATCAGCATGGCTCATTGTGACTTGGCAAGACTTGCCAAGACTTTCAAAAACACTCCAAATCTGTCAGATTGCGAGGGCATCTCCTGTGCACAGCCCTCTTCAGATCACCCCACTGATTTTCAATCGGATTCAGGTCTGGGCTCTGGCTGGGCCATTCCAAAATTGTAATCTCCTTCTGTTGAAGCCATTCCTTTGTTGATTTGGATGTATGCTTTGGGTCGTTGTCATGCTGAAAGATGAAGTTCCTCTTCATGTTCAGCTTTCTAGCAGAAGCCTGAAAGTTTTGTGTCAATATTGACTGCTATTTGGAACAATTCATAATTCCCTCTATCTTAACTAAGGCCCCAGTTCCAGCTGAAGAAAAACAGCCCCAAAGCATGATGCTGCCACCACCATGCTTCACTGTGGGTATGGTGTTCTTTTGGTGATGTGCAGTGTTGTTTTTGCGCCAAACATATCTTTTGGAATTATGGTCAAAAAGTTCAACCTTGGTTTTATCAGACCATAACACCTTTTCCCACATGCTTTTGGGAGAATTCAGATGTGTTTTTGCAAAATGTAGCCTGGCTTGGATGTTTTTCTTCGTAAGAAAAGGCTTTCGTCTTGCCATTCTACCCCATAGCCCAGACATATGAAGAATATGGGAGATTGTTGTCACACGTACCACACAGCCAGTACTTGCTAGATATTCCTGCAGCTCCTTTAATGTTGCTGTAGGCCTCTTGGTAGCCTCCCAGACCAGTTTTCTTCTCGTCTTTTCATATATTTTGGAGGGAGCTCCAGTTCTTGGTAATGTCACTGTTGTGCCATATTTTCTCCACTTGATGATGACTGTCTTCACTGTGTTCCATGGTATATCTAATGCCTTGGAAATTCTTTTGTACCCTTCTCCTGACTGATACCTTTTAACAGTGAGATCCCTCTGATGCTTTGGAAGCTTTTTTGTGGACCATGGCTTTTGCTGTAGGATACGACTAAGAAAATGTAAGGAAAGACCGACTAGAGCAGCTGAACTTTATTTGGGGTTAATCAGAGGCACTTTAAATGATGGCAGGTGTAAGCTGACTCCTATTTAACACGATATGGAATGTGATTGCTTAATTCTGAACATAGCTACATCGCCAGTTATAAGAAGGTGTGCAGACTTATGCATCCACATTATTTTTATTTTTTTATTTTTCTTCCCTCCACCTAAAAGATTTCAGTTTGTTTTTCAATTGAGTTGTACAGTTTATAGGTCACACTAAAGGTGGAAAAAGTTCTGAAATGATTTATCTTTGTCTCAATTTTTTACAGCACAGAAACCTGACATTTTAACAGGGGTGTGTAGACTTTTTATATCCACTGTATCAACAAACTCAGATACGCAGATGATACTACTCTGATGGCTGAAAGTGTGGAGGAACTAAAGGACCTATTAATGAGGGAGAAAGAAGAGAGTGCAAAAGCTGGCCTGCTGCTCAATGTTAGACAGGAGAAGATCATTGCAAGCCGCAATCTCAGTTCCTGGCAAATAGATGGGGAAGAAGTGGGGGCAGAGACCGATTTTATTTTTTTAGGCACCATCTATGCAGATGGTGACTACAGCAGTGAAATTAAAAGAGGTTTGCTTTGTGTGAGGAACACTA
This sequence comes from Discoglossus pictus, assembly GCA_027410445.1. Classification (NCBI taxonomy): domain Eukaryota; kingdom Metazoa; phylum Chordata; class Amphibia; order Anura; family Alytidae; genus Discoglossus; species Discoglossus pictus. The sequence goes on from CM050166.1 coordinate 55,871,510, forward strand.
TGGCAAGTTTGGCCACGCTATTAATAAAAGTAAATATATTATACTATCAACCAAGGTGTGCATAGTTAGAACTGTGTTATTCCCAGTAGTAACATACAAATGTGAGAGCTGGACCATAAAGAATTCTGAGCGCTGTAGAATTAACACCTTTGAATTGTGTTGTTGGAGAAAACTGCTTAAGAGTCCCTTAGACTGCAAGTAGATCCAGTCAATCAATACTACAGGAAATCAAGCCAAACTCTTTACTGGAAGGTATGACCATGAGGCTAAAGCTCAAACATTATGGCCCTATCATGAGAGAACAGGATTCCCTAGAGAACACTCTGATGCTGGGAAAGATTGAAGGCACACAAAGAAGGGGGCAGCAGAGGTGTAGATGGGTAGATAAGGTAATTAAAGCAATTAACATGAGCTTGAGGGAGCTCAGAAGGGCAATGGCTGATAGATGTGCCTGGCATTCTGCGATCCATAGGATCATAGAGAGTTGGATATGACTGAATGACTAAACAATAACAGACTTACTCAGATCTGTGCACCCCAGACCCACTCATGTGTGTGTGTGTATGTATATATATATATATATATATATATATATAAATATACATCACATATATAGTTGTGAGCATTCCGGGTTGTTGCTAACGATTGCAGCCTCGCACAACGAGCCCGCGGCAAGTGCGGCCCTCGCGAAGCAAGGGCCGCAGTTGCATGCAATGTGCGCCAAAGGCGCTCATTGCACTGGTGGAGATGAGCGCCATAGGCGTTTATCCCTACGACCCCGCACAACTAAGGCAGGGAGCGCCAAAGACGCTCATTGTTCTGGTGGAGATGAGCGTCATAGGCGCTCATCCCTACGACCCCGCATGACATAGACAGTGAGCGCCCAAAAAATAATAATACCCTAAATAGCATATTTTACACTGCCTTTACTTTATGAATGCATTCATTCTTTGCACTTTCTAATACATTTATTCATTACTAATTAATTATTAACATACATTAATTTAATAATTATTAATTAGTAATGGAAAATAAAAATCAAAAATTTCCACTGCACTAACATTTTTTTTACAGTTTACACTGCACTTATATATCTGGATTACTGCTAATTGGCTGACAGCGATAGCACTCTCAAAGCAGTTATATATTTAAATCACTTTATTATGCTCTGAGACCTGAAAACACTTTCTAATTTACACTGCACTAAAAAAATTGTATATTTAACACTGTACTTATATATCCGTCTTTGCGATGAGCGCCGAAGATGAAACTTATAGTACACGATGGGAGAGGATCGCAATGAGCACCGAAGGTTCTTAGAGGACTAAAAGTACACGAGGGGAGAGGCTCGCAATGAGCACCAAAAGGCACTCAGAAGAGCAAAAGCCTTGCATTCTGTGGCAAACAACATTGCCATGACTTCAAATTTTATTGCCATAATTTTTTGACGGGCAAGTTGCTTGTACGTATGTATATATATATATATATATATATATATATACATTATCTGACAAAAGTGAGTACACCCCTCACATTTTTGTAGATATTTAATTATTTCTTTTCATGTGACAACACTGAAGAAATGACTCTCTGCTACAATGTAAAGTGGTAAGTGTACAGCCTGTATAACAGTGTACATTTGCTGTCCCTTCCAATTACTCAACACACAGCCATTAATGTCTAAACTGTTGGCAACAAAAGTGAGTACACCCCTACGTGAAAATGTCCCAGTTGGGCCCAAAGTGTCAATATTTTGTGTGGCCACCATTATTTTCCAGCACTGCCTTAACCCTCATGGGCATGGAGTTCACCAGAACTTCACAGGTTGCCACTGGAGTCCTCTTCCACTCCTCCATAATGACATCACAGAGCTGGTGGATGTTAGAGACCTTGCACTCCTCCACCTTCCGTTTGAAAATGACCAGCAGATGCTCAATAGGGTTTAGGTCTGGAGACATGCTTGGCTAGTCCATCACCTTTACCTTCAGCTTCTTGAGAAAGGCAGTGGTTGTTTTGGAAGTGTGTATGGGGTCATTATCTTGTTAGAATACTGCCCTGCGGCCTGGTCTCTGAAGGGAGGGGATCATGCTCTGCTTCAGTATGTCACAGTACATGTTGGCATTCATGGGTCCCTCAATGAACTGTAGCCTCCCAGTGCTAACAGCACTTATGCAGACCCAGACCATGGCACTCCCACCATGCTTGGCTGTAGGCAAGACACACTTGTCTTTGTACTCCTTACCTGCTTGCCGCCACACAAGCATGACACCATCAGAAACAAATAAGTTTATCTTGGTTTCATCGTACCACAGGACATGGTTTCAGTAATCCATGTCCTTAGTCTGCTTGTCTTCGGCAAACTGTTTGCAGGGTTTCTTATGCATCATCTTTAGAAGAGGCTTCCTTCTGGCACGACAGCCATGAAGACCAATTTGATGCAGTGTGCATAGCCCCCACCTGCCTTCCACCACCAGTGGCTCTCATTCCCCTTCCCCCGGTCCCCTGCTCCCTGCTCTCTGCTTGTGTCTGCTCCTGCTCTGTGGTGCAGACCGGCAGCACAGAGCAGGACCTAAGAGATGGGGAGAGGGAGGAGGAGACATGGAGGGAGAGGGGGAGAACTGGTGGGAGAGGGAGGACTGGGGCAGAGGGGGAGACATGGAGGGAGAGGGGGAGAGAAGTAGGCATGGAGGTAGGGAGAGGTATGTGGGAGAGAAGGAGACACGGAGGGAGAGAGAGACAAAGGGCAAAAAGGGAGAAACATGGAGGAAGAGAAAGGGAAGGGATGGAGAGGGGAAACATGGGGGGAGAGAGATAGGGTGAAACATGAGGGAGACATGGGGGAGAGAGGGAGACACATGGGGGAGAGGGATTCATGGAGGAGAGGGGATAACATGGAGGGATGAGGAAGAGGGGAAGAGAGAAAGAGAGAAGGGAGGGGAATAGGGGAGAGACATGGAGAGAAAGAGAGGGGGAGAGGGAGAGAAAGAGAGGGAGAGGGAGAGGAGTGAAAGAAAGAAAGAGGGAGAGGGTGAGAGAGAAAGGAGGGGAGTGGAGATTGAGAGAGGGGGAGGGAGAAGGAAGGGGAATAGGGAGAGACATGGAGAGAAAGGGAGAGGGAGAGAAATAGAGCAGGAAACAGGGGGAGGTAGAGAGAAAGAGAGTCATTTTGTAATATTAATCTATTAATATATATGTTTGCACTGGGGGGGGGGGGGGGGGACTCAGGGACAGTTCCGGGCGTCAAAATCTCTAGCGACGCCACTGATTATACTAACACATATTGATACATAAGGAGTAGAGGTCCCTGGTCCTGAGAGCTTATAAAAGAAAGATAATATAAATATAATAATGTGTCTCTACATCCTGTCTTTCAGCCCCTGATATATCTGTGAAACTTCCTTACAGTACATTATCAAATATTCTGCGTATTAATCATTCTTCATATTCTGGACAGTGGGAGCTAGTTCTAAAGTTGTTCTTTTTTTTGGGGGGGGGGGGGGGGGGGACAGATAATCCTCAAACACATAGTCTCAAGTTGACTGGCTAGTAATGCAACTTAAGTGTGAAAGGGATTAAAGAATATTTTGATGAGATGCCAAAAGCAAAAAAGTCCTCTCATGGATTTATTGGCATTTAAATACATAAAGCTCGGTGCCTAAGGCATTATAAAATCTTCATAGGATTATCAGCTGCTCTGAGGTCTTTCAGCAGCAAAATTCCAATGGTTTACACTTATGTATTATAACAAACCTAAGTAAAAAGGGTATTAAACAGAGGAGGCAATAACACAGTATTAAAAAAAACGCCCTTCTAGAATCAGTTGAAAAAAAAAAAAATGGTTAAAAAAAAGTATTTAATAAAAACTATTGTATTGTAATGCAGCGGTTCTCAATAGCTGGTCCTAGGTCCAATGTTGGTGTCTGTGACATTATCTGTCAGTCCTCAGTGACAAAGAGTTATGAGAAGAACCTCACTCTTCTTAGTCATAGCTATAGATAGGATACTGGTGAATTTTTTTTTTTTTTTTAAATATACTGTGTTTGAGCCATTGCAGAATTTAAATTAAATGTTCTAGACTTCAAAGTGGTCCTCAGGAGCACTGGAAAATAACCAGCCAATGCTCAAGTCAAAATCTTCCAATATTTGTGGATTTATTGATTTGTAGAGACCAAAATAGTTGATATTTCAAGTGAATCTTTTAAGACCTTTACGGCCAGAAAGCTCCCCATTGTGCTTCTTATTTTTGCTAATGATGTTGTATGTTGTTCTATTCAATAGGTGGAGCTGGTGGAAGAATCCCGACAGCTGGAGTCAGTGTATTATCGACATCTTCAGGCTCTGCAACAAGAGAAGGCATCCAAGAAAGAAGAAGTAAGATAAGCTCTTGCCAAAACTCTTTGCAAATTAAAAATATTTGGAAACAGCAACTAGATGCACAGCATTACAAAAATGATCACTGTGTACATTTGTGCCAGATGTAAGCAACCCCGAAAATTAGGGTATTACATTTCACACCAGTCATTACAAATGAGACCAACAACACTAGATGATCCCAATATAAAAATAATCTCTACCATCGCCTGTGCCACATGTAAGAAAACTCATAAACAGGGTTATATTTCACATTTATAATTAGATTACAGTTAATGCCAAGGAAAATGATGCAAGACCATCTAGAAGCAGGTTTCTTGCGTACCATACAATTTTCATACCTTTTAGCCTCTCTACAAGAAACACTTTAGTGCAAAATAAGACACGGTCCTTTAACTGTATAAGTTAAATCTAGGATAATGTTAAATCTAGAATAATACATTTTTATTTTTTGGTTACAAATGTCCAGATATGCATTTTCATTTCCACGGCACATGTAATACAGACAATAGTTTATGTGGACATACAGCCAAATAGAAACAGTACAGTGCCTCTATACATTTGTATCTGAATAACAGGGAGAAATGTTATGTTCAGATAAATGTACATGGTTTGGATAAAAGTGAGAATACCATAAACGGAACTTAAAATGTAAATAAAATTAAAAATAACTAAACTAATAGAAAGAGTACCTATGGGGCGAGGACACAAATAATATGGTGGGCAATGTATTGGAGACTCTTACACTTGCCATACACATATAGTACCATAAATATCCTGTACTTTTTCCTGTACCACTAGGTGGCTGGCTCTGCCCTGACATGCTGGGCCTATGGTAACTACGTAATATAAAAGACATCCACTTGGTCAAATATAGCCATGGATTTTTTTTTTTTAAATAAGGCCGTACATCTGACTTTAACCAATTGGCAGCAATAACAGTTCTAGCTGCTGTTGAGTTTTGTAATTGTTATAAGGCCCAATCAAATTTGGTATTGGGGTGTTAAAGATAATGACAGCCCAATAAAGGCGAGCAGAAGGAAATTAAAAAATAATAATGATTCAGAATTTTACATAATTGGGCTGATATTGTTTTTATTATACTTCATATAACTCACACTGATCTAAAATGTGTATTAAACAAGCTAGATGATGGTTTTCATTCTATATAATGCTTTTTAACCGTTGTTTTCAAAGATTGTGTGGATAGAACCAATGTCTATAGAAGTCAATGATCCCTTTCTAAGGGCCTCATTCTATTATCGGCCGTAAATCGGCCGTAAGGCTGCGATTCCTTGCGAGGGTTCAGTTAACTCGCGATTCTATTATACGGCCCCGCAAGGATCTCCTTTTACGGCCGGCCGCATATCTTGGAACCGGCCGTAATCTGTGAAATATAAAAACTGAAAAATAAATTCAAGCCTGCACTGTACAGCTCTGTAAATGCTAGGGATCATATTGGGGGACATGAGGATTAAAAGAAACCCACTCTCAAGCTTGCACATCTGCCCAAACCCGAGTTCAAATTAACTGTTTATTTTCCGGCTGCGGCGTGGGCGTGTCTGAGGTGCTCCAAGCACTCTGGACTTTTTACATGTAAATTTTACGGATATTAAAAATTAAATATTTTACGGATTTGAGTACAGGATAATTATGTGCTATTTTTTTCTAACACCTAAAATCCCTTTATAGTCTTCTCAAAGTGCAGGATGGCTTTATTTGAGCTATTTTATGTGCTTAATTGGTGCTAGCGAGACCTTTTTCCTGCAAGTAACTGCGGCTCGTTTTTAGCCTTGCAGAGAGGTTTCCCGGAGCAATTGAATTGCAAATCTCTTGCGGCCGTTTAAGATCAAAGGCTTTCCTCCGGCGCGAGCGGCCGCAAGAGATAGCAAGGCACCGGCCGCAAGCCTGCCGGAATCCCCGGCCGTAAGGGAATAGAATAGCCGAATAGCTTGCGGCCGGTCCTTGCAGCCCCGCAACGGCTGCGGCCGATAATAGAATGAGGCCCAAAGTGTGTATAATTAAATGAATGGCCTAAGAGCTGAAAATAATGGGTAGGGAACAAAGCTGTTTATAACTTGCATGTTACACACTTTAAAGGTGAATTAATATTGAATCTGTCTGCTTTTAAAAATGATATATTTAGTGCCAATTTAACATTACAACAGAAGTCATTCTGCAAGTACAATCTCTATATTGCAATGTGATTCTACTGAACTCATTAAATTATACTTCAGTTATGAAGAAGTTCCTGAAAATGTAAATCGACTTTAATTTCAGAAAAAAACATATCAATCTGCCACTGTTATGGAACTGACTTCATTTAACTTACACACTACAGGCAGTAAATATACATCCTTATTATGATGTTAAAGCACGGTACAGCTAAGTTTAATTATATTGCTATTATTAACTTAACAATTCACTCACTAGGAAGAGACATGTAAGTCTATCTTCTTACCACCTCCTGAAACTCCTAAAGAGCCCAACCTGTGGGAGCAGGTACCGGATGAATACAAGAACTACAACCTTGGCCATTTGATACGACACCGGATGGAGATGGAGCATTTCCGTACATTCCTGGAAGCTAATTTTGCAAGGTCTGAAGCTGTTGTTGTTTGAGTAATTATTATATTGTCCTCCTATACCGTATTTTCTTTCTTGTCAAGTAGTTATATCAACTTGTATAACTCTCCCTCGGCTTGCATACACCTTACCAGGTTCAACTGGTAAAAGTATATGTTAAAAATGGGACATGGCAAAATTGCCTCTGTCAACCTTTTCATGTGTTTTCTATTTGACTGCGCCTGTTTTATTTACCAAAGCATCCTTCTAAATATATAATATATATTACATTCCAAATTTGTATTTTCAAGATAGGAACCTATTGCTGAATTTATTTGATCTATATACACAGATCTATATACACAAATATCTTCTTGAAACCTTCAAGTTATTTTGTTGTGTTATGGTTAATTTTCCAAAGTCTTGCATCACAAACAGCAGATGGTTGTTTTATTGAAGAATCAGCCTGCCCAAAGTGTTATGGAACCAGGATACAAATAAAGAAAAATAAGAATGTATTTAAATTTGTTTTATTCCTGTTGGTATCTTGAGGCACTATTATATTTTGATGCGTGAGTGCAGGATTTGGCTGTACGGTAACAGCACAGACCCACATAATGAGCTTGTCCTGTGTAGTGATCCAGCATTATAAAGTAACATTTAAAGTCCTGGATTAAATCTGTGCGTCCAAAAAGATTTAGATTTTTATAAAATGCCTTTTTTTGTTTCTTTAACACCTTCAAAATTTTAAAGGGGGATAAGAAAAATATAAGAAACCTTAAACCATTGTAGAGTTGTAAAGCTAGGGGCTTTAAAAGACATTTTATATAAATCATTGACCTAAGTAAATGTGATATGGGAACCAATGTACAAACCATATATAAAAGAGGAATATTTAGTATTGATAACATGTAACTGTGCATTTAAAATATGAGACAAGATGTTCTTATCCTAAATGGTGTAAAGGATACATAATTTGTGAGTCAGTAGTATTATGCTAGATATTTTATTTATTTTCTTTTATATGTACTGAAATCATTTTCCATATCATCTACCCTAACCAAGAGCTGGGAGACTGCAGTTATCAGGAAAAATAATTTGTATTTGGCTTAATGATTTCACCATGTCTCTAGCAAATAAACACATATGTAGTCGTAATTACTGTAATTAGAATTATATCTATAAACTAAGAATGTTCCCATTTGCACAGGATAGTTCTAAATAAGAGTGAGCAAAAAATAAATCACTGTGGTGCAAGGTACAACACCTACAGATTTTGTAAAAACTTGATTTGTGCTCCATATTCATAACTAAACAACTTATTTCATATTCAGTAAAGTTATGTACAGCAGTGAACAGATAGATGAAAAAGTTCAGTGAAAAATACTTATAAAAGGGGTAAATATAAATAGGTACCTAGACAAAAAATGGTTAAACATACCACTGAATTCTCACAACAATCATCCACTTCTTGTTCTCAAGTGGTCTTCATGTTATTTTTTTCTTGTAAATTGGATAGAAAAAAAGAAGATAAAGGTGAGAAGTACAGAAGGGCTGAAACGCATAGTTTTAGTAGGAGTGGCAAATTTGTCTCATGTGCACCATTACACACTTGGGCAACAATTCTTTCTGCAGGCCATTAGTTTTGTCCATGCATTGGATAGTGCACCAGGAACAGGATCTCCTTCAAGGGTTTCAGTTGTTGAGGCTCTTTACTGTGTAAAGAGGAATTTTCCTATCGGAGGGATGCTTTACCAACTGGGGTTTTGACAGGCTTCCTAGAATAGATTGGGCCTCATGCTCACAGGAGCGTGTGATTCTATTATTTAGACCTGTTGTAAGTATTACTGAATAATAGGGTCGAACTTAAAATATAACAATGATCTGTTTTAAAACAGGTCTTGTAGTCTACTAAGGTAACAACCACTATAGGAAAAATCTAAAACTAGCTTCAATTAGCAGCTGTGTAAGCCATGAACATGAACTTATTTTTTTCATAATTCAGTGGACCTTCATGTGCCTTCTTTCTTTTTTATAATTTGTATTGGATTCACAGGATAAACATGCATAGCTGTAAAGAGTAGAAATAAGAAAACTATGAGCTTTGTAGTGTATTGACAGTCATTGTCACCAATTAGGTTACTACATACCTTTTTAAATCTTAAAGCATTGTAGAAAATGAGTTCTTGCCTGTCATGCATGGCACATAATATAATAAAAGGATCCTGCCCCATTGGACAACATATGAGCTGATGTTCTTGTCTTAGTGAGTCTTACCTTGGTGATAACACAGTTCGTTAGATACTCCAAGATGAGGAGCCTGAAAAATAGTAATTCTTTATTTAAATGCACAGTAAAAGTTTAATAAAGGATTTTTGTTCTTATCAAGCCCAATCTAAGTTTTAGATTGCAAAGATCTTTGAAGAAGGAATGAAATATAGCAAGTTAATTTGCTATGCTTAATAAATGTATATAATTTATAATGTATTGTAGTTCTCATAGGTTTTTGTTTTATTTGCTGTTTTGCCAGCATGTTTGTGTTCTTCACAAATCATTCTGACATTATGTTATGACATAAACCATTTTGATACAAAGCTACCCAATAAATTATAATTACTGAAATAATTGATTGGTATTGTAGTATGACTATGGTGTTCAAGAAGCTGTGCTAATACTGCCAGTTCTGCATTATCAGTTTTATCAGTGTTGTACAGAATGAAAACATCTGCCTTCTGACTCCACTCATCCTTATAATGAAACCTCAGCCAGGGCTTTTTTTGGCAATTTATGCTCTATTAATCCCTTTCAATGTCATTGTATTCCACTGTGAATGGCTCCCCTGAGTATTTAATGTGAGAGTTGTTATTTATTGGCATCTAATAGCAGTTTAAACTTGATACATAACATATAACAACAGTGACATTTTGGACTCTCTGCAGCAAGTGTGGCCTTTTCTTCTTTTAGTAGAATGATGTTAGGCAGATCAGAAAGATTTATGTCACTCTAGTCTATAGCCTGTCATATCATTATAAATATTTAATGTCCTATGCTAGATCCAATAGCAAATGAGTTATATTAGCCTGTCACTGACATTTATAGTTGTCTATCTTTTATTACCTGCTTAGTTATAACCCTCTCTCTCATAAAAGGACCTCGGTGCATAGACTCAAAAAGCTTTCAAACATATTTTTTTTCAGCCTAAATGCACAATTAGGCAGGGAAATGGTCAAAAAGTTGTTTTTAATCAGAAAAATATAAATGTCGATGCCACATATGGATCCTGGACACTTCCATGATAATTTGCCTGTGTGTTTAATTGAGGTTTTTATTTTTCTGGCAAGCATAGCTTGCATTCAATGATGCAATCTCCCTGTGTCTGGTAATGTGTAGGTATAGCTCAAAGCTTCATTGAGGTACACAAGCCCCTTCACCATGACAAGGTGAAGTTTATAGTTTATACAGCTGCTAATGTTGTTAATTGGTTAAGTCCTGAATAAGTGTATTTTTGAACTACAGTGGTCCTTTAATTGTGTACAAGCTCAAGTGAGTTCAATACACTTTACATAATGTAATTGTGGCTTTGTTTGCTTTATTACCTTGCAGCATGGATCTCATGTGCTGGATAGATCTTGAACATTTCCGACGAATGCCACACAAGGAAAAGGAAAAACGGCAAGAGAAGTCTAAAGATATTAAGAATAAATATTTAAATAAAAAATACTTTTTTGGGCCAAACAGCCCAGCCACAAGAGAGCAACAGGAGCAGGTATGAAAAGTAGTTTATAAGAATACAATTAACTATATTATTATTTTCTTTTTAAAGATATATGGAAGCTCTTTATAATATTTTCTGGGCTCCTGGGGCAGAGGGGCAACTTTCATCTGAAAACCATGTACATTCTTACAGCTGATGATCCGGTATCCACTTCTATCCTTCAAAGTTGTTGTAGACTGAGCTTGTCCGACACAAGTTTATATTTGAACATCTTTCATAGACAGCTAGCTTATTTCATGTCTTATGTACACATACTCATCTACAGCATTATCTGGCAAATATATTTTTCATGAAGTACGACTTTTGGAGTCCAAAAAATGGTCCCATAGCTAAATTTGTATGGTTAACACTAATCGATACATATTACGTCTCCATATTAGTTAATATGGAGATGTTATATGAAGCATTGTTTAGTAATTCTGGTCATATCCACAGTATGATCTTTTGCAACCAATGACATATTTGGTAGACTTACATTTTCTTATTTTGTTACCATTCTGCATGTGTAGATCATGCAACTTGCAGGAGGCTGGGGGAAGTTACTACATGATCGACTGTCCTCCAATGTTCTGGTAGAAATACAGAAATATGTCAGAATGCGAATAGAAAAGAAATGGCTTCCAATGTTTCTAGCCACGGAGGAATACAGAGAGCGCCAGAAAGCTAAGGTGAGACCAACATCACCCTATACTTACAGACAAATTAGATGCTTGTATATATGCAAATTTTTTGAAATAATTATGCACACTTTCATTTATAATGTGATTTGGGTTGGTTAACCACTGTGAGTGCATTGTTAAACAATAATTTCCATTAAAGAAACATGGTGGGGATAACACTTTCAAAAGTTTTGTCATATGAGATCTCATTATAATGAGATTTTGTGTGTCATATTCTGATTAATTTTGATGTAAGATATGGCCATAATATGTTTTTCTTATTTAATGTGATTATGACCACAGCATGTGTATGATACAGTCCCATAAAATTATGAGGATCCTTTATTGTTACTTAGGAAACCAAGTTTTTCTAGAACTAGCCATTATGTGTACTAAGCAGAAAGTGAGAACCATGTAGCACTAAGTGATTGGACTATATTTTGTTTAGGGTTACTATGGGCCGCATTCTATTAACGGCCGTAGGCGCTGCGGGGCCGCAAGGACCGGCCGCAAGCTATTCTGCTATTCTATTCCCCACCGGCCGGGGGCTCCGGCAGGCTTGCGGCCGGCGCCTTGCTATCCCTTGCGGCCGCTCGCGCCGGAGGAAAGCCTTTGATCTAAAACGGCCGCAAGAGTTTCGGCCGCAAGAAAAGCCCGGTTGCTATTCTATTGCTCCGGGAACCCTCTCTGCAAGGCTAAAAGCGAGCCGCAGCTTACTTGCAGGAAAAAGGTCCCGCTAGCACCAATTAAGCACATTATAAAGCCGAAATAAAGCCATCCTGCACTCTGAGGAGACTATAAAGTGATTGTAGGTGTTAGCATTCATAGCACAACATTCCCCTACACTCAAATCCGTAAAAAAAATATTTTTTAATTTATGTCAAATATCCATGTAAAAAGTCCAGAGTGCTTGGAGCACCTCAGACACGCCCACGCTGCGGCCGAAAAATAAACAGCTAATGTAATCTCGGATTTGGGCTGATGTGCAAGCTTGAGAGGGGGTTACTATTAATCCTCATGTCCCCCATTATGATCCCTAGCATTTACAGAGCTGTACAGTGCAGGTTTGAATTTATTTTTGCGTTTTAAGTTTTCTGAGCTTACGGCCAGTTGCAAGATATACGGCCGGCCGTAAGGGGAGATCCTTGCAGGGCCGTATAATTGAATTCCAAGATAACGGAACCCCCACAAGGAATCGCAGCCTTGCGGACGTTTTACGGCCGATAATAGAATGAGGCCCTATATGTTTACAGCCTTATTAAATTGCGATTCAGCCAATTGAATAGGGCTCTATATACTGTAAGCACAGAGCATATTTTTTTATAGAAGTTTTTAGTTAGTGAACTTCTATCCAAAAGCAAGGTCTTCACTAACTAAAAACTTCCGTAAAAAAATATGCTCTGTGCTTATAGAGCCCTATTCAATTGGAATTATTCAAATAAACACTTAGGTGTAAAAAAAAACAATAATAAACTACTGTGATATATCAATATGAACTCACAGAATTGATATGGTATATGTGACATTTTTATTTTAGGCACAGATGAAGGATGTTGCAGAAGATGTAGTCTTTCAAACTGGCAAGAAGAAAATGGGAGTTTGGAAGGTAAGAATCGTTTGTTAGTAGAAATACATAAGAAAGCTTAAATATGACGCACTGTGCTGAATACTTATAATCAGTTTAACTTGTTTGCATGAATAAGGTAGAGAAACTTTAAATATTTAAGCATTTAAGAAGAGTCTAGCTTCTCCCACAATAAGGAGTGGTTGCCCCAATCTGTGATGTTAACTGAACTCAAATTAGGTTGGCAAAAGATGAGCATTGTGTTGTATATCTGAAGAGATAATGGGCCAGTATAGTTTGATAAACTGCCTCAGAAGTTGGTCCTACTACAGTTTAGGTAGTTCATCCATCTATCCATAACTCCTCACTGACATAAACTAACATAATATATTAGCTGCAAAAAGATGTTTGGTGTTCCAAGATGTAAACATTGTTATGCTATTTGATTCCAAAAATATCCTACAGAGAACAAAATGGCTCATATTTATACTGAGAAGGATGCTTGTTTTGTCATGTCTTCAAAAAGAGTCTATAGTATTTTTCCTATGAGTTATTAATGACATATTTAATGGCAAGTTATATTACTTAATGATTATGTGTAACTCTTTTTATAGCACTTGGACAGTAAGTGGATTTCATCTTCCAAAGAGATTATTGCTTTTCGCAAAGCGCTATCAAACCCAGTTACTGCCAGCCAGTTTCAACGATTTATATCGCTCAAAGGTGACTATTTGGAAAATGGACTGCTTTTTTGGCAAGAAGTTCAAAAATATAAGGTACAGTACAATAAGAACATATATAATAATTTGTAGGATAATTTCACTGATATGTAATAATTGAATACTTCTCCCCAAAAACTTAAAAATATCCAGGGTTTTAATCTGTAATTATTGAAAAGTAGCGTGTTTCCAATCTTGTAGGGTGCTTTGGAAAAACCCTTTCTGCAAAGATTCTAAGTTGAAAACTTGGCCCTCTATTTTCTGCAGTTTGTTAATATTGTATTTTTCCTTGTTTTTTATCCCCTGTACAGCACTACGGAATATGTTGGTGCCTTACAAATAAAAAATAATGATAATAATTAAAAAGGCAGTCATTCTGAAACTTAAGTACATCCATTTTTCTAATATAGCAACACTGTAAAAATATAATTGGGCTAATACGTACCTCATCATGTTTTTGGCATTATTCGGTTACCCTTAAAAATGGGGATAGTTCCAAGCAAAATGGTACATGACAAGTAAGAAGCCCTCAAGTACACCCTATTTTCGCTTGTCTCCGCTGCAAATTGGTATCATCAAGAAACTTTAGAAACTCTTGTCTGGTGCTCAGTGGTGGGAGATTTAAACAGCACTGAGGGGGGTGGTTAAATGATAAGCTTAGCACTGTGCTTCATTCAATCATCCAGTCTTGGTTGAGGCCTTCTCCATATTCTTAAAGGAATATGGAAGATTTCTTGATTTTGCTAAGTATGTAATATACCTATGCATTTATTTACTTGTCTGTGCTTTGTTTTATTAAGAATTACAATCTCTGTTTGTACTGCCTAAAATCATGCAAATAGTTACTGCATGCATCTGCCCAATATAGCGAATGCAGACACAGACTCTGTAGTCATTTGTTCATTTTTGGTAACCTGATTTTTCACCTTAGAAGGGAGCAAATACAATTTATTTTCAGTTTAATGAAAAGTTTTGTACTATTGAATGCAAGCTTCCATCACATATATGGTTCTCAGCAGCGCGACCTTGCCAAATTCCGGTAATGCAACGTTAAAACTGCTAAGCGAGGGCCACGGTTGCGGCCAGGCAAGGCGCACCGAAGGCACTCCTTGCGCTGGTGGTGATGAATGCCATAGGCGCTCATCCCTACGACCCCGCACGACTTGCGCATCATACCTACAACCCGCAGAACTACACATCAACACAAAACTCAAATACACGAGACCCGTAACACTTTGAAAAAATTGCCTATAAAAATTACGGCCCGTAACACTTACAAAAGGAAACCACTACTTAGAATTAAAAAAATGTGAGCCGCAAAAAATACAAACTTAACGGCCGTACCACGCACAGCGAAAAACACGAAAAACACATAAAAAATACAAACTAAAATAAAATAAAAAATACACACACAGCAAGGGGGGACAACCAGGACGTCTGGGAATGAGGTTACACGTCAATTTAAATACAACTTAAAGACTTTCCGCCAATCGAAAATCCCCTGAGCAAGAGAAAAAATGGCCACCGAAAAAAGGAAAACGAGGCTACACGACCCCTAAGCACGCAAAAAAAACACCAGGCACATATGCCTTTTACACAGAACCGTACGACCTACTAAATACACTCATAGGAAGGATGCTAAATGCTCCACACCCGCCTAACACATACACAATCGCAGCCATTTTACAACACTAACTGCAAACTAATAATATTACCATTACAAAATGCGGATCTACACAGCTAAACAAACGGTTTCCCCTCGCGCACGCAGCCTATTTACACTACACACTGCACACATTGCTGACACTTACACCTCAGCTCCACAACAGTGCAAACCTACATTGTATGCTGCAGGAACATCAAAACAGATTGTCAGCTCTTCAGCTTATTGCTTCCTGCATATATTAATTACAAATAGGTAAAGTATATTAATTTATTTACTAATTAATTAATTAACATTACAAAATACATAGACAGAAAAAAAAAACCAAAAAACAGATTCACAGATGCTGCAGTCGTGGCTCACTGCACAGAATAAATACATATAATAGTTGATATATTCTGGCTTTATTTACTTTCTGTTTTCAAGACTGGGGATTTATAAACATGTACTGTATATTTGGGACTTCAGTAGTGATTCAATACAGTACATAATAAAAAATGTGGGTTTAGAACATGATAACGCACCTATGATTTTTGCCTCACTTTAACAAGTTTAACACAATTCTGATATAAATACCTGTTTTACAATTTCCTAGGATCTGTGTCACTCTCACTGTGATGAGTTTACCATCCAAAACAAGATCACTGCTATCATCAACTGCTTTATCAACTCATCCATCCCTCCAGCATTACAGATAGACATTCCACCAGAGCAAGCTGAGAAGATCATGGAGAAACGCAGAGATTTAGGGCCCTATGTATTTCGAGAAGCACAGGTAAGAGGGTATAGAGACAGATAAACCATGATTAATAGAAATAGTGGTATTATTTATTTCACAACATTGGTATTAGTAGGTGGCATATTTCAGAGGGCTGATCAAAAATATTTTTAAATAGCATACAGAGCTTTCAAAGATCCATTATTTCTTCTTTAGTTTTATCTTGATTTCAACTTTACTTCCAGGACCAACAAAACAATTTGTATATATGTATGTATATATATATATATATATATATATATATATATATATATATAAAAATAAACATAGTTACATAACATAGTATAATTATATATATACATAGTAAATAAACAGTACATCTGTACATCTGTGTTCACATTTGAATGTCTAAAACAAGTTAAAAAACCTGTTTTCAGCTCAAAAATCGGAGCAGGGACATACAAATGTGCCCACAAATGCCTCAGTCTTCAATCCATAGCCCATTTTAAACATGGCTTTCTTTAAGCTTATGCCTGCTGTATTACACAGCTTTTATGCAAGGCCAAGGTTGGGTTATACACAAGCTGGGAATCCTATCCACGTACAGCTGTTTCAAGCTTACTGACTATCATCAGCATGGAGCGGGATCCCAGCTTGTGTTGTGGACCTTATGAGTAGGTAGTTCACCACAACAATCATTTAATATATGTACAGTAGTACAGTAAATAAATAGTACATCTGTGTTCACATTTGAATTCAGCTCAGAATTCCAAGAAAAACAGTTATTACATTGCATTCTGGGAAGCTGAGCAGGGACATGCAAATTTGCCCACAAATATATGTATACTTTTTCCATGAATTTCTACATGAAGTGAATTTATTATTTTGTTAAATAAATAAACAGCTGAGTGAAATATGTGTCGTTTTACTCTACTGATTATTAAGATATATAGATTTCCTTCTGCTTATAATCATATCATTATTGTTTTTAAATGAAAAGGCAGGTTGAATTTCTGAAAAGCTTGTCCCTCTAATGAAATGTTTGTCCAAATGGTAATACTCTATACTGCAATTCTCTTTTTTATTGTAGCGTATTTTCATTGCATACTCCAGTTCTAAAGGCATATCCAAGTTTCATGGATTAATACATTTCTGCAATCCTTAGGCAAAAAGTACATCTCATAAAACATTTTATTTTTAATAATATCTAAAAATCCCTCTTATGATTATGTTGACACCTCCAGGGGGTGTCTAGACAGGCATATGCTGCCACCCCCCCCCCCCCCCCCCCCCATCAGCATGCAGCATCAAGGGAGCAATATTAACTTACTATTTACTAGCTGTTGCTTGCTCAAACAATCTCCTTGCAGCTTCCTGTCTGTATGTCAGCAGCAGTACATAGCACATAACAGTGATACACTACATATACCAGGCTGCTTTACAGCACAAACAGGAACCCCAGAGTTTAAATCAAATGTATGAGCTAACCTGATTGGCCAAAACAAATCATTTTAAATTTGGTGCTAATTTAGCCTGGGTTTGGAGGGTGTTAACCCTAATTTGCAACTGTCAGAAATTACAAGACATTTTTCAGACTTTAATGTAAGTGTTTAAATGTTTATTTTGGGATTTTTTCATTTAAAAATATTAAAATGTTTGCATACTCCACTAATTCTACTCTATCAGGTGAATTCATAATCCAGCAAATTTAGATATGCCTTTAAGAGCAAAATATTTAAATTATTTGATCTGGATATCTCCATAATTTTTATCTGCTTCTTGTTAATCAGATGACTGTTTTCAGCGTAATGTTCAAATTCTGGCCTGAGTTTGCTGAGTTCCGTACCAAATTGACAGATGAGAAGATTATACCTTTTCTGGAGAGGAAAAAAGTGAAGAAAATGGAACAGCTTAAGAGAAAAATGAGAGAAGAAGAAAGACTTGCAGAGGTCAAGAAACAATTTCTGTTAATTTTGATTAAAGCATTAATGGTTGATACTAAATATATAAGAGAAGAATCTTTGCATCTCATGATTTTAAAATCTCTAACTTATCACCAAAATCTCCAAAAAAAAAAGATAAAATGATTAATTTTTCTAGTAACATTTATATCAGAAACATACTGAATTATCTGTCACATATATGTATACAAAAATGGACAGGCTAAGTGGGTCAAAAGGACACCGAAATCACACATTTTGAATCATGCATTTAAAAAAGTTGTTAAGCATTACATACATTTTTCTTAACATGAAAAAATGTGTTCTGTAAGAGTTAAGAATGTTCTTTTAATCCCTTTACAAGTTGAATGTGGAACAAAATCAAGAACGTGATTTAGACATATTTTTTTTTAAATTCCTCTCTTCTTCTCAAGTATTTCCCGTCTCTTCCTCTCCTGTGTTTCCCGTCTCTTACCCGCCTGTGTTTCCCGTCTCTTCCTCGCCTGTGTTTCCCGTCTCTTCCTCTCCTGTGTTTCCCGTCTCTTCCTCTCCTGTGTTTCCCGTCTCTTCCTCGCCTGTGTTTCCCATCTCTTCCTCTCCTGTGTTTCCCGTCTCTTCCTCTCCTGTGTTTCCCGTCTCTTACCCGCCTGTGTTTCCCGTCTCTTCCTCGCCTGTGTTTCCCGTCTCTTCCTCGCCTGTGTTTCCCGTCTCTTCCTCGCCTGTGTTTCCCGTCTCCTCCTCTCCTGTGTTTCCCGTCTCTTCCTCATCTGTGTTTCCCGTCTCTTCCTCATCTGTGTTTCCCGTCTCTTCCTCATCTGTGTTTCCCGTCTCTTCCTCGCCTGTGTTTCCCGTCTCTTCCTCTCCTGTGTTTCCCGTCTCTTCCTCTCCTGTGTTTCCCATCTCTTCCTCGTCTGTGTTTCCCGTCTCTTTCTCGCCGGTGTTTCCCGTCTCTTCCTCGCTTGTATTTCCCGTCTTTTCCTCTCCTGTGTTTCCCGTCTCTCCCTCTTCTGTGTTTCGCGCCTCTTCTTCTCCTGTGTTTCCCATCTCTTCCTCTCCTGTGTTTCCCATCTCTTCCTCTCCTGTGTTTCCCATCTCTTCCTCTTCTGTATGCACCATCTCTTCCTTTTCTTCACATACCAATTTGTTTTGTTTCTATCACCTCTCATCCACCTACTCTTAAAGTATCTCCTGAATGTCACTCCTCCATCCCATTATTTTTGTATCACCTCCACCATTTCTGCACCCTTCTGTTTGCCTTCTTTACCCATGCCATGGTTCACCTGTTGAGACTACTCATCATATGAATCTCTTGATATCCAGCGGCTTGTTTTAACATTTTGTATCTTTACAGCAGCAGCAAGAAGACTCTAAAAGAATTGGTGGCATGTTTGACTTCTTTGGAGACAACGAGAATGAAAGTGCTTATAGTGAAGAAATATATCCTCGGGCTGGAGAAATGTTTCCTGGCACTTACAGCGGGAAAATGTTTTCTGGCACCCGAGGAGGGAAAATATCCTTGGGCAGTCGTGGAGTAGAAAACCTTTCTAGCACACATGGTAAAGAAAAGTTTTCTGGAACACATAATGGGGAAATATTTTCTGGCACTCGTGGTCGGCAAAAGTTTTCTGGTGCTCACACTGGGGGAGTAAATTTTGCTACTCAAAGTGAAGAAAAGTTTTCACGCATCAATGGTCGCAAAAAGCATTCTGGCACTTATATTGAAGAAATGTTTTCTGGGACCCGTGCTGGGGAAAAGCTTTCTCGTACCCAAGGTGGAGAAATGTATTCTGAAACTCTTGGTGGAGATATATTGCCTGTTGCCTACGATGGGGAAGAATATTCTGATGCTGGAAGCGAGTTTTCAGGGCAGGATGAATATGGACGCAGCAGAAATGTAAGTGTTAGTATATAGCATTAAGTTTAATTTTGCTATTATTAGACATTTGTTTAGGTTTTATGTTGTTTTTGGCCCATTCAGCCTCATTCTTTTCTGCTTCTCTCCAACTGCTCTTCACCTTGATTTTCTTTCTCCGTGCATTTTCCTCTTAACATGCACCTATTGCCCTGCCTTTACTTAATCTGCTTATCCTTTATGGTTACGTTTTATTCACTTCACGTTTGGTTTCCTATTTTCCTATTTCTGTTTTGCCATGCTCATTAGCTACTCATTCCTTCCATCCACCCGTAACTTGTATTGTGCCATGGCCAAGAACCTACTTCTTCTTTCTGCTCCTCGCCAGGGGTGCTGAGAGTCACTCTGTAGATGTTAGTATTCATGGTTAAATCGCAATCGGTGGTAGATGCTACTCCAGAAGGATATTTTTTGAACAGGCTAGTATCCTAAATGATTGAACCTAAGGCCTTTATTGCCTTGTTTTTGCATGAATACACCAATGCTAACCATCTTAAACAATACCACATTAAAGGTAATTGAACTAAAATGGGTCAACATGGGCATAGTCTGACAGCACTTCCATGCTGGTAACCACATGTTCTTCCATCAGTTTAAGTATAATTCTTGATAAAGTCATGTATAACAAGAGAGAGGCCAAAATAAAAATACTAAAATGAGAATTCTGAGAATTAGGGTTTTAAGGACATTGCTGTGACTAAGTTGTGAGTTTTAGTCAAATCCTGTTGAACTATACACATGAAAGCATAATGCAAACCATGCAAATAATTTAAGCTGTTAATGTGAGAAGACAGTTTGGGAAACATTATTTCATTAACCCAAATGAGGTGTTTGCAATTACGTGATCACATCCTATGTAATTAGCACCAGTAATTTTTTTGCCAACAGCAGTTAAGAGATTATGTCAATCCTTGTAAATATTTCACTCTAACCACATATTGCTCTGGAAAAGAAGGAGCACCATTAGGGCACACGAAACATTGTAATGTTGGGTAAATCTTTTGTGATTGTAACTACATATGAAAATAAATAGCCTAATCCAAGCTAGAGTTTTGTAATAATGATCATTAAAAACAATCTGAAAGATTTCAATATCTTGGGTGGATGAACCTATATGAGCATTCTCTCCTTGGATGGCATGTTTAACTAGTAAGTGGCACTCATATGTGGCGTTGAGTAAACATTAAATAATAGTTCAAGTTTAATGGTTTGTCTGAGTGAGGCTCTTTTTTATTATCATTAGCAGATCTAATCTACCACACCCTTTCTAGATAGGGCGTGGTAGATTATTCATTTTGTAATTTTAATTTTTCCTTTGGATAAAGTTATTATTATTTTATATTTAGTTTCAAAGCACAGGGAATGACTTGTTCAACAGTGGGTGGGCTGTGTTTTTAGTGAGATATAGGTATGTGTTCAGTTTTCAGACCTTGGTACTGTACAGCCGGCTGGATATGACTACACTGTCAATGATTTCCACCCACTTTCTGGTCAATGGTTTGAGGTGATGTAGTTGTGGCATTGACGGCTCCATATGATTTCTTCTTTGTGCTGTACTGGGTATAGATGCAATGGTGGATCTAAGGCAAAGTGCTGTTGCCCATGGCAGGGTAGAGGTCCTCTGCTACCAGCAGCAGCCTTGAGTAAAATAAAACCTCTTACTTTATTAGGGGAGAAGGGCATATGATCACTTTATACTAAGGTGATCTGTTCACCCTAGGCATGATCTGACCACATACACTTTTTTTAACCATAAAGTCACCTCTCTTGTAGAGAGAAGGGCCCTCAAATAATTTCGCACTGGGGCCCTTCATTCACTAGGTGTGTTGCTATATTGATGTTGTGAGTTGTGTGGGAATTTGGCAAAAAGTCTACCAGGTTTCTGTTTGGTACATTGTGATCTGTTAGGAATGTAACCCGCCACTTCCCATATCAAACCATAAACGTCTTTCAATCCTCTTATCCCTGAAATCTTTCTTATGTCAACTTATGCTCCTCCTCGCATATATCTCTCTCCTCACCCTTCACTTCCCATCTCACCTATTTCTCCACCCCTTGTCAATTTTTCTCCCCATGACCTTTCTGCTCCACTTTAAGACTCTCACTTTACATCTCGCCTTGAGTCTCTATTTCTTGCACTTTTATTTTAGTCTGCAAAATTTCTAAACATATTAAAGAGATATTGAATGCAATATGTTTTCATCATGCATTTAAAAGCATGTTTTAAACATTATGAAAATGTCTTTTTAATGAAAAATGTTAGGAAATACCGTTGTGTTGGGAGAGAGTATGCACAACTCTAGATCTCATTGGCAGACACTTATGTCTCATACAGCTAAATTGCTGCACATTGGCTGACAGGAATAACACCCTAAAGATAGTTAAACATTCAAAGCAGTATATTCTGCTCCAGGAGCTTCATTTTAAAAAAAATACATTTTTGTTGCTGTTTAGTCGTTCAGTCGTGTCTGACTCTCCATGACCTTATGGACCACAGCACGCCAGGCACATCTGTTAGCCACTGCCCCTCTGACTTCCATCAAACTCATGTTTGTTGCTTCAATGATCTCATCTATCCCTGTCCATCTCTGCCACTCCCTTCTTTGAGTGCCTTTAATCTTTCCCAACATCTGAGTCTTCTCTAAGGAATCCTGGGTTCTCATTATATGGCCAAAATATTTGAGCTACAACTTCATGGCCATACCTTCCAGCCTTCTTTATGGTCCAGCTCTCACATCTGTATGTTAAAACTGGGAATACCATACTTTTTACTATGCAGACCTTCTGTTATAAGGTAATATCTTTACTTTTTACTAGGTTGTCCAAGCTTGCCATAGCTTTCCTCCCTAGAAGCAAACACCTTTTAATTTCATGGCCACCTTCTGGAGAGACCTTGGATCCCAGGAAAATAAAATCTGTCACTGCCTTCACTTCTTCCCCATCTATTTGCCAGGAACTGAGATTGCTGCTTGCCATGATTTTTGTCTTTTTACCGTTAAGCAGCAGGACAGCTTTTGCATTCTCTTCTTTTACCCTCATCAATAAGTCCTTTAGTTGCAACTCACTTTCAGCCATATAAGTAGTACCATCAGCGTATCTGAGGGTGTTGATATTTCCTCCAGCAATATTGATTCCAACTTTGGATTCATCCAGCCCAGCCTTACCCATGAAGTACTCAGTGTATAAGCTGAAGAAATGAGGTGACAATATACAATCTTATCACACACCTTTTCCGATCTTGAACCATTCTTTTGTCCCATGTTTGGTTCTAACCATGGATTCTTGATCCATGTACAGATTCTTCAGGACGAGGATGAGATGATCTGGTACTCCCATCTCTTTAAGAACTTGCCACGTTTTGTTGTGATCCACACAGTCAAAGGCTTTAGAATAGTCTATGAAGCCGAAGTAAATGGTTTTCTGGAACTCTCTTGCTTTCTCTATTATTCATCGGACATTATCAATTTGATCTCTTGTGCCTCTTCCTCTGTGGAACCCGGCTTGCACATCTGGTAGTTCCCAGTCCATATATTGTTGGAGCCGAGCTTGTAGGATCTTATGCATTATCTTGCTGGCATGTGAAATGAGTGCAATTGTTCGATAATCGCAGCACTCTGGCACTGCCTTTTTTTGAAATTGGGATGTAGACTGACCTTTTCCAGTCTATTTGCCATTGTTGAGTTTTCCAAAAGGGTTCCAGAAGGAAAAAAAGAAATATACTGTTCAAAATGATCATATGCTCTCATTCAGATGTAACAAAGAAAAAAATGTAATGGCCATTTAATATACAAACAATATTACGGGAATAAAAGCTCTCTAACACTAAGTAATTATGCTGTCTACAACTTCTCCAGTTTTTGAGTAATTCCCTCTGATTCTGTTGGCATACACAGGTATCTTGGAGCTATTCAAAATATGTGGAAGCTTTGGAACAGGAAAGATTGCTTCTGAAAATGCAAGAAGAATTGGAAAAAAAATCTACATCATCTATGTCATCAGGTGATTATATTAATGTTTATAAAATATTTATTCTGCAATAGTGATCTGCTCAGGGACACTCAGCTGTATATTCTAGTTTTAAAGGACCACTGTAGTAGACAAACAATAAGGTTTCATTTGTTTATTTAGTAACTAGTTAGCAATATATCATAAAGTGTATACTTGTGATAAATGTGGATTTTACAGTATTATATTACTTATTATTACTTATTATTATTTTTTTTAGATAATTCATCTCTTTACACCATAAAATCTGAAACATCTAAACGAACTGGCAAATCCTTCATCTCAAATCAGTCTGCAAAAATAGAAAGAGTTTCCTCTGCATTAAGACAATGAAGGTAATTATATGTTCATAGCTTTAAAATCTACTGTGGTGATAGTTAAAGGGACTTCTATTACCTAAAACACTAGGGGAATTGAATAATTGTGTGAGGACAATAGACAAGAACAAGTACCTCTGCTCCACATAGAGACTTTGGCCTCTATTCCATGGCTGCCATAAGAACTCGCATAAGGCTCACTCATAACTACAGGAGTTTTGAAAAGCAAATTTGTCGAGCTATTCTATTGCTCCCGAAATAAAGAATCCTTACATCATTTACATAATAAAACTTACTGACACGCACTCAGGTGGGTTTGCCTGTAACTCTCTAGCCCTAACGTGTACTCACAGAATGCTCACAGATTTTGGGTTTGAATCTTAGTAGTCTCCATAGCAATGGCACAGAATGGAAACCACTAAGCCGTAACATCCTCATATAACCTTATATATCTATATATGACAGGGAGGGGTTATAGTTTATGACCTTCTACCACCTATGAGCCAGGATTCCCCCTCAATATCACCTACTCTTATGAACTTGTATCTGTAGGCTTTTTTAAACGTTTGGGCACTCTGCAAAACAATTAGCCAGATCGAATATTGTTACATAATTGATGTGATAGCAATTTTTTAAATAGTTATGGTACGCTCTGTAGACATTTGTTCAGAGGTTCAAACCCTGGGGAGACTTTCTACCGTTTATTACAACAATTTGTCCTAAATTTAGCATGAGTGCAAAATCACCTTTATTGGTTGATTAACAGCCATTAATGGCAATTTAATTGCCTTATTAACATTTTAAATCTTCTGGCTGAGGTGCCTAGAAAATATCAATGCAAATATCTGATATAAGCTGGCAAAAATGGTTACTTATCCAGGGTGATCCGATCATTTTTATGTGACGCTTTGATTTCCCCTCAATGGGCACATGTAGCAGTGGAATATTATTTCAGTTCCTCTAGGTCAAAAGCTCAGGATAAATTAATAATTATTTGTTAATCAGTGGTTCAGTGCATTAGTGAGCAGCACCTCTTCCTTAACCCTACCCTCTTGATTTCCCAATGCTCTGACACGAAAAATTGTAGGAGGGTTATCTAAACTTTTGCTATGTCATTAAACTGATGTCCTTCTTCTCACCAGATAAATCTTGATATGTATAGACCACTGGCCTGCCAGCCATTTTTTAATTCTATAGGGTATGTATTTTTTATTTTGAAGATATGGAAGTGTTTACCCTACTAATGCAGTTGTTTCAGAAAGTTGAGAAAGTAATATGGTGCTTCTGACACTCAAAGGGTTCAAATAATCAATTATATCAGTTAATTGGAGTAATTTACTTTATTTTACAGATAGAAGCACTTATAGTGTTTCTCGCTTCTTTTGCTGGTTGAAGGGGAGCAGGTGAATGGAGAGAAACCTAGTCTGTAAAACAATGTGACAAAAACATCCCTTAATCTACATGTTGTAAGATTAAAGTACAGATTTTTTTTTCTAAGAAGTTGTTTATAGGTAATATTGTAAACAACTTTTTTTGTGAAAATGTAGATAAGCTACAGAACCCAAAAGTTTTTTTTAAGTGTCATCTTATAGCAGCCAGCATATTAGGCTGGTTGAAGAAACTTAAAGAAGAAACCTCTTAAGTTGTGAAAACTCTGTGACCCATCTACAAATAATAATAAGTGGTTTCATTTACTATAACAAACTTTGAAAATATTCATTGGATCCAATACTTAACATTTAGCTCTGAAAATGTAAAATAAAGTTATAATCTGTTTCATGTTTAAAGAAAAATCCATGCCATGTGTGATATGTTCACATAAAACAAATACCAGGGTGCTTACTGAGAAAACACAAGTTACAACATGAGCCACATTGTGTGATCCAAAAAACCCAAATTTGGAAACAGATCTTAACTTCCCCAAACTGGTTTATTGGACTGGGATTTCCATCAGACTATTACATGTTGTTCTCAGTTTATTGTTTAATTTGCAACATCTCTCCGTGTATAAAATTTAGTAATTAATTGCATTGTTTTACATTGTAAGTAAAATGTTAATAAATCACTCACAACAGCGAGGGGAAAAGTTGACCAGCAAATACTTTAAATCTATTTAGTGACAAATGGAATGGTTTTGTTTTATCTAATCAATGGAAAATACTTTTGTAATGGAAATACACAGAAAGTGCAAAGACATTTAGTACATTGCAGTCACTTTTTAAAATTTCAAACAGCTTTTAATATGAACAATATGGAACTTGGAAAGTTACATGAATTTTTACTCCTCTGGAGTTAAACCATATGATACAGTGTTTTATGATACTACAGAAATATTATATCACAATATTTAATTGTATTTGTAAATCCATTATAATACTGCAGACTGTACATGCTGGAATAATTAATTGCACCAGTTCAGATTACTAAATTGATAATACATGAGTTTTTTCATAGATTTTAAACTTGTGTGTACTTACTGTAGTGGGAATGCTGGTCATTTCAATAAAACTTCACCAGACATTTGAGCTTAGCTTTTTTTTTTTTTTTTTTGGTATGTTTTTTTTATTTTCACACATTCAGTTTAAGAATATAAAATACAAATTGAATCCAAAAATACATTCAAACATTTAAAATCGAGATTTGAATATCCGTTACTAAGACGTCAATTTCTAGATCAAATATACCAATTAACAATCATTATTCCAGAAAAGCTTAAGCCATTTGTAATCAATGTCTAAATGTCACACAAATAAGGAAAAATAACAGGGAGAAAGAGAGGGGGAAGAAAGAAAAAGAGAGGGGGGGGAATGAGCTTACTTTTATTGTCACATAGTCGAGGACCTTGGGAACTGAGATCAACTCATTGCAACACACTTTTATAAAACTTGAGAGGAGTGGGAGGAACTGTGGTGATAAGACCTCTGTTAAGTTCTGTTGAAAGACTGCCATTTTCATAGCACATTTAAAAACAGAATGAATAGAAGAATAAGCCCTGGTAAGAGAATTTCCCCCCTTAAATTATACTGACTAGCCAGTGGCAGGGTAAAATAATGGAGGGCCCTGTTACCAACTCACTCAGTGCCCCTTAGGGCTCACCTAGCCTTCCCTTCTGCCTGTGCAAAGCTCCTCTTCCTGCACCACAGCTCTCAGAAGCCTTCTTCACATAGCACACAGTTTCACCCCAATCAGCACCCAGCCCTCTTAGCATCCTACAGAGCACCCAGTCCTTGTCAGCAGCACCCTCCTCACACAGCACCCATCACTATCTCCTTTGCACCCCCTCACAGAACCTATCCCCCCTCTACATTGATGTCATCCAGCCCTTGCTCTTTCTCACCTCTTCCCTGATACACATCCTCAGCATGCTGAAATGCTCCACACTGCCACTTCTTGGAGCTTCAGTAGACGTGCACTTTTTTAAACAGACATAGACCAAATTCCGTCTGGGGGTGTGCCAAGGAGGCCGTGAAGGCATAGGGGGCTTTGGCAGGTTGGGCCGGGGTGTGGGGGAAGGGACATTACAGAAATAAAAATGCAAAAAAATTACACAGCACTGCCCCCCCCCGGAGGAGGGCCCTGGTGCATTGCACTACCTGCACCACTGGTAGCTCTGCAGCTGAAACTAGCAGTCCAAGATGGAATCCTCCATGACAAAAGCAGTGTGAGCTAAATATAAGATTTTCTTTAAAAATGTTTATATATTCTTGCCTTACATTGCTGCTAATGTTAGTAACTTGTTATATATTATATGTCACAAGCATGTGACGTTTTTACCAAACTACAGTGGTCCTTTAACTGATAAATTATGTCTTAAAGATACCTCTGTATATAAAAGGCCTTGTGAGCTGCTGAAGAACACAAAACAAGAAAATAACTGCAACAGCTTATAACTCAGTTGTTCTCTATTTTGCTCTTGACCTTTCAACCCAATTAATTTACAAAGCTCAGTATCCTTGACAAAAATCAGTTTTAAAATGACAGTATCCACTCCTCACAAACATTAAAGAGTAATTGACAAATTAGGCAAGTTCAAAAACTGTTAGATAGATAGTTCATCTTCTCGGATAGTGATCTTAATTTTAGGTGGAACATGACCTTTAATGGCAGAACCCAAGACTGCTTATAGTTTCATATAATGTGTAATAAATTAAAAGCCATATTTATACTTTATAATTCCTAAAATATATTACCATACATCAGTTCTTATTGTTCGAAAGAGCAAGCCGTTTCATAGAATTAATTATGCTTGTGATACCTGTAAATGTATATAGAAATGAAACATATATTTTACCAGTGATCACGTTTAGCTATTGAAAAGACAAAAAAGTCATACAAAAATATTATTGTATTTATTTATTTACTGTTTTTAATAGTCCACCCATCACAAGCAAATATATGAGCTCACAGTGGTACTTTAAGTAACAGTTAATATGTGCAGTGCCTTGCAAAAGTATTCACCCCCTTGACTTTTTACCTATTATGTTACATTACAGCCTTAAGTTCAATGTTTTGTTAATCTGAATTTTATGTGATGGATCAGGACACAATAGTCTAAGTTGGTGACGTGAAACGAGAAAAATATGTACATAAAACTATTTTTTAGAAAAAGAAAACAGAAAATTGGCATGTGCGTATGTATTCACCCCCTTTGTTATGAAGCCCATAAAAAGCTCTGGTGCAACCAATTACCTTCAGAAGTCACATAATTAGTGAAATGATGTCCACCTGTGTGCAATCTAAGTGTCACATGATCTGTCATTACATATACACACCT
The DNA here is from genome assembly GCA_027410445.1 of Discoglossus pictus. NCBI lineage: Eukaryota > Metazoa > Chordata > Amphibia > Anura > Alytidae > Discoglossus > Discoglossus pictus. The sequence continues at coordinate 55,900,492 of CM050166.1, forward strand.
TTTTTGAAAGGCCCCAGAGGCTGCAACACCTAAGTAAGAGGCACCACTAACCAAACACTGCCATGAAGACCAAGGAACTCTGCAAACAAGTAAGGGACAATGTTGTTGAGAAGTACAAGTCAGGGTTAGGTTATAGAAAAATATCCAAAACTTTGACGATCCCCAGGAGCACCATCAAATCTATCATAACCAAATGGAAAGAACATGGCACAACAGCAAACCTGCCAAGAGACGGCCACCCACCAAAACTCAAGGACTGGGCAAAGAGGGAATTAATCAGAGAGGCAGCACAGAGACCTAAGGTAACCCTGGAGGAGCTGCAGAGTTCCACAGCAGAGACTGGAGTATCTGTACATAAGACTACAATAAGCCGTACGCTCCATAGAATTGGGCTTTATGGCAGAGTGGCCAGAAGAAAGCCATTACTTTCAGCAAAAAAACAAAATGGCACTTTTTGAATTTGCGAAAAGGCATGTGGGAGACTCCCAAAATGTATGGAGGAAGGTGCTCTGGTCTGATGAGACAAAAATTGAATGCATCACATCACCCAAAGAACACAATCCCAGCAGCCAAGACTGGGAAACTGGTCAGAGTTGGGGGAAAGATGGATGGTGCTAAATACAGGGATATTCTTGAGCAAAACCTGTACCACCCTGTGCGTGATTTGAGGCTAGGACGGAGGTTCACTTTCCAGCAGGACAATGACCCCAAACACACTGCTAAAGCAACACTTGAGTGGTTTAAGGGGAAACATGGAAATGTGTTGGAATGGCCTAGTCAAAGCCCAGACCTCAATCCAATAGAAAATTTGTGGTCAGACTTAAAGATTGCTGTTCACAAGCGCAAACCATCCAACTTGAAGGAGCAGTTTTGCACGGAGGAATGGGCAAAAAACCCAGTGGTAAGATGTGACAAGGTCATAGAGACTTATCCAAAGCATCTTGGAGTTGTGATTGCCACAAAGGTGGCTCTACAAAGTATTGACTTTAGGGGGTTGAATAGTTATGCACATTTACTTTTTATGTTATTTTGTTTTATTTGTTGTTTGCTTCACAATAAAAAAAAAACATCTTCAAAGTTGTGGGCATGTTCTGTAAATTAAATGATGCAAATCCTCAAACAATCCATGTTAATTCCAGGTTGTGAGGCAACAAAATACGAAAAATGCCAAGGAGGTGAATACTTTTGCAAGCCACTGCAGTACTTTAAGTAACAGTTATATATATGTGTGTATAAGCCCAAGTTCACAGTTAAAAGTACCTTTTAAAAAAAGACTAATTCGCAGAGTTTTGTAATGATTTATAAGATAAGGCTACAAGTAAAACAGCATCACTTGATAAGAAAAGGAAGTATGTTTGTCGGATTTATCTAACAATGCCAAGCAGGGAACAATAGTTCTGAAGTTTTAAATATTTTAACCAATTATGAATGACCATAGACATCAAAGAACATCTGTAATGTCCTAACCACATGAGCTAGACACTTTAATTAGACACTGATATTTAATAACATTTGTATTCAATATTTAAAAATCAATAATCAATATTAATGTTAATGTCAAAGTTCAAAAGCAGGTGCTGCTAGTTCCCACCCATTAAAAATTCAAAGGGGGAAAGTGGCTTTTTCTAACACCTAGATTTTACGTATACCACCAACAATGATTTTTATTGTCTGGACACTTATTGTATTAGAGGTTGCCCCTGATAATGAGTTTTTGTTGTTGGGGCAGACTATTAATGATTTCCTATCCTCTTATTGTTCTTAAAAGTTTCTTAAAACCCTTGAGACCCGTCTTTCATCCAAACTCCCCCACCCTCCCCTTAATAACCTTGCAAGGGAGGAGACAAATGCTGATATTCTAATCTTTAAAAAAGAATTCAATACTGAATATGTCTATTATATTTTTTATAATAATGATCCATTCATAATTAAAAAAATTAGCTCCTCTTGCGGGAGCATTACATTGGTTTGTTAGTGGATTACAGATAATCTGAGCTCTGAGTCTTTATTATAGTCTTGTTAAAATGTACAATGTGACACTGAGATTTGCATCTATTGGTAGAGCCTATTTTAAGACTCCAAGTGACCAATGTGAAGCTCTTGATATGAAAATGTTAAACTCAGAAGTTTTTCCTTAGTGGCTGCCTTCTGATTACTTCATCTTCAAGGTTTTTGCTTAGTGGCTGCCCTCCCATTAGTTCACCTTGGAGGGTTTTCCTTAGTGGCTGCCCTCACATTACTTTAATCTTGAAGATTTTCCCTTAGTGGCTGCCCTCCCATTAGTTCACCTTGGAGGTTTTTCCTTTGTGGCTGCCCTCCCATTACTTCACCTTGGAGGTTTTTCCTTTGTGGCTGCCCTTCCATTAATAATGTAATACAGTACATTTTAGATTTTAATACGATGCATAAAATAGTGTATGGTAATTTGAGTTTTGATATACAACTTTCTTATGTTAACTTCTTATTCTATAAGCCTTGTCTGTAAATCCTTGTAATTAGCTGATCAAACGTGGAATTAAACATACAAACAAATATTGTTTTAAATAGATTGTTGGGGAATCTTGGTACTTGGGGTTAGATAGAACGTGGAAATGTGACCCAATGAAGACAGATTTCTACAAAGATTTCTACACAGATAGTTAATTGAGAATGTATTGTCTTATACCTTTCAACTATGCTTTTTTATTAAACAGACTCAAGATTTTCAAGATTATCAAGTGAAAAAATATTTAACTTTTGTGTGCTGTAATGGTAATTATTTTTCATGTAAACTAATTTTCTCTTTACTTTTTTCTTTTTTTAGGATGAACTCAACAAATCAGATGAGGATCTATTCTGATCAAATTAGGTGTCCTGAAGCGTGATTGGATTGCAATAAACCATCATGCTTATTTCTGTTTTACACTTTAATCATTTCCAAATACCTGTGCACTAAAAACAACTGTTTTGCCTTAGGACAATTCATGTAATATCTGCAAGTGCATAAGCATGGGAGTTCTCAACCCAACAAATAACCACACACAAGTACGGTGATAATTTGCAGGCAATGTGGTTGTAATCCTGCAAATATTGCACGCTAAATTTTAGTGGGATTTTTAGGAATCGATAACTCAGAAATAAAATTGGCAAAATAGTTGAAAAAAAATTATGTGTGACTTATATTGGATTGATCAAAGAGTGAGTGAACACTCACTGTAGACGCGTATATTTTGCCAGCAGATATGAAACAATAGGCCCATCTGTGCTGCTCATTTCATTAACATAGCCTTATCCTCTACCCATTGTACCCACCAAAAACTCTTAGGTCTGAATAATCTGTATTGTCATGCCCATTCTATGTACTAAAAAATGAGGTCTAATTAATCCTTAAAATAGCCTTATCAGTGTGCCTCTTATAACTACCAAAAAAATAAGTCTAATTAATAATTAAGACAGCTTTATGGGTCTGCCCATAGTGTCTATAAAAAATACCAAAAGAAAGTCTTATTATCCCCAAGATAAGAATAGAATATGTGTTATCATTTTATACTACATTTGTTCCTACTACATTAAATGGAAGAATACTTCACATATCTATATATTTTTATAAGAACAAACAAACTATCTTTTCTATCCTTTTATATAAATAGAAGATAAAGCAGAATCAAGACAAAGTGAGTATATTGAAACAGATGCTTTTTCCCAAAAACATTTTTTCATATAATAAAAATGTATAGCAACACAGTCTTATAGAATTCCTTTTATATAGTTCTTACGCTTCCTTATTTTATGATTTATGCTACCATACAAAGGGCCTCATTCTATTATCGGCCGTAAAACGGCCGCAAGGCTGCGATTCCTTGCGGGGGTTCCGTTACCTCGCAATTCTATTAAACGGCCCGCAAGGATCTCCTCTTACGGCCGGCCGTATATCTTGCAACCGGCCATAAGCTCAGAAATCTTTAAAGTCAAAAATAAATTCAAGACAGCACTGTACAGCTCTGTAAATGCTAGGGGTCATATTGGGGGACATGAGGATTAATAGTAACCCCCTCTCAAGCTTGCACATCAGCCCAAATCCGAGTTTACATTAACTGTTTATTTTCCGGCCGCAGCGTGGGCGGGTCTGAGGTGCTCCAAGCCCTATGGACTTTTTACATGGATATTTGACATATATAAAAAAAATTTTTTTTTACGGATTTGAGTATAGGGGAATGTTGTGCTATTTTTGCTAACACCTACAATCACTTTATAGTCTCCTCAGAGTGCAGGATGGCTTTATTTCTGCTTTATAATGTGCTTAATTGGTGCTAGCGGGACCTTTTTCCTGCAAGTAAGCTGCGGCTCGCTTTTAGCCTTGCAGAGAGGGTTCCCGGAGCAATAGAATTGCAACCGAGCTTTTCTTGCTGCCGAAACTCTTGCGGACGTTTTAGATGAAAGGCTTTCCTGCGGCGCGTGCGGCCGCAAGGGATAGCAAGGCGCCGGCCGCAAGCCTGCCGGAATCCCGGGCCGGAGGGGAATAGATTAGCAGAATAGCTTGCTGCCGGTCCTTGCGGCCCCGCATCTCCTACGGCCGGTAATAGAATGAGGCCCAAAGAGTTTACAGTATTTTTTGATGGGAAAAAAATAAATGTATAAAGAATTGTTAATCATTCAATACAAATATTTTGTAGGCAATTGATAAATACTGAATATTGAAAAATGGGAAAATATCAGATTGGTGCTGACTTCCAAAGAGCTTTTCTAAAAAAATAGTAAATCCAAAAATAGTGAAGTTGTCACTTTTTTATAATTTTCTATTGTGTTGGACTCAACATGTGTCCTTTATAAGTGTGGTTATTCTGAGAAATGTGATTATCTTCTGTCCTGACAAATAAATATTTTAGTTGAGTTTAAATTTGATTTTCTTTTTGGAAATTATGCTTTTTTTTGAGTGATTTTACAATGACTGAGTCGTAATAGCCAAAAGCACCCAATGCAAGGTGTCTCTTTAAATGTTATGTAATTTTATAAATATTTAAACTTTTATAGCCAGGAAACTGATTTTTAAATGGTCTTGTAATTTAAGAGGGCTATGTGTATTTCTGTAATGAGATATATTCATGTAATAAACAAATTCACATATTTTCCTATTTGTTTTCTCAAGTATGATTGTGTGATTTTAATAAAAATAAACATTTTGGATTGTTTAATGTTTCCTCATTCTGTGAGTAGTGGTTAAGAGAGTAAAGTGTCCCATTGGAATCATCAACTAAGTGCAATATTTCTTGTTTTTCAAATTATCTTAATACACCCAAGAGCATGAGATTGTGCTAATCTCCATCCAAACTGGGAGCAGATACATTAACTATTCCAGAAATCCATTTTGAGGGTGGGCATAACCTCTGGAGACATGAGCCAATGGTGCTATTGTAGTAGTCATACAATAGGGTTTGTTAGTTAATTTAATTAATAGCTGGTAATAAAAACTGTTTTTTTTTCTCTCAAATAATCTTTATTGAAAGGTTTTAACATCACGGAAAGCAAACACTGTTGTATAAGTTAAGCTTGTCATTACAAATGATAAATAATTAAGTCATATCTAATATAAAAAAATATTTAGTGTCACAATAACAAATGTAAAAAATGATTTAATTGAATTAAATCAAACGTACCTTACAGTTTGAAAACTCACAAATTTAGAGGGTATGGTATGGTGATAGATGAGTTATGCATATTAATGCTGAAGGTGCTAAGCTTCCTTAAACAGATGCATTTTTGGTGAGATTTTGAGGCAGGAGGATAGTCATGTGGAGTGAGGCAAGAGGTTTGAAAAAAGTAGAGTCAGCACGACAAAAGTCCTGAAGGCCGGAGTGAGAGGCGGTAATAAAAGAGGGGGACAGAAGAAGATAATTGTCTAAGCGAACAGGGAGGTTGGAAAGTATTTTTAAACAAAATTTTATTCTGGAGGCTATGGAGAGCCAGTGGAGTGACTGAGATGAGCTGCAGACATTCATTGTTGATAATGGTTGATTAGTCTAGCAGAGACATTCATTATGGATTGGAGATAGGTAGGTAGATAGGTGAAAATTAAAAGATTTTATGATTGTACGTGAAGAATTAAAGACAGGGTAGGGCCCCATAGACAACGGGCTTGGTAGGTGGAAATGATGATGGCATTGTCAACAGTCAGAGATAATTGAGGAATGGAAGCTGTGGTAGAGGGCTGGAAGATTAGGAGCTCAGTCTTGACATGTTGAGTTTGAGTTGATGGGCAGACATCCAAGAAGATATGCTTGAGAGGCAGTTGGCAGCTCATACAAGATGGCAGGTGGATAGCTCTGGTGCTGAGAAGTAGATTTGAGTGTTGTCTACATATATATTATACTGAAATCTAAACAATTTTATTAAGGTACCAACGGAGGATGTATAGAGGGAAAAGAGGAGGGGGCCTTGGATTGAACCTCAGGGGTAAGTCAACAGTCAGAGAGTGAGGCAAAGAAGAAGTGGCAGAGAAGGAGACACTAAATGTTCAATCTTCTAACTATGGTATGTACCATGAGAGAGCAGAGAATTTGAATAAGAAGAGGTTGGTCAACGGAGTCAAAGGCAGTAGAGAAATCCAGAAGAATTAGAAGAGAGAAGTGACCCTTTGACTTGGAGGTGACCTTGGAGGAAATAAATTATGTAATGCGATTAAGTTTCTGCTGTCAGATGAGCATTTCTTAAGAATGGGTGCAATTATAGCAAGTTTTAAAGATGAAGGAAACTTGCCAGTGTTTAGGTAAATGTTGAATATTTGTGTGAGATCCTTGATAAGTGTAATAGAGAGGGAAGAAATAAGCTGTTATAGGATCATGTGGAAGAGTCAAGAGGATGATAGTAGACTGGAGACTTCATCCTCAGTTACAGGGTCAAAGGAGTCCATAGTGAATGTTGGATTAGGGAAAATTAGAGTCTGGGTGTTGTCTGTTTGTTTAGAGGAGGGCGTGTATGTGCCACGTTGCGAGGAGAGTTAGTTTCCAATGTTTTTCAATTTTATTTTCAAAGTGGTTGGCAAAGTTTTCAGCTGTGAGACAGAAAGGGGCAGGAGGTGGGCATGGGAGAGTGTTGAATGTTGCGAACAAATATTTTGGGTTGGAAGACAAATTTGATATTAATGATGAGAAGTAATGCTGTTTGGCAAGATTAAGGGTAAAGAAGTAGGAGTAGAAAATAAACATGTAGTGGAGGAAGTCTGCTGAGCTCTGGGAGATTCCCTCCATAGTTGTTCAGCAATGTGGTAGCACCTCTGGATGTAGCATGTTTGTGAAAGGGAGTGAAGGCATTGGGGGCAAGAGTATCAAGTGGAAGTTAGAGTCATGTTGTAATTTGAGGTGGCAATGTCAGTGCAGGTGAGCGGGATGAGAAGAGGTTGTAGCACAGTGTAAAGATGTAGATCAAGTGCTTACATGTTTCTGTGGGTTCTGGTGTCCAGCAGTGAGGAAGTGTGGTCCGGTTGCAGGTTAGGAGCTGGTGGTCAGATAGAGGGAGTGGAGTGATGACTAGGTTGGAAGTTGTGCAGAGATTGGTAAAATAAGGTTGATTGGTGTTTGTCCCCATCCTAAGAGCAACAATAGCACTGAACTCCACTTCAGTTTTGAACTCAGGTTCAAATCCATGAAATTCCAAATTACTAGCAACCTACCAGGCTCGTCCAGAAATCAAAAGACTTGTTGTAGCAGGCACCTTGACACATCATGCAGAGGATGTGCTCAAAATGTATCTTGGAATAAAATAAACCAAAAACTAGCCTGCAATCTTTTCTGAGTTCACTGAAGATGAAGGCTTGGTGTGATTGCCCAATATTTTCAATTGCTCCTTTGTGTTGTTGATCAGATTCTTCTGCTCTTTGGCATAATCAATCATCAAATCATCATTGAATTTTGGAAACCGAATGAACACTGTAAACATCTCACATTTATAGGGATACAGCATGAGTTTCACCAGGACTGATTTCATGTAAGTTCACCTATGTTGAATATTTATGCGCCAATGTTATAATGTCTCAAGATTTTTTCTCTCCCGATCTCCTTTTATTCTCTATCTCCTTTTCTTCTACCGTCTCCTCTTCCATTTTGTTCCCAATTCCTACCCTGGTGTCTTTTCTTTCATACAATAAAAAAGTAAAATTGGCAATAACTTGTGGCCACCCTAATTTAACTGGATATATTCTATTTATTTATATAAATGCTATATGTTTTTATTGAAATGTATAACTGTATTTGTGTTATGCACTATTTCACAGCTCTAATTCACATTGTCTTAGAACTCTTCAACTCCCCGAGTGATCCTGTGAAGAGCTTTTTTTAGATTAGAAACTTCTTGGAGTCATTGTGAATATAAGTATCCAAAGGAGAACATAGGGAACCATATGCACTTAAGAATGATGTGGAAGAACTATTGGTTATGATAAATCTTAGGTAATGTGTTGGAGAACCTTATGGTTTATTTATCCTATTACTACATATAGCCCAAGGGGTTGGCAAGGTCTCTCTCACTTGAGTCTTGTTATTAAAGTTAGGTTTGGCAAAGTAGTTCTGAGAAAAATATTTGAACTTGCTTAAAATTGATGTTTGGATTTTACCCCAAGTTTTGTAGCTTTGTGATTTTTTTTAATACAAGACCATACATTTTAAAAAGGTTAACAGCTTATGTTGAGGAACATTTTTTCTGGAAAAGATTATTAAATTAACTTAAAATTAATCTTCTTAATAAGATGTAATTTTAGTAATATATTATGAAAAAAAAGATATGCTTTTCTATGCTTACTGGTATGTTAATTTTCTTTCCTGCAGCAACATATGTGGAAAAAATTGTGAAAAAATAAAAAAAACTGCTTTGGATTTATGCTTTTAATTTTCCTAATTTATTTGATTCCATTGTGCTACATTTAATAAAAGCTCTGTTTTCCGGAATTATCTCTTCTAAAAAATAGGAGTATCCAATAACACCAGAGACAGGAAACCCAACAGCAAAACCATCTGTCAAAGACCAGGAATGTGCTGGTATGGCAGAACACTCATTATGATATTTCAATGTGTACTCTTTATTTTATTTCTCGGTTTGGCACTTTGTCTGATAAAAAATATTATAAAATCCCATCTCTCCTCAACAAAAATTATCGTCTTTGAAAAGAACCTCAGTGTTATTACTACAGGTGGTCAATAATCATATAGTAGGGGATGTAATTAGGACGGTTGGCTGTATTAACAGATGAAAGTAGAGAAACTCCAAATAATTTAACAATATTTATATTTTGTTTTAGCCCAATCCTAAATATAGAACATAGATTGTATTGTAGATATGAACAAAAAGACCCATGTAGGCTGACTATTCAAACTAAAATATTTTCGAATTTACCCATAGGCTAGCCTTATACTCATCCCAGGAATGCTTACATTTTTCTATCTATGTTTGACCTTACCCGATTCAACTGAAAAGCTGTTTCACTTATCAACTACTCTTTCTGTAACCTAGTAATTTCTCACATTACCTATAAATCTACCATTTTGCATTTTCAAATCATAAACCTCTTGTTCATGCAAACTCTTTTTCTTGAAGACACATCTCTCTTGAATTTTATTAAATCCTTTGATATATTTGAAGCCTTCTGTAATATCACCCCTCTCTCTTCTCTCCTCTAAGGGATACATATTCAAATTATTCCTTGCAAGTTTTGTATTTTAGTTACCTTTCTTTGAATGGTTTAGAAAGTGTTGCTATCTCTTTGAACATACAGTCGCCAGAACTGAACACGATGTGTTAGTCAAGGTTCCAACATGATTGGCCTTTTACAGAGTCCATTGGAGTACAATCTATATCTTCACCTGGTGGTAGGAAAACAACTGTAAAATAAACTAAAAACTAAGCAAGGGCTCAAATGCAACCTGGTAGAGGAAACTGAGCATCTCCATCTACAGTCCACTGAGATGTAAACTCACATATCCTCCCAGTGGACAAAGCCACTAGTGCCCAGAACATGGCCTCACATGGTCGTAGAACCTACTCTGCCAGACACTGCTTCCCGGACTTATAAATACCCAACTTGGCTAATGCCAATAGCATGTTGATGAGGAGGTTTCTGGCCTTGTCGCACTGGGCCACCTAACAAAAATATGTGAGCCAGAACTGTAGGAGGAGGTCCGTCAAAAGTGATAATATAGGATGCATTATGGTGCAACTAAAATAATCATGGTACACAAACTCTTCCTTGCCAAAGAATGCACAAATGGCTGGAGAGTCTGTGAAATTAGCCAGGTACTCTCTCATGCACCATGGAGTACTCTCCAACTCAAGTCCCAGGTAAGTAGTGAACTGTACACTATAAATCCCAGACTGGCCTTTTAAAGGGCCCGTCATAGTTTAGTCACTTCCTTGCCTGTTGGCAGAGAAACAAGGTGAAACAGTATAATGACAAAATGTAAAAGAAACAAAAGCTGAATGAGGTGGATTTGAAAATAATCCAGTTTGGGGGATACCAAGCAGAGTACGCCCTCTACAGCCCACTGGGAGTGGACAAAGCCAGGTTATACTCTGCCCGGATACAGGAGCACCCCAGTGCTTGGAACATGGTCTTGCATGACAGTGGAACCTCCTCAGCTGCTTCCTGGACATATACTGTATAGCCAACTTGGCTAATACCAGGAGCTGGTTGACGAGGAGGTCCCGGGGCAAAGAGGCCAGGGACCTCCTCATCAACCTGCTCCTGGCATTAGCCAAGTTGGCTGCCCAAACAAAAACAGATGAGGGGGGAAAAACACCAGAACTGCAGGAGGAGGCCCCTCAAGTATGACAAGACAGTCTGCAGCCTGGTGCAACTCAAATAAAAGTGATACATGGACTCTGTCCTCTCTTGGGCTTAGTATAGCATGGAGCACTCTCCAACTCAAGTCCCCTGTGGACTGTGGAACCAAAGCCGTGAACTTGACACAGTGTATTTTAAAACACAAAAGTTTGACACAGAGTGGCCTTTTATAGAGCCAATGTAGATGTCAAACCACAAGAAGAGAGACATTAAAATTAAATTAGGAGATTGAGCGGAAAAGAAACTTGATGGGGGGATATCGAGCAGAGTACACCTTCCACAGCCCCCTGGGAGGTAAACTCATCCATCCTCCCAGCAGACAAAGCCAGTTGGTACTCGGATACGGGAGCGCACCAGCGCCTGGAACATGGCCTTGCATGACAGAGGAACCTGCTCAGCCAAACACTGCTTCCTGGACTTATATATAGCCAGTTTGGCTAATGCCAGGAGCAGGTTAACGAGGAGGTCACTGGCCCTGTTGCCCTGGGAACCCAAAAATAAAAAGGGTAGAAATGCACTGGCCCTACTACTAAGGAAATAATTCCAGTGTGGCTCTTGTTTGAAAAAGGTGGATATCCCTACTCTAATTATAAATAATTGTATTTCAATGTATTTATTTTTTATCACAGTTTGTGAAGCACTTGAGGCTTGCATACCATTGGTGGTTGACAGACTGGGACCTATTTTCATTGCACAGTACTCTCTATTGTTTTTGCAGTGTGACTTCTTTTTGTAAACCTGTTTCTTTTTTTGTTTATATACATCTTAATCCCCTCACCCCTAAGAAGAGATATTGAAAGTTAACTTATTTTTTAAAACTGTGAAATATTCTAATTAATTATAGTTCTCTTTTGGAATCCACCCATATGGTCATTCTAGAAGTAAGCTATGTATTACTAGAATTACTTCAAAGAGTAGTCTTACAGAGTTGGTATTTCATCTTGTATTTCTGAGTGTTTCTAATTTGGCATTCATAGTGTGTTCTTGTAGATACTATTCTTGAGTTTCATTGACATTTATTACAGCTTGTTTTTGGCAAACTGGAGTAATTAATACCCTGTTGGAGGCTGTTCTCAGATACATTCTAATACCTCTTACTGGGACAAAGTATGCCCCTTTTTCTTTTTATTGAACACCATACTAAGTCTGTCCAAATGTTTGTTAAGAATCTGCCTATAAATCTGTATTTAGATTGCTGGCATTACTTATTTATTGCCAGAACTGTTTGTCCTATAAAGTAGTTCACATTTAAAGACATGAGAACAGATTTTCCTAATGTGATATAAAAATGGAGCAAAGTGCAAACAAGTTATAAAATTACTCAGTATCTTCCTTTGATTAAACAGATTAATTCCCAAGCTTGTTGACATTCTGAACTAGAAACATTGATTAGGCAATCTTATTGGACTGCTAGGAAATGGATATTTTTACTTTTTATTAGAGGACATTTGATATCGATTTTCCAAATAATTTTACATTATGTTTAATACATAAACTTTTACATATACATAAACTTTTACTGGATCTGTTCTGTGAACAAGTCCACTTGGCAAACAACCATCAGCCGCTAAACATTTCTATATCCATAGTATACCTGTGGAAATAATTTCTGATAGATACAGCCAGTTTGTTGCCAGATTTTAGAGAACATTTTACAGTGAAACTGATATCAAGTTGTCTTCATATTTTCATCCAGAGACCAATGGAGCATCCAAATGGGCAAATAAAGCCTTAGAGCAATAGCTCCATCGATATATTTCTAAACAAGACAATTGGGTTTAACTTCTTCCCTGTGCAGAGATTGCCCATAATTTTTATATCTATAATCCATCAAAATGTCCTAATTCAAAGCAGCTTTTGGCTACCAACCCAGCATGTCCCTCTGCTTCCAGCTACTTCTGAATTTACAGGTGCTGATCAAAGAGTCCAGGAGCTGCAGGTTTTGTCACAGTAACATGCTGATAAGATCTCCTGTATCCAACTACAATGTGGGAGGTATGGTCTGGTTATTTACTAACAGCTACATTAAATTTGAAGCCAGTAACTCCAAAGTGAAGCACGTAACGGCTGCGGTGTTGAAATTTGGCCTACTTACGTTGCTATTAAATTAGAAAGGGCTGCAAGCTACGAGCGAGTGAGGCTGTTTTGTAAACCAGTTTGCGGCCATCGGGGTTGCTTGCTCGAACGCAAACAATTAAGCAGTCGCGTAGTTACGGGTTCAGATGGAGCCAATGGAAAAAGAGATTGTTAGTGTTACGTCACTGAAAAAAGGGAGGGTAGACTTCAAAGTCCAACGTGCTTCACTTACATTTTGCGATCGGACCCACAATCCAGATATAAAGCAATATTAATAAAGCGGTAAATCTCATATTCTATTGCATGCGAGTTACAGTATATGTCTTAACACAATGATTGCAGGGATCGATATAACTCTAAATATAGTATAAAGTATTTTGAGGGGCCGATTTGCAGGCTTCACTTTCCCTTATAATAAATGTACAGTAGTGTGTTTCTATTTGCATTACAAGTGCTACGTATTGTAATTTACCCCCTTGTGGGTGCTCTCGAGCATATGCTGGCCTTTGGGCTCCATTTGCGTGTTACGTGCTTGCTCGCAAGTGACCACATTGCAATTTAATAGCTGAATTGAACAAGTAGCAGTTACCGGCATGACAGATCAAAGGATTTATGTGCGCGAAGTTCAACGTTGCTCAGCACATAGCCTATAATCGGCCGTCCTGCGTGTTATAGGCAAGTCCGCTGCGAGCAACCTTACAGGGCTAATTTAATAGCAGTAACATGTAAATATGTAGTTACGGGCTGCCATTTTACAACGTAGCCCCAATTTAATGAGGCTGTAAGAACTTAACATTACAACAGCCTTCTCGAAATTGCTATATTGGTCCTTAAAAGATTTAAGCCTGCATTAGCCCCACCACTTTCCAAATGGACCATCTTCCATAAAGTTTAATAAATGCTTTTGTGCTGGTTTTCGCTACTCCTCCTTCTCCTGTTGATGTTCAAGAACAAGAAGAATTTAATACACATAAAATTCAAGAGAACTGAAGTATTTGATCAATTGAAAAGGTTATAGGCCTGAGGAACATCCCTGGGTCTTGTCTCTGGAACTTCATGTTCCTACACTGCAGAAGGCCTTCCAAAGGAGGTACCCTAACAAGCCATCTTTGAGTCATCCTGAGGCCACCTCCAAGGAGAGGGATACTGTCAGGGACTCACATTGTGCATGTAAAGACTAATCATGACACTGGTATTAGTGACAGTGTTTGTGAAGGCTGATAATTACTAAGTTTGACAGTATTTTGTAGATATTAGGAGTACATAGTAAATACATTTTTTAGAGATTGTTGAAAGTTGATAAAATTTGGAAGATTTGGGAGTGCTACAGGATAGGTGCAGACCTGCAGATGCCCTGTAAGTGGTGGCCAAAGGAGGCATTTATTGCTGAACACTATTCCGGATGCCAAATAGTTGGTTATTGCTTGGAGAAACAGGTGTAACGTGATAGTGCTATCAATTTATTAAAACCAGCAGCCCCATTATATTTGAAGCCCGTAGCGGCATCGGCACCCCCGCAAAGGCTTCGGGCTTAAAATCTGGCTGCGTTACAGAGCTATTGAAATTTAACCAGGCAGCGATTTACGAGCTGTAGACGCAAACCCATAAACCATTCTTGCGCACATTGGATGTGCGGCCAGGAACATGATCAATTAGTCAAAACCGTAGTTATGGGTTCAGACGGAGCCAATGGCAAATCAGATTGTCATCATTACGTCACTGAAAAATGGAGGTTAGATTTCAAAGCCTTACGGGTTTCAATTACGAGTTTCAACCGGATAATGCAATATTAATAAATCAGTAAATATGATATTCAAGTCCATGCAAGTTCCATTATATGATACAACACGGAAATTAATCATAAAATAAAAGTATTTTATATTGCAGTTTTGCGAGCTTGAGAATGTTGTGCTTTTAATTGTAATACCTAACATCACTTTCCCTTTAATTGAAAATACAATATTGTGTTTATATTTGCATTTACAGTGCTATGGATAGGACTTTAACCCCCTTGAGGGTCCTCTCTAGTACCCGTTGGCTTTTTGGCTCCATTTGCGGGTTACGAGTTTGAACGCCAGTGGATTAATAGCAATTGAATAGTGATTTTCGAACGTAACAGTTACGTGTTTGAAAGATTTCGACGTCCCGTAGGGTTTTTCTGCCGGTAACCTGCAGATCGTGACCGGGTTGCTTTACAGGGCCAATTTAACAGCCTTAAGTCCTGCGGGCTACATTACGGGCTACAGTTTTACACGTTGAGGGAATTTAATAGGGCTGCAGGTGTCTGGGAATTCAGAACTGGTGCTGTATGTCAGTTTGTATTATTGCATGTATAGGCCTGAGTGTAAGCTTCGAGATAGCCAGGACATCATATGGCAGCACCTGGGAATGTCAGTGTCTAAAACTACCGCACTGCTCGCACATCTCCTGGCCTTTCAGTTGTGATCAGCGCCATCAGATCGAGAGCTGCAAGACGGGGAAAAAAAGTTTCCTTTGTGAAGTTGTTGATGAATTGATAGAGTCTGAGGCATTTAATATAAAGGGCCATGGAAGGTTTCTAGTTTAAACTAGCAATAAAATATACCTATCTATCTATTTACTTTTATGCACTTATTTTTTTTAAATCATACAATTTATACCAGTTTGTGTCTGTCCTCTGTAGCTCATGCAGCTCTTGAAGACACAAAATGTGAAGAGCGGTGTTTTAAATTAGCCAATCAGTGACTGAAGGAGTATGTTGCAGAATGATGCCACTGATTGGTTGCTATGACACAGTGTAACCCCTGTGCTTAGAAGTATACTTTCTTTATGAGCTGCAGTTGGAAAAATCAGTTAGAAATGATTTGTAAGATTTTAGGCATAAAAACAGCTTTTAAGCAACTCCTAATAAAGTACACAAACTTAAAGAGATACATAAGTATACTATATAAATACGGAAATCCAGAAACCATCCATGTCCCTTTAAGGGCTGTAGAGTGTCTGAATACCCTCATGAATTGCTATATATATATATATATATATATATATATATATGTATATATATATTTGTTTAGTCATTCAGTCATGCCCAACTCTCCGTGACTGGTTGGACCACAGCACGCCAAGTGCATCTCTCAGTCACTGGCCCTCTGAGCTCCATCAAGTTCATGTTCATTGCTTCAGTGAGCCCATCTATCCATCTCCGCCTCTGTCATCCCCCTCTTCTTGTACCTTCAATCTTTCCCAGCATCAGGGGCTTTTCCTAGGGAATCCTGCCATCTCATGATATGGCCAAAATATTTGAGCTTCAGCCTCATGACCATACCTTCCAGTAAACAGTTTGTCTTGATTTACCAAAGTACTGATTTATTGGATCTTCTTGCAGTCCAAGGGACTCTAAGCAGTCTTCTCCAATACCACAATTCAAAGGCGTCAATTCTACAGCGCTCAGACTTCTTTATGGTCCAGCTCTCACATCCGTACTGGGAGTACCATAGTTCGAACTATGCAAAGGTTTGTTGATAGTTTAATATCTTTACTTTTTACTAACTTGTCCAAGCTTGCCATAGCTTTTCTCCCCAGAAGCAAATGTCTTTTAATGTAATGACTACAGTCACCATCTGCAGAGATCTTGGATCCAAGGAAAATAAAATCTGTCACTGCCTCTAATTCTTACCGGCTATTTGCCAGGAAGTGAGATAGCCGTTTGCCATGATATTTGTTTTTGTAACGTTGAGCAGCAGGCCAACTTTTGCACTCTCTTCTTTTACTCTCATCCATACGTCCTTTAGATCCTCCTCACTTTCAGCTATCAGAGTAGTATCATCTGCATATCTGAGGTTGTTGATAACCCTTCCAGCAATATTGATTCCGGCTTTGGATTCGTCCAGTCCAGTCTTACGCATGATGTTCTCTGCATATAAGTTGAATAAATAAGGTGACAATATACAACCTTTTCGCACTCCTTTTCCGATCTTGAACCATTCTGTTGTCCTATGTTCGGTTCTGACCGTGGCTTCTTGGTCCACATACAGATTCTTTAGGAGGCAGATGAGATGATCTGGTACTCCCATCTTCTTTAGGGCATGCCACATTTTGCTGGGATTCACACAGTCAAAGGCTTTAGAATAGTCTATGAAGCAGAAGTAAATGTTTCTTTTTAACTCTCTTGCTTTCTCTATTATCCATTGGGCATTGGCAATTTGATTTCTTGTGCCTCCTGCTCTGCGGAACCCGGCTTGCACATCTGGCAGTTCCTGTCCATATATTGTTGAGTAGAGCTTGTAGAATCTTAAGCATTACCTTGCTGGCATGTGAAATGAGTGCAATTGCTCGATAATTGGAGCACTCTTTGGCACTGCCTTTTTTGGGGGATTGGGATGTAGACTGAACTTTTCCAGTCTATTGGCCATTGTTGGCATAAGGCAAGTAACACTTTCACAGCATCATCTAGTAGAATTTTGAATAGTTCAATTGGGATTCTATCACCTCCTGCAAGACATCTTAGGGCCCATATCACTTCGCTCTCCAAGATGTCTCCTTGGACAAACTACTGAGGTCATCAATGCTGTTAAGCTCCTTTCTTCAGTGTATTCCTGCTATTTCTTCTTTATCTGATCTTCTTTTGTTAAGTCCATACCATGTTTGTTTTTAATTTCACCCACTTTTGCATGAAAGGTGCCTTTTAGGTTTCCAATTTTATTTGAAGAGATCTCTTGACTTAACCCATTTGGTTATCTTCCTCAATCTCTTTACACTGTTTATTGTAGAATGTCTCCTTGTCTCTTCTTGCTATCCTCTGGAATTCTGCATTCAGTTGGACAAATCTTTTCCTATCTCCACTACCTTTCACTTTCCTTCTTTCCTGGGCTACGTTCAATGCCTCATCAGACAGCCAGTTTGACTTCTTACTTTTCTTTCTTTTAGGGATATTCTTTGTTGCTGTTTCCTGGATTATGTTGCAAACTTTGGTCCAAAGTTCTTCAGGCATTCTATCTTCCATGTCTAGTTCCTTAAAACTATTCTTTATTTCCACTGCATATTCACAAGGGATATTATTTATTTTGTATCTACTTGGTCTGGTGGTTTTCCCTCTTTTCTTCAGTTTGATTTTCAACTTTGCAATAAGAAGCTCAGACAACTGGCAGGTAAAAATATTGAACATAAATGGACAACATTTAAATCCTTACTAAATATACATATTTACCACCATATACCATGTGGGAATAAAAGTAAGAGGAGTAAATTACATCCAACGTGGCTTAACAATGATTCAAAGAATAAGATACAGAGTAAAAAACAGATATTTAATTTATACAAACAAGACGGGACAGAGATTGTTTTACGTAAGTATAAGGAAGTCAACAACGCTTGCAAAAGGACTATTAGACTGGCTAAAATAGAAAATGAAAAATTAGTTGCAAAAGAGAGAAGACTAACCTTAAAATATTTT
Organism: Discoglossus pictus; assembly: GCA_027410445.1. Lineage (NCBI taxonomy): Eukaryota > Metazoa > Chordata > Amphibia > Anura > Alytidae > Discoglossus > Discoglossus pictus. The sequence goes on from CM050166.1 coordinate 55,918,803, forward strand.
TTAAGTATATTAATGGAAGAAGGTGAGGAAGGAAGCTATGGGAATATTACATTGTGACCAGAAAAAGGAAGATGAGCTAAATAGGTTATTTTCTTCTGTATACACAAGGGAGGTAAGTCTGTAAGTCTCACTTCTGGTGCTGTAGTGGGAAAGCTTTTAGAAGGGTTAATAAGGGATAGTATACAAAAAAATGTATATTTAAACAAGATTATAAGTAGGAGTTAACATAGATTTATGAGGGATAGGTCATGTCAAACAAATCTAATTTGTTTCTATGAGGAGGTTAGTAGGAACCTTGATCACGGCAACTCAGATGTAGTCTTTTTGGATTTTGCCAAGGCTTTTGATACAGTGCCACATGGAAGACTTTTGAGCAAAGTAAGGGATACAGGAATTGCAGTAAATATCTGATCATGGATCGAGAGCTGGCTAAAAGACAGAAAGCAAAGGGTTGTGGTAAATGAAACATACTCCAATTGGTCTAATGTGGTAAGTGGGGTTCCCCAGGGTTCAGTATTAGGTCCTCTCCTTTTTAACATAATTATTAATGACTTAGAGGTAGGACTGGAAAGCAGTGTCTCCATTTTTGCTGATGACACTAAGTTGTGCAAGGTAATTAAATCAGATAATGATGTACTTTCCCTCCAAGGGGATTTACATAAAATAGAGGAATGGGCATTTAAATGGCAGATGAGATTTAATACGAATACATGTAAAGTAATGCATCTGGGAAGGAAAAATAGCCATGCAATGTATATTCTTAATGGAGCAAATCTAGGGGTTTCAGATAATGAAAGGGATTTGGGAGTACTTGTGGACAACCACCTAGGTAACAATGCTCAATTCCAAGCAGCAGCTGCAATACAAATCAGATATTAGCATGTATTAAGAAGGGTATAGAAGCAAGGGAAGCAAATATAATTCTGCCACTATACAAGTCTCTAGTACGTCCTTATTTGGAATATGGAGTACAATTTTGGGCACCACCACATAAAAAGGACATTTTAGAGCTGGGAAAGGTACAGAGAAGGGCAACAAAACTAATAAGGGGAATGGAGGGGCTAAGTTATGAAGAAAAACTACCATATATACTTGAGTATAAGCCGAGTTTTTTTCAGCCCTTTTTTTAAGGCTGAAAAGGGCCCCCTCGACTTATACTCGAGTAACCCGTGTCTCTCCACCCCCGTGTCTCTCTTTCCCCCCATGTCTCTCCACCCTGTGTCTCTCTTCCCCCCCCCGTGTCTCTCCACCCCCGTGTCTCTCTTTCCCTCCAATGTCTCTCCACCCCTGTGGCTCTTTCCCTCCCCCTCCCTTATCTTCCTCAACCCCCCCATCCTCATCCTCAACCCACCTCCTCATCCTCAACTCCCCATACTCAACCTCCCCTCATCAATCTCCCCTCATCAACCCCCTCCTCATCCTCAACCCCCCTCCTCACTTTAGCCCTCTAATTACCTCCTCCCTTTCCCCTCACTTACCTTCCATCAGCAGCTGCTCCTCTGCGCTCCTTCCGGCTCGTCGGGACCCGGCCAATGCTAATGACATGACGTGCATGTGACGTCACGTCATTAGCATATGCCGGGTCCCGAGGCAGCCGGAAGGAGCGCGGAGGAGCGGAGAAGCAGCTGCTGATGGAAGGTAAGTGAGGGGAAAGGGAGAGGGGAAGGTAATTAGAGGGCTAAAGTGAAGAGGGGGTTGAGGATGAGGAGGTCGGTTGAGGAGGTCGGTTGAGGAGGGGGGTTGTGAATGAGAAGGGGTCTTGAGGAGAGAGGTTGAGGAGCGGGGGTTGAGGAGGGAGGTTGAGGAGGGGGGTTGAGGAGGGAGGTTGAGGAGGGGGAGTTGAGGATGAGTAGAGGGGTTGTGGAGGGTGGTTAAGGATGAGGAGGGGGTTGAGGAGGGTGGTTGAGGATTAAGAGGGGGTTGAGGATGAGGAGGGAGGTGAGGAGGGAGGATGAGGAGGGGGGTTGAGAAGAGAGGTTGAGGAGAGGGTTGAGGATGAGGAGAGGGGTTGAGGAGGGGGTTTAAGGATGAGGAGGGGGGTTGAGGAGCGGGGTTGAGGATGAGGAGGGGGGTTGAGGACAGGGGTGGAGAAGAGAGGTTGAGGAGGGGGGTTGAGGAGAGGTGTTGAGGAAGGGGTTGAGGTGGGGGTTGAGGATGAGAAGGGGGGTTAAGGAGGGGGGTTGAGGATGAGGAGGGTGGTTGAGGAGAGAGGTTGAGGAGGGGGGTTGAGGATGAGGAGAGAGGTTGAGGAGGGGGGTTGAGGATTAGGAGGGGGGTTGAGGAGAGAGGTTGAGGATGAGGAGGGGGGTTGAGGATGAGGATAGAGGTTGAGGAGGAGGGCTGAGGATGAGGAGGGGGGTGAGGAGTGTAGTTATGGATGAGGATGGGGGTTGAGGATGAGGAGGGGGTTGAGGAGGGGGGTTGAGGAGGAGGGGTTGAGGAAGGGGGTTAAGAAGGGAGGATGAGGAGGGGGTTGAGGAGGGGAGTTGAGGAGGGAGGATGAGGAGGGGGGTTGAGGAGGAGTGTTGAGGAGGGGAGGGGTTTAGGAGGGGGTTGAGGAGAGATGTTGAGGAGGAGGGTTGAGGAGTGGGGTTAAGGATGAGAAGGCGGGGTAAGGAGGGGGTTGAGGATGAGGAGGGGGGTTGAGGAGAGAGGTTGAGAATGAGGAGGGGGTTGAGGATGAGGAGGGTTGAGGAGAGAGGTTGAGGAGGGGGTTGAGGATGAGGAGGGGGCTTGAGGAGGGAGTTTGAGGAGGGGAGTTGAGGATGAGCAGGGGGGTTGAGGAGAGAGGTTGAGAAGGGGGTTGAGGAGGGGGGTTGAAGAGGAAGGATGAGGAGGGGGGGTGAGGATGAGGAGACAGGTTGAGGAGGGGGGTTGAGGATGAGGAAGGGGGTTGAGGAGAGAGGTTGAGGATGAGGAGGGGGGTTTAGGATGAGGAGAGAGGTTGAGGAGGAGGGCTGAGGATGAGGAGGGGGGTGAGGAGGGGAGTTAAGGATGAGGAGGGGGGTTGAGGATGAGGAGGGGGTTGAGGAGGGGGGTTGAGGAGGAGGGATTGAAGAAGGGGGTTAAGGAGGGAGGATGAGGAGGGGGTTGAGGATGAGGAGGGGGGTTGAGGAGGGAGGATGAGGAGGGGGGTTGAGGGGGAGTGTTGAGGAGGGGGGTTGAGGAGAGACGTTGAGGAGGAGGGTTGAGGAGTGGGGTTAAAGATAAGAAGGGGGGTAAGGAGGGGGTTGAGGATGAGGAGGGGGGTTGAGGAGAGAGGTTGAGAATGAGGAGTGGGTTGAGGATGAGGAGGGTTGAGGAGAGAGGTTGAGGAGGGGGAGTTGAGGATGAGTAGAGGGGTTGTGGAGGGTGGTTAAGGATGAGGAGGGGGGTTGAGGAGGGTGGTTGAGGATGAGGAGGGGGTTGAGGATGAGGAGGGGGCTTAGAGGGAGGTGAGGAGGGAGGATGAGGAGGGGGGTTGAGAAGAGAGGTTGAGGAGAGGGTTGAGGATGAGGAGAGGGGTTGAGGAGGGGGGTTAAGGATGAGGAGGGGGGTTGAGGAGCGGGGTTGAGGATGAGGAGGGGGGTTGAGGACAGGGGTGGAGAAGAGAGGTTGAGGAGGGGGGTTGAGGAGAGGTGTTGAGGAAGGGGTTGAGGTGGGGGTTGAGGATGAGAAGGGTGGTTAAGGAGGGGGGTTGAGGATGAGGAGGGTGGTTGAGGAGAGAGGTTGAGGAGGGGGGTTGAGGATGAGGAGAGAGGTTGAGGAGGGGGGTTGAGGATTAGGAGGGGGGTTGAGGAGAGAGGTTGAGGATGAGGAGGGGGGTTGAGGATGAGGATACAGGTTGAGGAGGAGGGCTGAGGATGAGGAGAGGGGTGAGGAGTGGAGTTATGGATGAGGATGGGGGTTGAGGATGAGGAGGGGGTTGAGGAGGGGGGTTGAGGAGGAGGGGTTGAGGAAGGGGGTTAAGAAGGGAGGATGAGGAGGGGGTTGAGGATGAGGAGGGTGGTTGAGGAGGGGGGTTGAGGAGGGAGGATGAGGAGGGGGGTTGAGGAGGAGTGTTGAGGAGGGGAGGGGTTTAGGAGGGGGTTGAGGAGAGATGTTGAGGAGGAGGGTTGAGGAGTGGGGTTAAAGATGAGAAGGCGGGGTAAGGAGGGGGTTGAGGATGAGGAGGGGGGTTGAGGAGAGAGGTTGAGAATGAGGAGGGGGTTGAGGATGAGGAGGGTTGAGGAGAGAGGTTGAGGAGGGGGTTGAGGATGAGGAGGGGGCTTGAGGAGGGAGTTTGAGGAGGGGAGTTGAGGATGAGCAGGGGGGTTGAGGAGAGAGGTTGAGAAGGGGGTTGAGGAGGGGGGTTGAAGAGGAAGGATGAGGAGGGGGGGTGAGGATGAGGAGACAGGTTGAGGAGGGGGGTTGAGGATGAGGAAGGGGGTTGAGGAGAGAGGTTGAGGATGAGGAGGGGGTTTAGGATGAGGAGAGAGGTTGAGGAGGAGGGCTGAGGATGAGGAGGGGGGTGAGGAGGGGAGTTAAGGATGAGGAGGGGGGTTGAGGATGAGGAGGGGGTTGAGGAGGGGGGTTGAGGAGGAGGGGTTGAAGAAGGGGGTTAAGGAGGGAGGATGAGGAGGGGGTTGAGGATGAGGAGGGGGGTTGAGGAGGGAGGATGAGGAGGGGGGTTGAGGAGGAGTGTTGAGGAGGGGGGTTGAGGAGAGACATTGAGGAGGAGGGTTGAGGAGTGGGGTTAAAGATAAGAAGGGGGGTAAGGAGGGGGTTAAGGATGAGGAGGGGGGTTGAGGAGAGAGGTTGAGAATGAGGAGGGGGTTGAGGATGAGGAGGGTTGAGGAGAGAGGTTGAGGAGGGGGTTGAGGATAAGGAGGGGGGTTGAGGAGGGAGTTTGAGGAGGGGAGTTGAGGATGAGGAGGGGGGTTGAGGAGGGGTTGAGGAGAGAGGTTGAAAAGGGGGTTGAGGAGGGGGGTTGAAGAGGAATGAGGAGGGGGTTGAGGAAGGGGAGGGGGTTAAGGAGGGTGGTTGAGGAGAGAGGAAGAGGAGGGGGGTTGACGAGCGAGGATGAGGAGGGAGGATGAGGAGGGAAGTTGGGAGAGGATGAGGAGGGGGTATGAGGAGAGAGGATGAGGAGGGGAGTTGAGGAGGGGGAGGGAGGTTGAGGAGAGAGGATGAGGGGGGTTGAGGAGAGAGGATGAGGAGGGAGGTTGAGGAGAGAGGTTGAGGAGGGGGTTGAGGGTGAGGAGGGGGTTGAGGAGGGGGAGGGAGGTTGAGGAGGGGGGTTGAGCATGAGGAGGATGAGGAGGGGTTGAGGAGTGCGGTTGAGGAAGGGGTTGAGGGTGAGGAGGGGGGTTGAGGAGGGAGGTTGAGGAGGGGGTTGAGGAGGGGGGTTGAGGAGGGGAAGGGAGGTTGAGGATGAGGAGGGAGGTTGAGGAGGGAGGTTGAGGAGGGGGTTGAGGAGAGAGGATGAGGAGGGGGGTTGAGGAGAGAGGTTAAGGAGGGTGGTTGAGGATGAGGAGGGGGTTGAGGAGTGGCATTGAGGAGAGAGGTTGAGGATGAGGAGGGGGTTGAGGAAGAGGAGGGGGTTAAGGAGGGTGGTTGAGGAGAGAGGAAGAGGAGGGGGTTGACGAGAGAGGATGAGGAGGGAGGATGAGGAGGGAAGTTGGGAGAGGATGAGGAGGGGGGTTGAGGAGAGAGGATGAGGAGGGAGGATGAGGTGAGGGTTGAGGAGGAGGGTTGAATAGAGTGATAAGGGAGGTGAGGGAAAGAGACACGAGGAAGGGAGAAGGGAGAAGACACACAGGGAAGGGAGAGGGGGAAAGAGACACAGGGGAGGGAGAGGAGGGGAAGAGACACAGGGGAGGGAGAGTGGGGAAGAGACACAGGGGATAGAGAGGGGGGACACAAGAAAGGGGCACAGAGGGCACACAAGAGGGGGACACAGAGGGCACAAGAGTGACACAGGGGGCAGCACATTTCCAACCCTCTGCTTATACTCGAGTATATACGGTAACCAAATTAAACTTATTTTCTCTAGAAAATAGGCATCTAAGAGAAGTTATGATTGCCCTATATAAATACATCCAGGGTCAGTATAAGGATTTGTCAAGTGAGCTTTTTGTGCCAAGAGGTTTTCAACTGACAAGAGGACATCCTTTGAGGGTGGTTAATCTGTGGAATTCTCTACCAAGGAAGTGGTGACAGCGGATTTAATAGATAACTTTAAAAGGGGACTGGATTTATTTTTATTTAAAAAGGGCATTCATGGTTATCCTGTATAATTAGAGACATAGTATTGATCCAGGGAGGAATCCAATCCCCAGTTTCTGGGGTCAGGAAGGAATTATAAAGAAATTTCCCTTTGAGACGATTGGCTAAGTTTCACTTGGCTTTTTTTCTGTTTGCCTTCCTCTGGATCAATTAATTAACAACTAATCTGCATACTGCAGATCAGAGGAGATCCTAAAAGGTTGAACTTGATGGACTGAAAGTCTATTTTCAACCTCAATTACTATGTAACTCCTTAATATGGTCTGAGCTGCAGTCAGCATAGAGCTCCTCCATCTTTGGCTGCAAAGTATATGGTCAATCTGATTTCTATGTTGTCCATCTGGTGATGTCCATATGTAGAGTCATCTTGGAGTCTGTTGGAAGAGGGTGTTTGCTACGAGCAGAGAATTATCTTGACAAAATTCTACTAATCTCTGACCTGCTTCATTTTGTACTCCAAGGTTACATTTGCCAGTTATTCCAGGTGTCCTTTGGTTCCCTACTTTAGCTTTCCAATCTCCTATGATGATAGTAACATCTTTTTTTGGTGTTATATCTATGAAGTGTTGAATGTCATCGTAGAAATGGATAACTTCAGCCTCTTCAGCATCCATGGTTGGAGCATAGACTTGGATCACTGTCATAATAAATGTCTTGCCTAGAAATTCGAATTGAATTAATTCTGTAATTTATTGGGTTGTAACCGAGCATTACTTTGGCCACTCTTTAAGTGACTAGGATGGCTACTCAATTTCTTCTGCAGGACTCTTGACCACAGTAGAAGATCTGGTGGTTCTCTGATGTGAAATGTCCTATTCCAGTCCATTTAAGTTCACCAATTCCCAGGATACCAATGTTTAACCATGTCATCTTAAGTTTGACCACATCTAGTTTGCCTTGGTTCATAGTTCTAACATTCCAGGTTCCTATGCTGAATTGTTCTTTGCAGCATTGGACTTTCCTCCCCTCCAGACACATCCGCAGCTGGGTGTCCTTCCTGCTTTGGCCCAAGCACTTCATTAGATCTGGTGTTACTTGTACCTTCTGACCTGAGGAGCTCATCTTCCGGTGCCATATAGTTATGTTTCTGGTTGTGCCTGTTCATAAAGTTTTCTTAGCAAAGATACTGAAGTGGGTTGCCAGTTTCTTCTCCAGTGGACTACAATTTGTCTGATTTACCTGCCATGACCTGCCCATCTTGGCTGACCCTACATGGTATAGCTCACAGCTTCATTGAAGTACACAAGCCCCTTCACCACGACAAGGTAGCGATCCAGAAGGGGATATATATATATATATTTATATATATATATATATATATATATATATATATATATATATAAAGAGTGAGGTAGCAGTGAATGTCTAGTAATCCAGATGAATAATAAGAGTATTGCAGTATATAGTGATACCTTTTTTATTGGACAAAAATATTCATAGGTTTCATGATGAGCTTTTGAGAGCGTTCCTCTCTTTGTCGAGTCAGAGTCAATACTGATTATAGATTCCCAAATACAGCAAAAAATTCCAGGATTAACAAATAATGTTCTGATCAGCCAGCCGTGCAAGTGTGTGGGGGTGCAGACCAGAGTAAGTAAATTGGGGTCGTAAATAGTTTTACATCTAAGGAACCATAGGGCTGTAACCAAACTCAGGATGAAGGCAGAGAACAAAAAATAATATATATATATATATATACAGTATACAGTGAACCCTCAACATTTGCAGGTTTTTATTCCCTTCTATAATAACGCAAGATCACACAAGATCTTTCCAGGGAGCCCTGCGCTGAGGTGCAGAGGGGAACGCAAAGCCCAACCCCTTTGCCTCAAAAGGACAAATGCAGCGTTTCCCCACTGGAAAGAGAGAGAGAGAGAGAGAGGGAGAGAGACTGTATCTGCTGTGTAGAGACAATTGAGACAATTATTGCAAATTAAATGTGTGCTCTGTGCTTGAATCATCAGCATGGATCGCATAGTGGTTAGAGCAACTGACTGCAGTTCCAGGTTCATATATATATATAGTATATATACTTGCACTCTTTCCCTTAGATTTTTATTGATTTCACAGAGAACAGGTATAAGAGAATAACATGGGCTTTAAAATGCATATCCTGTCACATGCCCTTATTTCCTTTGTACATATGTTCAGAGTATCACACTTGCAGAGTACAGGATAAATCACACAAAGTATATATACATCACACACTGACACAGAGGAAGGGCCCACTATAGCCCCCTGATGGATGATGAGTCTCAGTGTGACACGTCCAATACATGGCTGAATGAGCAGTGTTGATACAAAGGAGGGTACCGTACAGTACTCAGTTTTGGGGATCATGAAAAAGATTTGAAAGTAGAATTTGTGCAGATTTGACTCTGTTACCAAATAGGACAAATAAAACAGGCGAAAGAGGCATAAAAAGGCAAATACATTAATCTGCATTCATTATCACCATGTAAACCAGTAGAAAGCTTTTTTTTTAATCAAATATACATTGACTAACCAAATTAAATGTATTTTGTATTTTATTTGCTGCCCCATATTTCTAAATATAGCAGTAGAGTTACCCAACATATAAGGTAAGTGTAATATGTTACCCAGCATATAGGTGACGTGTAAAGGTATCATTTACCATTTACCCATAAAGCCTTGCTATGGGAATCTCTCGCACCTCTCAGGACAATACTACTAAAAATAATTACCAGGCAAATGTTGGAGAGTTTACTGGTATACTATCAGCCCTATTAAACTCCCTTCAATGTGTAAAACCGTAGCACATAACGCAGCCCGCAAGACTTACGGCTATTAAATTGGCCCCGTAAAGCAACTCGCTAATGATCTGCGGGTTACAGGCAGAAAAACCCTACGGGACGTGGAAGTTTGAACTCTGTTGCCGCAAGCCCGTAACTGTTACATTCGAAAATCGCTTTTAAATTGCTACAAGTATACAGGCGTTCAAAGCCGTAACCAGCAAATGGAGCCAAAAAGCCAACGTCTACTAGAGAGGACCCGCAAGGGGGTTAAAGTCCTATCCGTAGCACTGTAAATGCAAATATACACACACTACTGTATTTTCATTTAAAGGGAAAGTGATGTTAGGTATTAAAATGAATAGCACAACGTTCTGAAGCTCGCAGATCTGCAATATATACTGCGTCACAGCACAGTGCATTCATATTGTTAAATATTAAGACAATTCTTTAAAGGTTTCTTGAAGATTCTTTACATTACTGACGTGGTCTGTCAAGATCCTTGACAATATTTAAAGGGCCAGTGCAGAGGGCCCATTTTTTGTAGTATAATAATATAAAACAAATACAAATGTGAATACTATTTAAAAACAGCTTTAAATTTACTACAGTTTGGCTGTGACTGCTCAAGCGATCCTACCACCAGACTGGTCATCAGTGTACCTCATTACTTCATTCCCTTTTCTGGATCTACCTTGTCCTGGTGAAGGGGCTTGTGCACTTCAATGAAGCCATGAGCTATACCATGTAGGGTCAAGGCTAAGATGGGTAGATCACAGCAGAGAAGTCAGACAAATCATGATCCACTGGAGAAAGAACTGGCAACTCACTCCAGTATCTTTTGCACAAAACCTTATGGATGAGCACAACCAGAGACACAAGGCCTGGCGTGCTGCAGTCCATAGGGTCACGGAGAGTCGGACAGCAACAACAGTTATTACATTATTAATGGCTTAATTTTGGGTATAAATTCTGAGGTGTCAATCTGGGAATAGCCAGTCTCTAGACACACCTCAAAAATCATAAGCAAAATAAAGCCATTAATCACGAAATGAGGTAATTAGAAAACATACCTCTAATCCTAGGAGTCATACATTAATCATGAAGTAAATAGGTACTGATAACAAGCCCAGCCTGGTGTACTGAGGAAATATTGTACAAAGCTGCTTGTTTTCTTAATAACTGTATTTCTATTTATTTTTAATAAATTACAAAAGCAAATATTCATATTTTATTGGTACATTAGTATCTAGCAGTCTAGAAGCCATGTTCTAGAGCAGTTCTAGACCTCCTACTGATTTCAGTGGCATTACCCACTGCAGTTCCAGGGTCACAATAGGATCCTTGCTCTGTTATTTCTTTGTTTTATTTCTATGGAGTTCACAAACAGAACCGGTATAAATATAAATATATATATATATATCACATATATAGTTGTGAGTGTACGAGTTGTTGCTAATGCTGCGGGCTCGCGAAGCGAGGGCCACGGCTCGCGCAGCAAAAAAGGCCCTTGCGAAGCGAGGGCACTGGGCGAGGGTCTCAGTTGCTGGCATGGAGCGCCTATGGCGCTCCTTGCCAGCAACTGAGGACCCTCGCAAAGCTCACGTCGCAACCCAAAGAGCACGACACACACATTACGACACTCGCAAACAACATACGACACACGTTCACACACATTACGGCCTCGCAACACTCGGACGCAACTCGCGAACATTACAAAATGTAAAACACAATACATACACACAGCACATACATAAAAACCTTACCTACACCAAGAGGGAGCACCCAGGACCTCAAAAATACCCAGCACCTCTGCAAGTGAAGTTACAGCTCCATTTAGGTCCAAATTACAGAGTTTAGACACCTGAAAATCCCCTAAGCGAGAGAAAAAATGGCTGCTGAAAAAAAACGAAAACGAGGCTACAGGACCCTTAAGACGCAAAACACCACCAAACACATATGTATTTTCTGAAAAAGCCGGGACGAGATCCAAGAACAAGGACGCTAAATCACCAACAGCCGCGTACCACACATTAGCCGCCATTTTACAACACTAACTTACACAATGTGGAAGTACACAGCTACCCTAACGGATTTTCCTCGCGCACTCACACTATTTACACTACACACTGCACACATTGCTGACACTTACACCTCAGCTCCACAACAGTGCAAACCGACATTGTATGCTGCAGCAACATCAAAACAGATTGTCAGCTCTTCAGCACAATGCTTCCTGCATATATTACTTCAAAATAGGTAAAGTATATTAATTTATTAATGTTTTATTTATTTCATTACCATACACCAAACAGCATTAGCTCACTTACAATTTCATTGCCGTCATTTTTTGACGGGCAATATTCTAGTATATACATAAACTGCAAGGACCAATGAGAAAATGGCATCTACTTTGTGCCACACACTCTCAGAGCGCAGGATAAATGACACAATGTATCACACAAACATATCATTGTGACATTGCATTGGCCTGCCCCATACCACGTGATCACGTCGGTCACGTCAATCACGTATCACCCCTGTCTTTGCGCCAATCTCTTCTTTTTGTCCCTGCTCGGCACCCGTCTCAGTGTAAGGGGCGTTCCGAGCTTGCGCAGAGTGAGCTCTTTTTTGACGCACGTCTCATTGCAGAAGGACATTTCGGTAGGATCGGAGGTGAGTGCGGCGGCTCTGGTGACAGGCTGGGGCTGTTAGTATGAGGGCCAAGGCCGTGCTGTGCAGCCTTATACTGCTGTATGAGGGCGGCCTGTGTGAGAGGGGCGCTGGTACCTACTACTAGAGGGGAGGCTAACACTGGTCTGAGGCCTAGGGCTGGTGGGAGGCCGAGGAGAGGGGACAGGTACAGGCCATACAGTGTCATCTATCCTGAGTGCGGGGCCTGTGTCACCGCAGTATGGAGAGCCAGGCCCAAGGTCACCCGGGCACTGAGACCCACAATATGGCTGCACCGACCAGGAAGGGAGGAGCGTGACGGCGGAGGTTATATGGAATGGGGTCAGGTAGGAGGTTAGTGGGGTTATAGGGGATGGGGGGACAGAAAGGGAGGTCAGTGGGGTTATATGGGATGGGGGACAGAAAGGGAGGTCAGTGGGGTTATATGGGATGGGGGGACAGGAAGGAGGTCAGTGGGGTTATATGGGATGGGGGGACAGGAAGGAGGTCAGTGGGGTTATATGGGATGGGGGGACAGGAACGAGGTCAGTGGGGTTATATGGGATGGGGGGACAGGAAGGAGGTCAGTGGGGTAATATGGGATGGGGGGACAGGAAGGAGGTCAGTGGGGTTATATGGGATGGGGGGACAGGAAGGAGGTCAGTGGGGTTATATGGGATGGGGGGACAGGAAGGAGGTCAGTGGGGTGGTGAAGGGGTTAAATGCAGTCACTCCCTGGGTCCTACAACTTAATATACATATTATACACCCCTGACATACATGTGACAGCCTGAAGGTTATTTGAGATTCGGTGCATACAAAGCCATCCCAAGCTGGGAAATGTTTATAATCCCTGCATCTTATGTTTGTGGTACATAGAGGTTGCTTGCGACTCCGCGTAGTGTTGCGGCTCACATATGTCTATTACACTAGCACTCTGTGTCTATATAATATATATATATATAATTTTACCTTCATAAATAAGTGAAACCTGGTGATATTAGTAAAAAGTGCAATAAAACACAGTGTGCGGCGCAGCCTGGTCTGTTACTATATATTGTGGTGTGCATGAGAGGTAAAGCTGGCCACTGTCAAGGTCACTCCAATAAGGAAGAGGAGACTGACTCCAGGTGTAATGTCTGGTTTCTGTGCGCTACTAGTGTGATTCATGAGGGTTTAAGCGCTTTGCTTTCAGGCATTCTGTAGGAATTTTTTTTTTTCTTTCTCTCCCTTCTAGCTCCTTATATTTTTATTACATCTGCAATGCATCCATATGCTGGGCGATCAGACAAGAGTAAATCACTTCATTCATGGGGGGGGGGGGATATATATATTGTAGTGTAATATTCCATTACTTTGTATTATAACATGGATTTCCACTATCCTTTATACATTTGAATGGTTTGTTTGTGTCTAAACTATTTTTTTTCCCTCCTCTTATAGAAAAAAAATATCACAATGTCTGGTCTGCTGGTAAAACCTCAGATGAGAGGCCTTCTGGCCAAACGGTTGCGATTCCACATTATTGGAGCTTTCGCTGTATCGCTAGGGGTTGTTGCATTATACAAGGTAATGTATAAATACGGAACATCTTATTAGGGTCATACAGATTCTCTCATTGTCATGTTTTCTAAATGCTCCTTTGTTAGCTATGAATGACAGAGGGGGTGGGAATCATACTCCTTCACATTCCCAATTATTGATAAATAGTATAATTTTATGCAAATTCAGAAAAGATTACTCTGTATGAGTTGCTGGGAGCAGGGGAGTCAGACTCCATTTAGATTTATTTGTTCTAGACACAGAAGTATCCTCCAGATCTGATCTGGTTTGTACCTTTGGGACTGGGGTTTTCTACAAGACCAAACTTTAACAGCTATGTGCATAATGTTATTACACTATCAAGGCTTGAGACCTGATATTTATACATGTGGTAATACCATTAAAACAGTCGCTACTCCAATCTATGACCTTCATTAGAACAAGCTGCTACAAATCCAATAACCCCACATAAAATATCCTAGTGAAGCTAAATTAGCACATTTGTGTTACATTTAGAAATCTAAAACAAGTTAAAAAAAACATAAATTTGTTTCTGGATGTCCAAATGTGAATGTTTCCACTCTACTGTGGAGGGCTTCTATCGCCCTTGCCCACCAAAAACTAAATGGTGTGGCTAGTAAGAAGGTAGAATAAAATGATAAAAAAAAGTTTATCCAAAATTTGTTATATGCCAGTGTACATAAATACATGCTGGCCAATGTTTTGGGCAAGGACATCTTCTAGGCTACTGAATAATACAACTGATCAGCAATGGTACCTGGTCATTTACCTTGAGATAAATCACTACTTGTAAAATGTTAGCTCGTTTACACTAAGTAGGTAGTCGTTCTAGATCATTTAGAGGAAATTATAGTGTCATGAATGCAATGCTCCTAAATCAAGGTAGTAAAGTGGTTTTATTTGCACATGGCCGTACTATGTTATATTTATATACCCCCTTGTCTCACACTCCTAACATCATTTATATTTGAAGCGATTCAAAGTAGACACAAACTTTTTGGACCAAATTGTCTATGTTGCTGTCTTTCTGCCTACCTTATTTTCTGTATAACGCCTGCTACTCTACCATATCCTTGTAAGTTGTGCTCCAGAACATGCTTTCTAAATGAGAAACATTGAAGGACAATATGCAAAAAAAAATCTAGCAAGCTAGCACTAGAAGTTATAAATGTAAGGTATGCAATGGTGAGTAATGTTCAAAATGGCATGGTGCTCCCTTACAACACTTAAAGGGATGTGAAAGGTTCGTGGATTCATTTATTTCTGCAATTCCTAGGCAAAAAGCAGCCTACATGTATGCAGCACATCTCATGAAACATTTTATTTTTATTATCTAAAAATCCCTCTAATGATTATGTTGACACCCTCTGGTATATACACAGGTATCACAGCAAACTTAAGTGTGCCTTAAAACAAAACAAACTGGAGTTACCCAATTTATGTGTTTATTGTATTTTTTTCTTTAATTACAAAATCACAACTTAACAAATCTACCAAAAAGTGAAACATTACATGAATGCCATGAAGAAGCTTCTCTCCTTTACATTCAGAGCACATTTGCATCAGTTACAGGAATAGAAATAAGCATGACTTGGGTAGTAATTAAGGCTGCTTCTGTAGTTAGAAACTGTACAACAGGAAATAGGTCACCCAATGAGAAAAAATAGTGGGGTCATAGAGGTGACTGTCCAGTGCAAAACTTGTTCAGATTGAGTTTTAGCAAGCATGCAGAAAGTCACACTATCAGTACATTTATGGCAGTTTTATAGCACTGCGTAGTTATTTACTCCAGGCTTACAATTGCTTATTTCAGATTTACATCCAATGAATGCAGTAGTTGGTGCCAAGATTGGAGTGATGCAGTTTACAGGAATATTATTTTTATTTCCCTGTTCCTATCATGTGGTTAGGGTACTGAACATTTGATTGGTGCAAACATGTTAGGAGCCCCCCCCCCCCCCCCCCCCCCTTAGCACAAAACCTCTGTATGCAACCACAATTGTGTGTGTAGAATTTGTCAGTGGTGAATGTTGATGTTCATTTCTGACTTGGTGGCAAATTAATTGTGAATCAGAGTAATGTGCTTACAGGCTCATAATAATGCATTTAGTCCATTACCACTGAAGGATTTATGTGCACATTACTTCTATATTTTAACTTACTATTTCTATTTTTAGATCAGATTATGAGGTTCTAGACATTGTAGTCTTAACGTGTCTCTTCCCATTTTAGTTTGGTGTTGCAGAACCAAGGAAGAAGGCGTATGCAGATTACTACAAAAACTTTGATGCCATGAAGGAGTTTGAGTCCATGAGGGACGCCGGAGTATTTCAGAGCGTACGACCAAAAGGGGAATAAAGACGTAGGTAAATGGCTACTTGTAATATATCTCTCTTCAAGAAGACGTATTTCTTTGGGGGTAATCTAGTAAAGGGCCCCGTGTGCTTTTTGTGTCTCAGGAAAGTTGATCTTAATTTACAATCTTTTTGCTGCTATATTCTGGCTATTAAGAAGTAGTAAATACCAGCACAATATGACCAGACACAAACTGTTCAGTATTTTAAAGCACATAAACATTAATCTTATACATATATCTATGGTGGTTACATTGAAGCTTGTAACCTGTTATCTCATGTTAGAGCCTCTGGGAGGTTGCGCATGCAAAAAAGTCATATCTGTAAAATTGAATATTGTATCTGGTTTACCTTCTAAAAGCAAGTTTATCGGGACTAGTTCAAGTGATTTGTGTAAATATGGGACTAATGTGGCAGTTTAAATGTATTATCGTGCTGGTCTTACCTCCATCCACAGCCTTATTTTAAAGGAACGTGGAATGCAACAGTTTTTGTCTTCCAAAGCACTTAACATTTTTTCATGCAAAAAAAAAAAAGTAAAAAAAAGCAATTTTAAGTAAACCCTGTTTTGAAGAAAATACACAGGGCAATTCCCCAAGAGCAGGTGAACCTCTGAATATAATGTAGTGAGATTTTTCTTTGAATCATTATGAAAGACCCTCTGATGTTCTTTTCTTTTTTTAAAAGAACAATCTTTCCATGTCCCTCGGTTTAGTACCGTGCAGCCTCTTCATAATACATTGCTTTGTGTGCATCAGCGGTTGCATATGCAGTTGGCAATGGGCACGTGTCTGAGATGATGTAAGACTCCTTGTGCATCAATCTATTAGGACACGTGACCTAAACACTTTCTGTCTCATGCAATAGACCATGCTTTTTATTATACTTAGACCACGTTAGCCTAGTATTGGCACAATCGAGTCCACCATATCTGCTGCATCCATGACTGCAAAGTCTGGTAGCTGCATGCAGCGCCACGCTGTTTAACTATTCTTACAGCAACCAAGCTCTGAGGACTTGGTATTTTTTAAGCATTTAAAAATATATAAATTTTGCAAATCAACTAGGGAAGAAGCTGTCAATACATGGCCGTATCAAGGGTCCATTAAGAGCATTTTGTTTCTTTGGAAGATGAAGCTCCTGGAGCAGAATATACTGCCATGACTTTAGAACTAATGTTCCTGTTAGCCAATGTGCAGCAATACAGCTGTGCGTTATAAGTGTCTATCAATGAGACCTAGAGTTTTTTTTTCTTGAAAAGACACTTTGTTTAAAACGTGCTTTTAAATGCATGATAGGAAAAATAAAAACTAGCATTCCAGGTCCTTTTTTTTTTTGATGGTGTGAATATAAAAAGGCTTCAACGTCATCTGGCAGTATACCCGCTTTTGAGTAAAAACTATTGTGTAATGTGCTCTAACGTCTTTCTTTCTCTCTCCAGGTGAACTCTGAAGCCTGCTCTGTACATTCTTCCACCACAAAGACTTTGCTGGACCTACTTGATGTGTAACAGAAAATAAAATGATAAAACTTCTGTTGAATGCCTCTGAAATATTTTAATAATCTGTAAATGTGCTTAAATATAAAAAAAAAGAATGAAAATGAGTATTGCATTGTGCATTTTGATTTATAAGGTTTCTTGAAGCTGGGTGTATAGATGCGTTGGCTCTGCTTCCGTACCATCTATTTATCTATATATGGTAAGCGTGGCATTGGGTTTATGCGTGAGTGGCATTCTCTTAGAGTGCAACAAAACATGTTTGCCTGTGGACACCCTCAGCATCATGTTTATACTAATTATACCAGAACTCTCCTGGCTTATCCCTTAACTTTCTTCCAAAGAGACTTTTTGATATTGTGATGCCATCAAGCCTCAGTAGGTTGTTCCTAACTGACCTGGATTAGACTATGAAAGCACACACGTGAAGGGAAGCGCTTACACTTCACTAAATACAATTAAATGCTAACTATTAGTGTCTCAGGTTTTGCCCCAATCCCGTAACAAAGAGCTTCCTAGAGCTGTCATGAGAGTAGGCCACTCAACTCTCAGCCTATATATATGTATATTTAGCACTACAGCATTTGTGAGTACTTCTCTTTTAAAAGAATATATGTAGGTTGTAAACAGAAATACAAACCTTCTTAAAGTCACTCTATGTGGTGGTGTATGAGATCAACAGCAAGGCTAGTATGTACAGTAAGGTCCATAAATATTGGGACATCGACACAATTCTAAACTTTTTGGCTCTATACACCACCACAATGGATTTGAAATTAAACAAACAAGATGTGCTTTAACTGCAGACTTTCATCTTTAATTTGAGGGTATTTACATCCAAATCAGGTGAACGGTGTAGGAATTACAACAGTTTGTATATGTGCCTCCCACTTTTTAAGGGACCAAAAGTAATGGGACAGATTAACAGTCATAAAACAAACTTTCACTTTTTAATACTTGGTTGCAAATCCTTTGCAGTCAATTACAGCCTGATGTCTGGAACGCATAGACATCACCAGACGCTGGGTTTCATCCCTGGTGATGCTTTGCCAGACCTCTATTGCAACTGTCTTCAGTTCCTGCTTGTTCTTGGGGCATTTTCCCTTCAGCTTTGTCTTCAGCAAGTGAAATGCATGCTCAATCGGATTCAGGTCAGGTGATTGACTTGGCCATTGCATAACATTCCACTTCTTTCCCTTAAACTCTTTGGTTGCTTTTGCAGTATGCTTCGGGTCTATGTCCATCTGCACTGTGAAGCGCCGTCCAATGAGTTCTGAAGCATTTGGCTGAATATGAGCAGATAATATTGCCGGAAAAACTTCAGAATTCACCCTGCTGCTTTTGTCAGCAGTCACATCGTCAATAAATACAAGAGAACCAGTTCCATTGGCAGCCATACATGCCCACGCCATGACACTACCACCACCATGCTTCACTGATGAGGTGGTATGCTTTGGATCATGAGTAGTTTCTTTCCTTCTCCATACTCTTCTCTTCCCATCACTCTGGTATAAGTTGATCTTGGTCTCATCTGTCCATAGGATGTTGTTCCAGAACTGTGAAGGCTTTTTTAGATGTTGTTTGGCAAACCTAATCTGGCCTTCCTGTTTTTGAGGCTCACCAATGGTTTACATCTTGTGGTGAACCCTCTGTATTTACTCTGGTGAAGTCTTCTCGTGATTGTTGACTTTGACACACATGCACCTACCTCCTGGAGAGTGTTCTTGATCTGGCCAACTGTTGTGAAGGGTGTTTTCTTCACCAGGGAAATAATTCTTCGGTCATCCATCACAGTTGTTTTCTGTGGTCTTCCGGGTCTTTTGGTGTTGCTGAGCTCACCGGTGCGTTCTTTCTTTTTAAGTATGTTCCAAACGGTTGATTTGGCCACACCTAATGTTTTTGCTATCTCTCTGATGGGTTTGTTTTGTTTTTTAGCCTAATGATGGCTTGCTTCACTGATAGTGGCAGCTCTGTGGATCTCATATTGAGAGTTAGCAACAAATGCAAATAGCACACTTGAAATGAACACTGGAGCTTGTATCTGCTCTTTGTAAATGGGATAATGAGGGAATAACACACCACTGGCCATGGAACAGCTGAGCAGCCAATTGTCCCATTACTTTTGGTCCCTTAAAAAGTGGGAGGCACATATACAAACTGTTGAAATTCCTACACCGTTCACCTGATTGGGATGTAAATACCCTCAAATTAAAGCTGAATGTCTGCAGTTAAAGTACATCTTGTTCGTTTCCTTTCAAATCCATTGTGGTGGTGTATAGAGCCAAAAAGGTTAGAATTGTGTCGATGTCCCAATATTTATGGACCTGTATATAATCCTCGTATGCTAAACACGTGTCCTGAAGAAGTCTACTTACCTAAACAAGGTGAATCTCTGAACAGTAAAAATAGGAATAAATAATAAAATTGCACAGTTAGATTAAAAAGTTGAAAATGAGCTTCCAAATTGGAGCAAGTTTGTGTAGGAAAAAAATAAAATGTCTGTCTTTGATCTACATATGTGCCAAACTTTACTAGTAATTTTACAGCCCCCAATCTAGACATCATTTTTTTTTTTTGTGTGTGTGACATAACTCCTGACAGTGGTCACATCTCCACATACTTCTCATTACTATTTTGCCACGATCACATATAATTTACCATGTAGAAAAAGTATTCATTCAAAATGTATCTGTGTGAGTTTAGGCATCTCATGAATGTGACTTGCCAAGCATCCCTTCCTGTCTCCTTTAGACGTCTTCCCGGGTACAGATGGCAACACTTCCATACCTTTCCTTCAAGAAAACAAACAGACTTTTTTTTTTTTTCAGTAACGTTTATTTTCTTTAAAGATTGTTGTCAATATATACTGAAAATCTACTCTCTGAGCTTTATAAATCTTTCCTTCCATGAAGAGAACATATTTACAATGTAATAAATGGTGCTATTAAACCTCTTGTATGAACACTGTGCACATCTTCAGTTTACATTCACCCTAATGCAGTTTGGCATTAAACATAGTACTGATCTTGAAAGAAACAGGCTGTACTTATTCATTTTAATATAAGGAGGTTGCAGCAGGGACGTAACAAAGTTCCATTAATCAATTTGCCTGGGTTATAGAGTAAGTTTGTTAGGATGTCATTTTGTTAAAGGTGTTCTCATATTTGCAATATATTATTTACTTTTACATATACTTGTATTTTTTATTTTATATGTAACTTTAAATACTTCCAAAGCTGTATAATACAGGAACGAAGGGTAAATAATGTGTGTGTTGTGTAGGACAATAGTAAGGCCATACCCTGATATCTACTGAACATCATTTAGGAAAGCCGGATGACAACAGGACGCTGCAGGGATACCTTTATCTGCAAAATGGTGGGTCATTTATTCATTATTTAAAGAACCACTGAGCACTACAATTATAATATACTCAAACAACTGTACTTTATAATTGGCAAAATGTTTTAAATATTAAAAAGTCACTTTTATTAATTTTTTTTATACAATTATTTTGTAGTGACACACTGTTCATATACCATGATTTCCACAATAAATTTAGCTGCTTTAACTGAAATGTGGCAGCCATTACTACTAGTATTTTCAATTGGTGTAATGGAAATGTAATCCGTTCCTGCTAAATCAGACCGCAAAATAAGGTAATGGTTGCCCACAGTGGCCCTTTAAGAAGTGGTACTTGGAAAGACTGAGTAATATCTAATTCAATATATTAATGTATAAAACTCCAGAGATGTTTTTATTGCATAGCTTCAAAACGAAGTCAAAAAGACAAATTCTATAACATCACATTAAGTATTTTGCCACGCTGGGCGGTGTGGTGCAAGGTAGCCGTAAATACATTTTACGTAGACATCTGTAACACATATTATAGTTGTTTAAACTGAGTGACAAAGCTTTAAAGTCTAACGGTATTTATAATCTGTATTTTTTTACCATTATTTGGGCAAATTACCTAAAATAATACCACTCCGCTATGTTGTAAACATTAAATCTAATTTTGATTGGAAAGCGCAGTATAATTTAAATTAAGCCATAGCGTGACACAATGATCGTGTTTCATGGCTGAGTTCTCTTATGGAGTCTGGGAGATGGCATTGAGGTTTTACACATTGGTCCCATTGCTATATAAATATCTGTTACATACACAGTACATTGCGTTATTTCCAGCTAATGTAAACATTCGCACTTTTTTACTGAATTCATAAAAGCAAACCAGTAATATTTTATAAATATTTGAGAAATCTTCAGATTTTTTATATTTCTCATTCATAACTGAAACGATCAGTTAATCTTTTTCACAAAGTTAAGAATAGTAATTTGTGACGATTAATATCAAGACATCTTTGTCATATTATTCTAACAATACAAACACTCGATGTTCATGGACTATGATCAAAGTACGTCCAATTTGTGAGCTTCTTTGCAGTATTTCTTTTTACCCAAGATCTACCCTGATACAATGACACTATTTACTAATTAGTTACAAGAGATGCAACTTTGATATTACCTGTGCATAATATCTTATGAATAAAACCCTCTTTTCAAAGCCTTATTCTTCACCATTTTGAATTTGCTTATGAATATTCTGGCAGAACGAGTATCCACCAGATACTGGTAAGTCTTGGTGTTATTTGGCGGCGGTTCCGCAGCCACCACGTGTGCCGCCATGTGTAGTGAGGAGCTGCTGGGGATCAGGTGATGGGAACTTTTTGCAACGTAGTCCACCAGGCGGTTGTATTGCTGCTCGGACAATCTCTCTCTCACACCATCGGTCTGCAACAGAATGCAAATAATAATCATTTTTATTATTAATGTTTATTTAAAAAGTGCTTATACAGTTCTATCCATCCAAAATGTATAGTATATTGATCCAGGGTACAATCCACTTTTTGGGTTCAGCTAGAATTTTTTCCCCCAGATATAACTAGCCAGTGGGTAAAAGGTGGTAGTTGTGTTTCATGGGCGAGTTATAAGGATTGTAGGTGTGAGGACTACAAGTCATAGACTTTTAAAGAATAATTAAAGCTCTATAAGGTTTAGGAGGAGCTAATATTGAGAGCTTTTTAAATTAAAGTCAAAATCTGATTTTATTTTATTCTGTAGGGTATGGGTAAGAAATGGACAGATTGGTAGTGGATGAGTCTTATGGATCCATTCAAGATGGATTACAGGGAGAATAGACATCTAAGAGTAGACCTGTGAGCATTGCGAGACAAGATGTTAGAACTTTTGTTTATGCCTTGATGGGGAACCATGGACATTT
Source organism: Discoglossus pictus (assembly GCA_027410445.1). NCBI lineage: Eukaryota > Metazoa > Chordata > Amphibia > Anura > Alytidae > Discoglossus > Discoglossus pictus. The sequence continues at coordinate 55,941,174 of CM050166.1, forward strand.
TGTTAAAGTAGTAGTAAAGGATTGTTAATAGTCTGGAAAAAAATATGTTTGGGGATTGTGGAGAAAAGAAGGAACCGAGGGACACTGCACGAGAGAGAGACTCACCTCTGGATCAGTGGCCACTTGCTGCTGCTTTAGTTGCACTTTTAGGCAGTTTTCGGTGCCAGGCTCCTCCATACACTCTATCTCAGTGACTGGGAAGGCCTGCTGTTGGGTGTCCTCACTGATACTGACTACAAACAGAACCTCTGATGTGAGCAGCAAACATCCTTCATACTCTTGTCCTGATCCACTAACAATAACCACATCTAGGGCCATATGGACCTCGGGTCTGCCCAGTGACTGCAGCATCTTCCTGCAGAGCAAACAACATTGAAAATCACCATCTGTCCTTACATTTTCTACATAAGAATATATAAACACTTATAGTTACTTACACATAAATACATTGCAGGACAGAGCTTCTCACATACATGTACATCATGCCTTTGCACCTATTACCTACCCAAGTCTGTCACGGTCATGACTATCCCTACAAGGTTTCATATATTTAGTTAACAAAAGCTATTTTTAATTTCCTTACTTTTTTCACAACAAAATCTAGTTCTGCAAAAACGTGAGATTCAGTTGCCCTTTATATAAAACCTGCATAAGCTTGTTTAATATTTGCAGGAAATACTTGTCTGTGCCTAGAGCATACAGCTGTATACAGGTCTTATTCGTTGACAGTCATGTCTCATACAAATCTATCATGACATTTCCCTACCACCAAGGGCAATTATACTTTCAAAGTTGTTTATTCAGCACTGAAACCTTTTTTTACATTTACACTATATTGCAATTAAAATAAAATTAACTACACCATTTAAATCATGTATTTAAAAGAGCCTGTGTTATTTAAAATGTAGAAAACTGATTGGACACAGAATATGCAGAAAGAGTCAAATTAGGGGTGAGCCTTGGGAAGTAATAGCACAGTATTTGTTTTATCAATCTGTTTTTTGTGTACACAACTAATAGCTAATTGATTATAGCATCCCGTAACAAGGCTCCCTCCCAGCTTAATGTTATCAGGCCAGGAAATAGCCAGCACATCCTGTAGCTTTTCTGTTTCTGCAAACTCTTAAATGCAAGAAATCAATTTGGAATTATATTGAATCTAGTCTCGGGTCCAGGATCTGTCGGAACAGTGGGGTTGAGGTGTGTGCCACAGCACCACCTGGTGGTGCAAAAAATGTACTGTGGGCAAATACTATTTCCACATCCGACGTGGCGCAATTCAAACAGCACTGAGTCGACAGCGAGGCCACCTCTATGTTCGGTGCGGGCATTCGACCCCCCCAGGGCCTCGGGCGCGCCTCTCATAGCTCAAGACCTCTTCTGTGGGTGCGCCTTATAAGCCAGATCGGAGGTGGAAATAGTTCTCTGCCTGCAGTACATTTTGTGGGGCAGAGCTCAACCCCACTGTTCCGACTGACCCCGGTCCCGAAATAGAAAAGGACCATTATATTTTCCTTTCTCTTATTATGTAAATGTATGAAATATGTTCATATGGAAAAGATTGTTCTTGCTCACATAATGATTCATGAAAAAATAAATAACATTAAATTGTGCATTATCTAAAGCTGCTGGCTTTTCTGCGCCCCATCACCAGCACAATGTGTGGCGCACTGGAAAATGAATATCGGCTCATAAAATCACTTGTTTAGCAATCCCAGCTGAGGAGCAAAAACTCTCCAGAAAGATGATTTTTTTTGACAGCCGTCCAGAGCCACTTCAATGTTGACTATAGGAGAGCGATGTAATATAATGCAGAGCTGCAGCTGGGATCAAGATAAGCTTGGGGTGTATTACCAGACATATTTCACATGGCTGTTTTGGGCCTGGTCGGTCTGGAGGTCGCTGGGCAGGTAGCGCTGCTTGGGAAGTTGGGAGAGTCCAGCACCGTGCAAGATACCTGTAATGACAGAGGGACATGGAACAGCAGTTTTATATATTTCAAACAGCATTTTTTTTTAAAAAATATTACAAACTTTTTTTTTTTGCATGGAAAAATATTAATTATAAAAAATAATAAAAAAAAAAAATATTAATAATCCTTTTTGAATTTGGCCAAGATTAACAGCAAATGCACAAAGCATAGGGTAGCACAGGATCCTTACATTGATGACAAAAGACGGGTAATATCACCACAAGGTTTAATGGATCCAAAATATAAAAAATAATTAATGTGAAAAGATGCAAAAAAAAAAACTACATAAAAAGTACATTGGTTGCAGCGCTGGTTGTTAACCCTGTCCTAACCAATGTGTTTCGTTAAACTTCTCCAGGGTATGGAGACCTGTAGTGACACCAATAAATAATCTAACATGTATCCACCCATTTTCATAATAACCAATCATGTTCTTACTTTCTGCCTTATATTAGTGAGTTCACCTGTATTAGTATAACTTTATATATATATATATATATATATATATATATATATATATGAACACACCATTACAACTGGCAGTAATTGGATTCCTTTATGAGGAGATTACGAGAGGATTAACAACTATTATATGTTATTTTACGCAGCGCTGCAATCAATGTACTTGTTATATATTTTTGGTATATCTTTTCACATAAAGTTGGTTAAATCATGAGTTGCCATTTTTATGGCACAGGATAACTATAGACATTGATCAGCATTACTTTTAGTATATACATTTTTTTTATATTTGGATCCATTAAAGCTCCTGTGCTGAAGTGCCACTGTGTCACCTGTAAGCTTGATATATAGCTGATACAAAGCTCCAAATCCTTATTTGAGTATCATTTTAAGGTGTTTAATAAAACATTTGTTAGATATGCATGTGACGCCCTATGGACTCTCCTTTTTTAGTTTTGTGCTATATTGTGATCCTTTTTTTGTGTGGATACAGTGGATGGGAGCACAAGACGCAGCTCTGGCTTCAATTTCTATCTTTGTCTTCAATCTAAAAAACAAGGACTATTCCAAGATGACTATACAAAGGGTGGATAAGTACTAATTCTATGTTTTTATATTTTGTAAGTAATATAGTGCACCTTTATTTATCCTTTGTGCTTGTAATTCTGACTTTATACTGTACAGGTATATATTACTGATCATTGGCTGACAGGGGCAAGCTCTGCCCCAGAGAAGATAAACATTTGAATCAGTTTACCATGCTGTGAGAGAATCATTCAAATAAAAATACACTGTGGCACAAATATAGATGCAGCAAATGAAAGCAAATATTTCCATGTCTCTCACGTTTTGGGGGTAACTATGTCTTGGTGTGTCCTGCTACATTACATCTCCATCCAGGTCCATCTAGAGGACATCTCTAAGTAATATCCTAGTTGTTCCAAGAAACATCCTGCTCAGAGGCCGGTATTAAGGGCCTAAACAGCTACTCCATCTCCAAGTCAATATGTTCTGGATATGTCATGAAATAAGGCATTTAAAATAACTGACGTAACTTCTTTGGAAGCTAGCTCTGAGCTTGTAGATAATTCTTTAAACATTAAAATGCAATGGCAGTGCACTTAACCCTGGTGATCTTGCATTAGCTAGAAACCAAAAAATGAATGTTTGAGAGCCAATCTTATACTAGCAATTAGCTGAAACATAATACCCTTGAGAGCTATCCGTTTCTGAATAGTATCACACACATCGTTTATACAGAAAACAGGCAGGACTGGAGCTCACTTTCTTGCTTAATAATAAAATACTTCTATATATGTGTCATGGATGGTAAAACCGAAGAAACAAACTGTTTGCCTAGATACAGTATTTATAGCGAGGTTACTTAATCCATCTGTTAAACACTGATACATATACATTTATGAGGCCACTGGAGACGTGCGCTGCATTGTATTGTAGTGCACAAGAAGTATTTCAACAGGTCCCAATGTGGAAACTGAGAGTTGAAGATGATACGACATCTGCACGTTCTGTTGACTTGTAAAGGTTTTATAAAATGGGGTATGGTCATTAGACCAAGAATTAGTGGTTTGTAAAACCTTCAGCAGGTCCATAAAATGTTTTATGGGGGCACGAATTACTGAAATGTTCTGGTACAGTCTGAGCAAATGTACTTGGTTTTCCACTGCTAAATCTATATCCCGCTTCATAAAGCTTTTACATGGGGAAAAAGATACATTTCTTTACTGCTTTTAAGTACATTTCAGGTATGTTTTAAAACAGCAGCTCAAAATACAAAAAGCCTCAATTCTCATCATGCTTTCAGTTCTTTAATTCCATTAAATATGTGCCGTACATTACCACAACATTTTATGTCATGAGGCCACTAAGAACCTAGTAAGAAAACTGATGGCAGATCACTTGGCCCGACTCATTAAGGATATTTTTATGTATGTCGTATACTGTTTCCCTTACTGCATTCCCAGCTGGCAGACTTTTCAAGAATTGTGAAAGACATTTGTGTCTCAGTGTGTAGACAATGCAGATATTCGAGTCTAAGAACCAGCAATCTTCACCAGCAATGCCCCAGGAGGGCCAAAACAATCTTCACCAGCAATACCACACAAGGACCAAAGCAATCTTCACCAGCAATACCACACAAGGACCAAAGCAATCTTCACCAGCAATACCACACAAGGGCCAAACAATCGTCACCAGCAATACCACACAAGGACCAAAGCAATCGTCACCAGCAATACCACACAAGGACCAAAGCAATCGTCACCAGCAATACCACACAAGGACCAAAGCAATCGTCACCAGCAATATCACACAAGGGCCCAACAATCTTCACCAGCAATACCACACAAGGACCAAAGCAATCTTCACCAGAAATACCACACAAGGACCAAACAATCTTCACCAGTAATACCACACAAGGACCAAACAATCTTCACCAGAAATACCACACAAGGGCCAAACAATCTTCACCAGCAATACCACACAAGGGCCGAACAATCGTCACCAGCAATACCACACAAGGACCAAACAATCGTCACCAGCAATACCACACAAGGACCAAACAATCGTCACCAGCAATACCACACAAGGACCAAACAATATTCACCAGCAATACCAAAGAAGGACCAAACAATATTCACCAGCAATACAACACAAGGACCAAAGCAATCTTCACCAGCAATACCACACAAGGGCCAAACAATCTTCACCAGCAATACCACACAAGGGCCAAAGCAATCTCTTCACCAGCAATGCCACACAAGGGCCAAACAATCTTCACCAGCAATACCACACAAGGACCAATGCAATCTTCACCAGCAATACCACACAACGACCAAAGCAATCTTCACCAGCAATACCACACAAGGACCAATGCAATCTCTTCACCAGCAATACCACACAAGGACCAAAGCAATCTTCACCAGCAATACCACACAAGGACCAATGCAATCTTCACCAGCAATACCACACAAGGACCAAAGCAATCTTCACCAGCAATACCGCACAAGGACCAATGCAATCTTCACCAGCAATACCGCACAAGGACCAATGCAATCTTCACCAGCAATACCACACAAGGACCAATGCAATCTTCACCAGCAATACCACACAAGGGCCAAACAATCTTCACCAGCAATACCACACAAGGGCCAAAGCAATCTTCACCAGCAATACCGCACAAGGACCAATGCAATCTTCACCAGCAATACCGCACAAGGACCAATGCAATCTTCACCAGCAATACCACACAAGGGCCAAACAATCTTCACCAGCAATACCACACAAGGGCCAAACAATCGTCACCAGCAATACCACACAAGGGCCAAACAATCTTCACCAGCAATACCACACAAGGGCCAAAGCAATCTTCACCAGCAATACCGCACAAGGACCAATGCAATCTTCACCAGCAATACCACACAAGGGCCAAACAATCTTCACCACCAATACCACACAAGGGCCAAAGCAATCTTCACCAGCAATACCACACAAGGAGCAAAGCAATCTTCACCAGCAATACCACACAAGGACCAAAGCAATCTTCACCAGCAATACCACACAAGGACCAAAGCAATCTTCACCAGCAATACCACACAAGGACCAAAGCAATCTTCCCCAGCAATACCACACAAGGACCAAAGCAATCTTCACCAGCAATACCACACAAGGACCAAAGCAATCTTCACCAGCAATACCACACAAGGACCAAAGCAATCTTCACCAGCAATACCACACAAGGACCAAAGCACAAGGACCAAAGCAATCTTCACCAGCAATACCACACAAGGACCAAAGCAATCTTCACCAGCAATACCACACAAGGACCAAAGCAATCTTCACCAGCAATACCACACAAAGGCCAAACAATCTTCACCAGCAATACCACACAAGGGCCAAAGCAATCTTCACCAGCAATACCACACAGGGACCAAAGCAATCTTCACCAGCAATACCACACAAAGGCCAAACAATCTTCACCAGCAATACCACACAAGGGCCAAAGCAATCTTCACCAGCAATACCACACAAGGACCAAAGCAATCTTCCCCAGCAATACCACACAAGGACCAAAGCAATCTTCACCAGCAATACCACACAAGGACCAAAGCAATCTTCACCAGCAATACCACACAAGGACCAAAGCACAAGGACCAAAGCAATCTTCACCAGCAAACCACACAAGGACCAAAGCAATCTTCACCAGCAATACCACACAAGAACCAAACAATCATCACCAGCAATACCACAAAAGGACCAAACAATCATCACCAGCAATACCACAAAAGGACCAAACAATCGTCACCAGCAATACCACACAAGGACCAAAGCACAAGGACCAAAGCAATCTTCACCAGCAATAACACACAAGGACCAAAGCAATCTTCACCAGCAATACCACACAAGGACCAAAGCAATCTTCGCCAGCAATACCACACAAGGACCAAACAATCGTCACCAGCAATACCACAAAAGGACCAAACAATCGTCACCAGCAATACCACAAAAGGACCAAACAATCGTCACCAGCAATACCACAAAAGGACCAAACAATCGTCACCAGCAATACCACACAAGGACCAAAGCAATCTTCACCAGCAATGCCACACAAGGACCAAACAATCGTCGCCAGCCATACCGCACAAGGACCAATGCAATCTTCACCAGCAATACCACACAAGGGCCAAACAATCTTCACCAGCAATACCACACAAGGGCCAAAGCAATCTTCACCAGCAATACCGCACAAGGACCAATGCAATCTTCACCAGCAATACCACACAAGGGCCAAACAATCTTCACCAGCAATACCACACAAGGGCCAAACAATCGTCACCAGCAATACCACACAAGGGCCAAACAATCTTCACCAGCAATACCACACAAGGGCCAAAGCAATCTTCACCAGCAATACCGCACAAGGACCAATGCAATCTTCACCAGCAATACCACACAAGGGCCAAACAATCTTCACCACCAATACCACACAAGGGCCAAAGCAATCTTCACCAGCAATACCACACAAGGAGCAAAGCAATCTTCACCAGCAATACCACACAAGGACCAAAGCAATCTTCACCAGCAATACCACACAAGGACCAAAGCAATCTTCACCAGCAATACCACACAAGGACCAAAGCAATCTTCCCCAGCAATACCACACAAGGACCAAAGCAATCTTCACCAGCAATACCACACAAGGACCAAAGCAATCTTCACCAGCAATACCACACAAGGACCAAAGCAATCTTCACCAGCAATACCACACAAGGACCAAAGCACAAGGACCACAGCAATCTTCACCAGCAATACCACACAAGGACCAAAGCAATCTTCACCAGCAATACCACACAAGGACCAAAGCAATCTTCACCAGCAATACCACACAAAGGCCAAACAATCTTCACCAGCAATACCACACAAGGGCCAAAGCAATCTTCACCAGCAATACCACACAAGGACCAAAGCAATCTTCACCAGCAATACCACACAAAGGCCAAACAATCTTCACCAGCAATACCACACAAGGGCCAAAGCAATCTTCACCAGCAATACCACACAAGGACCAAAGCAATCTTCCCCAGCAATACCACACAAGGACCAAAGCAATCTTCACCAGCAATACCACACAAGGACCAAAGCAATCTTCACCAGCAATACCACACAAGGACCAAAGCACAAGGACCAAAGCAATCTTCACCAGCAATACCACACAAGAACCAAACAATCATCACCAGCAATACCACAAAAGGACCAAACAATCATCACCAGCAATACCACAAAAGGACCAAACAATCGTCACCAGCAATACCACACAAGGACCAAAGCACAAGGACCAAAGCAATCTTCACCAGCAATAACACACAAGGACCAAAGCAATCTTCACCAGCAATACCACACAAGGACCAAAGCAATCTTCGCCAGCAATACCACACAAGGACCAAACAATCGTCACCAGCAATACCACAAAAGGACCAAACAATCGTCACCAGCAATACCACAAAAGGACCAAACAATCGTCACCAGCAATACCACAAAAGGACCAAACAATCGTCACCAGCAATACCACACAAGGACCAAAGCAATCTTCACCAGCAATGCCACACAAGGACCAAACAATCGTCACCAGCCATACCGCACAAGGACCAAAGCAATCTTCACAAGCAATGCCGCACAAGGGCCAAAGCAATCTTCACCAGCAATACCACACAAGGACCAAACAATCTTCACCAGCAATACCACACAAGGACCAGAGCAATCTTCACCAGAAATACCGCACAAGGACCAAAGCAATCTTCACCAGCAATACCACACAAGGACCAGAGCAATCTTCACCAGCAATACCACACAAAAACCAAAGCAATGTTCACCAGCAATACCACACAAAAACCAAAGCAATGTTCACCAGCAATACCACACAAGGACCAAACAATCTTCACCAGCAATACCACGCTAAAACCAAAGCAATCTTTACCAGCAATACCACACAAAGACCAAAGTAATCTTCACCAGCAATACCACACAAGAACCAAAGCAATCTTCACCAGCAATACCACAGAAGGACCAAACAATCTTCACCAGCAATGCCACACAAGGACCAAAGCAATCTTAACCAGCAATACCAAACAAGGACCAAAGCAATCTTCACAAGCAATAACACACAAGGACCAATCTTCACCAGCAATACCACACTAGGACCAAAGCAATCTTCACCAGCAATACCATACAAGGACCAAAGCAATCTTCACAAGCAATACCACACAAGGACCAAAGCAATCTTCACAAGAAATACCACACAAGGACCAAAAAAAGGAATCTTCACAACCAATGCAAGTTTTTTTTTTTGCATGAAAAAGTATTAATTAAAATGCGTTTAAAGTAAATAACAGGAAATGCAGAGAGCATACTTACTAGTCTGTAAATATCATTGGTTGGCAGTGGGCAAGCACCCCAAGAACAGTTAAACTTTGGAATACATTTTTGCGCTTGGAGACCTAGTATTTTCATGAAATGGAATATGTCACCTCAAAAGTGGGGTTATTTTCGTTATTCTTAAAGAACATGAAAACCTGGCTAGATGATGTGTTATCCACATGGTATTGCTGGTGAAGACTCAATCCTTGGAAATTCATGTCTTTGTTGCTGTATTTTTTAAGCAAATGAGCATTTCACGCATATTTATTGCTTGCATGGATCTGTTACTTTTTGCCTGTCTCTGTAGTAGCAAATATTAAGACCAATGATGTTAACTGCAGTTAGACCCATCTCCCATCCTTATCAAGCATGGAGCTTCTACAGAAAAAAAAAAGTAAAAAAGGACCGGATAATCCGCATCTTTAAAGATACACAAAATGGCATCTCTTCCATACTTGGTATCCTTCCCACCGATTGTCTTCCCTATTTCCATGAACAACATGATGTTGTATCAAAAAAAGTATCGGAATATAGTCACAAAGATCATTCACCCCACAGGATCTCCTATTTATTTACATTAGCTATTTATGTAAAATAATTAAAAAATGCTGTACTCCTCCATGTTTCTTGTTTTAATCTCTTCCATATCACAAATGAATATCTGCCATCCACCCATACAGTGTTTGTATCTAATTAGTTTGTGTGATATGGTAAGAATCTGCAACAACTGGGCAATTTGAATGTAATATTATGGTTGTCACATTTCTATTTCTGAGGGAATATTGTGTATTCCTGAATCCCGAGCAATCACCTGTGGAATCACAGAATTACAGCATTATGGAAAAAGGACATTTCCGTTCAGCGATGTAATCTAAACATACTATGGCTTCATACTTACCTAATGAGTCTTTACATTTTCTACTAAATCATGTACCATTATTACATTATGCCTTGTTATTATTGTTTTTGTGCAGCTAGACATATGACTGCGGAAGCAACACTTCACATATAACCGTCACCTACACGCCTCATTGCAAGTGCTGGCCAAAGGGCATTTTGTAACCATCATCTGCCTGGGTGGTTGTTGTGCAGAAGTGTCATATACAGCATATTTTTAAATCTGATATTGCTGGTATAAAAATAAGGAGCAGAGCAGGTTTTTTGGGCCTGAAAGAGTTAATATGTCAAAACGCACGTACCAGGACACATTTGAAGGGGGAGTACATATAGTAAAAGTGTTACCTCTGGAGGGCTACTTTGTAATTAAGGAACAATGTCACCCTAACAAGTTGGTTTAATCTATAAAGAGCATTCAAAACTGTCTATAAATTGTACTATTTGTTTTTTCTATGGTAAAGCATTAGAGAAAAATGGCTACTACAATGTAAATCATGATATGTTCATTTGTATCTTGCAGTAATTGATAATTGTGGGAGAAAAGATCTAACTCCATGATAACATTGGGACAATTTGTTTTTGCCACCAAAGAAACAAACCAAGAGTATGTTGCGAATTACACCATCAAATCAGGATACACTTATTTGCATAATAATGACACACAAACAATGCTGAATATCTCACGAAGGGATTCATTTAGAAAAAAAGTGACTAGTAAAATGTTTAGTCAGCTTTTTGTGCTCGTTATAATTCACTTAAACAAACTACTTCATTATCCCCACTTTCACATATCACATACTGTATATGGTATGTATGCTATTATTTTCTTTGCCGTTATCTCTACATTATTGAAGTGGTCTGGAACACTGTTCTGGTATTTTTGTATTCCAGATATTCATCTTTGAAAAATGAGTGTCAACAAGGCTTAATCAGCATGAAACCCACCATATCCTGTCTGTGACACCAGCTCGGCGGCCCCTCCGATGGGTTTGGTAAACACTCCCACTATTCCCTTTCCCACACCAGAGATAACTCCTTTGGCCTTGTTCCCTGCTGATGCCTGGGCCTCAGACGTCCTCTGGAAGTTCTGCATAGGCTGATCTACGATGCCAGCTATCGCACCTGAAAAAACAGCAATAAGTCACTACCATTACTTTAGATAAGAGAAAAATGCAAAATCCAAGGGGGAACATTTACATTTGGAACAGAGTTGTGTTTGGACAGAGCTGCACCTCCCACCTTCTGTCTAATGCACTTCCCAATTATCTCGAAGTTACTTTGGTTTCAGCTTTTACAGTCATGGCCCTGAGAGTCTGGCTTCTCGAAATATCCCTAACACCTAAGATCCAACCAGCGTCCTTATGCATCTCTCAACACACTGGCCGTAGCTAATGATATATGTGTGTTCTTGCATAGACACTGGGAACTGTCTTGCTCAAATGCATGTGAAATTTTTCATCCTTTTGTAAACTCCGGCTCTGAGTCAGGCAATAGTAATTGCTTTCAGCCAATATATGATTTTTTTTTAAACTCCTGGCATTGTACCTCTACTTGTTTAAATAATAACAGAGCTCATGAAATCCAATCTTCCATTGAGTTTGGTTTTAAGCACAGTAGAATTCTAACTTCACAAGACATGGGGATTCCTTACAGTTTTATTACACTGCTTGTGTTCTTGCCTTTACATATCTGGGCTATAGAGACTTAGAACTCTATTGTAAAGGAAAGTGACATTCAAAAAGCTGTCACTGCGGCCTCTCCTACCATCTCCAATAACAAAAATACAATTTCTTCTTTATAAAAGACACACACCTCATTGGGGAATCCTCCTTGATTTTTTGGACTAAAGAAAAAATGGCAGAATTGAGAATTTTCTCATGACCCTATGTTCATGCGTCACTCATCACAGCCTCGTAAAAATTATATTCATAGGTGTAACATGTCATTGTACATATTTGTTGAAAAGGATACACTTGTGTTGCAGCCAGTGACATTCATTAATAACGGACGTCTGGAACGGACTATACAACACAGAGCTTTTACCAGAGGCATTATCTAAAGGGAATGTTGAAGCTCCATATTTATGATATTTTGCAAGAAATTACATTGGGTAAAAGTTTTTATATATTGCGGTTTGTAAATCTTTTCCCAAGTATAATGTACATCTAAGAAGGGGTTCTTTTCAGGCTCCTACAAACATCCTGTTTGGCTACTATAAAATATTTCTGGCGCCTACATGTTAGATACCTTTGTCTAAATCTGTATGTATGTATGTATGTGTATATATATATATATATATATATATATATATATATATATATATATATATATATATATACAGACTTTCATGTCTTATCTCTTGTATGAAATTATTCTTTTTGGTTGCTTGCCATTTTATATTTGAGATGCCTTCTCAGCATAGACTGGCCTTCTACATTAATGGGATTTCCACTAGAATAATGAAAGTACTGGCAAATGATTATTACAATAAATTGTAGCAGCAGAAAGCTTCTGTGCACTCTGGGACTCTTTATCTGATGAACCAGAAATTGAAGACTGTATTTTATGCTTTCTAAAAACACTTTCTCAGGATTGTGTAAATTAATGAGCTTTATACCACACCTTATGAACACACTGGCAGATAACATTTTCACAGTATAAAGCATTTTCCCTATTTTCATGTGTAGTTCATAAAAACAGGATATTTTAAATACAGGTATATCCCGCTTAAAGCTACCCGTTTAGAGCGGATTCACTATAGAGCTGTTTTTGCCTGTCGGACCCCTTTTAGCGCTCTGATTTTCTATAGCATTGCCCCAGTATAGAGCTGTTTTTGCCTGCCAGACCCCCTTTAGCGCTCTGATTTTCTATAGCATTGCCCCACTATAGCGCTGTTTTTGCCTGCCGGACCCCTTTGAACGCTCTGATTTTCTATAGCATTGCCCCACTATAGAGCTGTTTTTGCCTGCCAGACCCCTTTTAGCGCTCTGATTTTCTATAGCATTGCCCCACTATAGCGCTGTTTTTGCCTGCCGTACCCCTTTTAGCGCTCTGATTTTCTATAGCATTGCCCCACTATAGAGCTGTTTTTGCCTGCCGGACCCCTTTGAGCACTCTGATTTTCTATAGCATTGCCCCACTATAGCGCTGTTTTTGCCTGCCGTACCCCTTTTAGCGCTCTGATTTTCTATAGCATTGCCCCACTATAGAGCTGTTTTTGCCTGCCAGACCCCTTTTAGCACTCTGATTTTCTATAGCATTGCCCCACTATAGAGCTGTTTTTGCCTGCCAGACCCCTTTTAACGCTCTGATTCGCTACAAGAAAACAGACTCCAGGATGACCAAGAAGCTCCAACATCAATAATTTAAAGTTTATATTTCTGTGAATGTTCAGTTTGTGTTAGTGTTATGTTTGCTGTTTCTTTGAAGTTCATATACAACCAAAAAAGTTTAAAATTCTATTGAAATTGTGTGTTTTGTTCCCCTATCCCTATCTTCCCCATGTTAAACTGCCCCATTTAGAGCTGTTTCGCTTAACACGCCTATTTCCTGGAACCATCTACAGCGTTAAACGAGGTATAGCTGTATGTGGTCTTTAAACCAGGATAGCCTTATGTTTATTACAGTCATGTTTAATGTGCCTTAAGAGTGTTTGACTCTCCCACTGGAAGGCTGGTATATACTTATATACTAACCTTTCTGTAAACTAGTACTTTAACACACTATCTTAAAATCTTCCATCCTCCTACTTCAAATTATGACCTCTTGTTCCTGATATCCTCTTTCTATGGAAGATTCCTCCTTTCTAAACTTGATTACATCCTGAGATATATGTGAAGGTTTCTATCATGTCTTCCTTCTTCTGTCCTCTAAGCTATACATATTCAGATCATGAAGATCACCATTTACCCCCCCCCCCCCCCCCAAATAAAAATTTGTTTTCAATGGATTTATATACTTTTAGAGATAAGGTCTCCAGAATAAGTGAGGTTCACAGACACATTATAAATATATGTACACATAGTGTGGTATTCTCATTATTTACTTACTATATAACCTCATACTGCCTATTTACCTTCAAGTCTAGTTCTTCAAAGCAGCATATTGTAAATATATGGCACAACATGTAAGATTCAGATAAAAGTAAGCCTGGCCCATCAAAGCCTCTAACTAACCCACACACTTTTGTGTAAATTCATCCTGAACCCATAAGAAACCTGGGGACATAATTTCAGAATGAATTTTGCACAGTGAGATCCTTTGACTTCAAGATGAAGCAAACTAAATATGAGGCTTTTTAAGGGCACTAGTTATATGACTTAAATCATATGACTTACAAAGCAGCCACATTTTGCAATTGAAGTACATAGACAATTGCAGGGGGTTGTGTCAATATATTGTTTAAATAGAATACAAATCAAACAGATTTTTTCTATTAATGGACCTAGTTCACAGGTTTGCTTCATTGAATCGTAATCCCCATGACTTTCATCTCATTTATATAAATCTCACTCTTTATGGACTCTTGTTGGGTAGTTTATCCTAAACACAAACTGTTGTTGCCTTCACAATTCAACCCTGCCATATTTAAAGGAGCACTGAAGTGCCACATAGACAATTTGCTCTTTTTGAAGTAGGAAATCTGACTTAATAATGTACAAAATGTTTTAGACGTTGAAAATAAATAAATCCAGACACAGAGTAGGCATTTTGAATTTGTTCCTGAGAGGAATGAGTGGAAGAGTAGATTCAGATAAGCTCACCATTCTGTTCTATTAAAAGACTGGCACTCTGAAAAACCACTTGAAAATGGAACAAAATAAAACAGCAACTCCCAGAAGGATAACCCCCAAGGCTACAAGAACACCAACAAAACCAAGGTAGAAGTACCCATGATATAAGCAGAGACTGCTAAATTCAACATTTTCTCTAAAAGTGCTTTGATGCTCTTGGGTTGCATAACTGCTAATGTTGTTAGTTTTGTGTTTCTTGAACTAACCCGACCCTATGGCTGTAACATTATTAAACATGTCATCAGCACCTCCACTGGTCACGGTCTGTAGTTAATGTGTACCGTTCCTTTCAATAGCCTCTCTGCCTGGATTATCAGATGACACTCCCCGCATCATCGGATGCGAGCACTTAAATGACTTCCAGCACTGCTGGCTCTACATGTAACATTTCACCACTTCCTCTGGCGACCTTCTGAGGTTTGTGGTTGCAATTTTCGGACCAGTGTACCAGAGATTAGTAAAGTCTACAAATCCTTCCAGAGTCGTCTCTTGTGACCTCTTGCCATGGAATGTCTATGGTCACTTTGATCTTCAAACCTCTGCTTGCAGAACATGGAAACATCTTGTGAAAAACCAGAGCGCAAAACACTCAGACCCAAATACAGCCACATACACAACTGTACACAGGCAATTGTATATGTCAATAAACCCATAAAGGGTTACTGTTACTGGACGGGATAATACATAGAGCAGGTCTGGGCTTTATGTTCAGACTAGCTACTTGCCTGTCAAAAATGGCGAGAATCAAATTTTAAGGCTGGGAATGCTGTACCTTCGGCGCTCATTGCGACCCTCTTTCTTTGTCTACAGTAAGGGTGTTGCGATGAGCGGCTTTGCCGCTCATTGCAGGCCTTGTCTCCCCACAACTTTCGTGCTTTGCAATGATCACCTTCGGCGCTCATTGCAAGCCTCTCCCTCCATCTACAGTACGGGCGGCGCTCATTGTGAGCCCTGCAATGAGCGGGTTCGCTGCTCATTGCAGGCCTAGTCAACCCACAACTTACCTGCTTCGCAATGATAACTTTTGGGGCTCATCGCAAGCCCCGCGATGAGCGCATTCGGCGCCCATTGCGAGCCTCTCCTCCCGTCTACTATACGTGCCTTGCATGAGCCCTGCAAAACCTGCAACTTTTGTGCTTGTCCTGCGTTCCTTGTGTTGTGTGGCCTTGTTTTGAACCTGTTTCTGAATTTTTACGTTTTATCGGCCGCCATTTTTTTCCTTGCTTAGCCAATTTTCGGTTGAGGAAAAACGCCAAATATGGCTCAAGTTCGCTTGCAACCCCAGGTTTCCTGCTCTCCCCCTGTGCTGTGTGTGAGTGTGCTATTATTTTCTACTATTATTTTGCTGTTTGGGGTATTTAGAGTTACGAGCTTGAAACAATTTTGGCCGTTAAACTATGAAACTGCGTGCCTCGCCATCAGCAGCAAAGTGCTACGTTTTTCACCGGCTATCAACATGAACTCCTTCTGTGCTGATGTCTATGGTGTTTTAAAGTCCTGCGTGCCTGGCGATGAGTGCCTGTGGCGCTCATTGCAGCCAAAGTCCCACAGGCATCGCAATGAGCGCCGCAGGCCTGCAATGAGCAGCTTCAGCGCTCATTGCAGTGTAAAAGTCCCACGGGCCTCGCAGTCGAGAGGCTCGTAATTATTTAACATTGCGTGACCAACTATATATATATATGATATACAAATATAGAGAGTATATAACTTACAAATACCAAGCCAACTGTGGCATTACATACAAGCACAGGTTTACATACAACCTGATGCTCGACACCTAATAACATTACTATTACATGCATGTATACAACCCTAATATGTAACTGTTTGCGACTGCTAGCTAGCCTACGTGTAATCTCTCCCTACACTGCTGTTACATGACATGCAATAATAATTTATATGCTCCCTGCACTCTCCATGGGCCAAAATATTACATGTATTTTTTCCCTTGCTAAAACTGTTCAAAAGCCTTAGCGAGACCAGGTTGGCCCTCATTATTACTAACTGTGTGCCCCACCTTGCCATGATCCTGGTAGAGAAGAGGTTAAAAGGACATGGAACACAATTCTTTTTCTGCTGCATGTAAGGAGCTTTCGACAGGACTTGCACAGAGGTGGGGTACGTCTGTAGGTTTAATGGCAGACACGTCTGGGTCATACAGCTACATTACTGCTCACTGGATGACAGGGACAAGTCCCCAAATTAATTACACAGTTTTTTCTGCTTTTAGAGCTTTATTTGAAAAAATAAACACACAGTGGTAAACAATCAAATGTCCTCTTTCAGATGCAGCAAATAAAATAATGACTTCAATATCTAAATAGAAATGAAGGATGAGTTTATGAACTTCACTATAAATAATAGTTCTGTTTGGGCCACCTGGGATCCATTCCACTAAGCGGGTGACCATCAATTCCCCCCAACATTATCCCTATCAAAGCCCATGCTAGCCAGTGGGCTAAGGTGTACACTCAACACCCACACCTCACCCTCTATCTAACCCCTGTGTATGGTGATGCTACGATAAGGGGGTGCCTAAGGACTCCAATGGGCCCTATTCCTCCATGAGGGAATTTTAATTATATTTATTTTTATTTTCTTGTAATGGTTTATTTTATTGTAATTTTTTTATGTAACTTTAAATTAAGCCTGCACTTTAATTTGGAATTAGGGGTATTGTTATGGATTTTGAGGGTCCTTATTTGTTGTGGGAAGGGATTTATTATCAATTTACTGCATTTTTTCTATAGTATCTTTTTAGTAATGTGCATTTTTAGTAAGTAAAAAAAAAAATACAGTCTTTATATTTTTTACTTTTATATGCAAGTATTCTTTACTGCCCCCTTCTGGATCGCTACCTTGTCATGATGAAGGGGCTTGTGTACTTCAAGGAAGCTTTGAGCGATACCATGTAGGGTCACACAAGATGGGCAGGTCATAGCAGAGAGGTCAGAGAAATCGCGGTCCACTGGAGAAGGAAGTGCCAACCGACTCTAGTATCTTTGCCAAGAAAACCTTATGGATACGCATAACCAGAGACATAGATAAATGTGCCTGGCGTGCTGCAGTCCATGTGGTCACGGAGAGTCGCACACAAATGAAGGACTGAACAACTTCTGTAGGGTCTACTTTCATTTCTAGTCAGTTCTCAAGAGGATATATTATGTCACCAGATAGGGACAGTGTAACGGAGCTGGAACACGCAGTCCAATATCTCCGCTGGTATACGGTAAAATACCCAAGAGGCACTACAGTTTCACCATTCTCGACCTCCCATATTGGACGACACACAATTTGGGAGTCAAATGAATACGGACTTTATTTTGTTATTGCAGAAATATTTATACCCATCTCTTCCCACAGGCAATACACATGCCCATATTTGGCCGCACAATACACATAAAGAGAACAATAGGTGGGTCACACCTCTCCGAGGCTCCCTGGCAACTTTGATACAATCAGACATTGATTCAATTACACTTCTTTGTTCTTATCTGAGAAGGAAAACACTGTATACAATAGACTTCCTTTATCTTATGCAGAGTCGCTGTAACAGGATTATCTCCCATGCCAAGTAGCTGCAAATGTCTGGGACAATATTCTGCAGAGCATCAACCAACATACATATAGTAGGATCATATTTTAACCATAATAATCATAAAACAGGGTAAAACAGTGATGGGTTCCGCTACAGATTGTGTGTATCACACTACTAGGGAACCTGAGGGATACATAGGCTTTTGGGAGGGCATAAAGGACCGATTCCCTGAAGAAGTTTAAAAGTAAGCCATGGTCAGACGAAGGGCATATTGAGCATTACAGGAGTCTGTACTTAGCAAAGTATTCCCAGGTACCTTTAAATATATATTTTACAAAGTTGCAGCAATAGTCCTGATACATATATATATATATATATATATATATACTAGCGAATTGCCCATTGGCGCTCCTTGCCAGCTTCGCGAGGGCCGCGGGCTCGCTATGCCCGCAAACGTTAGCAACAACTCGTATGCTCACAACTATATATGTGATATATAATTATTAAGAAGCATACATGATAATCAAGTTGATGCTCTTGGAAAATAGAAAAAAAGAAAAAAGGTTAATGAAAGTAATAATTTAAATACCAGATTACTAGCCCACTATAATCCTTTTCTAGAATTTGAGATTATATATATATTTTAAGCAGTTTTAATAATTTGCCCCTCTACTATTATCTAAGGAACGTGAGATTAATTATTTTAATGATACTTAAAGGGCCACATGATTCAGCACAATTGGACCACATCACAGTAAATATCTCCTAAAAGCATGTCGCAATACTTTTTAAAATTTTTAAATACATGCATTTTTCATTGAGAGATCAATAAAATAAAATCTGTGTTTACATGTGTCACTAACTGCCCCAAATCTGTGTTTACATATGTCACTAACTGCCCCAGGCAGAACAACAGATACAACTCCGTGTAGTGAGCAAAAGAAAAAAAAGGAGTTAACCTTTAACAAATCTATCAGTGCAGAGCAAGGAATGCTGGAATCACTTAAACAGGTCAGTTATGGGTTAACTGGTAAGTGCATTCCTGAGTTCAGAGAAAAACATCAATTACTGTCTTCAGCACATGCTCAGCTATCTGTTATTGATCACATTTTTAGCTGTTATTAGTGTAATTCATAAAGAAATAGATCATTTTAACATACAATATTTTATTTTGTTTGCGTCGCTCAGCTGTGTTCGACTATCCATGATCTCCTGGACCGCAAAACACCATGCTGATCCACTTGATATTCATGGCAGAGATACTGGAGTGGGTTATCAGTTCCTTCTCCAGTAGGCCACATCATCCAGCTTCTGGTATTCCTAGGTGGTCTCCCATCCAAGAACTGACCAGGTCAAAACCCTGCTAGGCTTCAGGGTGGTGTGACCTCTTGGTTCCCTGACTGAAATTGAGCCCAGGTGACAGAGGTCAAAGCACAGAATCCTAACCACTGGACCAGGTAAATGGCCCTTTAATAAAGGTTGATTTATTTAATAACTATTGTTTTCCTAGATAATAAGTAATAACAGATGTTTTTGGTATAAAATAGGTATGCTATAAGAAACTATTTCTTTGCGATGGGCATATTACAACTTTTTCAGGAAGTTATGTTTAATGAGCTTTTCATTAGACCAAATGACAGCACTGGCAGATGCCACATGCCTATTACGTGGATACAAGCTCCCTCCCACCTCAGGAAGTTCATCAGCAACATGGAATATTTTACATTTGATTTTAAGCTCAAAAACAGGACCCTCCATTCTTTGTTATGTTTAATTTTTGTTTTTGCCATGCACTTAATTCCTATTCAGCGTTACGGAATATGTTGGCGTGTTACAAATGAAAGATAATAATAATAAATATAAGACTTTAGGGAAACATGAAACACTTGAACGTGCTGCTATGCAAATGACCAGTGGTGGTATACAGAGACTTATGGGAGTGTCTGCAAAACATAAGAAAAAGTTATTGAAGACTAGTTGAATTTGTAATTATGCAATTCTTGTTTTAAATCACTGTCTATTTGTACTGGGCTTTTCAGATTGTTTTTAGATGGCTATGACCTGGGTTTGATTCCAGTCAGGGAACCAAGAGGTCACACCACCCTAAAGCCCTGCAGGTTTGGGCCTGGTCAGTACTTGGATGGGAGACCACCTAGGAATACCAGGAGCTGTATGCTGTGGCCCACTGGAGAAGGAACTGGCAACCCACTCCAATATCTCTGCCATGAATACCAAGTGGAGCAGCATGACCATGGACATAAATATATGCCTGGTGTGTTACTGTCCATGAGGTCACAGAAAGTCAAACTTGACTGAGCAACAAAAACAACAAATGTGCTGCATACACTTTCCATATTGCAAATGCCTCTTCTCCAGATGTGCAACATCACTTGTGCTAAGGAGACCTCGGCAGTCTCAGAAGCTTATGCATTTGATTACCTCTTAAGACGGATGTGTCGGTGCATTAAAAGGTATCACAACTTATTACAGTAAGTTGTCTACACAGGCAGGAGGTTAATCCGCTCCTTTCTTCTGTTGTTGTGTCTAATTTAAACATACTGCCATCATAAGCCAAAGAGACACCATCAAAAAGAATCCACAAAAAAAAAGAAATGTTCATTTTTCATAGGAAACCCTTAAGAAGTAAGGAATGTATTTGCACATTAGCAGTATGGCACTGCCTAAAACCTACAGTGATACAGAGACGTTCACTGCGGTCGGCTCATATGGCAGCTTTATATATGAATTATTATCTGCTTTGACATTTTCTCTTTAAAGGGACATTGAATGTATACATTATACTGTACAGTGTCACACTGAGCACTCACGCACCAAAATAAAAAAGTTTAGAATTTTTTATATTGATGCTTATTTGATTGTTTGGGAAGAGCTTTAATATAATCTAGTTTTGCCATTAAATATTTATGCAATCTGCTTGCTCAACAAAAAACAAATCAGCTTTTTCCTTTGGCCTGCGTGTGTTTGTGCCATTCAGTCATGTCCAACTCTCCATGACCTTATAGATGGCAACACACCATGCTGAACCACTTGATATTCAAAGCAGAGATACTGGAGTGGGTTCCAGTTAAATTTCCAGTGGGCTACAGCATACAGCTCCTGGTATTGCTAGGTGGTATCCCTTCAAAGTACTGACCAAGCTCAATAGTGCACGGCTTCAGGGTGGTGTGACCTCTTGGGTCCCTGACTGGAATTAAACCCAGGTCGCAGTGGTGAAAGCACCGAATCCTAACCACTGGACGACCAGGGAACCCTTGGTTTGCATATATTTATTAAAATACTAACAAGCTTCAGAACAAGCATTTAAAAAAATGATATATACGGTTACTGAAAATTTACACATTAATATTATTATCTACTGTTTTAACATTATTACATGCCATTTACGAAAAACAAAACTTTTGCTGCAAGAAGTCTGTATTTTAAAAGAGGCGTGTGATGTTAGCGGCAGAAATGATAGGGGAAACTAGGAAAACTGAAGCAAATGTGAATTCACAACTGTAATCTGGCACAAACACCCACAGCAGTGATGTCTGGTGGCTACTACACAGAAATCTGTTCTTATTCAGATCCGTGAATTCTTTTACTTTATTGGCTAGTCAAACGAGCAGTATATTGATCTGTAAACTTGAGCTAAATGTTGGAAACCCCTGATTAAGAGGGTGATTGTAATTTATGGTCCCTTCAGGACCTGAAAGCCGTCTCCATAGGCTCAATATATCACTTGGTGCAGCTGGACTGAGATAACCATCAAGGTAAGTAAACACTCGGAGTCCTTTAGAAGCAACATTGCAGCATTTAAAAACAGTTATAAAACTGAAAAAAAAAACATAAAACGAAAAAGTTTTTATATCTTCTCCACTTAATCTTGTCTGCTCTACATGAGGATGAAGAATAATGCTGTCCTTGTTGCATGATTATTTAATCACATATATAGTTCTCAGCAGCGCGGGCTTGCTAAAATCCGTTGGTAACGCAACGTTAAAACTGCGGGCTCGCAAAGTGAGCCCGTTGCAACTGCGGCCCTCAAAAAGGGTGCTCATCCCTACAACCCCGTACGACTTAGGCAGGGAGCGCCGAAGATGCTCACTGCGCTGGTGGATATAAGCGACGTAGGCGCTTATCCCTACGACCCCGCACGACATTGGCAAGAAGCCCCGAAGGTGCTCACTGCGCTCGTGGAGATGAACGCCATAGGCGCTCATCCCTACAGCACCACACGCAATAAGCATCATACCAACGACTTGCGGGAATACAGAATAACAGAAAACTCAAATACACAATTCACAGTGCGAGACCCGTAGCACTTTGAAAAAAAAGTCTGAAAAAATGACGGTTAGTAGTAACATTTTGAAAAGGAAACACGAGACTACACGAACCCTAAACACGCGAAACACCGCCAGGCACATACGACTTTTATCCAGGAACGTACAAGATACAAAATACACTATTAGGAAGGACGGGGAAACTTGCAACTAATAACATTACCATTCTAAAATACCGCATTACACAAATAAACCAACTGGTTAGCCTCACGCACGCAGCCTATTTACACTGCACACTTGCCACATAGCTGACACTTACACCTCAGATCACCAACAGTCCAAATGTACATGGTATGCTGCAGGAAAAACAGCAGCGATTGTTAGCTCTTCAGCATACTGATTCCTGGATATATTCATTACAAATAGGTAAAGTATATTTATTTATTGTTTAATTAATTAATTATTATACAAAAATATATTTATATAAAAAAATAAAAAAAAGCAGAGGAGAGACTCGCTTTGCCAAAGGGGCTCAGTGCGGAGGTCACAATAAACACCCAGGGTGCTCAGAGGAGCAAAAGTACACACGGGGAGAGGCTTGCAATGAGCACCGAAAGTGCTCATACAACCAAAAGCACATCAGGGAAGCGGCTTAAAAAAGAAGCAATGTCTAAAATGTTTTTTTGGGATTTAAGAGAGAAAATGCACCATGGGCTCATTTGCATGCCCCCATAGAGTTTCAGAGTGCAGTACAATTACTGTTCCTGGGAAACCTGAGGAGGAAATTAATTTCTTAACTTATTTTTAGACATTAAATTGCATAATATATATATATATATATATATATATATATATATATATATATATATATATATAAATAAATATATATATATATATATATATATATATACACACGCGTGCATATAAACATGCAACTGCTGTATACCCTGCCTCTCTGGCTATCACAAGGTAGGAATAACTGTGTAATGGGCACACACTGAACTGTCAGAAGAAAGACACAGCCATGTAAATGTTTATATGATGGTTCAATTCAGAGCAAACCTTAGAGAACTGATTCCTTTGCCCCTGCACAGATAGAGACGGTGCTTGTTTTTGTTTGAAAACCACTTGAGTGGAGAGCAAATGTCATGTAAACCTAGCAGAGAATCCACAACTGGTAATGAGATCCAGGACAGCCTGACTCAGCCTTGTGTGGTTAGTACAGCTGCAGGCTCCAGAGGTGGATCTATCACAATACTCAGCCCGGCTTTACCTAGAACAACCTGTACAAACCTTGTGCCGAGCAGATAAAGGGTCTTACAAACTCTGCTAAAAGGGGAAGACACACATAAATGTAAAGTGACACAGGGAGATGGTATCATTTAAATCCCATAGGTGAAAACCTTTGTACTTTATTAACTGAATTTTCGCAAAAATGTTTTTTAACTAACATAAATGTGTATATGTAGACTTTCTGTTCCACTCACTAATAGCCCTATTAAATTTGAAGCCCCTAAGTGCAACGTGAGACCCACAACGGCTGCAGGCTTGAAATTTGAATGAGTTACAGAGCTATTAAATTTGAGTATGGCGTGAGTTATGGGCTTGAGACGCAAACCCGTAAACCATTTGTTGACCATTGGATGCGCGGGCTGTAAACGTGATCAATTAGTCAAACCCGTAGTTATGGGTTTAGATGGAGCCAATGGCAAATGAGATCGTCATAATTACGTCACTGAAAAATGGTGGTGGGATTTCGAAGTCATACGGGTTTCAATTACGAGTTACGATTGGACCCACATTCCAGAAATATTGCAATATTGATAAAGCTGTAAATATGATATTCTATCACATGCGAGTCTCATTATATGTATTAACACACTGATTGCAGGGATCAATGTAACACGGAAATTACACATGAAATAAAGTGTTTTATATTGCCGATTTGCAGGCTTGAGAATGTTGTGCTATTAATTCTAATACCTAACATAACTTTCCCTGTTATTATATGTACAGTAGTGTGTGCGTATTTGCATTTACAGTGCTATGGATTGGACTTTACTCCCTTACGTATCCTCTCTAGTACCCGTTGGCTTCTTGCCTCCATTTGCGTGTTGCAAGGTTGAACGCCAGTGAATTTGTTGCAATTTAATAGCTAAATTGGAACATAGCAGTTACGGGTTTGACAGAACAAAGGATTTTTGTCAGTGAAGTTCAAAGTTCCATGGCCCGTAGGCTTTTTTCGCACATAACCCGCAGATTGGCAGCGGCTTGCTTTATGGGGCCAATTTAATAGCTGCAAGTCTTGAGGGCTACATTACGAGCAACAGTTTTACACGTTGAGCTAATTTAATAGGGCTGTAAGTATAGCCTAATATATCTTGCTAATGATGCAAATAATGTATTACCCCGTGGGGCTCTATATCTATTTTCTTCAATGTAAAGCCATGTGAAAAAAAGCCTGGTTGTTCTCAGACACTAAGAAAAAATGAGGCTGATTAGATAAATTGGGTTTGATCATGCCATGGGGTCATCAGCAAGTATTGGCAGTGGTCAATTGTTAACGTACTTGTCATTAGAGTTTTAAATGATACCATATTTGGAACCTCCCCGTTCTCACCTTAAGGTCCTTTTATGTGAAAAAGCATGTATTAAACACTGCTAAAAAGGTTTGTTCTGTGTGAAACATTTCTACAAAAGAGAGAAAACTGAATTTCAACCACTTCATAAAGAAAACTTTTGTAAAATGTTAGGACTTCTCTGTAAAACTTTCATTGGTGTGTATCAGATTCAAGCAGTCATTCATAGAGCTCAGTAAGTGCTGGACACACCGAATCGGAGTCTGGAAGAAGTTTAGCAAAACTGGGAATTAAAAGTACATTTCCCAAACCTTTGTAGCACTTCCTTTGCGTACTTTCTGCATTATAGACAAATTGGGAGTTGAGTTTACTTTCAGGAGTAGAAATGGATGAGCTCCTTATCAAGGAAATTATAGTGTAAATATCTAAATTCCCGTAGAATTACATGTTTAATGTGAGCTTTGGAAAACTAATATTGCAAAGTTTGGGGCACTTACAATTCTTGATATATCAATATTCTAAAGAAAAAAACTGTTTGACTATGTTTTTCTTTTTTTATATCCTCAGTTGCAACTTTGATTTCAACTCCATCACAGATAAGTTAGGAATTGCTAAAAAAAATTATAGCCTTTCAAAAATTACATCTAGCATAATGAAAGTCCAACCATCCTAATTATATAAAGTAATGAATTATTACTAGTTTTTAATTGCACTCTGTTTGGCTCTAGGGGGCTGCCAGGTCGGCCACTCTCCCTCTTCCATTCTCACAGACCCTTCTGTGAAACTCCATAGTGCATTTTCTACTGCAGTTGCCTGTTGGTCAATGTGCATAGACATGTGATGCTGCACTTGAAGTTATATCAAATCACCTGCGTAGCCCAATAGGGTGCGGCTGGTCCTGATGTTTTTGTCTTAAAACATTCAATATGTAGATTCACAGCTTTCTGATTGCAAACCTCATACAGATGAAGTTTTAAATTTGTGAGACGTTTAACACTTTGCTACAAAACAGGGTTTTAATTCCTTGAGTGGTGTGAATTTAATGGTAGGACATTTTGTTTTTAAGCGAAAAAATGGTTGGTTTGGTTTGACATTGGAAGGTAGCTGGCTGAGAGTAAATTGGAGGAAGCACAATAAAAAAAAAATGTAGTAGATAAACGGACAGCTTTCCAGTGGTAGGAGCAAATACAATGATGTAATTGAAGAAAACCTTGGATTTGTATGAAGATAAATTAACCCAAGAGTAGACAAAACAAACTGTTTTATCTGCCTTAAATATATCTGATTATGTGCCAATAATATGACGCATCTTTATGTCTAGGTTACGTTACCGAGTAGGCTGATGCCCAGGCGGGACAGTCCTTGTCTCAGTCCTTCCCCCAGGTTGTCAGGCAGCTGCCTCCTCCACTCCTCCTGCCTGGTGTAGTGTTCTTCATCCAGGGACAGTCTGTCCATATTACGTGCCAGGCTGGTGGCCAGGTTAGTCAGGGATGTCAGTGTGCCTAGAGGAGAATGGGACAAGCTGAATATAATATTTGATTGGTACATGCATTTTCTTGTTTGTATAAAAGTAATCAACATGCTTCATAAGCACGGACAACATCTAGAAAGTACTTATATGGAAGTAGGGAAGGAAAAGAAAAGTAATCATTTCTCTTTTTTAGATACCTGAAAATAATTAAATGAATCAAATGGATTTGACTTGTGGGATGTTCATGTAGTTTATCTTAAAAGGCCAGAACAGCATCATCATATACAATGTTTGATGTCATTGTAAAACTATAGAGTGATGGTGATACTGATTTCTACATGCTGATGTCTGAAGAAAAAAACAAAGAGCTTCTTAAATCTTGCACTCAACCTCTGTTTGTCTCTAACACTCTCAACTCCCATTTACACTGTAGACCCTTGCAAGAGCGGTGCTCCCAACTCCTTTATACGTATGTAACCAATTAGGTTGGTGCGACATAAACACATGATAGTAATCCTATTCAATTAGCTATTAATGGTTATTAATGGCTATTAATTAATGGTTAATGGCTATTAATACTCTTTAATCTATTCATTAAATATATTTATTTACCTGTAAGGGGTTCACAAATGTATATCAGACTTAAGGGTTTCTCACTTAATCTGCTGATATCGGAGAATTTTAATACGATGTTATGGAAATATATATGTATGTAAATTTCAACAACTTAGGAGCCAGAAGTAAAATAAGTAACTTTTTAGGAATCCTACCTGGCTCCTATGTTTGAGCCCTGCTTTATATATTGTAAATACGTGCTACATAACCTTTATTTATTATGATTACTATCATCATAACCATTTAACATATAAAGTGCTAAACGATCATACAGTGTTGTCCACAGCAGCCCATAAAACATTTATATACCACACCAAAAAGTACATCATTCTAAGAAATGGTTAACCAGGTACAGAGGGTTTATGATTTCATTTTATATACTGTATAATGAAGCTTATATATTTGCATTTGACAAAAGTAGGCCAAACCTAGCACATATTAGAACAATTTCCTCTACAATAGTTGTTAATAAAATTCATCACAGTTATGTTAGAAATTGCTAAAAAAATCATAGCCTTTCAAAAATGACATCTAGCATAATGAAAGTCCTACCATCCTAATTATATAAAGTAATTAATTATTACTAGTTTTTAATTGCACTCTGTTTGGCTCTAGGGGTCTGCCAGGTTGGCCACTCTCCCTCTTCCATTCTCACAGACCCTTCTGTGAAACTCCATAGTGCATTTTCTACTGCACACAGCATAGCAAGCAGTTTACTGTTGGTCAATGTGTGTAGACATGTACACTGCACTAGAAGTTATATCAAATCATCCACGTACCCCAATAGGGTGCTGCTGGTCCTGATCTTTTTGCCTTAAAACAATATGCAATATGTAGATTCACAGCTTTCGGTTTGCAAATATCATACAGTAACACACTATGAGGGATAGGAGGAGGGAGAGATGTCAACGTGGAGATGAGGGGATATAAGAATAAAAATTTATATTATTTATTTACTCACATTTACAGAGAACTTTTATTCAAAAAGCTTATAAATGAATGTAAAACTTTATACAGTGGATATAAAAAGTCTACACATCCCTGTTAAAATGTCAGGTTTCTGTGCTGTAAAAAATGAGACAAAGATAAATAATTTCAGAACTTTTTCCACCTTTAATGTGACCTATAAACTGTACAACTCAATTGAAAAACAAACTGAAATCTTTTAGGTGGAGGGAAGAAAAAAATAAAAATAATGTGGTTGCATAAGTCTGCACACCCACTTATTACTGGGGTTGTAGCTGTGTTCAGAATTAAGCAATCACATTCCAAATCGTGTTAAATAGGAGTCATTATGCACCTGCCATCATTTAAAGTGCCTCTGATTAACCCCAAATAAAGTTCAGCTGCTCTAGTTGGTCTTTCCTGAAATTTTCTTAGTCGCATCCCACAGCAAAAGCCATGGTCCACAGAGAGCTTCCAAAGCATCAGAGGGATCTCATTGTTAAAAGGATCTCATTGGTAAAAGTCAGGAGAAGGGTACAACAGAATTTCCAAGGCATTAGATATACCATGGAACACAGTGAAGACGGTCATCATCAAGTGGAGAAAATATGGCACAACAGTGACATTACCAAGAACGGGAGCACCCTCTAAAATTGATGAAAAGACGAGAAGAAAACTGGTCTGGGAGGCTACCAAGAGGCCTACAGCAACATTAAAGGAGCTGCAGGAATATCTGGCAAATACTGGCTGTGTGGTTCATGTGACAACAATCTCCTGTATCCTTCATATGTCTGGGCTATGGGGTAGAGTGGCAAGACGAAAGCCTTTTCTTACGAAGAAAAACATCCAAGCCAGGCTACATTTTGCAAAAACACATCTGAAGTATCCCAAAAGCATGTGGGAAAAGCCATAATTCCAAAAGATATGTTTGGCGCAAAAACAACACTGCACATCACCAAAAGAACACCATACCCACAGTGAAGCATGGTGGTGGCAGCATCATGCTTTGGGGCTGTTTTTCTTCAGCTGGAACTGGGGCCTTAGTTATGATAGAGGGAATTATGAACAGTTCCAAATACCAGTCAATATTGGCACAAAACCTTCAGGCTTCTGCTAGAAAGCTGAACATGAAGAGGAACTTCATCTTTCAGCATGACAACGACCCAAAGCATACATCCAAATCAACAAAGGAATGGCTTCACCAGAAGAAGATTAAAGTTTTGGAATGGCCCAGCCAGAGCCCAGACCTGTGTGGGGTGATCTGAAGAGGGCTGTGCACAGGAGATGCCCTCGCAATCTGACAGATTTTGAGTGTTTTTGCAAAGAAGAGTGGGCAAATCTTGTCAAGTCAAAAAGGGGCCATGCTGATAGACTCATACCCAAAAAGACTGAGTGCTGTAATAAAATCAAAAGGTGCTTCAACAAAGTATTAGTTTAAGGGTGTGCATACTTATGCAACCATATTATTTTATTTTTATATTTTTTCTTCCCTCTACCTAAAAGATTTCAGTTTGTTTTTCAATTGAGTTGTACAGTTTATAGGTCACATTAAAGGTGGAAAAAGTTCTGAAATGATTTATCTTTGTCTCATTTTTTACAGCACAGAAACCTGACATGTTCACAGGGGTGTGTAGACTTTTTATATCTACTGTATAACTTAATTAAAAGGGTATTTATTATGCTAGATGCAACTTATAAAGGGCTATCACTTGTCTTAACAGTGCAAAGTCCCTTTAATATGTTAGTGTAGTATAACGAAAACATATCTCCATTTCTCCACTAGATGTCACTGTGTTTATACCAATCCAGCGCAGAATACACAATACACATAGCAAGTGAATCAGTGACTACCAAACATCTCCAATTTAAAACAATGAGACAACCTGGCGTAGGATTTCTGATGTCTTACAGGAATACTGGAGATCTTTAATGTTGTACATTTATCATGTGCAGCGAGCTCTACAGCCAGCATCACATTACTCCTGAGGGGAATTTCAAAAGCATAGCGTTTTTGAAGCCTTCCCACACAGAAAATGTATATATGGCTTTACTTAGGGAAGAATATATTGTGGATGTGTGTTGAACTCATGTGAGCTAATAATAAAGCCCAGCCTATTAGAGGAGCAGTCTGTTCTGCACAAATCCCATGGTATGTGTAGGATTCTCACAGTATATGGCCACACAGAACCATATCTAGCCTGAAGAAAACAGATTTTACCCTCAGCAGTTGGAAATCATATATTCATTCTCATATACACATTGCCTCACTCCACTGCAAACCAACACAAATACTTCTGCTTAGCATCCATCTTACCAGACGTTCCTCATTTCCTGGCTCATATGTTTCATCTGATATACAAATAGTCCCCTAACTGCCTCCTCTGTTTACGACCTACACATCTCTCTATCCATCATTATTTATTTCCACTTCTATCTACAAGACTTCTCTGGTGCTGCCCACAGCTAATGAAATCCCCAGATAGCCCCCCATTCTTCACACTGCAAATGCACTCTGTACACTCATCTATTCAGACAAGCTTACAACCCTGAGATCTACTAAAAAGAATTAAGCCCCATCAAGTACTTCCCTCGATTTTATTTACTAGTACCCCATTATAAAGGAAATATGTTGTAGAATCGTTACGTACCTTTAGAAATGTGTTTCACAAAAGACGTGGTGCCTCTGGAGACTCCACTAACAAAAGCTCCTGGTCCACGAGTCAGTCCTTCATATGGGAGCCTGAAGAAGTCAGCAATGCCATTCCCGATACTTCTCACCAGACTAGCTGGGCTTCCAAGGATTTCCAAAGATCCGACCACCCAACCTTGGAAAAACAGAATATAATTTAGTGTCAGACATGATTGTCACTGGTAAAGTTAAATGGACATAGCATGTTCATGGATTTTAATAGATATGTAATATACCTATATATCTATTTACTTTTCTGTACTTTATTTTATTAAGAAGTGCTTATAAAGGTCTGTTTTTACTGCCTAAAATCCAGCAAAACTTGCTTTGGTCTGCCATCTGCAGCTCATGAAGATCCAGACTCTTTAGTACTGGCTATGCTGTGTCTCATACTACCCAATCAGTGACCATATCTCAGCAGCATCTTGCTTAGATTTTTCTCCTGACTGCACAGCC
Source organism: Discoglossus pictus (assembly GCA_027410445.1). NCBI lineage: Eukaryota > Metazoa > Chordata > Amphibia > Anura > Alytidae > Discoglossus > Discoglossus pictus. The sequence continues at coordinate 55,972,807 of CM050166.1, forward strand.
AATACTACAGAGTCTGTGTCTTTATGAGCTGCAGAGAGCAAACCCAAGCAGGTACTATTTGTGTATCTGCTGCTTAATAAAATAAAATACATAAAAATACATAGATACATAGGTATATTATATACCTAGTAACATTTAGAAACCCTGCCTTTAACTAACACAGTACAGTTTATTAGAGATAATCAAACACAATTTCCAGGACACATTAAAAACAAATATTAGGCATTTCACTTAGGTCATCTATGTTGTAAAGAAACATACCCACCATGGGTGGCAACTAAACTGTTGGATAAAGGAAAGTGTAGTTTAAAAAAAGTTTTTTTTAGGATACACTTCACAAACTAGTAGACTGTTGTCTATCGTGCTTCTTTTAATTTACAATGGAGAGGGGAGAAGACCAGGATTTGTAGCCTCACTGGTGCGTGTGTGTTTTTTTTGGCATATGACATCCCACCTTCACCGCCACTCATGAACTCTGCTTTATCGGATCAGAATCAGATCCAGCAAAAAATGAACAGGAAGTGTCACATTTCACTATTACACAAGTGATCCAATAATAATACAAATGATCCACATAGGCAGTTTCCTAATTTTTCTATTGCCTTTAAACTTTTCCAACTAAGACAACTGTTGTCTCATTTGGGATCTCTGATGAAGTGCCCCCTTGTGGTCTCCATACGTGTTAGGTGCGATCATACAGTGTTCACACCATCATGTACAAGTCTATTTCATGCCTCCACCTGCTGCTTCTCCAGTATGGTACAGACATAAGAGCCATTCAAGTCTTCAGATTGGCCTCACAGCAAATCTTTAAGTAAAACTAGAATTCTGCAAAAAGAAAATGTCTGCAGAGAAATCCTAGGAAATTATGTAATAAAGTTAATTGTGCAATTCAATATAATTCTAGCCATTATTTTCCGTTGATAATACTGCAATTTCTTAAACGTTTCACTATTCAGGAAGCCCATAGAACTACATTCCAATTTTGCCAGGAGTGATTTAGTTAATGTTCCATAATTGTAAATGATAAGTTACTAATTAGAATGGTAATATAGCATTGTATACAGGCAGATTTTTTTAAAATGAACCAGTTATTAAAAAGACCCATTAAGCTGTTCTAGTGCCCACTGCAGTGGTCCTTTAAAGATATATGGACGTTTCCCTGTTTGTAACTTTTTCTAATCTAACACATGTTGTTTATATCAGAAACACGCGTTACATGAGTCATTCTTAGATTATATATATTTATTTTATCTTAAAAACAATTGGTTTCCACACCCCCAGGGGTACCTACATAGGCATCTGGTACTAACCAATAGAAACTCTGCATTCAAGTATGTTTTTTTAAACCTATACTAACCTTCAAGCCACTATCAGCACAGTGCAGAGATCCAGTACTGCCTGAAGCTGCTTCCTTGTGGTGGGAACAAAAGACTACACATCCCAGGATGTTTTGCTAAAGAGACTGGCCCACAGACATTGCAACAAAGTTGTAGTTGGTTCTGATTGGCCAAAAAATATGAAGTTTATGCTAATTTAGCTAGAGTTTTCAGGGACATTCCTTCTCAAAATCAACTGCCAACTCTAGGATAAGTTTATTAATGTTTATTTTTGGGATATTTTCCATGCAACAAAATGTTTGCATACACTATTAATTCTCCTCTATCAGGTGCATTCATAATCCATGAAATTTCTATATACTTTTATTTGTTCCTTCTTGCAGATGTATAATGTATTTTTGGCTTATTTGTCAGCAGGGGAGTTTGGGGAATTACTGGCATGTTACACACGATTTAAGAACACGTTTGTGGAAAATGATCACACACTATTTATTTCTACATCAACATTACAGTTACATTATAAGGTCATACTGAGAGTGTCCTCACACTGCTTAGTTATAAAAAAAAAAACAACTCCCCTGGGTCCCATCTATTTATTTCTATATACTGACCTCCTGTTTGTATCGTCTTATTTAACATTCTGCCCCTGACAGCTCATCAGTGTACTATTGAGAGGAATGCGAAACAAACACATCATACCTCCCCTACTGAAATCCAAAATATCTCTTATGACATTGACCAGACCACTGTATAATATCATTTGACAAGATATCAAGCTCATCATAGTATGTAGCTATTCCCCTTACTCATTTTACCACTTGCGCCAATGTTCAATTCCACCTCATTGCCGGGGCTGCTCCCACCATGAGTTTATTTAATGGTACACTTGTCTTAGCTAGTCCAAAAAAGTTTGATTATGATTTGCATTAACTGAGATAATAATAAACGTATATTTTAAAGATCTATTATATACTAGACATGGAACATTCACAGTATGCTAATTTGTGGTACAGACCAGAACTAGTGTTTAAAGTTTGTGCTATAACAAATCAGTACTGGGTGTATATTCAGAGGCATAACATTTCTATCCGATAAAAATGTATGACAAAAAAGAAGAAACAGGTGCTATTTCTAGGGCTATAGTTATACTTTAAAGTTCTGACTTTTATAGGTGTCTGCCCGATGTGCTCTGGTACTTAGCTCTGCCCTTTGCTCTGGTGTCTGACTGTTATAGATAAGGTGGGGCAGCTGTAATCTACTTCCTGCTACGTGCTCTGGTGACCTACACCAGCCAGACACTGGAGCAAATAGCAGGATATCCTCTACAGCTGCCCATAACTAATTATGCAAAATGGGTGGGGCTAAATGCCACAGCACGTCAGCCAGAAACCTATAAAAGTATGAGCTTTAAAGTATAACTACTAGCATTATAAAGTTTAAACATTATATATCAAGTATACTTATGTATGTACTTTTTTTTTATAGTACAGTGCTTCGTAAAGCTATGTGGAGGGCTTTAGACTCACTAACGACTGTAAATCTTCACTGAGCATTGTACACCCTGAGCTTTGAGTTCAGCATCTTATTAAGAACAGGCTATTAGGGGTCATACTTGGTAGCTATGTGTCTGGCATTACATATATTGTGGGTTGTCCTACATACAAAGTGTATTGGGCATCAATATCTAGGAATATTATTTTGAGTGGCACTGGGAGTTGAACTTGTACTCAGCTATGGACTACGTGAGCCTCATACACAGTGCATTGTGGGTTAGGAGTGTTGCACAATGAGAGCTGGGGTTTGATTTCAATACAATTAAGCTCTATATAGTACTTCAGAACATTACACAATAATCGCAGCTTGCTGGTTAACTGCTAGCAGAGCTCTACACAGATTACTGCTGGAAGAAGGATGTCTTTCTTGAGCAGCCTCATTTTTCTATGCCAAGTAGCTGTTTTACTTCATCTCCATTTGTGTAACAGGGTGACATCCTCCCGCTGATTAGTTCCTTGTTACCAGTGTTTGCAGCAGATTGGTTTTGGCAGGGTCACTTTAGGATGGATCAAACCTGATGACCGGTGAATGTCTAACTGAAATGTCTTCCAAAATAAGTTAAAATGAGAGCCTGTGTGTGAAACGCATACAATGCTCATTATATTATTCTATATCCTACTTAAAGGGCAAGATCCACTTAAACTTAATGTTTTTTTACATTAATGCACACATCTAGAGAAGGTCTCCTTCTGGATTGCTACCTCGTCGTGGTGAAGGGGCTTGTGCACTTTAATGAAGCTGTGAGCTATACCATGTAGGGTCACCCAAGATAGGCAGGTCATAGCAGAGCAAAAGCTGCCATTTTAAGTTTAATTTTTGCCATTGATTGGGTCAAAAAAACAAAAAACTGCAGCTGTGAAAGTTGAATTCATGTTTCTGTATACTTCTGCAGTTCATATCACCTAATATACAGCAGTAAAAGGCACTTTCTACACATATATTTCATTTTCTACAAATTAACTTTTATATAAAAGCAACTGTGTTTAGGTGAAACGTCCCCTTTAAAACCAACTACTGCTCATATATGTTCCAAAAGCTGGAAAACACTGAAGACTAAGGAATGTTCCTGTATCTGCTTTAGCGTTATATTATTCAAACCAGTGTCCTAGACAATTATGCCTCATTAGAGTGCTGGCATGCACTCGTGTCTGTTTTTTCTCAGCTGCAGCAACAATCAGGATGTTCTGTAGAGTCCTCTCTATTGTGGTCTCTTGTTTTGAACATTCATTTGAAACAAGTAGATGCAATGATCTAAGTACTAAAAAATATGTTAATGTGCCTTTGGTTTTATTTGACTCCAAAATTATTTATTTGTTACAAATTGCCTTTAGTTTCATGCTGGCCATAAACATACCCGTGAAACCTCATATATTCAGGGAAAGGAGGGACCAAGTAGCTGTCACAGATGTTCTAAAGGAACATTATATGTCACAGACTAAGGATCAAAAGCCAGGTTCATTTATTGGACTTGGTTTTCCAATCATGGATCAGTGACAACTACACAGCTGCTTTGTTGAGCGAAAAAAAAATAATAAATAAATTAAAGTTGAGGATAAACATCTTTTTTTTTTTTTTTTTAGGATTTCTATTAACTTAATAGCAAGTCTAGTCCTGTGGGTGAACTAGCTCAATAGGGGGCAATGTGTTTAGCCTGGGCTCCAGGAACCAAGTAAGTAGTTTGCGCCTCATAAGGCAACCGCTATCTTACTTATTTAATAAAACAAACAAAAAAAATGGTGCCACATGTTATACAAGTGAGACAGTCTTAATATCCTCTCTGATGGGTATTACGCTCTATCGAGAGGCCATTAAGCTCTCAGAGGAAGGGAGCCGGTCTCTCATTCCTTGTCACTGGGGATGAGGGGGGAGCAGGGTTCATCTACACAAATTAAATGGGGGTCCAATACTGGTAATACTAATAGAGGTGAGTTTTTGTGTACATATAAGTTGGTCCTTCAGAATTACACCCATTGTTGTTTATTCAGTATCTACCTGTAAAGTAAATCATGCAATAACAAGAGAATATTGTAATCAATTAATATAACATCTGAACAGACATCTAAGTCAAAACCTTAATACCACAAGGCAAAAGGAAACAGAATAATTTTGATTTAAATATGTATATCCTGAAATCCTTATTGCTATCATACTATTCATCCAATAAAAAGGCCAAGCCAGTGAGTAAACTTGTGTTTGAACAGGAATATATTTAAATTTTGGAATGTCTTGAGGTCCCCGGATTACAGACAACCTAACTTATGGCATTCCATACTTAAGAACAAGCTTTCAAGGCTTTCTGTATGAGATTTTTTATGACCTGTTTGCTTGAATTAAAAGAAAAAGCACAATAGCTTCTGTATTATTATTATTATTATTATAACCACATATAAGCCATTATAATGTTATTACAGTAGAATCCCGGTTATCCGGCATCCAACTAACCGGGACTCTCAAGCAACCGGCATCAGCATCAATTTCCCCTTTTAATTAAACCCCCGCTAGACCGGCATAACCGGCACCATCCGGAGTTCGAGACTGCAAAAAAAAAAAAAGCTAACTTTTTTCCTAATTATTTTTTCTGGTCCTAAAAAATAGTTTAGATGCTAATGCCTTTTAAAATGCATTTGAGGGGTTTTGGGGTGTTTAGACACTTAAATTCGGGGTCTCCCGATTAACCGGAAACTACACTTATCCGGCAATAGGGAGTCCCCATAGATGCCGGATAACGGGGGGGTTTACTGTATTATTATTCATCATGGAGCCAAGTTACATACAAATCAAACCTAAAGACTTTACCGCGAGATACATTCCTGAGAATTAGAGTTGGGGCCACTTTTAACCCTTTATAAGATTAATGCTTCATATATGCAAAATATTTGTGCATCAAGGAAATATAATGAAGGGTATGATCAAAAAAAATATATACAACCGAAAACCCCATGTTTCCATGAAAGTCTTAAAATGTACATTACAACAAATGGACTAAGATACAAAGAAAGTATAGCTGCCATTTTAAGTTCAATTTTTGCCATTGATTGGGTCAAAAAACCAAAAAACTGCAGCTGTGAAAGTTGAATTCATGTTTCTGTATACTTCTGCAGTTCATATCACCTAATATACAGCAGTAAAAGGCACTTTCTACACATATATTTCAATTTCTAGAAGTGAACTCTTTTATATAAAAGCAACTGTGTTTAGGTGAAACGTCCCCTTTAAAACCAACTACTGCTCATATATGTTCCAAAAGCTGGAAAACACTGAAGACTAAGGAATGTTCCTGTATCTGCTTTAGCGTTATATTATTCATAAGATAATACATAAGATATTAGACACATTAAGATTTACAACAATACAGGAAGCTAAATAAATGGTGTCCAACCTCAACAGCAAACAACTTTTCTACAACAAAATAGTAATTGAAACACACAATGCAAATATTTAAGAAAAAACACTATGCTAATTTGTGCTGATTTAGGCTTTATAAGTTTTATTTTTTTATTTATATCTCTTTTTTGCCAAACCCTTCAAAAGGGAAAACATGAAAAAGTTTGAAACCACAAACATTAGACCTGTCAAGCTCAATCGGGTCCTAAATTATCTTCTTGTTATGTGTAAGACCTAGGGTTTAACATTAAGTGGATCAGACATAACTCTGTCCTGCACAATGGTACTACATGTAATACACTGCTAATTAAGGACAGTCTTGTCATGTCAGCAGAACTCAAGAAACTTTGGTATTTCTTATTTGTTGAAGTCAATCACTGGTATTTGTGCTTGTATACTTTTATTTTTAACATATCTTTTTTTTCATAGATGTACTTTATTAGTTTAAAATAATGGACATAATTCTTAAGTTACATTAATTTCAATTGGTAACATAATTCGTTTTCTTCAGGACTTGCTTTTGATTGGAGGTTACATTGATGACAGCTCTGACTGTCCCCAGTAACAGGCCAATTATTCATGTGAAAAAAGTGACCTGCTCTACAAAGTTAGTCAGATCCCCATTTGCAGGTTATAACATCTGGCCACTAGGTGGACCATAGATGATACCACTTAGTGCTTTGCCTCGCCCCACACTTCAGACACCATGGCTCTTGTACTATAATAATACCTCCTCAATGTATACCTCTCCATCATCATCTATCCTCTGCCGGGCATTAAACAACCACTTGTATGATCACTTTGTTCAATGTGTTTTAGTACCTGTTCTTCCTTCTGATTCATTCACCTTTTGTTTCATAAACCACCTTTAGTTTGTAAGTTTGAGAGTTCTCAATCAGACACTTAGCCTTGGATTGTTTGCTCAAGGGCAGGGTTCTCAGCTCCTATTAAATTTGTACCATGGATCTACTGTACCCCAAGCACTATGCAATATGCTGATGCTGTACAAATCAAATATAATAATAAACATAACTGGATTATTAGTGGGTCTTAAAGACTGAAGTTGAGAAATCAATAAAGTCAAATAAGACATATCTAGATGTATATAACTACTCAAATAAACATTTAAAACATGGTCTTCTATTTTCATGTAATACATAATATGACGTTATCCTACAACACAAGTAATCCAATGTATACACTTACCTGCTCTGAACAGGGCACCGGCAGCATAATGCATAGCAAGAGCGTGTATAAGTTGTCTGGCGGTAGTGAAGACTGGTCCGCGTTCAAACATTGAGAAGGACAAAGGGGTGTGATCCGAGGCGATATAAAGTTTTAGAGAAGCGTGAATACTAACCGAGAGGTTTACGGGTTGCACTGTTAACTTTCGCAGTCTTACAGGGCTGACTAAGGCTAAAGCATGTTGTCTCACTTGCTCTGGTAGGACCTGGGGAACTTTAAATCCAGGCACCTTTATAGTACCATGCAGTAATTTACTATCAGGAAGATAAGTGTCAAATAGTGTTTTGACATAATAGACAAATGTATCTTCCACATAAAGACGAGAAGGTTTCAGCTCAAAGCTTAGCTCATTCAGATCATAAAGGTCTTGTTCCACTGACAAGGTAATGAAGAGCTTGAGAAAGGCATAATCCTTGTATTCTTCTAGTTCTTTGGTGGATACAAACAGACTGAATGACTTTGGCAATTTGGCGCCTTCAATTTTCTCTTCTTGGCAAACTAGAACTGGGAAATGGAAATGGGACTTGTTGTATAGTTGGTTGTCCAGTTGCAGATCTCCACAGTACACTTCCAAACTATAAAAGAGTGGAATGCCACAAGTAATGTCTTCCTGCAGTTCCCGGCATGGCTGCCTTAGGTAACTGGTAACAGGTGCCATGTTGAAGAAGACATTATCCATTGTAAGGCGCAAAAGCTCAGAGGAGGTTTTGTAATTTGTGACATCATCAAAAATTCCAACACTTAGTTGTGTGATGAAGACTTTGAATACAATCCTCTGATTCTGAGTCCTGAAAATGTGAAAATAATAGTATTAACTGCATGTTAAAAATCAAATAAACAGATTATACATTTTGTTAATGTTTCAAATGTTACTACATGGCGCCAACATCTTTATGTTACAGAGATTAACACAGGAACGTATGAAAGATTAAAATTGCCATGGAGATCAGTGAGACTTGGTGTAAGACGACATCTAGAACTACAAACCAGGACCTCATATGAGTACTGATAACATGTTAATTTCTTTCCAGGAATTTTCAAGGCTACCACAAAGATTTCCACAGTGTGTAACCTTCTGGTAAAAATGCACAGGAAAGGTATGTGGAAGGTCTGTGGTGATTGCATATACATTTATTTAAATCTAAGGGCTTAAAATGTTTTACATTTGTTTCTGTGGTATCCATTAATACTGCATTTAATTAAACCCTCTTATTAGGAAGCAAAAGCAAACGCTCTGCGGTGATATAGCTGGAAGTGATGTCACTGTAAATTAAACACCATATTCTTCGTACAATAGTTAACATCGCCCAGCACTTCTGCACTGTGTCCCACCTGACATCTACAGCCATTACATTAATGTAACGTGCGTGGATAGTTGTCCTTGGCTGCGATAGCTGACAAATGGCATGTAAAGTACTGGCGCTGAGTGATTTTCTCCAGTGGTTAGTAACAATCATGACACTAGCAGGATGCTTGTGAAACATACTCTCCTTGTTTGGAAGCTGAGCATTTTGAGTGTTATAGATAGATGCTACTTGCTTATAACTTTGGTAATACCATAATAAATGTGAGAATTGTTGCTGATTGTGAGAAATGAACAGACTTGGACTTCTAATGCCATCACTAGGTGTGGCGACTTGTCTACCATGTTTTTCTCGGGCAGATCATGAAACACCTACTCTGTCTTATCAATTATCCTAATTTATGAGACTGGATGTGGAAAAGATGGTTATACAAAATGGACGAAATGTAGGAAATGAAGCATAGCATTTTACACAACTGCCTATATTGGTCACGTCATAACAGAGACATATATTAGCAGGATATGGGGGCATTCAATGTACATTGCTTCCACAGGATTACTAGGTTTTAATGCACTCAGTGGCAGAGAAGGCAGCAATGCAGGTAAAAGGCACAGGTTAGGTGTCCTTAACTCAAATCCTAGAGGGATGGAGCCAAGTGAGATAACACGATAATGATATGTGAGCACAGGTAAGTAAATCAAAATGATTAAACCAATAACTCAACCACCAGTACTGAAGCAAACTTTCCTGAAAATCTGGAGTGATGCCACCACTGCTAAACTGCCCACGCAAACATATATAAAGCTTATAGGGCCTTCATAGGAAGCCTTGTGATCTGTATTTGTTTTACTCATTGTACATTTAAAGGACTATTCTAAAGCACAACCTTGAGAGTGTACAATATATTTCCAAGGCTACCCACCACTGTATTATGGAACAGGTTTGGGCAAGAGAATGCAAAAATAACTGTGTTTCTTGCATTTTTGTACTCTACATTTGATACTCACTTTTATAGAAAAATATTTCAGATTAAAAATATGATCTTTTAAATATAGCACAGAAAATGTGAAACTGCAAAGTTGCTTTAAATGTAGAAAAAAATAAAACCTTTACTAGGCTAGACAAAGTGTCTTATGTTAGAATGACCTCTGTGTAAGGAGAGTAAACAACAAAGTCATGCTTATCTGTTGTAGTGTTATTTTTCTATTACATTAAGTCTCTGACTAAGTTCCTATGGACACGAAACATATGAGATTCTGCTTTTCTGCACTCGTTATGCATACTCTATCATTTATATAATGGAATAATAAAGCTATCTTGATTTGAAGCCAAATGTGTTGAGTACAATGACACCAACAGGTTATTCCTAGCTTTAGCAGCAAGTAGAAGTGCTAGTGGTGTGTGGCAAGCGTTTCATTGTTCACCTAGATCAGGGGTGTCCAAACTCGGTCCTGAAGGGCCCCACACATGCCTGGATTTGACGATAACCCTGCTGCGCACTGGTGAGTAAATCACTTCTTCAGTCATCCTGATTGACTCACTTGTACACAGAAAGGATATATTCAAATCCAGGCCAGGGTGCGACCCTCCAGGACCAAGTTTGGACACCCCTGATCTAGAAGGACAAGTGGCAGGTAACAGTTTAACATCTAGAGCTGCCTAAAGGTTGTGTTATCAATTGACACCTACCTGTTGAGACTGGTTAGAACAGGCCCAGCTCTCCCTTCTGGTGCCAATGTTATGATCACAGTACCACAATGATGGACAACATCCACATACACATAGCCATAACCAGTGAGGAACACAACCTAAAAAACATTTTGAAACAAGTTAGCATAGTGAGCACGGCATCTTTTATTTAAATGTTACTGTCGCATTTACATTGCAGAAATGCATTGTTCTAACAAAATAATGCAGATGTCTGAAGTCTTCTTTAGCAATATCCCAAATGATGCTTGGATTAGTGCTGTGCTTCTGAACTGTCACAAATAATATGCATTTATTATGCTGGATAGCCCCAGTGCTGCAGTTTCCAAAAACACAAGATAAGAAATAGTTGAAGCTTTCACAATGGATCATATTGATGTCTGGAAGCAGATGGTCATAAATACAGTGAAGGAAGCGCAGATTATTTTATTCTAGGTTTGTTATTATTGTAATTACAGCATCCCTATTACTTTTCAATTCCCCTTATTTGTACAGAAAAATAAATCAGATCTGGCTCCATTTACATTTCATTTGGTTATACTTAATTCAGCTTGCAGTGATATCACTAAGAAGGAGCTTTTAAGAGAAGTATATATAAACATTTTTCCATGTACTATATGTGTTAAGGATGAGTAGGGGAAGGAATAATACAGTTCCTTTTTTCTTCTTTGGATAAAGTGCACAAAACATACCACAGCTATTTCTTTATTTAAAGTTAATTTCATTTTATTCACTCTGCACAGAGAGATTAATCATTGTGTTGTCTGAGTGGAGCATAGGATTCAGAGGTTTACCTCTTAATACGTCTTGACAATAAACCATTTGGTTCCCATGCTCAACCATTGGCAACTACTCCTCTAATACTTCCCAACTTCTTCTTTCTCTATTTTGATTTCTAATTCTACAGTAACCAATTATCTGTATCAATGTGAACCCCCCAGCAGGACCAGTGTTAGATTAATGGTGTCCTTGGCAAAGCATTTATCAAATGTCCCCTCTCTTGCATTTACTCACTGCAGTGGAAGTTCAACATTAGTGACAATCTTAGCGATGTAATTCATAAACCTCTTTGGTTGGGCAATTATACATTAAAACCTGCCGAGTGCTATATATCACCAGTGTCCAAGATAATGATGTTTAAAGCCAGGCTACTCCTACTGTCCAATCCTGGCTTCCTAAGCTCTTGCCTGGTACACAGATCTGCCCTGGCTCCTTGTCTCCATTCCCCTCACTCTATTCTTAGACAAGTGAGGTCATTTCGGCTTTCTTCTGTGGCATGGACCCAGATCAGCTGTCTGACATATACTGGTCAATATTAACTCCCTGTTGACCTGATTTAGCAGGACTCACCTGAGTGCCATGATTATTTATGTCTATCAAATCACTCCATTCCATGGCCGTTTCATCAGATGACAATACTTTCAGGTAAATACTAGGAAGGAAGTCTTTTGTTTTGCAGTCAGGAAAGCTGGACATTTGATGGTAAAGTTCATGATGAACTGAGCATTCTGCTGGGATTTTCCTGCAATAAACTTCAAATTTTGGAGTATCTGAAACAATAAAGTGTGGATGGTTTTCATTAGAGTTTTACAATATACTGATAATGCGCAAAAGGGTGTTAAAAGGTTAAAAAATCACATATACACTGTAATAATTTGCCTATTATCAAGTGTAGTTCTTGAAAAGAATATATGTTATCAACAAGGCTATTGAGGTCATTTAAAGAGACACTGAAGTGACCATTTCTATACCTTTTCATAGAAATGTAAAACTCAAAAAGAGCAAGAATAGCTGGAGAATGAATTAGGTGATTAAATGAAACAATAGCAAAAAATAGAGGACAGAACAAGTATCCTTTGATTATTAGTGCACACCCTAGGCCCTGGTAACAATATAGAGCAAAGATAATTTAATTATAAAACTTAGCATTTATTAGATAATTTAAAAAGTATTAAAATATGAAAATTCTGACGAGATATATTAGGTAGGGGAATGGAAAATAATAAGGACTTCCTAGTTATGGTTATAAATAGGAAAAGTGGAGATAGGATCTCTATCCTCTGGTCTCAAGTGATAGTATAATAAAGTGCATAAAGTGAACAAAGTGCATATAATATAGTGGAATACTAGTGAATAGCAATGACATAGGTCTGGAACTGAGGTCTATGTTATTGCACCAGTATGTATTGCCACTAGCCAATCAAAAGTGACTAGTGCTTATAGTGATAAATGAGGGGATTGCACTTGAGTATATTGCACCTTTTAGTGTTTAAAATATTCCAGTATAAAGTGTATAGTGCCAATATTGGTTTATTAAATAAATAAATGAATATTATATAGTAGGGTACAATAAAGTGCCAGTGCTGCCTGAGGATAATGGGATCTATCAATGCTTATATCATATCCTGTATTCTTTGGAGGGTCCTTTTGCCACTTAAATAGTGAGATTATATATTCCCCTACTCTATCTGAGGAGCCAAGATGTCCAATTACACCCACATAGTAGTATTGCTTTTGTAATGATTATTAGTATTATTCATTTGCATGTGGAAGGTGTATTGGGTGATTATTGGGGGGGTCAGTCTGTGTGTTGCCCGAGCACCTTAGCTCCAGACACCTTGCCTCGCGTCGCCTATGCGTCGGCGTGTGACGTCATAGAGCGGCGTCGCGGCGTTGTGCGTGCAACCCGACGCACGTTTCTAAGGATTTCATCAGTAACCCCTGATGAAATCCTTAGAAACGTGCGTCGGGTTGCACGCACAACGCCGCGACGCCGCTCTATGACGTCACACGCCGACGCATAGGCGACGCGAGGCAAGGTGTCTGGAGCTAAGGTGCTCGGGCAACACACAGACTGACCCCCCCAATAATCACCCAATACACCTTCCACATGCAAATGAATAATACTAATAATCATTACAAAAGCAATACTACTATGTGGGTGTAATTGGACATCTTGGCTCCTCAGATAGAGTAGGGGAATATATAATCTCACTATTTAAGTGGCAAAAGGACCCTCCAAAGAATACAGGATATGATATAAGCATTGATAGATCCCATTATCCTCAGGCAGCACTGGCACTTTATTGTACCCTACTATATAATATTCATTTATTTATTTAATAAACCAATATTGGCACTATACACTTTATACTGGAATATTTTAAACACTAAAAGGTGCAATATACTCAAGTGCAATCCCCTCATTTATCACTATAAGCACTAGTCACTTTTGATTGGCTAGTGGCAATACATACTGGTGCAATAACATAGACCTCAGTTCCAGACCTATGTCATTGCTATTCACTAGTATTCCACTATATTATATGCACTTTGTTCACTTTATGCACTTTATTATACTATCACTTGAGACCAGAGGATAGAGATCCTATCTCCACTTTTCCTATTTATAACCATAACTAGGAAGTCCTTATTATTTTCCATTCCCCTACCTAATATATCTCGTCAGAATTTTCATATTTTAATACTTTTTAAATTATCTAATAAATGCTAAGTTTTATAATTAAATTATCTTTGCTCTATATTGTTACCAGGGCCTAGGGTGTGCACTAATAATCAAAGGATACTTGTTCTGTCCTCTATTTTTTGCTATTTAGTCAATTATATCCTTAAGTAGCACCCCTTACTTCTATCCCAGAATCTTTTTAATACCTTGAGCCACCTATCTACCTTACTTTGTACCGATTAAATGAAACACCATCAATTATCATGAAAAGCAAACTGAAAACAGAATTATTAGACGATTACTAAAAAAAATAGAAAAAAAAGCAAATGATCTTATGCACATTCAAGAGAGAGAGGACTACAGACAAACTGCATAATATTATGGCCATACAAATCCCATACCTTTAATATTTTCTTTCAAGAGTAAAGCAACTGTGCATCTGTTGCGGATAATGATTCGAGGACTTGGGTCTTCTGTGAGGGATACATAGGTCACTCCAAGATGCTCCTGGTAAGTCAACACTAAAGCCCTACAGAAAAGAAAGAATATATAACTTTAAATCAAAGATTTGTTATACATTATTGTAACCAATAATAAATCTGTGACACAGACGTTTCTCTTAAAATGTCCTCTAATGACTTTCCACGTAGAAACACAGATTTTGAGGGCACATAAGAATCAAGTAGGGAAACCAGTTTGTCTATTCTGTTTACTCATTAAAAAGTTTTTGGCTGAGTAAATACTCTAAACACAACCTCATGCACATCCCAAACATGCTTGGATTTCCTACTATAATTCGATCACACCTGATCTGCTGCCTTTATTTCTGTAATTTAGTATTTCTATATGTTTTTCATAGATCATCTAACCTGTAAGTTCAAGTCACAAGCTTTTGGTCTTGTATTGCTTTTTATATGAAAGATACTTCCCTCTTGAAGGTTTCTATAATGTCACCACTCTTCCACAAAACATTTTGCCTTTTAAACCATGCTTCTTTTTAATAACCCTATTTGGAATTGTTTCTAATTTGTTGATATCATTTTGAAGATTGAACAGCTGAGGTGTCACTAGGGATGTATAGAGTCGCATTTGTACCTCTCTTTTGCTGCTGTAAATGTCTTGTTCTATGCGCCCTAGTATTCACATGGCCTTTCCTGCGGCTTTCACCTGTCTCCATAAAGGTTGAGTATAACTGTTCTACAATAAGCCGTAGTCCTCAGTAACATAAACATCTTTATATTATACTCTATTTAAGAAAAATACAATTTAAATATAATTTTATCAGTGAAATTGTGCTTATAAAATTACTTATTTTTGCTCCTTCATGGAATATTCGCTTCAACCAGTTAATCAACCTCATAATGTCAGACAATTTCTAGCAGCCATTTAATCAACACTTTTGTGGGTTCTTGTCACTATTTTAAACTTACATCAAAAAGCTCTTAGTAGTGATAAATGATAAATGCAACATTGGATTAACCAGAGTAATTGTATCACACTTTGGAAATCAAAGCCGCAAGGAGAAGCACTTTCACAATGAGAACCACAAATATAATTTTTCAATGTAAATTTGCTCACTATAAATATAGTGATTATAAGAGTAGCTTAATACTGATTTTCGTTAGGAGTTGGCAACCTTGCAACAAAAATAATTATTTGCTTGATTCTGCAATGTTGGTTAGATGTATTTAGCGATAATCATTAGGAACATACTTGCTACACAGTCCATTTCCACTGCAGTTTCCAATGGGCACTGCCACACTCTGCCTAGGAAACTCCTGGCGTATCATTACTGGCAAGCTCCAGCATTCTGCACTGCCAGCTCCAACGTTGGGACAAAGGCTCAGCAAAATGTACTTTTGAAGAGGTGATGGTTCAGCTGTTGATTGACTGGTGTCTGACACGAGATCCCAGAAAGGAATAGTATTGGATTTCGCATAGGTTTGATCCCCAACTGGACAAATGCTGAAAACAGCGCTGTCTGGTACAGGCACATACTTTGGAAAGCAGAGGGGGGAAAAAAGGACAAAAATGATAAGCCTGATTAAAAGAAACAGATGATTCAGTCCACTGAGATTTGACTTATTATTATGAGTTGGACATTTGAAGCCAAACATTGGATTGTTGAAGTACTGCCAGATTTCCAATACAGAGCAGAGAGATATCATTTTTCCTTGGATTTTAAACATAGTTCACAGAAAGGTCTTGCTGTGTTGTATTTGACCAAGTAACAGGTGAAAAGTGGTTATTTAAAAGAAAAAATATAGAGAAACATTTGTGGTCATATCATACTGCAGACTGATAAATACAGTAGATTACGGACATGCACTTGATACTGGTCAAATCCCACATCGCCCTCTTACAGATGTGCACACTGCCTTATACTGAATATTTTAACCTGTAGCATAAAACACAAGTGATATATGATATTCGCATGCATTAAAAGTTTTAACATGTGAAAAAGTCATAGAATAGAGGCTATCCCATAACATTACGTTTTGATACCCTTTGTATTTTCACCATTGCAGCCATCTTCAACATTATTAAAATCCAGCATGCACACTTTGAGATATAAAGCACTAATATTTTTAGCAGCTTTGCAAACTGGACTATTTAACATACTTTGTAGTACATAAAAATATATTTTTTTAAACGTGTAAGTTAATTGCATTACCACTTCTTCTGAGTGCTGCTGTGATACACATATTTGTGGGCTGTAGGAAACCTTCAGTGAAGTATTGTTAATAATTGTTGTCTTGTCCTCGATCTGTAGAATTTGGATACCATTTCGAACCATGGAAGAAATGCAAAACTGGCACAGCTGCAAAAAAAAAAATAAAAAAAATAAATAAAGACAAAGCAATAAATAAACTGTATGGGAAATAGGTTACTATCATTCTATTGCATATTATTCAAAGTAATGACATATCTACATTATATAACCTGTATTATGTATTCTTAGTTTTTAGTTTTATTTCTTAAATGGGAGCAATCAAAAATATATAAAACGATAAGTTATTTGAGTAAAGCGCTTTGAAATATGTCGGCACGTTACAAATAAATCATAATAATAATATAGTGACAGCTACTACTTTATGTCAACAAAGAAACCTAAAAGCAAGCCCTGGAGTGTAAAATATTTGTTTATGATGTATTAAAGTATTCTCTATCGTGCATTTTAAAACTAATGATTTTACAAAAATCTAAATGAACTAAAAACAACCTCTGTAGGACATCAATATATTTTTTTAATTTTAAATTGTCCTTTAAATATTATAAGACTGACAACAATGTTGGAGGAAATGTGATTCAGTAATTTTAAAAATTCAAAAATTATAGTTTGGAAGAAACAGAATTATTAGGAGAGGCCATAGCTGATATGTATAGGTAATGCTACAATATGAACCATAAGCATGCCAATAAAATACATCTAATTATGTGTAAGATGCTGGCATGATGTCAGTTTTTAAATCACTGTTAAATGCAATTTTAAAATATTAGCTTACAAATTTTGATATTGACCATAATTATATATAATTGAGTCTATAAAGTCCAAATAGTTCACTTAATGGTCTCTGTTGACCTAATTATGCACATTCTTTCTTGCCAATAGAAGGAACCAGATACTTTACTAATTTAGGAGACTTATTTGATTTTTATTTGAATAATGATTAAATAAATGAGAAATATAAAACTATAAAAAAGCACCGTTTTGTTGAATCATTCCTCTGAATATATACAGTATATATAAAATACACAATGAGTAGGAGTACCCTATACTACTATCCACTTTATGAAGACAAATAATAAACAATACATATCATGGGAATATGGGAATATGAATTCAAATATATACATTTAAATAATACTTAAATATTACTAAAACTCCTTTACAATAAGAAAAAATATACAAATAAAATGAATGTGGTGTCTACAGGTCCTGTATAATAAGAAAGTAGATTTCTAATACATTTCTGTAAATTGTAAAGATCTTGGCGTGATAATTCAGTTATAAACAGCAGACTATATACAATATGCTCTTTTGAAGACCTAACCCTGTATAATGGGCGTAATCAAACTTTAAACCATTTCAAGAGAAATATGACATTCACTGGTGCTAATGACTTCCACAGGACTAAGTCAAGACCTCTCCATCTTGAGAAAGCCTCTCATACTAATAACCTAAACAAATCAATGGCTGTCCACACTAAAAAATAATTGTATATTTTACATTAAAGGTAGTTTCAATCTACCATATTTCTTAAAACTCTCTTAGGTTGATCCATTCAGTACAGAGTTCTCTTCACTCAAAATGGTTTGGTGAAGTACATTGATCTCCTTGACATCGTGGTCATCATTTCCACCTCATTCTTCTTATAGACAGTCACCTTGTTTTTCACATTTGTCATTGCTTTGAAATCCAAGACAAAATATAAATCCATATCCATTTTATTTAATCTCTGCTTCGTCTCCTTTGTCATCTTCTCACTCCTCAAGTGGCATTTGTCATTGTACTTAAACAAGAATTAT
This sequence comes from Discoglossus pictus, assembly GCA_027410445.1. Lineage (NCBI taxonomy): Eukaryota > Metazoa > Chordata > Amphibia > Anura > Alytidae > Discoglossus > Discoglossus pictus. The sequence goes on from CM050166.1 coordinate 55,991,337, forward strand.
TCTCTACAATTACTCTTCTTACTCATTGCTTCCATACATGTGATGCATAGATATTTCAATTCCATGCTTCATAATAACTTTTGGCAACACTATTATAAGATGTCCACACAAGGGAACGTGCTGTTACAGATAAAGTTTGATTTTGTCCAAATGTCCCTGTGGCCAGGGTTTACCAAGGGAAATGACCGCAGAAAGCCTGGCCACAAGAAAAGCTGCCTGTTGAAAAGGAAAGACGCAGCCACAGGCTCCTCTCTAGAAACGGTGGGAAATTGATTTGTGCTCCATGGCTCTGGGAACAATAAGTTAGATAGTCTCACAATATTTTTTATTTGTGTGTCCTCTTTTGTAGCAAAATATAAACTTTGATTAGATACAATTATACTTTGAGTTATTTCCGAGAATACTTAAAATCCAGAATATAAATCATAGGTACCATTTATCACCTATACTTTATCACCTATTTCCGAGGTGCATTAGGAATATATAAAGAAACTCTATTGTTAGCTTACATCATGTATATAATGGCCCCCACAGCACTTTTATAAAGATTTTAATGAAGATCTTTAAGGGGGTCAAAGCATCTGTGTAATTTTCCAACATAAATAGCTGTATGTAATAAACACACTCTCCTTCCTGATCTACACATTGAAATATAAAAAAAATGTAACAGTTACCAAAAATTTAAATTAAATTGTTGAAAAGACAATGTATATCCAATGAGGTCTATGTTTGCAACATAAATGGTATTAACAATTCCATTACATTTCTCACCTTTTGATGCCCAGGAAAGGCACCCAGTTTAATGTTGGCATCAACAAATCCCTCCTCATCCAGCGTTACCACTTCACCATTATCACCGTCTTTCCATTTTGGAGACGTCATGTCATGAACCAACCTGACAGCAACAGACTTGTGCACAGTGTTTGTATTGGCCCAATAGATTCCTATTTGAAAAGCTTCCTGAAAAATACAAACGCAACCTTCATTAAAGCTTTTTGGTCTTGGCTACTAATTTTCTTCAATTACAGAATTTATAGGCGTTGCTATTTGCGGATTATTCCATTTTACTAAAGATATCCTAAAAAAACATTATTTTTAAGCAGCACTTTGGAAGAAATGTTCTTTTCCAAATGTGAAAATAGGCATATTGTTTAATGTTGGCTGTCTGTCTGTCTTGCTTACAACTTCATAACCAAGTCTGTTCGTGAAACAAAGCAGGGCACTTGAAACTCTTTGGTAGGCAACTTCTAGGTCACAATACCCACACTAAGAACTGAAATTGTAATTAACCACGGCTTCCTACAAAAAGAGAAAAATTCATCTGTGGAAGGAGATGTACGAATGTGATGAAAAGCAGCTACATGACAGACAGATATAAAAAACAGACATTTAGAAAAAAATCTCAGATTTTTATATCTTAGCCAGTGCATTGCAAAGAATACTAGAAGGCCTACAAAGCCTTGCTAGCATGACCTCCCAAGGACGAATACTGGTATTTTCCGTATTGATGTACCTAACCTTGTCTATTTTTGCCTTTCCACATTAGCTTTGTAAGTTATAATGAATTATAACTCCCACTCAAAGCCACACAGGCAGTTATATTTTTTTATATATGCACCTACATATATCTTTAATTCTGAGGGGTGGTGGAACAATTTTATTAGCTGATCAGATACTGGAAAGGGTAGAATTGTATTAATTTCCAGAACAAATAAAGATTTAATGGGGAAACAAAATTACATTTTCTTGAATTCTTTTAAGACCACTGTGGTGTTTTTTCTTCTTTTAAATAACTAAACGTGATCCTTGTCAAAAAATTTTTTTTTAATCAAACCATAGAAACAACCTTTTTTTATTTTTACATTTTTAACTTTCATATGCAATGATTTTTTGCTGTAGACATCCATTTTATTTTCTCAACTGATTTTATCGGTTACATTTTAAGGAAGGAGTGATCTTGTAAGCTAATGAGCTTTCCATTACACCTACTGAAAGAACTGGCATTTTCCATTGTCACATTCAAACGGTTTTATACCATACCACCAAAGGAATTTGATCAGCAAACACCAAAATTGTAAATTGTACAGCAACAAAATTTTATGTAAAAGGTTAATTTTTACATTCTAAAAATGTTTTAACCTTAGCGTAGTTCTTCAAAGCAGAGTGATTGAAGTATAGGTTTATGGTGGCCTTTTAATCTCTCTTTTATCTTTGTTTTTCACATTTTTTTAGAACTGTTCTTTTTAGATGATTCACACAAGGAGGTTAGTCCATATGATAAACTTAATCTCAAATAGTGAGAAAGCAAGACCAGGTTATGTTTCTAAAACAATTGAAATGAAAGCATTAAGAAAATTTTATTTTTTGCACCAAATATTGAGCTGTGAAGGCATATGTAGTACAACATGTTGTACTGATTAGGATATGTTTAAAATAAACACAACTGCTTTTAACATAAGGGGAGTGAGCTGATTAAAACACCATGTAAATGCATTTTATAGAAAAATAATAGATGTCCAAGTTGTGTGAGTGACAGATAAAATACTGCAGACCCATCCAGTACAGACAGACATGTACAATGTTTAGCTTCATTCAATCCATTAGATGCAGTATATCCGCATCCGATACAACAGTTATCGGATTGTCATGCTCATTAGATGTAGTAGTGATATGTGTACCAAAATATAATGTATGCAAACACAGACCTTCAAACCTGCTTTAACTCTAAGCTACTTTGCTTGTCCCAGGAGGTCAATATATAAGTCAATATATTTTGTCCAAACCTTACACTTGAATTAGCTGGTTTGTACATCATATTTATACTGGAGCCCCACAAATCTTTTGGCACAGCTTGTGGCTGACTATCTTGCACTCACCAATGTACTGCACATACTTAATGGCACAGTCTGGACAATGTGCTGCACTTCCTGCCACAGCCAGACAAAGATAGGAGGAGCTCCGGACTAAAGTTCGGGAGAAAACTATCACTAGGTTGTGATGTTTATTATTTAAAAATTATAAAAGCTGAATGGTTATAAGATGGCCTCTAAGGAGCATAATATAAAAAAATGCATGCCATATAACTGCATTATTTATTCTGCAGCACAGTTCCACTCTCCACCAACCTCAAAATGTTGAGAGAGCGCGGATATTTTTCTTTCCATCGTGTAAGAATCTGCAAAGCGGTTTCAAAATATTTGTTGGTCAGTCACCTTGTTTACAGATGACAATATATATTTTTTTATTGTTGACAATATTGGATCACTTACTTAATTAGAGCCGGAGGTAGACAGTATCATTTTCTGCAAAAATATACCTTTGTTATAAGAAAAATTAAGATAAGCTGCACCTTTGAATTCTAATTTTTTAAGCAAGCATTTTTTTTTCTAATGGTTAAAAAATGCTACCATAAAGTCAAGACAGTATAGTTCTGCCTTTATGGACCACTGTGGTCATTTTTTTCTGCATTGTCTTTTACCTAAACATGATAGCAAGCAAAAAAATAAAATAAATCTAAACTAAATGCAATATTTACATTTTGCAACTTTTCTATGTAATTATTCTTTAATATTGCTTTCTTGCCTGCTACCTGTTACTTCCTGAGTTTCTCCTCTGCTAAGGAGACAACTGGCAGCAGAGCTGCTGAAACCAAAATGGCGGATTCTACAACAGCATAAATGTATATAACCATGATTACAATAAAGGTTGTGTTACTGTTTTCCCTACATTCTAAATAAAGTTTACGGTCCTTTCCCTCTTCACCATCGCAAAATCTGACAGCTGCAGTTCCGCCGCCGTCCGACAGATGGCACTGCCAATTTTCGGATACTGCTGAAAATCTCATATAAGGTGCGTCGACAGAAGAGTCCTTGAGCTATGAGAGGAGCGCCGAACATAGCGATGGCCTCTCTGTCGATTCAGGGCCTTCGAGTAGCACCACATCAGAGGGGAGAATAGTTATTTGCCTTCCATGGAACTTGACGGCGCCCAAAAACTGTCAGCGCCCTCTGGCGGATGGCACCTGTAACTGCAGCTGTCAGTGCTGCAGAAGAAATGCGCAGGCAAAGAGGGATAGATCCCAGTTTACTTATTTTTAGATGAAGTTCTTCAAAAAGTATGATTTTAAAATATGACCGCAGTGGTCCTTTTAAAACAGCTACATCTACAGTCTAATTTAATGGCTAACGCATATACTAATACAACTATAGCATTGTATTTTCACCTCTGGAGCACAATGGTCATCATGTTGCACTACAGTTGCATACAAGTGTATTGCTAATTGCTCTGTCTTTTTTTATTATTATAAAATGGGAATTATAAAAGAAGAAAACAGAGTACCACAGTTAAAAACACATCACGCTGCAGCTACTTAGGTTGCTATAGCAACACTATCAATTCAAAATGTCTGCCTTTTGTTCTTAAATAAAAACATGCTGGCCTATTGAACTCTAAATATATTGTGATAAAACGAATCATGAGGGAGAAAAGTAACACACAAATATAAAGAATAAATACAAAGGACATACTATGAACATTTTAGGGTAACAATACATTATTTCCCAATATAAAATGCTATGTTAAAATGTGCGCATACAATTCCATAAATGGTTATGTTTTCTTTTCATCAACATAGTAATCTGCTGCTTTTGCCATTAAGTTACTTACAATAGTTTTGGTTGAATGTTTTACTGTGTTTATGTACTCTGTGCCTTGCATCTCCAGTTTACAGTCTCTATAAAATGAACACATTTGGCTTGTGGTTTGTGAAATTAGGAGGGGATGAGTTGAGAAGAATTTACTGAAGCATCATGTCTCAGAACATGGTTACGTTATGTACCGCTGTGTGAGACTCCAGTGAAGATATACACATTGCATTAGTGCTGAGATTGTGGGAGAGCAAGAAGGTAGAGTAGCACGGTTTTTATAATCCCACCAGAAAACCGCTTTGCGAGGGACGCAGTTTTTGTGAGCTCGCAAAGCACGACGACGTTTCGGAGTTTGACAACTATTATATGTGATAGTTGCATTTAGTAAGATGCAGCTTACATTAAGAACATACTGTTTTATGAATATGAATCAGACTCATTGACCCTTCCCCTAGCTTCTGCATGTTATCTATTACTGAATGGAGGAGGGGATATAAGGCTAGCACATACTCATAGTGATTTATGCATTTGGGAAGCTTAGAATAAAGCCTACCAAACTCACATGCATTTGTGCCCTATTACCATCCCAAGAAATTCTAATCAATCATACAGATGTAAGAGGCGAGGTCAAAAAGGACATAAAAAGTACATTTAATCTAAATTAAGCATTCTAAATGTATTTTATTTACAAACATGTTTGTTTTTAATGTAGTTTTCGGTAATTCCAGGCTTGAACATGTTCGGTGTCACAATTTAATAAAATACTGTACTATAAATTGCAGTTCTGCATACAATACTCTTGCACTGATGCAGTGACAGGAGGATGGTTGACCAATGTTGTTATTAAGAGCATGATCAGAGTTAAATTGTTTGCAATAAATTTGCCACTTGGGGCTCTTTTGGAGTGTAAAAAACATGCTTTATGCCTTAACTGAGTTTAACTAAATATGCCTTGTCACTGCCTTAAAATGATGTAAACAGAACACAGTGGTCCATATATATATTAAAGGACGAAGAATTGCAAAAATGTTGCTATCTTTATGCAACGGGGTATATGTATCAAGCTTCCTCCAACACTTCACCCTTTAGTACATACAGGTTAGTCTTCTTCTTAAATGCAAGTTAGCAATGCCATTTACTAAAAACTGTAATCAGATCAGATCTAGTGATTGTCTCCTGTTATATTTCCTCTATCCAGGTTACAGACCTCAAGTCATCCCATTCCTATTCTTTGACTTTTAACAGGTTGCGGTTGTCATGAGGTTTCCATTTTTAAAAATAATCATTTGATGATCAGTTTTGCTGTCTCTATGGTTGGTACAGTCATTTGATTAAACTTTGGCCCAGCTCCCTATTGCTAGGCTTGTTTACATACATCTTATAAAAATAGTTCAGACAATGGGAGCACCAGCTTACTAGTAGTGGCAATCAACAGAAAATTGTGGAGTGCTACCACAAATCAATCAAGCAAGCTGGCCGAATGGAAAAACAAAATAAAGTGGACATGCACATTAGCGTATTTTGTGGTATAGATCTATCATTGCAGGTTATAAATATCACAAAGTGAGGTATGCATGTTTCTTTTTTTTACTGGTACATCTAGTAGGTCCAAGAAACTGGTAGTGATGAGGTCTTGGATATGGTGACAAAGGATAAAAACATTTTTTGCTGGTTGATAGAATTCAATATTGGTCACAAAATCAATTTTGCCCATGGTACAAAAATGAGAGCTGCAATAAAATGATTTAGCAATGATATCAGGACTTCCTTTTGTAAAACTCTGGATTCTGTAAACCCTGATTTTGTCTGAGGGAGATACTGACAGCGCTGCAAAGCTGCATTACCACAGTATTAATGGCACACTGAATTAACCAGTGAAATTCATATTTATGTTTAGAACTAATATAGAAATATGCCTGTGATGGCTCTTTAAAAAGTTAACAAGCATTATATTTGATTTGTACTTTTTGGAAAACAATCCATTGAAATGAGCTACATTTTTAGTACTATTGAAAAACTAAATTGACCATAAAATAGCTTTTTCTTATAAAAATGTTGTCATACTGTGCTTACAATTTTGTGAGACATCAAACATGGGGACAGAATGGATTTCTGTGCTTTGTGTCACTATATTGATTCTTAACTGTATACATGTATTATAAGCCTGTAATATAAGCTTTATAGTGGAGTATTTGCCAAAGACAGATCGAAAGATAGCAAAACCCAATAAAAGCAGCATTTGCTACATATAAATCTTAATTGGAAAGCAGCTAATATATCTTTCATGGCCAAAAGAGCAAAACACTAAACAGGAAAAAAAAATATCACTAGTCACCAATGTGGTATTTAACCCATTGTCATCTTTCCTAACATTATATATAAGTTGAAGCTTTGGTTGTATACGCTGGTCAAGGAAAATTAAATATACAACCATTTTCATGGCATCCTAAAATAAAGAAAGTCTTAACACTATATACTAATTTCAGGTTGTATGAGCTACTTCGTTTTAAGTTTATGGAGAAAAACGATACATGCAGATAATCCGACCTGAGCAAGACGACTTAGGCTTTCAAATGAAATCTTAGGGAACATGAGCTATGTACACACTCACTGCTTCTTTTTATGGATTGTCTGCTGATTACCACAAGAGCAGCTCTGTACAGGGAATGCTGGGTGTTCATTCCTGCTTTTATTCTCCATGTTATATTTGTTACAGAAGGGTGAGTGAGATGGATCCCATAATGTGGCTCTCCAATATACACCCTCGCAGCCCCAAACTAAACTCTACTTAATGTGCCCACACTGCAAGTTCCAGGTTCATATCTTGCTCTTTCTCCTTTACCCCCCATCCCATATTCATTAAAAAATCTTCAAATGTATTTTAAAACACCTCAAATGCTTTCAAATATTATACACTCATATAAACACTTGCATTACTATTATTATTTCTCTTTATTAATAAAGTTCCAGCATTTCCACAGTGCTATTTACAAAGTAGAATAAAGTACAGTGGGTGCAATTAGCAAATTACCAAAAGGTACAGACACATTTTAAGTAAAGATACAATATGAATGGGTGCTTACAATATAGGAGGTAAGATATATGCATACCATATATCTCACCATATCAGTGTTCAGTATAATGACAGGCATTGATAATGTGTGTATGTGTTTGTAACTTATGGGATTACAAACAAAAAAAGTACATTTTCTATGACCACACCTGTTTGATCAGCAACTCAGACTGCATTATAAAGCATATTAAAACAGGGACTTTGCATAAAGAAGAAGTTATGAGGTAAATGTTTATAAATCACAAAAGTGACAGTGTTAAAGAGTTTAGAGCTGAGCTTGAGATGTTTACATCAGGTAGAACAAAACCATCAGTGGAGTTCAGAAGTTGTTGAGTAAGCGGGAAAGAACCTCTGACCTGCTAATTTCAGGAAGCCCCTGGCAGCAGTGAAGGGTTAAGGAGCATGCAAAGATATGTGACCTACAGATTAACAATCCACTCATTCAGTAGCCAATGAGGTACAACAGATACTTTAAATCTGCAAAAAAAAGTTCTTATTTAACAGCTAAAAGGACCACTGTAGTTCAAGAAAATGCAATAAGTCTGCTGAAGCCAAAATAGTAGATTCCACAGCAGCATGATTACATATAAAAGGTAATATATTAGAGGTTGTATGATTATATTTTACTTTCTTAAAAACATGTGGCATATTGTAGTTTTTCAAGAGAGTCTGTTTTAATAATATGACCACACATCAGAGGTGGTTTAATCCTTGCACCTAATATATGTTCAGGAGAACTTTATCTCTACAACAAACATACTATAATTCCCTTAAAGTAAAAGCCTTTCCAGGGTGGCTATTCCATGTATTTTGCTATAACACAGTAGAAAATGAAGTTACCTCTAACTCATAAGAACGATTTTGAGGGAGTTAAAAAAAGACAAACCATACATTGAAAAACTATTTTTTTTTTACATTTACCGTAACATAATTTATTCAAGGTCAGTAATGTACTTCCCTGTACATTTAATGATAACTCTTAGTTTTTCTGTAGAAAGTTGTAATTTAACAAAATTGGAGCGGGAGCTTAGGATAGACACAAAATTGGTAGAAGTTACCCATTAAATAATGCATAGCATTTTCTTATCTGGGTATGTGGATTATTTAAATCGGGTCTTATCCAAATTTAGTGACAGAAGGATACCCTTGAGTCTGCTTAAGAACGACAGCATCTCTCTTATTACAATAGATAAGGATACTATCAAAAGTCCTGCACTGATTACTGTACCCACATTATGGTAGAAACATGATCACTGTACCCACATTATGGTAGAAACATGATCACTGTACCCACATTATGGTAGAAACATACAATAGCAGTTTATATATCACTTATATATGCCTAGTCGCATACCGATTTCTAAATATCTTCTATGATTCTCTACCCAAAGTGTTGAGGCGCTGGGTGTTGGCAGAAACGATGTAGATCTTAGTCTAGCAATACTGGATATGTTGGTGTTCTTCAAATAAATTATAATAATTTTTTATACACTTCGAGAAGATTGTTACCTGAAAGTTGGGGGGTATGATGGTTTTCCCAGCAGGTATCTGAAGGACAATATTCTCACCCTCAAAGAGCCACAGGTCCCATCTGGACTGATTGATAAGCAAAGCCCAAGGAAGAAGTTCTATCAGCAGTGACTTCAAGTGGGGCTTCCAGAGAGAAAGCTTTACACGCATGGGACTGTCCCACTGAGCCAAGTGCTCGCCACTAGCAGGACAAAGGACATCAAAAATAAAAATACATGCCAACCATAATGAGCAGATCTAATGTTATTGTATATTATATACATCTTGCTTATGGTAGCACTGCCTTAGTGCCCGGTCCTATGCACTCTACAGTTTGCCATGCTATATTCAGGGCCATAGTTATAGAAGTGAAGATGCACACTCTCCGAGAAGTGACCACAAAACAATAAGTAATTTAAAATGGATTTTGCTTATAATAATAAATATTCAAATTTGTGAAAAAAAGCGGATATATCCGTATCTAGTGGCAATGCAACATTTTCACATATATTTGGAAATATATCTTCAAACACAATTATTACCAGATCTATAAATTGCTCTATTAAACAAAAACCCTAAAGGTATCTCTGAAAAAAATGAATTCATCCATCTTGATATTACATATACTAAATCAGAAATGTTTCAATAAAAGTTTTCATAAGTTGAAGTGAAAACTTTATTCCATTGTATTCATGTTTTATACATCGCATTGTATTAGATTTCCGTAGCTTAGCCCCTAGTGTAATTCACACTTACTTGTCTGTGTCTTTTTTATCATATGGCCACACAGGCTGAGCAGAGGTTTCACCTCCGTAAAATTCAGAAAGGATCTGAGTAGCAGAATATCCACCTTGTGTTCTTGTGGCTATCTGTTTAATTAAACCTGTAGAGATGGGAACAGCACATTCTGATGGGTCGTCTTCTTCTCTGTAAAACAGGAAATACATTTATTTATGGCTAGTGACATCATACAATCATACAATATTAGAATAGATTCCTGTTGAAACCTCTTCATCGAAGATTTTCAATGTTCTTATAGCATTTCAATTCCCCAAATCAACCTGTCTTTTGGTGGATTCAAAATACAGGATTGTGTAAAGATAATCATAGGGATGTCACTAGTGAAAAAAATGCTAATTAGTTATGACATCACAAAAATACACAATGATGATCCTCAGTGAACATTTTTTAACCTCTTTTAAGGGTTCTGCCTATGTGGAACACCGGACAACCCCCCCCCCCCCCCCCCTCATGCCCAATGGAAAATTGAAGATGGCAAGCTATGCACAGTGGAAAAAAATGGTTAATCTGGGATCAAAGATGAAAATTTGAAGTACAGATCTGCATTCTCATATCTTATGGCTATGTGAACACCTCAAAAGTGACTTTGTGCTGAAGTTGAAGTGATCTGGGATCTCACCCCCACTCAGGTTCCACGCCAGGTCTGCTTTAAAATAAAGGATAACGGTTTTCATGCAACATTGTCTTTTTAATAAACTGCTCAGCGATGACTTATTAAGTAGCCAATAGATAAAGTACTAAGCTTTAAATAATTCTTACACTTACGGGCACTCTTAAAAGTTTTTAAAGCTTTTTAGACTGGATTTGTCTTCATTGCCGAGTTATTTTGTGTTCTTAAATTGAAAAGTTATCACCAGCTATGATTTACTTGGTTTTCCACAACCAATAATGAGGGTAATACCCTGTACTAATGATACATTCATTTATAAAGGCTATATTTTCAGTGGTATAACTCAGTATGATGTATCCTTAGATAACATAGAATGTATAGAAGGAAGGGTTGAAGTCCCCAGCAATCCCTACAGATATTTATAATTCGGGAAGAAAATAAAAAAATAAATAACAATAAAATCCCACAGGGCAGGTTTTTTTTGAGAATGTGAGATAATGGAGACAGAGTTGCAATGTCCTTACAAGTAGTCTACTGTGTGAAGGGCACCTAGGCAAGTGCCTGTCATTACCGGGTTAGCAACAGGGGTGTAGGAACCAAATAAATTCTGGGGGGGGGGGGGGGGGGGGGGATACAGCTCAGTTGATAACAGCTTCTATACGCATACATACAAGGGAGTGCAGAATTATTAGGCAAATGAGTATTTTGACCACATCATCCTCTTTATGCATGTTGTCTTACTCCAAGCTGTATAGGCTCGAAAGCCTACTACCAATTAAGCATATTAGGTGATGTGCATCTCTGTAATGAGAAGGGGTGTGGTCTCATGACATCAACACCCTATATCCGGTGTGCATAATTATTAGGCAACTTCCTTTCCTTTGGCAAAATGGGTCAAAAGAAGGACTTGACAGGCTCAGAAAAGTCAAAAATAGTGAGATATCTTGCAGAGGGATGCAGCACTCTTAAAATTGCAAAGCTTCTGAAGCGTGATCATCGAACAATCAAGCGTTTCATTCAAAATAGTCAACAGGGTCGCAAGAAGCGTGTGGAAAAACCAAGGCGCGAAATAACTGCCCATGAACTGAGAAAAGTCAAGCGTGCAGCTGCCACGATGCCACTTGCCACCAGTTTGGCCATATTTCAGAGCTGCAACATCACTGGAGTGCCCAAAAGCACAAGGTGTGCAATACTCAGAGACATGGCCAAGGTAAGAAAGGCTGAAAGACGACCACCACTGAACAAGACACACAAGCTGAAACGTCAAGACTGGGCCAAGAAATATCTCAAGACTGATTTTTCTAAGGTTTTATGGACTGATGAAATGAGAGTGAGTCTTGATGGGCCAGATGGATGGGCCCGTGGCTGGATTGGTAAAGGGCAGAGAGCTCCAGTCCGACTCAGACGCCAGCAAGGTGGAGGTGGAGTACTGGTTTGGTCTGGTATCATCAAAGATGAGCTTTTGGGGCCTTTTCGGGTTGAGGATGGAGTCAAGCTCAACTTCCAGTCCTACTGCCAGTTCCTGGAAGACACCTTCTTCAAGCAGTGGTACAGGAAGAAGTCTGCATCCTTCAAGAAAAACATGATTTTCATGCAGGACAATGCTCCATCACACGCGTCCAAGTACTCACAGCAAGGCTGGCAAGAAAGGGTATAAAAGAAGAAAATCTAATGACATGGCCTCCTTGTTCACCTGATCTGAACCCCATTGAGAACCTGTGGTCCATCATCAAATGTGAGATTTACAAGGAGGGAAAACAGTACACCTCTCTGAACAGTGTCTGGGAGGCTGTGGTTGCTGCTGCACGCAATGTTGATGGTGAACAGATCAAAACACTGACAGAATCCATGGATGGCAGGCTTTTGAGTGTCCTTGCAAAGAAAGGTGGCTATATTGGTCACTGATTTGTTTTTGTTTTGTTTTTGAATGTCAGAAATGTATATTTGTGAATGTTGAGATGTTATATTGGTTTCACTGGTAAAAATAAATAATTGAAATGGGTATATATTTGTTTTTTGTTAAGTTGCCTAATAATTATGCACAGTAATAGTCACCTGCACACACAGATATCCCCCTAAAATAGCTCAAACTAAAAATAAACTAAAAACTACTTCCAAAAATATTCAGCTTTGATATTAATTAGTTTTTTGGGTTCATTGAGAACATGGTTGTTGTTCAATAATAAAATTAATCCTCAAAAATACAACTTGCCTAATAATTCTGCACTCCCTGTACACACAATGAGAAATCTGTGGGGGATTTGTCCCCCTCATCCCCCCCAGTTCCTACACTCATGGTTAGCACAGTACATGTGTCACCATCTGCTGTTACCACCACATGGTCCACCATGTCTTGAACACACTATAAGAGGCACAGTATCCTGCATGCAAGTTGTACCTCGCCTGAAACGTCAGGTGATGGGTTAAATCCGGTTCTATGTTCTGCAGAGCATTTTCCAGTCCTCTCCCAGGAACAAGCTGTGTTTCATTTAATCCAAGGCTTCTTTTCTCTAAATGTATGATAATGGAATCAGGGAGATGGCTCCTCATGATAAAGAGTGGGTTGAACATGATCTAGAAAGACAAAAAGTACACAATGACATTACTCAGTACTCTGTCCAGCTGCCTGCTGTTGTAAATCTGTCTTCAAGGTCATGCCGACCTTCATTTTATCCAGCAGATGAGAGGTCATAGTGATATACAATTTATTAACATGTACAAAGCACTTGCCATTCTTTGCTGCACTTGAGAACCGGGCTCCAGGGTAAGAAGAGTACACCAAACATAAATAATGGATGCATTTGAAGATGGCACCTGTGTGGACAAAGATGTGTATCATTATTTCTATTCTTATTATTTACTATGCATAAAATCTTTACAACAATAGACAGAAAAGCAGCTGCCAAAATACAGATTAGGCTAAAACTGGACAATTTACTGAACATTTCTAACCCAGTTTTTACTGAGAATAAATACATTAATTGTGTTACTTCCTTTTTATGATATATAGTTCACTTTTGTTCAGCTGGACTCCTTATAGTCAAATGTGGCTCAGTACTGATCACCATCTTCCATCCTCATATGCAACAACTCCCATGACCTGCTTCCTCTAATAAAGACTTTGCATATTGTATGTTCAATAAAGGAGTATCAATTTAGGTTATACTATTAAAAAGGGTTATCTATTACACTTGTATTCAGCAACAAATCAGTTATAAATACATTTAAAATGTTAATCTCTAACAGAGAGTTTCTTGGAAAATAAAATAATACAGACACTTTATGAAGGCCACAATATGGACTGCTTCAGACAAGGGATAGAAGTTGATGGAGTCCAGCAAAGGATGAGGAACCCACTTACCAGATTCTAAACACAAGTTATTTTTGTTTTATTTGGGCTATATGTTAATTCTGTCATGTGACATGCTTTATGGAGAGATTTATAAGACATTGTGTACCTTATTATAACGATGATAGCATAATGGGGGGCAAGGGGTAACAAGAGGGCAAAAAAAAAGGTTTATTATAAGTAACAAAATTAAGAAGAGGAAGAGATGCAATGGGAGGTAATGAGGGTTAATACGAATGAATCAAATAGCAAAGATGAGGGAGAGATGAAACAACATGGATGACAAAAATTACAAAAGGAGTGATATGTACAGACTAATGGAAAGGGTGTTTTAGTATTAAGGTGTATAATAGAGAGATGTGGAGTATGTGGCACAAACATTTCTTACGGCAGCCTCGTTTTAGGACTCTTTCAGGTTTAGATTAAATATGCATATATTAATAACACATTCCCAATTGCCCTTCTTAATGTTGGAGTTATGATTTTTTTTTCCATTTTTGGAAGCTTTTCTCAACAGTGGATTTGGACGACTCCTCACCACCCAGGACCAAATGTAACATACCAGTGCTTGTTTAGATACAAAACATCAGATAAATATTATTTTCCTTTTTTTTTTTTTTAAATAATTTTTTATTGCAGGAATACAAAGTGCAAACAGTTGTACAATATTGAGCGTAATAAAACAATACCCCAACATCAATTGTGAAATCTCATCCTTGTATCCTGCCTCCTCCTTTTTTCCGTATTTACCTCCGTGCTATTATCGGTGAACCAATGTATAGAATTATAATGGACCTTTCTTGGTTATGTAAACATGTATCCCTAAACTTATCCGTTACCTATACTATTCTTTGGTTATTAAGTTGTTATCTCCTAATACCTTTTAAAAAAGCCCTAATTTTATCCATTGGCTGACTCATTTACCTCTAGAGGGATATAGTATGATTATCTGCGTTTGTTAGTCTTTCAGTATCTTCCTTCCATTCAATTCCCCCCCGTTATCTTTTCTTATATATTCAGGAAGAGTTGCTTACAAACTTTTACAAATGTTAACCTAACTAATTAAACTAAAACATTCTATCTGACACATCTATGTCAAGCCTTCCTCTTTGGAAAACATTTCTCTATCTTGATCTTGTTATTGATCCAACCTAACATACCTGTCTGTCTTCTTCCATAACGGTGCAGATCCTCTCCCGGTATCTCCTCTCCGGCCCCCAGCCCCCTCTGTATCCTGTCAACAAGGTGAGGGTGCCCTTCCCTCCTCCTCCCCCTTCATTGGAGTAGAGGGATTCTAATATCAGTGTATCCTATCCAGGGACCCCATATTTCTAAATACTTAGGGATTGAATCCGCCACTGAGTGGGAAATCCTTTCATTAACCGCTAAGTAGTGAATCTTAGCTCGAACTGCCCCTATCTCAAGTGTCTTTTTCCTCCAGTTCCTGGCAATATGTGATTTCGTTGCTAAAAAGATAAATTGTAGGAGTCTGTTGTGGGGGGCAGAAAGAGAGGCCACCGGAATCCCCAGTAGACTAGATTCTGGGGTAACTTCAATATGGTGTCCAAAGATACTATCCACTAAGTCACCCACTGCCGTCCACAACTGCTGAACCTTTGGGCAGCTCCACCAAGTATGGTGAAAGGAGCCCAGCTCTGAGCACCCCCTAAAGCATTTCGGACTTTCCGTCTTACTCCATTTAGCTAGTCGATCTGGGGTAATATACGCCCGATGAAGGACTTTAATTGATGTCTCTAATACACTATAGTTTAGTGACCCCCTCATGAGATTGGCCCAGGAAGTCTCCCACGTCTCAATCTCCCAGTTCTTGGCTATATCCTTTTCCCATTCCCTCATGTATTTTTCTTTGGCTAATGATTTTGGGGTATTGAAGACCTCGTATAATTCCCCTATCACTCCTCTTTTAAGGGGGGCTTTTTCACATATTCTAGAGAACCCATTCCGGGAGGGGACTCCTAAACACCTAAGTAGTTTATCTACATGTCATATTCGTCTCTCATAGTTTCGAATGTTAATAACCGACCATCTCTCATCCAGTTTCCCAATCTATCAAGTTTGTTATTCTTCCACCATTGCAGAGAGACCTGTGAGATACCTGCTGGAGCTAGTGGATGCGTAAGTATAGGCGTTAAGTGGGATATCCGGGGTAGGAGGTCTGTATGATTGAAGGCCCAGATAATATTAGCCGCGGAGTTCCTTATTATAGGATTGGCAGATTTCTTAATCTCTGTTGGGAGTGGGTGAATCCAGACCGCCGTGTCCCATGTATAGGGCATCATGTCTTGGCTTTCAACAAACATCCATGCCGGATGGGCTTCGGGTAAGTGGGCCTGGGGAATAAAAGCTAATTGAGCTGCTCGATAATAAAGTTTTAAATTGGGACATGCCAACCCCCCTCTGGATTTATGTTTGTACATGTTATTTCTCGCAATCCTGGAGGGACCCCCACCCCAGATAAAATGGAACACCCTGCTTTGGAAGTTTGAGAGGTCTTTCATATGCATCTGGATCGGTAGAGATCTAAATAAATATAGGAGTCTAGGTAAAATGTTCATTTTGACCGAACTAATCCTACCGAGCCAGGAGATGTTATATTTGCCCCATTTTATCATCTCCTCTTGGAGTAAACGGAACATTGGCCGGTAGTTAGCTTTATATAGATCTTGTACTTTAGCTGTCAACCAAATTCCTAGGTATTTAATCCCCTTCCCAGCCCATTTAAATTTAAACCTCCGTGTGAGGGAATCTTTCTCCGGGATCGGTATATCTAGGGCCAAGGCTTCAGTTTTTTCTACATTAATTTTCAATCCTGAAAGCATCCCGAAGTGTTCAAGTTTTTGCATCAGGGGTGGTACCGACGTCAATGGCTCCGAAATGGAGCATAGTAAGTCGTCCGCAAATAGTGACACCTTGAAATGATGTGACCCCACTTGGATACCCTTTATCTCTGGGGAGGCTCTAATCCATTGGGCCAGGGGCTCGACTGCATTATTTTCCTTTTTAATGAGCTGTACTCTCTTTTTCTTTAGTTCACCACACAGCAGTGATTAGTAAAACTGAAGATCAAATAAGGCATCTAAAATCAATAAAACCCCTTATTTTTATATATTATTGTATTTTATATGTTATTTATTTCCAGACAATCACAGAGTGCCCGGCAGATTATTTCCCATGTTAACAGTACTGAATATAGCACTACCAGGAGTGTAACATTACCCTAAAACTGGCTCCTTATACATTATTCAAATTTATATTTCCTATAAATGACCTATTTTTTACTAAAAAGTAATGGAGTCCTTGCAATGTTACACACATCAGAATCTGATCAGATGAATCAAGTGTGTAAGTAGCAATGGGTTCAAAAAGCAAAAATGTTGAGAACCAACAGTACATGTGTGCTTAAAGAAAACTCTCCAACTCCATATTCCAGTGTTCAAATATAAGAAAGCATAAATAGACAATGGGTTTAATGGAATTAATGTATTAGGAATCATATGAGTGGTTTAAGAAACTGAAGGGGGAATTTTTGAAAAGAATAATGTAAATAAGGGGGAATTAACATATTGCAGTTTATTGTTTCCTTGCAAATAGTGCTAGAGAAAACATTGGCTCCATATAAATACAAAATAATACTAATAATAACAAGTTTAGCTTCTATACTAGCCATGGCCATGAAATTATGTTTGGAGAAAATCTTATTTTTGTCAACGTTTACTTATATTTAGTCAACCAGTGGCCTAGGGCATCATGCAGCCATCGGAAACTCCCCATCCGACTGCCAGTCTATGCTCTAGAGTGGCACAGTGTGTCCCTCTTCAACAAATCAGAGTACTTTGTATCTGTCCACAACTAGCAAATCACTCTATCTTGCACTAGATAACTCCTATCATCATTATCTATACCTCTATTACGTATGAATCTACTTCTTCCCAATGGTGTTTTCACAATTTTTTCTACATATAAAACAAAATGGTAGAAACCATTGTGTGACCCTTTTAATGACTTGGTGGCCACAAATGAAATCGGTTGCTTATCACTGGTGTAAATGAGGGAGTAAAGTATACCGCTTTGGCTTCAATATGAAGTAACACAGTATTGAGATGAGACTAACTCTAAAAAAAAGGACCTGCATATTTCAAACAATTACGTATAACTTTCAATAAAAAAATAAACTGTGCACTTCAGCTAACCATAGCAATGTTTTTTAAAACCACATTAAAGTTATGGTGTATACATTTCTTTCTTGTAAACTCTAAATCTCCTTCACCATTGCCAATAAATCCAGATAAGCACATACGGTACACACACTTCAGCGCTAGCTGACAATATACAAGTTTAATTGAATATTTTTCCTACATAAAGAGAAATCTTAAATAAGGGGTGGAATATATTTTGTCAAGTTTTTTTTGGGAAAGCAGGAAATCCATGTCTAACGTATCAGCAGTAAAGTGAACAGATGTAAAATCTCTACACCACATAATCAAAGAACAAGGAATTTGCCAACTTCTGAACAAGCCAGGAACACAGGGTGTGTAAATGAGAGCTCATTGCTCAACGGTTTTCTCATATGCTAGCTGTATATTGGTTCTCAGTAGCCTGTCTCGTAATGTGATCAAGACGTATCACTGCTGCAGCCCACAGTGATTTGACTTTTCTACACCGTAGTACTCACTTTCTCAACTGCTGCTTCCTGATCTTGCTAAACATTTGGAATAAACCTTTGAACTTGAATGTCAGCACAAATCTCAAAGCATATAAATAACACACATTTAGTTGTGCCCGACTTCAATGAATGTTTATGCCGGGCTCAGGAGACATTAAAAAAATAAATATGGCTGATGGGCATTTGTAATCCTTTAATAAGTTATATGGAGCGGTGGAAACATGAAAATTAACACAAAAATGCAGGACAATGCCTTAAATATGGCGTCTACTTAGTTTGACAACATATTAAAAGTAACTAGCTTTATGGGTTTTAAAAATCTATTGAACAAATGGTTTTAATAAACTTAAAATATGGCAATGTCATGTACAGATCTAGAACAGGCTACTGAGCACCATATTCTCTTACGGAAGAGTCGGCAAATATCTGGTTAGCTACAGAACTTGTTTGTTCTCCTTGACACAGGAAGTATGGCTAGATGCTAACAAATCAGGCCACCCAACAGCAGGTCTACCTAATTGCCTACAAGATTACACTTGTGAACTGAATTGAGTCAGCTTGCTTCATTTATCTCAAAAATAAACACTGTATGGTAGATCGAACAGCAGTGGTGGACAACAATCAACCAGGGTGTCATGGTGCCCTCAGAAACGCCGTCTGCGATGAACAGCGTGTGCTCTAGAGTAAGAGAACATGTCCCTCTTCAGCAATGGAGCCATTTTATCTCTCCAAAAATCCAAAAATCATAGCATGTGTTCATTACACCAGAACTAACTGTCTATACTTGGTGTAAAGCATTATCAGGCACCAAGTACGGTAGGTGCAAATTCAATGTGCCATTTAGGGCCCCCACTAGAGCAACAGAAAAATTAAAAAAATAATATAATTTAAAGGAAATGGTAAGAAATCCAATCATCAGCTTGTAAAACAATATATAAAAAATATTAAAACAAAAGTAAAAACACGGATTCATGTGCTAAAAACATCTTGGGACTTGACGTGATCGGTAATATTTATTTAGTAGTTAAAAGCTTTTAAATGTTAAATCTTCTGAAAATAATTCCTCTTTTGTTTACATGCTAAACATGAAAGGAGATGTAAGAGCAAAATAAAAAAAAAGTTTGTTTGTAAGCTCTCTTTCCAGTACCTGTATGATCATACTGTGCTCTGTGACCTCTGATGGTAGGCATACGTCCTGTGACCAGTCCTCGTCACCTCTTGCCTTCACACACAGCTCTGTGAGTTCTGTATTTTCTAAGACATAGGAGGGTAGTTTCTCTTTGGCTGCCAAGCAGTCAAAGTGTTCACGAACCACAGCCTGGCCATCTTGCCCCACGTAATGCTGCACCACCTTCAACTCAATGCTCTCTGCCAGGTAACTACAGATGATCTGTCTGCCACAAATAGTGACCTAAAAAGAGAAGTAAACAGAGAGATTATGTGAGCAGTATAATGTAAGCTGTACTGTAAAAAATGTGACTCAATATTCACTGCAATAGACACTTGAAATTGGCGTTATAAGGACTATAGTTAAAAGAACACCTAAAAAAAGATGATAGCACTTACATTGCCTTTGGTTGGACAATCCTGGTTTAGAGGATGTCTACAGATATCACCAAAGGAAATTATTAAATTTACAGCTTTACATTGGAACCAATCCAAGTCCAAGCCCATGCCATTATGGATACATTATTAGAGTTTGAGAACTTTGGTTACCTACTCAGCATTGCTATGGAAGTGAGACAACATTGCCCTCTTTCTTATTGTGTGGTCACTCGTTAAATGCATTTTAAAACTATAAGTAATAACAAGTACTTTATCAAAATAATGTTATTAAAACATTGCATTTTCCTACAGTAAAATAATGTTGGAGTTTGCCATTCTGAATGGTCAGTCGGTCTTTCTGATCCACTAACAAACAGAGAAAAGCATAAAAAGATTTTTAAAAGATGTTCCAATTTTAATAGATGTTTAAGTAGGAAATCTCTACTGGGGTACACACATTGTGCATAGCAAGGAATGGCAAAAACATTTAAATCCACAGTTATCCCTATTTACATTTTTGTGTTTTCCATGGCAGTGCAGCTTCTAAGCATTATTTATTTGATAGGAGAGTAGCAACTCCCCGAGATGTAAATCTGGCTATGTTACATATAAAACCGTTCAACTCTAAGCTGTTGAATGATATCCCGGCTCTGGAGCTAGTGGACAGGCATACACAGATCCTACAGATGCAGGGCCTGAGACATGACCACCCCTCCTATGTTTGTGCACACTATGTACTTGAACACAAACACACACAGAGAACTCCAGCTGTGGTTATGAGCACAGTGAACGTGGCCTAATGATTGTGGAGATGACTGACTAGCTGTTCAGTAAGTGAATCTGACATGTTGTTTATGGACATGGGTGTAGCTTCGTACAAGATTATTTAAAGAGAGGGATTACATGATGAAAGTGAACGGCACATGCAGCATCATGACCTAAACATATTTTTATATATAATCATTTGTCGATCTGTCTTAAATCTTTGAATGCTTGTTATTCAAATGTATTTTTTTTTTGCAAACAAGCCTCCAGCTTTTGGTTTCAAGCTATGATAGTCCCACCTTTTTTCTTAAACACAGACCTCAATTCAGACCTTGTTTTCTGTCTCTTTGAGGACATTTAGATGTAAACCATACAGTCAGTCTTTCAAATAGCACTAATCTCACCTTTTCCATTCTGGATCACTATCTTGTCATGGCTAAGGGGCTTGTGCCAAGATAACCTTATGGATAAGCACTAACAAAGACATAACGGTAGATGTGCCTGGTGTGTGTGGTCCATAGTCACGGAGAGTCGGACACGACTGAATGATTAAACAACAACCTCACCTTTACAGAACAGTGTAATGTATTGATAGTAAGAAGTGATACATGGCTGTAGGTTTGAGAACAGAAAACACTTAATAAAGTGCTCTATACAATTGTGCCCATTTAGGGTTTATTCTCATGTTTTTGCTCACTCTCCCATTTCAATATAGAAATTTCCTGTAGAATATCAGGAGCGCTCCACACATAACAATAGGCTAGATCCAAAATTGTCAGTGAGGTGCTACATATCTCCCTATGTATATGCAAAGGATTGGTCCATGGGTGGATTAACCTATATGCCTTAAAGAGAACAAGGAACAAGGAACAGACAATCCATAGTAACAGTGTAATTGTAATGACAGACTGCACCCGGAGTTGGCCTCGTCCCACAGCATTTACTACTTAGTATTTTCTGTCCTCAGACGTCTGTGTAATATTAATGTGACTTGTGTGGCACTGTGTTAAAGGGCTCTGTTGTTCATGCTCATTGGTTACATGTTTATTTGCTGAGAAAAAAAATCTGCAAGTTAGGCTTAAAGTTGAAAAAACAACACAGATTTAATTAAAAACTTAAAAATGTGGCCATATATATCGAAGGAAGGAATCCCGAAACCAGAAAATGCTTATAAGAATTTGTCAAACTTTGAAGTATAGTGTATGTATTAATTTTAATACAAAAAGATATATTCATTTGTCTAATTCCACTGACAAGCTTGCATCTGGAAGGTTTCACCAAATATGGGACATTATTTCAAAGTACCGCAGTATGGGGGAACTGATGATCTTAAGGAGTAATAGCGCAATCCAGTGTCCTGTCTATCTTTTTGGAGAGCAGAAAATTGAGGACAGCAATAGAAATCTTGAGCAGACAAGAGGGAGAAACACACACCTGATAACAGGCAACTACTTCTGGAGACACATTTCCTAACAGAGGGCCTGACCTGACATTTCCACTAGCAGTTACATTATCTGACCACTAGGAACGGACAACATATTACACACCTGAGCCATTCACCTCACAATGTCACATACCTTCCTACCTTGAACTTTCACTCTCTTCCTCACCCTTGCTACCCCCTTTCTGTTCCTCCCCAAGTTTCTGCCTCTTCCATCCCCTTTAGATTGTAAGTAGCGAGTTTTCAATCTTGTAGGGTGCTTTGGAAAAAAGCACTTCCTGCAAGGATTCTAAGCTCAAAACAGGGACCTACATTTTTCTGGAGTTTGTTAACATTGTATTCTTCCTTGTCCTTATCCCCTGTACAGCGCTACGGAATATGTTGGCGTGATACAAATGAAGATTAATAACTACTAAGAATGGAGTGTAGTAACTGGAGGTTTTGCTCACTTGTGCCATTATAGAGGAGAAATCCTATAGCATCTAAGACTGCACCTGCTCAGAAAGGTAGGGCTAGACCAAAATGTCTGGCAAGTCCTCCAGATGTACCATACCATTCAGCTTCTTGGTTTCTATTATTAACATGCTACTGATCGCTCTATGTACTTCTTAATCATCCTAAATTCTTAGGGGGACCCTAATGGATTTGCATCAATAAAAACAAACATGAGAGAGACATGCACTACTGGGATGGTGCCCCACAGAATGCAGCCCTTAAGACTTATTTGCATAAGCAAACTAAAAAGTGATATTCTTTAGCATGTTGGGTATTATTGGGTGTGGCTTCCATGGTAATATACCTGTTTCTGTACCCCATTCAGCTGCTGGACCTTAATGATAAGAGACGCTGTCCTGCCCTTATACTGGATGGTTCGGATGAATGTTCCAGCGTTGTCCACATTGAATGGCTCTGACCAGCGCCAGTTTCCCCAGCCTTCGATACAGATGTGCAGCAGCTGCAGAGAAATATAACAGCCATTTGGAGGTTATGGTCATAAATAAATTGCTTTGTGTCATTAAGGAATCATTATCAGTCTTACATAAATATTTTAGTTATTTTCTTTCGGGGGGGGGGGGGGGTAAGCATTTCATTGTCATTGCACTGTAAATTAGAATTTGCCACTTGTCTAAGACACCACCAGACCAACATCAGCAAGGCAAGGAGGCAGCTCTAATACCTCAGGAATTCAAATATAAATAACCCTCTTACACTATATGATGTTCTGTAAATAGGGCCTGCCCGTAGTGTTTTTTAGGAAACCTTTGTAGAGGATTATACCAAAACCAAACTGTAGCTTTAAACAGAAAAACTATAATAATATATTGCTTTATTTACTGTATAAATGCAGACAAGTAATGTCAGCACTAAGGCACTAATACATAGACACATAATAAAACAGACTTACAAACATTGAAGCAAACAAACACAATAAACACATAGCGATATATTCTTATACAATATCATTGGATGTACCCATGAAAACATAAATACATGCGTCCATAGGCACAAATACATTCTCAGATTTGGGTGCTCATACAATGTGTTTTTACAGAGCCATGCAGATATATAGGAACATGGAAGCTAAAACAGACAGACATGTTCCAATAGACAAAACTAAGAGTGTTCATTATGGGAAGATAAAGAGAAGTTCACATACCCACAAAAAAGGGCTAATACAATATATACAGCCAGTGTTTAATGGTCATTAAAAAGAATAAACTCATTGTTAGGATGTCAGTGTTCCTTTAAATTTTAAAAAATTGCGCCTGAATTTCATATTGGTATGAAATAGGTGCTTTACAGCTACATAACTGTTACTTCTACCATTATCACTGTGGTTGACTTTAATTATTATTAATGTTAACGTAAATGCCATGTAATAAAAGAGGAATTATACAGAAGTGCAGTGAAAGTTTATTCCAAACAGACTGGCTGACTAGTGGTTGGTTTATTTTTTGAAACTGAACTCCAAAAATTAGAGATAGGAGTCTATTTATAACCCCGTCAATACTCCGTCATTTAGAAACTTCTAAGCAAAATAAATCATTCTTAAATATGGTTATATTTGTTTAGGGAAAACACTCCCATCACGGGTCACTGAACGCCAATGTTGCACTTTGACCCCTGACGCAGGCTTCTTAACCTCATAAGCACTGTTACCTTTCTTTAAATATTTCTGCCTAGATTTTTATCTAAATAATGTACAAAATGTATTTGAGTTAATAAAATTATAACAAATTTAGGAGCCAGTTGGGCCAGTTAATATGTTATATATTTAAAGACAGTTGAAATAGTCTTTGATTGGTCAAGTAACGTTTTTTTAAAATACATTTTGTGATTATACAATATGGAAACAAATATGTTAAGAAGCAAATGTTCACATTCCATCCATGTTCCCTTTTATGGTCCACAATTAATTATCCTTTAGCTTGAACCTTTTCAGGAGCAACCAATCAATTTGACAAATACCTGATTGTATGGTAATGCCTATAGAATAAGCCTATATTGTACGGTAATTTGTTCTCAACTTTACTGTGCCCTTGTAAACAGTATGATGAAAAATATTTACACTCCAAAAATAAAGAGCAAACAAATAAATAAAAATAAAACATTGGGGGTCCCAACACTTTACATTCATGCTTCCGCCACCTTCTTTACCTCATCAAACCATTCACCATCTTATTCTCTTGCAACCTTTACTGGCAAGTCATTGAACATTCAAGAAAGAAAAATAAACAAAAAAGTTGAGTGTTGTAGATGCGTTTCCATAGTTCAGGTAGATCCATTGACTTAACCCTAAGCCAGATACCCACTGTTGGCAACTTAACACTAAATGAAATCAATATAAGAAAAAAAAAAAGAAAAAAAAAATGTCTTATGCTATTAGAGATACAGATTCAATGCAGATTATATGGGTAGCCTAATTAATATCTTTTGTCTATACCATTTTGGTTGCATTAAAAGGCAAGTTTCACCTAAACTTAAGTATATTTTATATTAAACAGCACTCTCTTTGACAATTAACTATCTATGTAAAAAAATAGAACTGCCAATCACGTGTCCATGTTTGTGAAAAGTTTAAGCTTCAATTTAATTTTCATTTTTGTCACTGACACTTAGAACTCCTGAGCTGATTGGGTCAAAAGTTCAAGAGCCACCTTAAGAGCAAATCAAACTGCGGCTGAGTTCTAAGTTGTGACAGATACATTTATGTTGTTCAGCAAATCACTTATAGCAATAAAGTTTTACACATATATAAACTTCTACACGTAAACGAGCAACTTGTGACTAGCTGAAGCTTCCCCTTTAATCATTGTGTCTCAAAACAAAATTCAGTTTTAAAAAAACACCACCATTCTTCTTTTTTTACTTTTTGTTTGGTATAATTTGTGCCAAACCCTTAAGATATTATTATTATTCGGTATTTATAAAAGTGTCATAATTTAACACAGAACTATGCACAGGGCTAAATGAATTAAATAGAGTAAATTTATGAGCCTGAACAATACAGAATTAAACGTAACAATATGGAGGGCTTGTGCCCCTGCCAGTTTACATTCTGGACGTCATTCTGACCTTTAGATGCTTGTTAACCTTGGGGAGCTTCTGCTCCTGAGAAATTACATTCTTAAGGTCACTTTTGATATGCCATGTACCCTTAATTCATATAACACAGTACAAGAATATTAGTACATATTGTTTAAAAAGTTCAGTTTTTATGTTATTTTTAATATTGCAACCCCAAAAGACTCAAATTCAGTAACATTACATGAAAATTCTTCGGATCACCCATTTCTGAACAGATGCAAGAAATGGAATATAGAATAAGTGGGCCGATAAAAATGTCCGAACGACAAGAATGGATTGTGCAGTTTGTACAGTGGTTACATATATTGAACTAGAAGCCTCACACACTGCAGGGGCCCGCTTGTGCCAAAGGGTTAATCCAGCAGTCATACATAATACCAGCCCCTGAGACTCCCATAGTGAATTAGTCTGACTTGTGATGTCCTTGTCATCAGCTTGAGACCAGACATAAACACACATGTCATGGCCTAGCAGTGGGTGGCTTTTGAATGACTTGATTGACAGTGCTTGTGCTGGAGTGGTGTAACTCACTGCCCATAACCATTGTAAGATACTCAAAGATTTATTGCATTCTTATTATAAGGTAATAAAAGATTTATTGCAATGACAGAAACTGGCCTGGTGATTTATATTTCCAGTAAAAGGAAAAAGGCAAAATAATACATTTTGTGGTTACAGTGGTAATGTCGTAGATTTTGCACAAATCCCACCTTCAGCTTGGCTTATGCTAGTGTATTTACAGTATATCCACCAGGGACCTAATATAAGATTGTAAGCTCTTCAGGACAAACTTGATGCGTCTGTAAATACATATGCATATGTACAGGGTCACGCTTAAAATTAAAAATATAGAGTATCGGGATGTAGAGAATAAATATTTAAAAGTACATGCATGCTGCACACAAAATAGATATGAGAAAATGTAAAATTAAAAAAATCCCACATTGCCGATCATGTATTTGCAATGTTTTCCATCAAAATAATGAGTGATCTTACAGTCTGAGAGACTTAAGTTTACTCATTGCATCACTGGAAATTCACCTTTACGACCAATGATACTCCCTATAGTTCTTAGTCTGCA
This sequence comes from Discoglossus pictus, assembly GCA_027410445.1. NCBI lineage: Eukaryota > Metazoa > Chordata > Amphibia > Anura > Alytidae > Discoglossus > Discoglossus pictus. Next base: position 56,018,429 of record CM050166.1, read on the forward strand.
ATGTCTACAAAACAGAAAGGGATAACAAATAGGTGCTTGTAAGGAACTTCTTAATATTAAAAAGCCTCTAGTTTAGAAAAAAACTATTAAATTGTGAATTGTGTAAGAAACTAACGTCTAACAGTTGTGAAAAACAGGATTAAAAAAACATTTTCATGAGAAAATGTAATATTGTTTGTATCAAGAGGCTAACATGCATGCCCCCATGTCCCTATGTCCTCAAAGGGGCTCTACTACCTGGAAGTAGTGGGCCTTCTGGCACTCTGTGCCCACTCTCTCTCTGTGCCCTCTCTCTGCACTCGCTCTCTCTCTGTGCCCCCTCTGCCTCTCTCTCACGGTGGGCCCTCTATCTCCTCTGTGCCCTTGGTCTCTGCCCTCTCTCTCTCTGCACGCGCTCTCTCTCTGTTCCCCCTCTGCCTCTCTCTCTCTGTGTGTCCTCTATCTCCTCTGTGCCCTCAGTCTCTGCCCTCTCTCTCTCTGTGCCCTCTCTATGCTCTCCCTCCCTGTTTTCGCCTCCACTATGCACGTGCAACTTTGTAATCACGCATGCGCTATTACATAGCAACTACACAAGCGCAACTTTGTTGCATCGATTCCCTAAATTTATGCACAATAGTAACGCCGGTGCACAAAGCACCATGCATGAATAAAGTTGTTTGGTTACAGGTGAAGAGAGATAACATGGAAACCTGTAGACACTAGCATAATCTGCAAAAAATAAGATTTTCGCTGACAATATGTTCATGCATTTTACATAGCATAATTTTAGTTTATTGGTAGTTTTCTTAAACCACGGTGGTGCTTTAAATTCTTCTGTGACCATTTAACTTCAGAATCATTGGTACTTTAATATGTCTAAATGAGTGTAAGTATTAGTAGGACAATGATGGATAAAAATCCCACTGAATGACTCAGGGAACAAAGATAAACATCATGTGGTAAACGCTAACTGATAAAACATTACTTCTCTGTAGCGGGAGCCCACCCTGTATAAACAGAGCGATCGCTGAGCCGGTGTCACTGAGGAATACGCTGTCAGTTTGGATTTGGCAGACTTTACTTCATGCTTGTTGGCACAGTAGCTTTCCCCATACATTATAAAGATTTATACTTCTGTGCCTCCGCGGCTCAGAAATCAAAGAGGATATGGAGAGGATGGAGGCATAAGTGAATAAAACATAACATTAATACACAGAATTTTACAATGTCTGTAACATGCACACAGAAAAGGCTTGCAAGTATATGGAAGATTCCCGGTTTTGAACTTATTCTAATTTACATACAGATTTATTTTATTTAAAAGAAAGATTGGTTTCCACACCCCGAGAGGTGCTTACATAGGCACCCCATACTAACCAATAGAAACACTGCATTCAAGTACATTTTTTAAACCTTTACTAACCTTCAAGGCAACTGCAGTACAGGGCAGAGTTAAAGAGCAGCAAAGGCTGAAGCTGCTTCCTTGTGGTGGGAACAAAGACTACACATCCCATGATGCTTTGCTGCAGAGTGGTCCCCAACAAAGTTGTAGCTACCCCTGATTGATCAAAATGAATTATAATTTTTGTACTAAATTAGCTAGGGTTTTCAGAGGCATTCTAGAGAACTCAAGACATATGCAAAATCTCAGGTAAATGTATTAATGTTTATTTAAGTATTTTTTCATGCAAAAAATGTTTTCATACACTTCTAATTCTCCTCTATCAGATACATTCATAATCCATGAAACTTCAATATACATTTAATTGAAATCTATAGGTACTAACATACTTTATCAAATGGTCTGCATATTAAAATTGTATTCTGTTGCAATAATCTTACACTGAAGCTTGTATTTTTATTTTCAATGAGCCTATCAGATCCTACCCACATACCTCCACTTATCTTTGTTTCTGTCCAATCAATTGCAAGTTTAGGGTTTGAATCACTGTGAGCTTTTGAACTTGACCAACAAAAATGACATACTTCAATGTAAGTTCACTGAAAGAAAATATACTTTTAAAATCACATACTATTTCCTATATTTTTACATTTATACCATATTTTTACCATTTTAAAGTCCTTAAAATCTAGGGAGAGACTGGAGACAGGAAAAATGCTAGGTTGTGCTATAAAATGTGACTGTTTTTTCAAATGCAATTAGTAACTGCACAACTCCAATATGGTGCCTGTTGAGGCAGCAGCTGGAAGAGGCAGCCATGTAAAGAAAATGGAAGTCTACAGTAAAAAATAATTGCATATCATATTTTAAAAAGTTAAGGCTGTGTTAAATTATTTTATTTCTTAGTTTATAAAAACATGCTCTCATTATAAAGTTTATTCATTCCGAAGATAAAACAGAAAATAAAATGACCACTGTACATTAATATAGGTGGGGATCATAATATGACAATACATAAGCGAATTACACAACAAAAAGGCCTAATATGTAAATTGTATAACTTCCAAGCATACTGGAAATAGCAGACCCTTGGAGAGCAACATCCCAAATAGATTACATACTCTGGTATAGATTTTATTCTCACTTCAACCCCCCTTTTTCCAAACATTTCAGAGGCACATATCCTCCCAGCTCCATTTTCTGATCATGCTATAATTTATCTACAAACACACATTACAGACACATTATTAATGCCTCAAAGATGGATGGTTAAATGACAATATTTTACTCAATAAAGAGCATATAAACCATATCAATTTAGATGGAGTCTTTTTAATGCCCCAATTTCCCCTGATGAATTGAAGACAACATTTGATACCTAAAGTTAAGTAAATCTTCTGGCCCAGATGGGCTGACTGCCCAATACTATAAAAAAAAATACAAATATTTTGACTCAACATCTCTGTAATCTCTTCCCATCCTTATTAGATGGAGAATCTATACCAACAGACATGACACACATCACAATATTACCTAAACCAGATAGAGACCTCTTGAATGTCAAAAATTATATTATGAGAGTTTATGCACGGAGGCAAGCTCCAGTCAATATTAGGAAAAAACTGAATTTAATATGCTTGTCAAAGAGAAAAGATATATATTCATGTTTACTCTCATTAGATATAGAGAAAGCATTCAACTCCCTGAATTGTACTTACTTATTCAAGACATTAAAACACAAGAAAGCTATTACAACATGATAACTCAATACGTTCTTCAATTGGGCACTATATATATATATATATATATATATATATATATATATATATATATATATATATATATATAGTAAATAAATAGTACATTTGTGTTCACATTTGAATGTCTAAAACAAATTAAAAAAACTTGCTTTGTGCCCAGAATTCCTAGAAACAGTTGTTACACTGCACTCTGGGAACCTTGGCAGGGACATGCAAATGTGCCCACAAAGCCTTCGCTCTTGCAATCCACAACCATATTAAACAAGAGACACACATTATCCAATCCCCTGTGTCTACCCCCCGCCCTCCCTGTCCACTTATCTGTAGTTTAATCAAATCACTTGGCATAAAATAAAACTACCCTTATTATGTTGAATAGTTGCAATTAATCAATATATCTTTATTTGAGAGAAGATAATTGCAATTTAAAAGAGATAAGCATGTACATTTATGGATGGAGCTAGGTCTTAGGAAGGATGGAAGAATAAGCAAATATTTAAGAATCAGTGGAAATAGGGGGAGACAAAAATAAATGTAACTGTACTGATTGACAGCATTCAAGTCACAGCATGAAATTCCATTATGGATATCAACTAGATTACAATTAGTGTATATACACATTTATTTGGGAAAAGATAATTATTCTCTGGTTCAGCTTATTGACACTATGTCTTGATTAGCTTTGATGCTAACAAATATTAAAATCTAGCAACAAATGTAACAACCTCTGAAGCGCCATTTATAATATGTGGACAAGAGCCAGCATGCTTTAAAATAAATAATTATATATTTAAAATTTTACTATTATATTCACATTTGTTTTAATGACAAGGGACATTTGCTTTTATTCCTTAAAAGGAAGGATGTGGAGAAGCCTTGAATTCCATTAACAAATTCACTCAATTCTATTGAAGGACTGCCCCTTGGAATAGCCTCTTGATAATAGGGCTGAACAGAGAATCAAGTGTCATTAGAGTTACTCTTCTACTCAGCCTGCAAGCAAACTAGCTGTCCAAGATGAAAACGTCCATGACACAAGCAGCGTCTATTTTGTTTATTACATACATAAATAAATGTTTTCCAATATTAAAATCATCTTCTCATAATGATTAATATTAAATGGACGGGGAAAGCACAGTTTTCTTTTGTCATATGAGAAAAAAGATATTTGAAAGAGTGTCTTTTTAAAAGCAAAGATCTCGTTCAAAATTATTTCAAAACTAGCGAATTGCCCGTCAAAAAATGACGGCAATGAAATCGTAAGTGAGCTAATGGTGTTTGATGTGTAATAATGAAATATATAATACATTAATAAATTAATATACTTTAGGTATTTTGAAGCATTGTGTTGAAGAGCTGTCAATCTGTTTTCATGTTGCTGCAGCATTAGTGGTGTGGAGCTGCTGTGTAAGCGTGATGAATGTGTGCAGTGTAATAGTGTGCGTGCGCAAGGCCAAACCGTTAGCGTAGTGGTGTACTTCCGCATTGGCGTAAAATGGCGGGTTATCTGTGGTATGCATCTTCGCGGATTATCCGTAGGTGCTTCGTGGTGTTTTGCGAGTTTCTTGTGGTGTTTTGCGAGTGTGTTGTGGTGTTTTGCGTGTTGAGAGTGCTGCAGCCTCGTTTTCGTTTTGTTCGTCGGCCATTTTTTCTCTCGCTTAGCGATTTTATTAGTGTCTAAAGTGTTTTATTTTTATTTAAATGAATGTGTAACTTGTTTTTTTGAGGTCCTGGATGGTTCCTCTTGCTGTAGGTAAGCTTTTTATGTGTGTGTTGTGTGTATTTATTGTGTTTTAAATGTTTGTATGTCGGCGTGTTGCGTCCGATTTTTGCGAGGTCGTAATGTGTGCCAACGTGTCTCGTATGGTGTTTGCGTGTGTAGCTTCGTTTTCGTTTTGCTCGGCGGCCATTTTTTCTGTCGCTTATGACATTTTTTAGTGTGTAAACTCTTTTTTTTTAGTGAAACGAAGGTGTAAGTTGCATTTTTGAGATCCTGGATGCTCCCTGTTGCTGTAGGTAAGTTTTTTATGTATGTGCTGTGTGTATGTATTGTGTTTTGAATTTTGTAATGTTCGCGAGTTGCGAAGTCGTAATGTGTATTAACGTGTGTCGTATGTTGTTTGCGTTGGTAGTAAAAGTTTGCGACGGTCGTAATTGGTGTGTCGTGTTGTTTGCGTTGCGACGGTAAGTTTGCGAGAGTCGCAGTTGCTGGCGACTCTCGCAAACTTACCGTTTGCCTCCATGCCATCAACTGAGGCCCTCGCTACGCGAGCCCGCAAGCATTAGCAACAACTCGCATGCTCCCAACAATATATGTGATATAATGCAGCAGAAGGAATTGCCCTTCAGCCAATGGGTAGTCATAGACCTGTATGGGACATCAGGTTCAGCCAATCAGTAGTAAGAGAACTTCATTAGCTTCAGGCAATAAGATAACATACGTTGGTATGATTGATGTGTATCGTTTTCGTTTCAAACAAGTTTAAATATGTTTTGCCATTTTAATGGAATAAAAACATCTACAATAGTACTCTGTTAATAGCACAAAAGAATATATATGAGCGTTTAAATACAAATCAATCAGAAAAAAAAATGTCTGTCAATCTCTTGCAAAGCAGCCAACTACTATTATCTCACTTTTTTTCAGAAGAATTGGTTTAGTAATTGGCAATTATAGTTTAAACATGCCTTGCTCTTAATAACACTGTTAAACAGATCAGTTGAACAACCCACATGCTGTACATTTATTGTACCGATCCTACTAATACCCATGGAAATTACATAGACTTGTCTTAATTACTACAAAAAAATAGAGGAGATAATTGATCCCAACTCCAATGAAACGCAATCGCCTTCAAACTATTTTCATTGAGTTGAACTGTGTTAGCATGCTAAGAAAACATTTTGTAAAGGTTAAACAAAGTATTCAATAGCAACCACTACCTTGTATTGCTTAAGTAATAAGAAATATGAGCCAGTCAAAGAGCAGTAAGATGGTTTGCTTTCCCACTAAGACTATGGTATATAAGAACTTGCCCTGTCTTTTTTTATCCCCAAGTGTAAGTCAAATATGAACCAATGCCTGGGGGAAGCCCTGGGCTCCAAGTGAATGGATTATTTCACAGTTATCTCACAATCTGCTCTCAGAGTTCTTAAAATTCACTAACTTGGCAAGTAGGGAATTATCATGAGAAATGGAATCATTTCATAACTATGAGATCACCCAGCATTCCATGAACCTGACACTCGTATGGATTGTCCGGGCCCGGGCAATGTTATGACTTACAGGTAATCCCGCTTCATTAATTCATTTAACATGGAAATTATTTTGAAAAAAATGGCATGTCAGGAAAAACCGCAAGTGCTTCATATGTGGGGTGGAATTAATCAAATACACCGGATAGGCGATAATCTGCATTTCCTTCCAAAGTCTCAACACCACACCAATATTTCTAGCATTTGCGTAATGTATGAAGAACATATCGAATGTCCGGATCGTGTATCAAAAGCAAAACTGCTGAAACAGAAACAAAAAGGTCTCAGAAATACCAAAGGGTAAAAGTAATTTCTCGTCATAAATAAAATTGTAAAAACCAAACACAAGGGTCATACATAAAAATTATAGTATTAGTATTTATTTATTAATTTCAGAAAAATTGTACAGTAGAATGCAAGTTCAACAAAAAATGTTGCAGTGATTGTTTTGAAGCTCACACAATTAGAAAATAAAATAATTATTTAACATAAGATTTATGATTTTGCTATTACTATTGCCATATGGAAAAGTGTAATCAGTAAAAATTATGTATATTAAAAAAAGCAAACTAAAATAAAAATGGAAATATATTTAATGGATATTTAAATTGCATCGGAATCAAGAAAAATTAAATTATGTAAAAGCAGACCATTTCATGCAAAAAAATGCAAAAATATGACAAAATAAGATTATATAATACAAAACTACAGCCATACTTCGTTTAACTCTGAAGATAGGTTCCAGGCAATAGGAGTGTTAAGCGAAACAGCTCTAAATGAGGCCGTTTAATATGGGGAAGATAGGGATAGGCGAACTAATGGAAAAAAATACAATTTAAATTGAAATGTAAACTTTTTGGGTTTTATATGAACCTCAAAGAAACAGCAAACATAACACAAACACAAACACAAACTAATCTTATATATACACCTTTCTGGGTCATCCTGGATTCTGTTTTCTTATAGCAAATCAGAGCGTTCAAAGGGGTCTGGCAGGCAAAAAAAAAAGAGTAATAGCGGGGCAATGCTCGAGAAAAACCTGAGCGTTAAAAGGGATCTGGCAGTAAAAAACAGAAATATAGTGGGGTTTAGCATTAAAAGGGGCCTGGCAGTAAAAATAGCTCTTTAGTGAATCAGCGAATGACTCTTTTGAACAACCCAAAGTTCAGATTGCCAAATAATTAAATTTATAATCTTTTAAGTTAAGTTAAGTAAGTACCGTTCTGTACAATGTTTAAACTATATTTTAGAGATAAACCCTACAGTAGAACTGGCACTGTAGGCTTCTATATTGCTTCTAGATTTTGGGAGAAAAGCAGTAGGATGAACAGAAGAGGGACGTGGTCAGTAATAGAAAGATTTTTGCCTTTAAATGTGGGAATTTCCATTAAAGAGGTAAATATAGAGGCTGAGACGGACATGGCAGGATTCCCCTGAAAGAGGGACTTTCCTTCCAAAAGAGTGACCCTCAGTACTACAGTATAAGAGCTAAATTCAGTGATAAGATTTATGACTTATTTCAGAAAATGACTGTAAACTTATATTATAATGCGATGTTGAAATCTTTTTGCACTTTTTAGTCCAGGAGAACTAAACAGGACAACCCTAACCTAGCCTAGAGGATCTCACATTTATAAAGATGAACCTAAAAATATAAACCTCACTAACAAAACTAGAATAGTTAACATTTTGACTGGCAGAGAGATAAGAAACACACTGTAATACAATGCTGTCATATCTAAAAGTGAAAGGGTTAAAGTCTTGGCAAGACACAGAATACATTTATCATTACAACTGAGAAAAAACAACTGCTGAAAAAAGAACAATAATGGGTTAAGAATGATATTTTCTGCCAAAAACTGTCAATTAAACAATGGAATATCATGGAGTAGAAGTTCTATACACCATATCATTTCATTGTGAAAATAACCTTTCTGTATAATGCAAGCATGGTGTAATGAGGTGTTTATGAAGCTCAGAGTAGCCATGGAATTTTAAGAAGGTGGTTTAAAGCCTTCTACCCCGTAATCTGATAAAACACCCTCATTCTCGTATGTCCTTTGTTTCGGTTCCTTGTTTAGTTTAGGCTATTTTTGATTTGCCTCATGCTCCAATTGCTCCAAGGAACATGCTAGTCTTGTTTATTTCATGCTGTTGTATAATTTCTTATTTAAGCCCAGAGGCTTCTTCTATAAGTGTTTACTTTGGAGTTATGTCAAAAAATAAAAAAAGTTAACTTTAATATAACTGTTAAAATGAAAAATGCTATGGCAAAAAATGGTTACTACTGCGGTCTTGCCTCTTAATTTATTGGAGGCTTGTATACATTCCTCCCAAGGACAGATGACTTTAGCTTATCCTAATGCAATTCATAACTTTGCATTGAATTGCTAAATAGCTAATGACAATGTAACATCCTATGCCCCATTTCTGAGACCTCCTATCTCCAGGGCTATGGTGTGCCCCACAAACTGGCATAAGACACTGCAGTAATGCACACATTGTGGCAGAAAAAAACATCTATAACCTATTCAATCAATCCAAAGGTAGGCAATTGAAACTTAAAATTGCAGAACACATTCACACAGTTAAAAACAAAGATTTTTTTAGCCTGATAATCATCCAGTTGGAAAAACATGAACTACCACTGTATTTTAAGGGATAAACACTTTGCCCTTAAAAATCATATCAATATACCCCCGTTTTGCCCTATGAGCTTTGTCAATGGCTAAAGAGCACTCTTTTTTGACAATTCATTTGAATAGTGTAATGCACTGAAACGTGATAGATCTTCTATATTTTTGCTTGTACTTTGAAGTTTTAAAAGCTCTGCATTTCATTTATGTATTACTATTAGGCTAAACGGTACAACCCGCTACAACCAGTTTGCTAATTTCCAGACTGAATACGGCAAGCAGCGCTTTATATTACTAAGTTATATCAGCCTCCAACAACTTGTGCTGAATTCACCATCCAAACTCCATTAAACTTACTGTTCCACAAACACATCACTAAAGATAACATTATCCATATTCATCAATGTTACTTTTCTGAATAGTTTATAGGGCTACAGTAAAAAAATATGTGTTTGAAAAGTTTAAATCCAAGAGCATAATTATACAGGAAAAATATAGAGTTAATTTAAAAAAACAAATTGGTAACTCTGCTGGACCTTGGAGGCGTCCATGATACCTTGGTGAGGGTTCAAAGTATACGAGGAACGAGTAAACATTTCTGCCTGCATCTGGTGTCAAATTGAAGAAGATCCAATGATTTAACAAATCCCTTTCCTTCTCTTTTATCTCCCATCCCTCCACTTTTCAGCAGATAAGAAAATATCCTTAATCTTAAAAGCTCAGGTATGCTCAAGTCAGACAAGATGAAAACTGTATACAATCTGCAAAAATTTACAATTTCTCTTAACATGGTTATAATTTTATGGCTTGCGCAGCTTGTTACATACTTCACAAGCATCTACATTTAAAGTGATGTCTTAACCATTACAGAAGCCTATTATATTTATGTTTTAAACATAACAGAACCAATTAAAGAATGAGCGAGCTACAGTTTAGCCAGCTAACATTACGTTTACTTGTGAATGACTGCGTGATCAGCTGGCCACATAACCATGTCCTACATTAATTACTGCTTGATCAAGTTTCCTATGAAGTTTTACGAGTTAGAAAAAGGTGTGGCAAAAATATTCATCCAAAGCTTTATTTTATTTGTTATTTTGATATAATTCAAATTTCATGATGCATAACAAATGCTGTTTTAAAGGAATGTTTAAGTTTCCTGGATTATGAATGCATATAATAGAGGAGAATCAGTAGTTTATGAAAACATTTTTTGCATGAAAAAATACCAAAATAAACATTAACAAACTCGCCACCTGGTGTTTGCAAGCAGTTGATTTTAACACCCTTGGAAATTCATGCTAAAATTAGCACAACATTCATATTTTTGTTTTGGCCAATCACAGGCAGCTATGACATTGTATTGATCTGTAAAGCCAGTTTGTGCACCAAAGAATCATGGTATGTGTAGTTCTCTTTTTACCTGGGAGCGGGCAGTAAGGAGGAACCAAGATATTGCTGTGTAGTAAAGGGATAAAATCCATACCCAAATGCAGTTTTTCTATTGGTAGGTACTAGAGATGTCGCGGACTGTTCGCCCGCAGACTCTTCGCGGCGATTTTGGCTAGTTCGCGCTCGCATCGGACGGCGAACACATGCGCTTTTCGGTTTGCCCCCTATTCTTTATCATTGAGGAAACGTAAGAAGGTCTTCTTGGACATTTATACAGTATACTGTATTGTTGTAGGTCTTGGCAGACAACACTATGATATTTTCATAGCTAAAACAAACGTTTATTAGAGTATTTTAATTCACTTTTATGTAATTATTAAAACTATATTTATATACATGATTTTTGTGATTCATTTTATAAGCTACAGAATATTTAAAACTTCTAAAAATATTTAAATTATGTTACTAGTCTACGCCTAAAGAGATTTCCAAAATATATGTATTATATATGTTAGAGTCAATAAAAGAAAATAACTTAAAAAAAGAGCAGAAAGAAGGTTACATGCTCCAGGATAAACCCACAATGTATTGCGTTCCATTTTTTACCCACAGACTACTTTAAAAAATATTTTCCGATTAAGGCTGCTTTTATTAAAAATATTTAGAAAACGAAAACAGAGAGAAAAAAAACAGAACAAATTATATACAAAAGGATGAGGTCTAGTGCTTAATAAGTAACAGTACTGTGCTGGCTAAAAAATAATTACATTTATTAAACATGGGGAAGATATTGAAACCACATTTTAGAAAAATGAAAGCAATATTTAAAATGGTAATTTGGTATTTACTGGAAGTTTTAAAAATAAAGTGATTGGTAAGATTGAGCTTGGAGCAGCAGCAGCAGCTTTATGTTAGGAAATAGTAATTACAATAAAACACTGTGGTTGCAGGTATCAACAATTCACTCACTAGCCATAGGTGAGTGTACACCTACATATATTTATACATCTAAATATATATATGAGAGAGAGAGAGAGATTGAGAGAGTGAGTGAGTGAAAGAAAGAGAGAGAGAGAGAGAGAGAGAGAGAGAGAGAGAGAGAGAGAGAGAGAGAAAGAGGGAAAGATGAAGAGAGAGAAAGATAGAGAGAGAGAAAGATAGAGAGAGAGAAAGATAGAGAGAGAGAGAGATAAAAAGAGAGAAAGAGAGAGATAAAAAGAGAGAAAGAGAGAGAGAAAGAAAGAAAGAGAGAGAGAAAGAGGAAGAGAGAGAGAGAGAGAAAGAGACAGAGAGAAAGAGGAAGCGGGAGAAAGAGAGAGAGAGAGAGAGAGAGAGAGAGAGAAAGAGAGAGAAGTAGTATACCATTATAGAAATGTTTTATATGGAGACTAGCTACTTGCCCGAATAAATAAATGACAGGGATACAATCTTAAGCCTGGCAATGCGGTTTGCCACCCAATATGAGAGCCTTCGGCACTCATCTCGTGGCTCGCAATGAGTGCCTTTGGCGCTCATTACAAGTCTTTTCCCCTGTCTACTTCCTCCATTGTGTCTCATTTCCCCTCTCCTCTCCCTTGTGTCTCCTCCCTCCTCCTCCCCCTTCCTTGTATCTCCTTTCCCCCCTGTGTTTTTTACCCCCTCTCCCTCCCCTGTGTCTATTCCCCCCATATCTCTTTCCCCTCTCTCCCTCCCGTGTCTCTTCCCCCTGTGTCTCTTTCCCCTCTCCCTCCCCATTGTCTCTTCCCCCCCTCTCCCTCCCCTGTGTCTCTTCCCCCCTCTCCCTCCCCTGTATCTCTTCCCCCCCTGCGTCTCTTTCTGCCTATAACATACCTATCTCTTCTCCTGCAATTCATCACCAAATGCAGTCTACAGGACTTTTCAGGTGCTCTCCCCTCCATCTTTACCTCTATCCTAACTCTTAGACTTTCACACAGTCCTCACAGCTTCACTCACTAAAAATGAATTTATCATAACAAGCTTACAACAATGCTCCCTAAAGTTAATTAAACACCGCTATAGAGTATTTGCAAGCAATGATTGTTTGTTTGTTGCTCATAGACTGTTTAAAAAATAGTATGCAGTTTAAAATAAATACAAATTATTATTTCATTCTTACCATTGCATGGGTCAGTTTTCCCCTCAAGCAGAGCTACTTATCTCCTCCTAACTTTGCCTATTAGATGGCATGGCAAGCTCTGCATGGAAGCAGGACAAAAAAACAAAACTGACCAGTCAGACTCTGGATCAAACTGCTCAGTAAAGCAGAATGGGGCTATGATAACTCATGTACTGTCCCTAGGCAGGGCTACGGAGCAGGGCTGCAGATCAAAATACAACTGTTGCCTGTGAGTAGATCATGGGGGCAAAGCTAATAATGTCACGGGGTGGGTAAGTGACATCATAGCCCCAGCCTGCTTTGAAGTTCCATGATGGTCCAGACCCCAAGCAGAGCTGACTCTCAGACTAGGCACAGGGAAGAGATGATAAACAGCTCTGCTTGAGGGGGAAACAGTCAGTACAAAAAGTAAGAAAAAATTATGTTTCTTTATTTTAACCTGCATACTTTTAGCAGCCACATAAGCTTTACCTTCAAGTGCACTACAGTGGTCCTTTAAATTTGCTCTACATTGATCTACTATAGGATATAGTAAATGTCTCCTTTACACGGATCTGGCCACCTGATCTCTTTAAATTAAAAAGTGCTGACTTTTCACCATTTAGCTAGCATGTTCTCTTTAACATCTTCTAGTCTCACTTAGGTTGGAAATTTTTGCAGGAACAGGACCCTGAACTCCTACCATGATGAATTATATTTTCTCTTCTATCTTTAGCATTCACTTCTACCTATCACTTTCGAAAGAAATACCTAAATAATAAGTGTAGAGCAATACGAACAATGATAATAATAATGCTTTCCATAAAGTAGTGTCAGATCACGGAATTATAATTCAAAGTGTCTTCTTCACCTTTTGCCTCAAATATCCATACACATCTGCTCTGTAATACAAGCTATAGCAACTCACATGCATTGTTATACATTTCATGTACTTACTGTTCTTTATGAAGCACAGAATATGTTGACATAATATAATAAAGGATAAATAATGTGTCTGTGTCTACTGTATGGCATTCACTTGGATAAGTATTGACTTCCAGCTTAGCACCACTTAGTAAGTCTGTCCTGTGCAATATTATACAGGTTTAGTTCTTAGACACAGTAATTTTTTACGGCCAAACAGAACAATGTTTTGACTTTGCTATGGTATTTCTAAAAATGAAAGCATGAGAAAATGAAGGGAAGGCTTAATCAAATGTATCAGTGGCTTGGAAGTGTGTTTGATTTGTACCTGTGGGGACTTGTGTGAGCGCCAGCAGTACTGGTGGCTGTGGAGACTGGCCAGGACTATATTCTCATCAGTATCCACTTGGCCAAACCGCAGTGTCTCCTGTGTGTCATTACAGACGACAAAATGACTGAAGATCAACTCCTCTGCCTCAGGGCACTGATTCTGAAACAGAAAAGAACAGACTGTTTTAAAACAGAAATTCCAAAATATGTTCTCTCTATGTCCTTAGCATTTCCAGTTGCAACCCGTTCACCCTGACATACAAATAAAGGGGCCTTATGTTAACCTGTGAGATGTGATACATCTCCCCCATTAAAATCTATGGCAAGTCTAGAAGAAGGTTTTACAGCTATTAAAATAATGAGCAATTTCAGCAAAACAGTTAAAGAATACATCGATTGAGATTCTGTAAAGTATGTGGCAGCAATATACATCCCTTCTCTCCAAAAATAATGTCTGATTGACTACTTGACATTTTTGGGGGGAATCACCGAAATTCAGTATCTATAAATTCAGCTACATTCTTTTCAACTAGTCAAAACATCATAGAAATTATACAGGAAAAATGATTTTAGGCAACATAATATAATAAATCAGAATAGAAGTTTTTAACTGAGGTACAGTTAGTGGCACCTTAACTAGCAATCAATGAATAGGTATAGTGATGGATACATTATTTATCTTAAGTTCCCTTTGTGTGTTAAGGGTGTAACAGAACAGTCCCCCTAATATATTCTACATATTGCATGAAAAACATTTAATAAAAATAAGAAAGCATTGACATACACAAAAAAAACTGTATTTTCATTATAATTCCTCCATTAGATTATCACATCTAACTGTAAATCACAGGAACCATTTTTCTTCAGTCCTATGACTTTTATGCGTAATTTTAATTACCAAAGCTATAGAATAGTGAGTTTTGCATTAAAGGTAACAAAAGAGATTCCCTATTGTTATCTTTTTCTAATCTAACACATGCGGCTCATATCAGAAACACACACTACATTGATTAATTCTATACACATACAGATTTATTTTATTTTACAAACATGGTTTTCACACCTTACATAGGCACCTCCTACTAAACAAAAGAAAAACTGCATTCAAGCATGGTTTTAAACTAACCCTCAAACCAACAGCAGCACAGTGCAGAAATCCAGAGCAGCACCGCCTGAGCTGCTTGTTTGCTTCCATGTGGTAGGAACAAAAGACTACACATCACACGAAGCATTGCTGCAGACACTGAATCCATAGACATTGCAACAATGTTGTAGCCGCCTCTGATTGGCCACAATGAATTATGAATGGTATGCTAATTAAGCTTGGATTTCCAGGGCATTCCCTCCCACAATCAACTGCCAGAAAGCTGAAAAACTTTACGGTAAATATATTGTTTATCTTGGGATTTTTGTTCATGCAAAAAACTTGCATACACAACTGATTCTCCTTTATCAGATGCATTAATAATACATGAAACTTCTATATACCTTTAAGAGAGGCAAAAAAGGCAGCTGTGTAGCTCCCTATAATTTTTAGCCTTCCAAGTTGGACCAACAACCAACTCACTGCAGAATTCTTCAGAATTGGTATAATTCAAGACATATTTTGCTTCAAAAAAAAATTAGTGGTTGTATTTGCAGATAGAGGACAACTATTATTTTAATCTATAACCATTAGCTGTATCTACTAAGGTGTGAGTTTCCTCACTAGTAAGGATGAAACTTTTCTTGTTGACATGCACTTTTGTAGAAACACTAAAATTAAAAAAAGGCTCTATGGAATAACATAGGGATTAGATAAGTCTCAGCTCATTAGTGTGAACAGTTTGACACAGATACAGTCCAATATGTATACCTACTAAGTTGATATAGTTAATAGAGGGGAATGTGCTCTCAAATACCCTACTGGCTATAGCAGTAAGCCATGTTTATAAACTGACCTTTTGTAGGAACCGGGTGATCTACACACAGAAAGAATAGGCTATACATTTGCCACTCCTGAACGTGGTGGAAAGCCCCCCTGACTTGAGAGGAAACGAGAAAATTACCGAAACAATTACAGAAATATGTCCATGATAACATTGCCAAATCCCTTTATAAATCAGGACCAACTATTCTTAGAATGTACCTGTCAGCAATATACAGTGCGACATATGGCTCTACTTAATCAAATATACAATCGTCTTTCTCTTTTCTCCCAATTTGTTATATCCCTTCAAGGAACTGTTAGTCAGTCACTCATTCACACTCTGATGTGGATTAAAACATTTAAATATTTATCTGCCACATTTTATTTGTGTGTATAACACAGCCTGGTTTATGTTTTTTTCCAGAGCAGGAAACCTGATACTGGTGAAGGCCATTTTGCAGTAGTTAATGCTGCTGTACATCTGCGTCGTTCACAATGTAAAGAAACAGGAGACAAAAATCGAGTTTGGTACAATGTTAGTCATAGATAGACGGTGGATACACACTTATGTGATAAGAAAAACACAAATGTGAGGTAAAAGTGATATCTTTATTGATTCACAACTTGACATTGGTTGCTGTCAGGATTACTAGGCCTCGGTTTTGAAAAGAAACATGGTTGTTTCAAAAGCTTGCACTAATTGTACATAGTTAATTTGACCTCAAAATGATTTTACCTCAAAACATATGGTGTAATGCTTCTATGCAAAAGTGAATCAACCTTTCTAACAAAGCCAAGACAAAATGTGTTACTTTTACTGGAAGTATAAGCTCTCAAGTCTCATAGGCCTATGCCTATAGAAGACCTAACAGTCTTGAAATGCCACATTTTCTATTTATTTAGCTAATTAGAGTATCACTATTACCTCACAATTATTGCACGTGTAAGGTTTCAGGATTTCACTAGGGATATAATATACCAATGTATCTATTTACTTTTATGTAATTTATTTTAATAAGTTCTTATGAGCTCTTTTCTTTCTACCTAAAATCATACAATTTGTACCTGTTTGGGTCTGACCTCGTTCTTGAGAATTGCAGTGTTTCAAATTATTCTGTCAGTGGCTTTCCTCAAGTAGCATGTTTCAGAATGTTGCCACTGATATATGAGACATGGCACACCATGTTCTTAAAAGTACACTGTCTTCATGAGCAGTAGAGGGGAGAAACCAATTATAGACATAAAAATAAAGCTTTTAAGTGCTTCTTAATAAAATAAAGTGCACAAACGTAAAGAGATATATACTGTAGGTATATTATACTTATTTCTATCTATCTATCTATCTATCTATCTATCTATCTATCTATCTATCCCTCTATCTATCTATCTATCTATCTATCTATCTATCTATCTATCTATCAAACATGGATAAAACATCTAACTTTGCATGTTTCTTGCACTCCAATGACCCATGAATGAATTCTTTATATCCTTCGTTTTTTGCTCATGGTTCAAAATATGACAAAAAACAGCAATCGAAGCTGCAGCAATTTTTTTTCACATTGATATTTGAACCAGCTGTAAGGATTTAGATCACACTAGCTCTTGTTTTATGAATGTCCTCCTGCAACAAGAAAACCATGGAATGCCCTTAAAAAAGAATGTTTGATATAAAACAGATGTTTTATCTTCTTCAATGTTGCTGCTGTAGTGCCATGTTAGGTAATTAATCCAAAAGCTTCTACAGCTCTGCAGGCATATAAATAAAAATGACTTTGTTTTCCTTAAGTTAATTCATGGGAGGAGCACCCCATGTACCCAGGGGAGGTAGGGAAGATCGCTTTATTAGCTAAAGGCTTATAACTAGGAATCCTGGCTCCCAACCTTACACATACTATTCATTAGAAGAAACTGGTTACAAACAGAATATATTAGGGAAAACTTCAATGGTATTGCACAAGGGCACCATTAACAGATGACAAAGGGGGATAATTGAAAGGTACATGGCTTATAATCAAGTGGTCCTTATATAAACAAGATTAATGGCTGTTGTTATATATAAGAGACAACAGAGCCTTCTACATATGGGACGTACATACACATTTCCCTATGATTTGGCAGCTTTCTAATTTTTTCCTCTGAGACAGAAACCTGCTCAATGTGTTAGAGGTAATTTAGGGGTTAATCAACAATATAATGTGCATAGGTTTTAATACACTCTGATTGCAAAGAAAAGAGCAAATGAATATGTTTATGAAAAGTAGGGATACAATGTAAAATTATAGAGGAATACAGGACAAGAGACATCTTTCCCAATGATCGACAAAACACCTATTGTAAGAATTATTATCAATTTGGCTCTACCATTATATAAAAAAAACATTTTTTACTGAAAACCTAATTGCAAAGTCAACCTGCAACAAGTCCCCCCCACACACACACACACAAAAATGATGTGCTGAACAACAGAAAAACTGGCATACAATAACCAAATGGCCAAATAAATGTGTCCGGATCTGCCTACATCAGTTGTTCCCAAACCTCTCCTTATGACCCACCAGACAAGCCATGGTTTAGGTGAAACACTGTGAATATGTGAAGCAATCTGAGGCCCCATCGCCTGTTGAATACTAGATGCCTCACCTTTGTTTACACTGTGTTTTACCTAAATCATGGCCTGTCTCTTGAGGAGAGGTTTGGGAACTACTGGACTACATGAAATTAGTCTTGTACTAATACCAGACATGCTTGAATTCCTTTAGTGTATTTGACCCTACCTCTTCAGCCGGCCGGCTGCTCCACTTACCTACTATGCTTTCTGTACAGCAGATCAGACTGGAGGCAATTAACCATATTATGCTAAAAAGAGCCAAACTTACTTACTATACCAACCTGGAGAGCATATTAAACAAAACAAACTCATGTACAGTTTTAATAAAAGCATAGTCCTATTTATATTAGGAGCATATTACCTCTATGTCACACAAAATAAGCTAATTCCATTTACATGGCAATTAAAGAAGGCTAAGGCCAGTTGTACAAGGAGTACACAAGCCTCAGATTTATGCTCCATCAAGATTCAGACCTCGTACAAATAAATGTTGGATGGCATTGGAACTACAGATGCCCAAGTAGCATAACTGCCATTTGTATAATACATGTTCGCTTGTTCATATATATAGATGGTTATTAAATAAATTAATTAAATATAGATATATTCACACTTGATTGAAACTACTTCTACTACTTCTTCTACTTCACACGGACAACAAAAGTCTTCCTGAACATTAGATATTAGCTGAAGCAGAAATAAGGAGGAGAATTTCACTTGAACCAACATAATAATCTATACTATTATAGTCCATTGCAATGAATACAGGTGATCATATATATGTATGGTAAAACCCTGCAGATTAGAAGCACTGAGTTAAAGCATACCATTAGAGGGCAACTACATTAAAATTATAATATTAAAAAAGATGCAGTCCTATACCATTTTCACCATTTCAACAAGGACGACTCACATTTACTGTTAGTATAAATGCAAATCGAGAAAATATTTATGCTTTAAAAGGTAAAAGTGGAATATTTTAGATAAAAAACAAAAACTGACATAAGTTGTAAAGTCATATTTGATTTTCTCGATTTGTCTTTCATGTTTCCATACCTGTTGCCAAGCCAGAATAGCAGTGTTGAGCGAGTGTACAGAATGTTGCCCAAAGTTGACAAATATTGGCTCCACTAAAATACTGAAGTCGAGAAGCTTTTCTAGGGCACTATCAGAGACAGCCATCTGTCCTTGAACATGGAATGGCTTTACCAAATTCTTCATGGTGAGATTACGACTTTCCAAGAGCTTGCAGTCTGCTTCTGTAGAGAACTGGATTTCTTTGCACACAGACACATCACTCCACTGTCGCAGGTAAACACGGGGTTCTTTAAAAGAGATGACCATGTATTCCAGTTCACCTGGAGTAGCCTTGTCAGAGATAAATGGTTGCAGACATTTGGGTGGTACTGCAAGGGAAACAGCACAATTCAATAAAGAAGTGAACAGTGGGAGCCGAATAGGAAAACGTAAAAAAACATATTGAAGGAAGTTACAGACTCATGCATAACATCCTTTACAAGGTTCTCTAATAGGCATTACGTTAATGTGTTTTAGTATATAAACATAAGAATCACATACTAAGTACTTAAGGATAACTGGGAAATGACTATCATTAGTACATTAAGCCATCATTAAAGTGAAACGGATCACTTCAAACCCAGTAACAGCCAAGGAAAACACAAGATCTACTAAAATTAAGAAAAGGAACTATTTTGGTAGAGAGGGCCCAGTGTGTTAATGTAATTATTATTATTATGCTTAAATGCAATATTTTTACCACATGTAAACAGTTCAAGTAGTTTTCATTCTGTTAGAATTACAGTAGGCTGGTTTCATAAAATGAGTGAATATTTTGACTTACATTATATTTTAATGCAAAAATATAGCTCGGCACAGTTGAAACACTATTTACAATTCCTAAAGCTGTTTTTCGACTTTTGCTGTTACTGAAATATTTATTATATTACAGTGAATAAGGAATTTAGCCAACGTTTAATCTAATTAATCTTGCTGAGTATTCTCCATAGCCAAACGTATACACAATACATAAGAGTTTGAAGCCTATTCTAATGAAGAGCCAAATCAATTGGGGGGTTAAGGAGAGGGTTGAGGAGGGAGGTTGAGGATGGGGAGGGAGGTTGAGGATGAGGAGGGAGGATGAGGAGGGAGGTTGAGGATGAGGAGGGAGGTTGAGGATGAGGAGGGAGGTTGAGGATGAGGAGGGAGGTTGAGGATGAGGAGGGAGGTTGAGGATGAGGAGGGAGGTTGAGGATGAGGAGGGAGATTGAGGATGAGGAGGGAGGTTGAGGATGAGGAGGGAGGTTGAGGATGAGGAGGAAGGTTGAGGAGGGGGAGGGAGGTTGAGGATGAGGATGGAGGATGAGGAGCGAGGTTGAGGATGAGGATGGAGGATGAGAAGGGAGGTTGAGGATGAGGAGGGAGGATGAGAAGGGAGGTTGGGGATGAGGAGGGAGGTTGAGGAGGGAGGTTGAGGATGAGGAGGGAGGTTGAGGATGAGGAGGAAGGTTGAGGATGAGGAGGGAGGATGAGGAGGGATGTTGAGGAGGGAGGTTGAGGATGAGGAGGGAGGTTGAGGATGAGGAGGGAGGTTGAGGATGAGGAGGGAGGTTGAGGATGAGGAGGGAGGTTGAGGATAAGGAGGGATGATTAGGAGTGACACAGGGGGCAGCACATTTCCCACCCTCGGCTTATACTCGAGTCACTCATTTTACCCAGTATTTTGTGGTAAAATAGGTGCCTCGGCTTATACTCTAGTCGGCTTATACTCGAGTATATACGGTACATTCCACATAAATGCACTACAATGTATTAACTATTTAAAATAACTAATGCTTTATTTATTACACCTTTGGATTTGCAAACATTTATATTACTTAATTTGGATGTCTTTAGACCGAAAAAATGCATGCAATGTACAATCGACTTTTAGAGGCAATCATTGCACTGATTACAGCACAGGCTTGGTGGTTTGGTTAGAAAAGCTTGTTGAAGTACAAACTTCAGCATAAAATTGCATTGCAACAAAATCATTTTTAAATAACATTCAATGTATAAATTATTTGTTTTTATCTATGGTTTTAAAGTGTAACTTATTTGTCCCTTTAAGAAAACTTTATTTATCCTGCAGCACAAAACACTGCCCTCCCACAATTTAACAAACTGTTTCCATGTTGACAAACCAATCAGAACCCTGTACAGAGGTATTGTGCTTATTATTATGGAGATGCCAAGGTACTTTCCAAACACATTATAAGAATGAAGAAGGATAAAAAAATGTTCCTAAAAGAAAATGAAGGAACTAATCTAAAATGTACCTGTGCCTAATTGGTCCAGATGATGGCATAGATGGAGCTCCAGATGGGCAAAATGAACAGTGATGCCAAGTGAGGGCACCAACCAAGGAGTGAAGCAGGAGTCAACCCGGGTACAGGCTGCTAGTGCCGTAGGAGTAACAAGCTGGTCACAAGCGCTTTGGGAGCCAGATTCACTTTCAGAGCTGTGGGAAATATAAATACAAAAAAATTATAATTTTTATTAAACTATTCCAAGATTATAAATTGTTATATGATAAATGCAGATGGCCTTGTCCACTTGCCCAAAATATTCCTGAAAGTGCAGCCAAAATAATTATATTTAATTTCACATCTGACCATTAGAATTTGCATAAATATTTATCTGGAAAAAGTGGCATTCAATTGTGTAATTATATCCGAATAATGTTATTCTTTCCTATTTATAATTTTAAATGTTACAGTTAAACTGGCCAAAAAAGATAGAAGCTGAAAAAATAGCACAGCTGAAATGAATTTAAGATGAGAGATATTAGAAAAATACAAATGTTAAATGTGTAAGTACAGTTTCAAAACTAATAGTAATATTAGTAACTCTTCTTGGTCATATCGTACCTGAGGCATAGGAAAATAATGTGACTTAAGAAGACACTGTAATCCCATATATGCAGAGCCTGGAATTCATGGGTCAAATAAAAACACCTTTAATGTACCACCTTTTATGTAGCCTTGGCCATCTCCATTGTTACCTTATGAATACATCCTCCTATCTATTGTGTCTAATCTTTCAATACTAGTTCTTTATAATAAATTATTGGACCACAGCTGCATGAAAAGGTAACCGATTCATATTGTGTTTAGGAATTTTGACAAATGAAGAGGAAGTATATAAATGTTGGGTTCAGCCATTCTGAACGGACATACTGTAATTACCTAGAATGATGAGATATTGTGATAACATTAATTTCATATACATAATCTGATCATGTTGTCCATTGGCTAACAAACCACCTACAATTTTTGTTCACTCTCAGGCGTTTCCTATAACATATGACACTTCACCACGTGTGTTGTATGAGTAAGGGGACAGAATGTTTTCCCACAGATGGATGGGTTTACAAGCTCTCGAAAAAAAGTACTAGAAAAAAAAAACTACTTTTTTTTGTGTTCACTAAACTCATTTTTGTAAGAAATTATTCTGATGGTAGCGATTTTTGGTTTTAAATACATTGCTGCAAGTAAATCAATAAAATATGCATTTAAACAAACTAATATGCACACAAACACATTTTGCCCCAATAGATCTTTATTGCACAGTTTTTAAAGTATTGTATAGCTACTCTATACAAGGTGTACATTGAATCATTAACATTATATTATGATTTTGGCAAAAAATTGCCAATTTCAAGATGGAGGGAACACGAAACACTCACATATAACTATGCAGCATTTTTGTAATTATCTGATTTTGTTGTTGCTCAGACCTTCAGTCGTGGCCGACTCTTGGTGACCATATGGACACAGCACACCAGGCACATCTGTCTGTGTTTCTGTTTGTGCTTATCCATATGGTTATCTTGGCAAAGATACTGGAGTGGGTTGTCCTATTCCTTCTCCAGTGGACCACAATTTGTCTGATCTCTCTGCTTTGACCTGCCAATCTTGGTGACCCTACACGGTATAGGCCAAAGCTTCATTGAGGCACAGAAGGACTTTTATCACAACAGGGTAGAGATTCAGAAGGGAACTTGTCTGATACTACTCAAATACATCCATTACATTACTAACTGGTGGGGGAAATACAATTTACTTAAAATTACTTAAATAACTAGGAGCATGTTATCAATAAAAGATAACATGTGTCATAATACCAAACTAGGGTAATCCTTTAACAATTATTTTGTTATATCAAAACATATAAACATGACAATGGCATTATTTGAGATCCCCGCAAAAAAATGTATACAAGAAATTAAACAAATACTAAAAAATAAAGGTTTCCAAAGTTTCCTTTGTGTTTTAACATTAAAGTACATTATACCAGTAGTAGTCAGATGGCCGAGCTAGGTATGAATTAGGATCTCCGGACATCATATCTTTATGTGTCATTCTCTATGAAATCTTATTTCTAGATCCATTGTGTCAATGCATTTATAATAATATATGTGCATATGTAAAATAATATAGACTCTGGAGCTTGATTTAATTTTCACAAATATATTTGCACCTCAGTGAAGTTTTTTTTAAGTGAGTACCCTTGCATTAAACTGTTGGTTTCTATATTGGATATTTAATCAAATTCTCATTTACCTTTAAGCAAAAAAAGTGCTGCATCTCTCAGGACCACTAAGGACCACACAAAGCTCAAGGTCCTGCAATGACACTGCTGTCCCTTCATGCTAACACACCCAGCCAAAGGAATGGAAGTAGAGGAAGCAGTGAGTTTACTTTGACTGTAGAGCTCTCCCTTCGGATTTACTCTGGGTAATAACACTTCTTGACCTCAAAAATCAAACTGCAGCCTTTTGTTAGCATCAAATGCTGCATAATAATCCTTTTCCCTACTATCACACTCGGCCAGTACAAACAGAGGCCTCCATTTAAATCACATTTAACTGTCATTATAGCGCAGCACAGTTTGGGAATGCTGTTTATATTCTCACACTTGCGTCCGAACTTAAAATACAGAAATTACTCTATAGTGAAATGTTTACTTGTAGACTCGGCTCAAATTAGCTGGCTAGTGAAATATGCTTACCCTCTTGCAATTGTGTTTATAATGAGTTAGTCAGCGCTGTGTTTCTAAATCACAGCCATTTGAATGATTAATGAAGGCATTAAACAATCACACATTTCATGGAAACATCATCAGTGGGCGCAGTTCTAACTTATAAGTAAAGATCAGTATAAACAACTTTTCAGTTGATTAACATTAAAAAGTTGTTACGAAACTGCAGCTTTTGTATTAAAAGTTATCCTATCGTTAAATAGAAAGCCTAAACACAACTTTAAAAAAAGTATTGTGAACATTTTGAGGCCACTAAAATGTGAAGTTTTTGTAAGGTGGAAAGTGCATGTACTTGTCCTAAGCAGAGAAAGACATCAGTCTTCTGGTCTTTATATAACTTGTGTGTTGTGGTACAAAAAGTGGTTGGTCCCATTATGATAGTGGGAGAATGTCTGTTTCTTTTTCCTACAAGGAGGAGGCTGTTCTTTGAGGTGAAGTCATGTCTGTTGGTTTGTCTGCACTGCCATAGGTTTTGATCCTTATCCAGCACAAGAAGATCAAGTGGCAAGCACAAGTCAACCAGTGATTCCCAGTGGACCAAAATTGCAGATCGGTGAGTCTCTGGAGCTTGTTGGGGCGACTAATGTGTCTAGGTCTGCTATTCAGGTGATGGTGACAGAACAACTCGTTGGAACGAGGGGGTGCCGGTAATCAGAGTTGTACATATATACATACACACACACATTTTATATACAGTGGATATAAAAAGTCTACACACCCCTGTTAAAATGTCATGTTTGTGTGCTGTAAAAAAATGAGACAAAGATAAATAATTTCAGAACTTTTTCCACCTTTAATGTGACCTATAAACTGTACAACTCAATTGAAAAACAAACTGAAATCTTTTAGGTAGAGGGAAGAAAAAATATAAAAATAAAATAATATGGTTGCATAAGTATGCACACCCTTAAACTAATACTTTGTTGAAGCACCTTTTGATTTTATTACAGCATTGGGTATGAGTCTATTGGCATGGCAAGATTTGCCCACTCTTCTTTGCAAAAACACACCAAATCTGTCAGATTGCGAGGGCATCTCCTGTGCACAGCCCTCTTCAGATCACCCCACAGATTTTCAATCGGATTCAGGTCTGGGCTCTGGCTGGGCCAGTCCAAAACTTTAATCTTCTTCTGGTGAAGCCATTCCTTTGTTGATTTGGAGGTATGCTTTGGGTCTGAAGGTTTTGTGCCAATATTGACTGGTATTTGGAACTGTTCATAATTCCTTCTATCTTAACTAAGGCCCCAGTTCCAGCTGAAGAAAAACAGCCCCAAAGCATGATGCTGCCACCACCATGCTTCACTGTGGGTATGCTGTTCTTTTGGTGATGTGCAGTGTTGTTTTTGCACGAAACATATCTTTTGGAATTATGGCCAAAAATTTCAACCTTGGTTTCATCAGATCATAACACCTTTTCCCACATGCTTTTGGGAGACTTCAGATGTGTTTTTGCAAAATGTAGCCTGGTTTGGATGCTTTTCTTCGTAAGAAAAAGCTTTCCTCTTGCCACTCTACCCCATAGCCCAGACATATGAAGAATACGGGAGATTGTTGTCACATGTACCACACAGCCAGTACTTGCCAGATATTCCTGCAGCTCCTTTAATGTTGCTGTAGGCCTCTTGGTAGCCTCCCAGACCAGTTTTCTTCTCGTCTTTTCATCAATTTTGGAGGGAGCTCCAGTTCTTGGTAATGTCACTGTTGTGCCATATTTTCTGCACTTGATGATGACTGTCTTCACTGTGTTCCATGGTATATCTAATGCCTTGGAAATTCTTTTGTACCCTTCTCCTGACTGATACCTTTTAACAATGAGATCCCTCTGATACTTTGGAAGCTCTCTGTGGACCATGGCTTTTGCTGTGGGATGTGGCTAAGAAAATTTCAGGAAAGACCAACTAGAGCAGCTGAACTTTATTTGGGGTTAATCAGAGGCACTTTAAATGATGGCAGGTGTACGCTAATTCCTATTTAACACAATTTGGAATGTGATTGCTTAATTCTGAACACAGCTACGCCCCCATTTATAAGTGGGTGTGCATACTTATGCAACCATATTATTTTATTTTTATATTTTTTCTTCCCTCTACCTAAAAGATTTCAGTTTGTTTTTCAATTGAGTTGTACAGTTTATAGGTCACATTAAAGGTGGAAAAAGTTCTGAAATTATTTATCTTTGTCTCATTTTTTTACAGCACACAAACATGACATTTTAACAGGGGTGTGTAGACTTTATATATATATATATATATATATATATATATATATATATATATATATATATATACACATGCATAATTCACATAATACAAATAGTTTGATTTATTATATAGCCTAAATGACATATTTCTTATTTTTTAATTAAAAGGAAAATATAGGAGCATCAATGATTTGAACCCTTTAGCACCAAAATCTGGAGCTTAACTTTTTGTTATATTGGTATAGCTGATACTAATGCTTGCTGAAAAACATACATATACCTACATACAACATGTGAATAATGAGGTTTGAGTAATTGTTACACATTCTATTTTATATATATATTAACAATTATACTTACTTTTTAAAGCAAAGTGTGTATCTATCTCTCTAGAAATGAATATGTAGTGTTTTTTTTTTTTTTAAATGAAATGTTAAGGTGGTTAGTCATTGGTTCTAAACCAATCCAATATAAATAAATAGGTACGTTAGTAAAAGAGCAAAAAAAAAAAAAAAAAACCCACAAAAAAACTGGAAGGCAGTGGAATTGTATGTACAAGTGTAATAAAAAAAAAAAGAACACTTACCACTACACCAACATACTATGCTTTTAAAGTTTATATCTATAATAGAATGTCTAACAGGCACAAACTTAAGCATTCTTATTATTTATGCAGGTTCTTGTGGAAGGGTGTTAAGGACTCAACTATAATAACACTATTTAAGTAAATTCTTAGTCAATTCTAAAAATGCTAATTTTCCACATGATTTCCACCCACTGATGGTGCAGAGGACTGAGTTACTATAGATGGGTTTTGGAGAAGGTTTTATTATTCCAGTAATCAGGGTGGTGGGTGGCTCTCAGCCCCAAAATCTTCCTTCTGCTCCCCTGAGGTTATTAGGCAGTAGTATCCTATGAATAATTTGATCATGCACTTGAGCTAATAAAATCTGTAGGGGAAAGAGCATTGCCAGCAAAAGCGGATACTGAAGCGGCATTCAGGTTATTGCCTGTTCATCAATCCAGCTAGTGGCTCCTGGCGGCCATTTGATGATGTCTTCTTTGTGAACGTATGCCTGCCAATGGTTGCTCTATCTTGTGTTGCTTGTTTAACAATTTCGGTACCTTCTTGGAATGGTTTGTAAAAGAACTCTCTGGTAATCAGTCTGTGACACACTATCAGGATGACTTCTTGTTTGTTTGCCCGCAGACTCTCCCTTGTGCAGGAGGTTCTTAATTTTTTTTTAAAGGAGTTGGAGGTGTATTTTTTTTTACCAGAGACAAAACCGTATATCCTTGCTCCTGCCTGAAATACCTTGATATTACCATTGATACTGGGTTTGGGGAAGTCTGGTTAAGACCTTAGGATTCAAAATCGCATTGAACTGAAAGCGTTATTGCTCTCCAATATGGTATATATTGTTCTGTTTCAATAAGTTAGGTTGAGGCAAAGCGTGTAAATATAATACAATGATATCAAAAGATAGATAGAGCATCTTTTCAAAACATGTACTTGTTTATTTTTACAGAGATAATATTGCATTTTAGTCTAGTTGAATTTTGTTTAAATTCTTGGCTAATCCCTTTTAGTGATGTTCGGTCTGTGGTTTTCGCCATAACCTAATAGGTTTTTTATTTTTATACAAATTTCCAGAAATAAACATTAAACTAGAAGATAAAAACAAGTAGGTAAATAAGAACAGTTAAAATAGGAAATGGGGTAACAAATAAGGTTGTCTCCTGTCATTTTATTCCTTTATGTTGTCAGTTTGGGGTAGGCCAAAATCACCTCCATCCATCTCCCCCACCCCAAGTATGGAGGAAATGTTTAATTCTGCAGAATGTAAAATGTTCTTTGAGAGCAATATTAGGATGATCTTTTATATGATGAGGATAGTGTTATAGACATACCATGAACCTGCTCTCAAGAGGTTATGGGATTTCCACCAAGCTAAAGAGTTGGTTGTGGGTGGGGAATAATTGGTGTTCGGAAAGAGTATTTATGTGTTAAGCCATGCCTTTGGTTCGGCCAGAAAAAAAAGGTATATTTAAAGTTTTTGCAATCTGTGTTCAGCAAGCTATAGTTTGCTTATAGTGTGATCTTCTGTATGAGACTTGCATTGGCTACAGTAGGAGTGTCTCAGCCGTTCCAAGGCTTTGCTAGATTATGTGGCAATCTGGATTGCATTTTTGGAATCTTTTAAAGAAAAGGCATACATTGTCCAATAGCCAATTGGACTTGTATACAAATGTAGCAGGAGGGGTCAAACTAGGCATTAATTTGATGGCAAATAGTGTGTTAAAGCCTGACTACTGGCCTGGGATGAGTAAGGGCCTAAGGTGGAACTTGTAGTTCCTGTAACTGTTTCCCATTGTGTTAGCTCTTTTTTTAGTGGGATGAATAGGTAAAAAAAAACAACAACCCATTGTGTTCCATTCCGATAATTCAGACACGGGCCATTAATTCTCAATATGCTTCTTCTATCCTGATAGTTTGTTTGCTCTGACATTTGAGGTTTAGATGCTTGCAGCTCAATTTTGCAGAAGAAAAGCCATGGCTTCTTCTGTTAAAAAGTTGGGAGGCATATCAATCCACAAGATTGTATAATTCTTAAAGATGGGTTTCATCTAGACAATCTTAGCCTCAACCTGTTTATCCTTAATTTGATGTCAGGTTTGGCAATTCTTCTTGGGTTTTTGCGTGGGGAACCCCCATTTTTGTTGCCGAATGGTGGTTGGAAACAGCATGCCAAGGGGAATTGGTTCAATTACGGCTTCAGTGTCAATGCAACATGGTTGTTTAGCTCATAACTGCCAGCAAAATGTAGTGATGCTCGAACCTATGATATTTGTTTTGTCTTTAAGTCGACAATGATAATGTTATTGTTCACAGTAATAAAATGCTGTGGCCTCCTTAAACTCAAATGTGTGTGGGTTATGGTAACACCATCCATGAACAGTGGACAGATCAGGAATCCCACCACCCCACTATGTAAAGTCACAAGTATAAAGTAAACATTACAAAATGTTTTTCTTGTTTTCATGAAGGGAGTGATTATAAGTTTAGAAAACATAGACTGCATGGAAACTGAAATGTAGATAATGTATATATTCTTGCAAAAACAAACATAAATCTTTTGTAATATTTAAACCATGATCAACTAGAAAGGTGAGATCTAGGGGCCTATAAAAAAATAAAGCCCAACTTTAATATAAAATTGTGAAATATATTATACTAGTAACCAAAAACTGTACATAGCACTTACTCCCAATGAGGTTCAAAGCCTTACACAAACAGTATGACATAGGCCTACACATCACCTGCAAAAATGTTCAGGGCAACACAACTAGTGTAACACCCAATGTATATTTTACTGAACTCTGGCTTTATGTGAGATTTGCCACCTTAAAGGAAACCTATAAATCTTCATTGCAGTGTAGGCTTTTACATCCTGAACTCCAGGGTGTTAAGACTTATAATAC
Source organism: Discoglossus pictus (assembly GCA_027410445.1). Classification (NCBI taxonomy): domain Eukaryota; kingdom Metazoa; phylum Chordata; class Amphibia; order Anura; family Alytidae; genus Discoglossus; species Discoglossus pictus. The sequence goes on from CM050166.1 coordinate 56,048,504, forward strand.
ATTTTTGCTAGAAGTATACATTATATCAACATTGTGGTTTGCAGGACATTTGTACAAAAATACAAAAGCCTTGTATATTATATCTGCTTTTCATTCAAAGCAGGATTTCATTCCTATATTTTATGTATTTAGTTTAATCTGTATATTATACACTAGCTATAGATGCTTTTACATTCGGAATTAGATTTGCGGCAGCTACGATCATTATCCTTCCCCACTGTAATGACATTTGCTTTCAAAGTAAGATTTGTTCGAATGTTAAATAATAGCAGGGATCTGAATGTTAAATAGATTGACAAAAATAGCACACATTTTGTGGAGGTCCCAAATTCAGAAGAATTAATCCTGTCCAAAACACTTAACTTCTCGAATGATGGAAATTTCAGTTTTTTAAAATTAGTGCTGAAGAATTGTCTCATACTATATTCAATCAATAAAAAGCAGATGTTTAATCTTTGTTATTGAATTTTCTTATGCATTTTCCAATTTCCCAGCTCTTTTTGATGTCTGCGACCACTTTTGCCCATGAAGTAGAATGGATCTAGTGTAACACTGTGCTGAAAACCAGAGATATTCAAACCATTCTTTTCAGTGGATGGGCGGCAGCGTGACAGATTTCACTGTCAATTCCAAACCCCAGCACAAACAGAATCCTTACAAATTCCTTCTATCTCCACGGAGTGCTCAGAAACTGGAGAAGGGCGTCCAACTGATATCTGCTTTTGGGAACAATGTGTCTACAAAACAGCATCCAACTGTAGTTTTTTTGTTTGTTTACTACTTACACATCCTTTTTATTACCAAGTGGACCTTTTTATGCATCTACTGAGATTCATCAATTTAGACAATGCACACACATATCAGTGACCTGGGCCTAAGGTCATGAACAAATTATAAAGTTCAATGATAGAAGATAAATCTGGTGGGCATGTTCATATATTGTATACTGTGCCAATTTTGCAATACTGAAAGAATATATGAATATATATATATATATATATATATATATATATATATATATATATATATATATATCGTTGCTTTATTATGAATACGTTTGTCCAATAAAAAAGGTATCACTATTCACTGCAATACTCTGATTATTCAACTGGATTACTGGACATTCACGGCTACCTCACTCTTATATATATATATATATATATATATATATATAATTTGAACATAAAGTAAAACCTCCCAACCGATGTTTGTAAAAGAAAGTAAATAAAAATACAGTATAAGTTTTACCAACTAGTGTTGGCAAAATAAATGTAATATCTACCAAGCCTGTTAAATAATGCTCTGAATTTACCTTTGTTGACCCATTTATCTTATATAGTGTGTGATCTCTAACTATACTAAAATACCAGCCTTACATATTTTTCTAGCACAAATATACATAGAATGGTTAGTGTATAGTCCATTAGTAAGATGGATTCAATAATAGATCAATAGGCCAAACTGTTAATGTATTTAGCATTTTTCAGAAATATATGGATGTTCATAACTTGTTTTATTGAAATAGTTGCTTGATATAACAAAACTGTGCAGGTATATGTTTGTTGTGGATGCCTTGAAGACCAATATAATCAATGATCATTTCTCATGTGGTTGTGAAAATAGCAGCTTTTATCTCAATGTGTTAAATATAAGAATAGAAATGTGGCATAAAATTACTTATAGCTAAAGGTTTAAGTGTAAATGAAATAGTTTTAGGACTAAATAATTTGGTCAATATTTATTCAGATTTTTTTTGTTTGTACCTTGGGCTACTACTGGTATTGAATATTTACACTGTTCTTCTTTAGAACCTCTTTCTGGTAACTAAATTTCAATATTTTTTTTAAATAAGTGTAAACATAATTGAAAATTAAAACAGCACATCTGTCTGCCACACTTTATTCAGATTAAAGGGCAACTATAGTAATATATTTAATTTTAAAAATGTAAAAAAAAAATGTTTTGGAAAGTAAAATAAATAAATAAATAATGAGATTTCTATTAGTCCTAATAAAATGGAAAATGTCATGTTTCAGTTTAATATCTTCTCCCCCAGGTCAGTAGAAGCAAACAATGGTGTATATAGCAGAATAATAGTTGACAAATTATTGCATTACTTTTTTTAACTTTTCAAAAACATTTAGGTCTACAGTGGACCAAACAATATACGGTTCCAGATAGGAGAGAGGAAATGTGTACTTGGAAATATTATGGAAATGTTGCCAGCTTGTTGACTCTGATTACCTTTGGTCATCTAGCCCACTGCTGTTACTGTTCAGGACGATCCGCCATAGGTCTGAGGTTACAAGCTCCTTTTGGTCATTCACAGTGTTGATGCTGGGCAGCTGGAGCTCACATGCCTTGCTCTCAGATAGACTGAATTCTCGAAAGGCTACAAATGACCGCTGGAGTTCATCCCAGTACTCAAGGCTACAAGGGACCTATAAAAACATTGAAAACGCCAGTTATTTCAGCTTTAAAATTTAATACGCAAGAAAATATGCAAGCATGCAAATCTTGCCTTAAAAGACCTTCACAAAGTCTAAATAAATAAATATGAAAAATACACAACCATACATAGAAATCATTATTTGGGAATGAGTCAGAGAGCTGTGTGACTCACAATGGAATATATTTAACAAAAGAAGAACAAAAAAAGTCCTAAAAAATAAATGAACTAATCAAGAGGCATAGAAAATTGCATACAATGTCACTTAGCTTTCAAATACTACAGCTCTGGGTTATAACCCCTCATAATCTGTGATTGATTACAATGTTAAAATTGTTGAGAAACAGATAAAACTAACAATATAGGAAGATGGGTGTAAAAATGTATTTGAAAAGCACAACTTCTGGGAACTTTTAGAAATGTTCCAGACAATGTTGGCTGTATAATTTTAGAAGGGAGAAGAGTCAGATCCTAGAAAATGTAATTTAACTATAATAGGCAGATTTATATATTGCATTTTTGGTAGCAGTAAAGATTTATGTCATTTTGGAACAATCAGTGAAGCCTTGTTCGATTCCAACTTTATGACCATCAGGTCAGGTTATCCTACACCCAACACCTGCAGCCAAATGAATAGTGATGAATTTACAGGCTTGTAAAATCCACAACAATTTTACATGACAACATCTAGTGTGTCCTGTTCAAAACCGCAGGCAGTATAATGGTAGAAGTGACTTTGCTCATTATTTTTTATTATAAACATCACAGTGATTTAATGTACTACTGACCCTTGCAGAAGGTCATTGCTTGAATACTACTAATCCATTATTATAATTAATCTGTATTTATTAATCACCAACATTTTACACCTGTCTGTTTACAAGGAGAAAATAAAAGTATGTGACACAAGAGTATCCTGATCCTGAGAACTTATATTCAGAGGGTAGTTGTCAGGGAGCAGGACAAGTAGAAGCCCAGTGGCAGGAAAAGTACCAGGGAACCGGTTTAACAGGAATGCTGGAACGGTATGTAGATTGGGTAGGTACTGAGCAGATGGGTAGTTAGAGACACACAGGTAGCTCTGGGTGGTGCCGGAGAGGCAGGTAGCTGAAAACAGGCTGGTAGGTAGCTGGAGAAAACCAGGCAGGTCTGGGAGGTGCCAGACAGCCAGGTGTGCTCTGGGAGGTGCCAGACTGCAGGTATCTCTGGGAGGTGCCATACAACAGGTAGCTCTGGGAGGTGCCAGACAGCCAGGGGAGCTCTGGGAGGTGCCAGACAGCCAGGTGTTCTCTGGGAGGTGCCAGACAGCCAGGTGTGCTCTGTGAGGTGCCAGACAGCCAGGTGTGCTCTGGGAGGTGCCAGACAGCCAGGTATTCTTTGGGAGGTGCTAGACAACCAGGTGAGCTCTGGGAGGTGCCAGACTGCAGGTATCTCTGGGACGTGCCATACAACAGGTAGCTCTGGGAGGTGCCATACAACAGGTAGCTCTGGGAGGTGCCAGGCATCCAGGTGAGCTCTGGGAGGTGCCAGGCATCCAGGTGAGCTCTGGGAGGTGCCAGACAGCCAGGTGAGCTCTGGGAGGTGCCAGACAGCCAGGGGAGCTCTGCGAGATGCCAGACTGCAGGTATCTCTGGGAGGTGCCACACTGCATGTATCTCTGGGAGGTGCCATACAACAGGTAGCTCTGGGAGGTGCCAGAAAACCAGGGAGCTCTGGGAGGTACCAGACAACCAGGTAGATCTGGGAATACCACAGATGGAGGTGATTTATGGTAATAACCAACACCAAGCTGAGGAATCACTAGTGTGTTCTGTGATGGATGATCATGTGGGAGCACGGGAAGTGAGAACAAGTTCCAGGTTTGAATCTCACCATGCTCTGCCACACTTTTAATCTGAAAGATGGTTAGACAAGTGATACAGGAATGGGGAGATGATAAATTAGTAGAAGGTTGAGATGGTGTCAGTTGAGGGGCAGTTCAGCTGATATCTCTAAGTTGTAGGTGTGAGGCCCATCCCTGATGAGCTTCTATGAAATAGTGAGTTTCACATCTAAAACCTAGGGGGAGTCTAACAGAGTGATGTAGTGAGTTCCAAATCATAGGAGTGGTACAGGATAAATCCTGCAGCTTAGGGTGGGAATGAGAAAGGAACAGATCCTGGGAAGACTGAAGGTGCTGATGTAGAGTATACATGGAAATGAGAGCTCTAAAAGGGTGTGGACAAATTGTGGGCTTTTTTGTACTGTTTAGAATTTTAAATGTAATTATTTGGGGTAAGGGGTAAGTGGAGAGACAGATAGATACAGTTTATACTATATATAACAGTTTGGAACTCCTTGCTTGTAGTCCTAATATATTTAATAATTTTATAACACTGGAACCATTTCTTTTTCTTCATGGTTTGAAGCTCAGTTATATTTTTTAACCTTATATGTATGTGTTCACTCAAAAACTAGACTACCTTTTTATTATTTTTAAAATAAGCTATTTTAAATGCATGATAAAATAGTTCCATGTAAGTTTAACACATTATTAAAAATGTAGAGACTCTGACTTCAGTAATGTGCAACAGAACTTGGCATATAGAAAATGGTAGATCTCATTGAGTGTTGTGATAAAAAAAATTAAAATATTTTTTGTTTATGGAAAAACACATTCTCAAAATGTGTACATTACTTTTCACACATACTTTCTTGTTGGCGCTCTCCAGCAAACAAGAATGTGAGCTTGCTGCCCAGACAACTGACCCCAGATCAATACTACGCCTCACCAAATGAGTTATGTGCCACAATTGTAAATAAAGGATTAAAATGTAACAATAACTGTAAATTGTGCATGTGATTAGTAAATGACCCTGAAAAAAAATGTACAAGCAAATTAATGGTACGATTTAGTATTTGTTAACTTTACTTATATATTTTGTTAAAATGATGGCCAGTTTAACTTGCAGTAAAAGGTAAAATGGTATCTGTGCAAAATAATCGTCAATTGAAAGTAATAATACTCAGGACTTTTGTCTCTTAAAGCAAAGATGCAGCATGGTTCAACAGAATAAATATGCATAATTTATATTTTGTGCACTTCGCCAATAGTTACATCAAATACAGATATATTAAAACAGATTATAAAAATATAAAACTCAATATTTGCAGCTCTGTCAAATAGCTCAATAATAAACTGTTCCTTTGAAAATAGACTTTTTTTATATTAGTTCTAAAATATACATAGCTTCTTGTTGGTTTAAAACATCACCATCTTGGTCATCTTAATTAGCGAAACTTAAAAAACATTTCTAATAGAACTTCTGGCTAGTAAAGTAATAGATCATTTTGAAAGTTTTCAAAATATCTGTCAGTAAAATTATTTTAATGGGTTTATTTGAAATAAATGTTAACTATTGATAATTTTTTTAATTAAATACAGCCACTGTTGGAAATTATAATACTTCTAACTCTAATATAGTTTATTACAAAATCTAACTAAGTAAAACAACATGTGTAAAACATAACATTTGTACTCAATACTAATAAAATGTAATGTTTTTTCATTTTCCGATGAACAGTTGCTCACTGTGCCTTAGGGAGTTCTGCTGCACCTTACTGACGAGGCCCATAAAGGCCGAAAAGCGTCTGGGGTTTGCTGTTTCTCCTGTTCAGGGTAGAATTGCCTGGTATTTCGGGGCTGGGTCATTCTTTTGAGTGGGACCAGACTGATATACTACAGGATATTTCTCCCTGTGAAGGGCACAAGTGAGCTAAAAGAGGCTGCTCTCAGAGTAGCTTATCATGGCTATAGAACTAACCTATTAAGGTTAATTCGTTCTCTGATGAGCACCTGACTTTGTTATGTTGTATATGCAAATTACCTTTAGGGTTTAGTCTCCCTAAAGGTAATAGGGGACTCCAGACGTGAACCCCTTGCTCACTGTGCCTTAGGGAGTTCAGCTGCACCTCACTGACGAGGCCCATAAAGGCCAAAACGCGTCTCGAGTTTGCTGTTTCTCCTGTTCAGGGTAGAATTGCCTGGTATTTCGGGGCTGGGTCACTCTTTTGAGTGGGACCAGACTGATGTACTACAGGATATTTCTCCCTGTGAAGGGCACAAGTGAGCTAAAAGAGGTTGCTCTCAGAGTAGCTTATCATGCCTATAGAACTAACCTATTAAGGTTAGTTTGTTCTCTGATGAGCACCTCTGACTTTGTTATGTTGCAGATGAACAGTTGGACAGAAAAAACAAAAACACTATTTTATGAATATCACAAGATGGGTATCTAATCACTTCTGCCTCTACTTAACCTAAGTACCTTGGTACTCGTCGTTAATTGGTTCCAGAAGGCATACAAAGGATCAATGATTTATTGCCAACAAAATATAATGTATTCCTAGGTGAGGAAAAATTACATAAATGTGTGTACAACAGGATTATCATGAGGTCACAATCCAAAAAGAAGAACAAAGCACCTACTTAGAATAACATGGCCATTTATTAAAATATAACTTTTATTAGATACAGTTTAAAAACACTTGGAAAGGTTACAACACGTAGGGTTAAGAAAAATATAAAAAAATTGTGCTTAGACATCAGTATCACGTTTTCAACATAATTTGTGGACAGCCATTTGTCATTTAATTAATAAGTAGCTGATGATGTAATTTAGTATAAAGAAGTGAGATGCAATAATAAATACTCAATCACCCAAAGATAGATCCAAAAAGACATCAAAGTTATTATTATGCTGGTACCTTTATAAATCACTTGGTTAAATGAGAGAGATAAAGTTAAAGAGACAGAGGTTTTAATAATTTATAATAGTAATACTAGAAGAATGTTTCCGGGTAACTTCTTATTTGAACCCTATATTGCTATAAGTAAAAGCATCATTTTATGACCCCCAAATGATGCTATTTGGTAACATATGGATTTCTAGGATGTCACTTTTTGTTGACGTTATGTTACTCTCCATCAGGATAACCGTACAAATGGATATAAAAATAGACATATACAACATTCTCTACAGAAAGCAATGAATATTCTCCTTCTAGGAGATCACCCACACCCTTTAACATGTAAGTTTGCGAGTTTTCAATCTTATGAGGTGCTTTAGGGAAAGCACTGTGTGTTTCTGATTGAAATCTCAATAATAGGGTCATCCATTATTTTCATTATGGGGAAATTGTTTATACTTGTATAGCGCTACGGAATATGTTGGCGCATTGCAAATAAGTGATGATAGGATATCTGAACAGAATTTTTTTTTAATTAGTATGGAACATATCACAGTATTCACAGATTCCCTGACAGCAAGCTACATGACAAAAGCGGAGTGACAGACCAAAATTACAAACTTCAGTACCACTATAAGAATATTTCTTTATTAGAGGACCACTTTAGTGAAGGGCTCTCTAAAGACTAGTTAGATAAGTTTTGGAAAAAAAAACATCTATTAAATGTTTACTGTGCAATTAAACAATTCTTTTTTTTATTTTAAATTATGCCCCGAGATATACAAGTTCCACCCCTATGATAGATTGGATAGCCACCAGTCCCAATCTGAAACCCTTTTGAGATTCCTCAGTAAAGTACATATTGTAACAGGAAGAAATGTGACATGAGCTACTGGCAGTGTTCACAAATACACTTTTTAGTCACCTCCTTCTATCATAATGAAGAGCATTCCCCTCTGGGTGACTCCCACTCCAGAGAGGGGGTGGAGAGATAAAGAGCTCATATTGCCTGTGTGCATGATTTAAAAAAATCATATAAACAGCATATCTGAAACTTTTGATGTATCTCTCTGGGATTTTTCTGTTTCATATGTTTAATTAACAAATAACATTACAATGAAAACAGGGTTGGGTCAGAATAACCGCTTATTACTAAAATCTATTTCTCACTTGTGTTCTATTTAAAATGACAACTGCATGACATACTTTTTAAATATAACATAAATAGCTAAGAAAAGGCTTATAAAGCTAGCTTGCAATTTAGAACAAAGAAATTGTGAAGCATCATTTATCATCCATGATACTTTGGTGATAGTTGTGTTTGCGAGAGGGGTGTTTATGTCTCTGCAAGAGCAGGGTTTAAAGTTTACTTTACAACCTGTTCTGAGCATGTTGTGGGTAAAGATTTCAAATACTAAATACAGGTAGGACACTGATAACCTGGCATCCTCCATACCAGGGGCTGGATTTATGATTTTGCCTGACCAGCGGTGATACAGCAAATCTGGTTAATTGGGTAAAGCAATCCCATCCCTTCCCTGTCTCCCTTAATCATGTGTGCGCCCGTAGGAACACGAGGGCGAGAGGAGAGGCGTGAGGCTACAAGGGGCTTCGATTCTGGCACGGACTGACATTGCAAGTGGTGATCTGCTGTCAGTTAAGTGCGGTGAGGAGACTGCCGGATTACAGGAGGTACCGGATTACCAGATGCCGCATGATCGGCCTCCTAACTGTAGTTGACAAAATAAATCCCTTTGTCTCTTGCATTGTACCCCAACCCCTACTGTTCATTCGCCAGAAAGCCAAGCTCTTCATCTTCCCAGCTAGTTGCTATTACTGCAGACAAACATGGAGCCTTCTATATACTAGGTCAATCTATTAACATTACGATTGTATCTAAACATTATTTAGGCTCATAGATTACACAGCTGCTAATGTTGTTAGTCTGTTATATCATAAACATGAGACGTTTTTTCCTGCTCTACAGTGATCCTTTAAAATTCCTTATTACCCCGATTCAAATGTACTTATTTATTTTACTGTAACTAATGAATCATTAAACAGGATAAAGAGATATTTGTTATTCACCATATGTTTTTGTTATATTTAGTGCAAATAACAAGGCAGTTTTTAATATAACAGTATAAATATTACAGGAAGGTCATTTCACCACAGAGGTCAAAGAGACATAGTAGCAAGGCCACAAACTGTGGTGTGCAATAACATAAGTAACAAAGAACCACCTGATAATTACTGTGGCGCTATGTTCCAGATCCTGCCACCTGTTAGATCAGGGATGAATCTCATCAAAACCTACGGAGTACAAGATAGAAAGACACACACAGCTGGATTGTTGTGTAATGTGCTGCCTGTTTCTCCCGAGGGGTTCTTTCTGTTATTGCTTTTTTTTATTAACCTTCCTTCCATAAAAAAAATGTAAACTTCTTTAGATTAGGCGTCGCTCAGGGTGGGCTTCCCTTGGAGATAACATTGCTCTTGTTCCAGAAATAACTACCGTTCAACAAGATGAAAACAGAGGACAGGAAGTGTGTGTGTGTTTTATGTACTTCTATGGGCCACCTCTGTGAAGTGGAGGCAGAATACAATATAATCTTGTAATACCGACTGGACGCCAGCTCATGCTGGGATTATAACCCTGGCTTCCTGAGGAAGAATAAACTGCTTGCTTAGTGTGGTAATCTTTCTCGGTTCTCTTCTGTTCTGCGGCCAGTTCACTTAAAATACAAATCTTCTATATATCCATCCAAAGAAAAACAAAATGTCCATATTTCTCGAAACAGAGGAAATCTTGGCAAACGGAGCTGTAATTCGGTACGAGCATTTTTCATCTAACACTGATTGTTATCGATTCTGCTGACGGTAATTTAGAGCTGACAAAAGTCTCATGTCAAAAGTTATTCCAGTATCCATTCTAAATACAAAGCAAGAAATAAATGACAAACAGATCTCTGGAAAAAAAAGTGGTGCTCTGTTTCAGTTTCCACTCACTGATCTAAAATGACCTTTAATACCACTTGATGTAGCTAACCTGGTTTTAGACGTATGGCAGGTCCTTTTACAACATGCACCTGCCAAGCAAACATCTCGAACTGTACAACACAAAACACTCATGGCACGGACCAACTAGCCTTCCAGGATTTGGACGCATTTCTTTAACTTCCTCCTGAGAAGGCAAAGATGGTATCTTGAACATTTTGGAAAAATGACCCTTGTTTGGCCAAGACACAATCTGCAAGATCAATCCATTAGACTTCTGATGATGGTCCAGAAAGCCTGAGTTGTACGCAGCACTTTTACTGTAGTGTTTCTATTTTAAACAGAACTGCACCACAGGAAGTATACTTTTTATTTTTTAAATTCATCTGTTCAGCCATTGAAGGGAAAAGGTGCTGACAGCCTTTGCAAAGAATCAAGGAGTTTCAGAGTCATTGCGAAATTGTGTAGTTTGGCCTTTGTTACTTATAACCCACCTTTCACTAGATTGTTTCTGCTGTACATGCTTTACACTGTGTGGTATGAATTAGGAAGAAATACTTTAAAAATAAGATCCGTCGTTTTTATAAATGTTGTGCACGTAAAAGACTACTATACAATGTCATAATGGAAAGTGAAGTTGTTTACTTAACTTTGTAAGACTTATACAGAACCACGAGTTTTAACCCATCTGATACACCTAGAATTCATTTTTGTACTGCCTAGTGGAAAACGAGAGGGGAAGTGGATTTTGTCCGGGTCTGTAGGAACTCTACAGTAATTGGAGGAACTCTATGGGGACTCATAGTTGTCTGGCGTCATGGGGCCCTATACTATTGCCCAATTCGTAAATTTATACACACTTAAAAGTGCTCTTAATATTGTCACATATTCCATTAACTAATCGCATTACGAGTTACCCACCCACAATCATTATGGGCCAGCCAAAGACGCAAATTTTTAGCACAGATCGAATATTACGAGCTTTAAATAATTATAGTTAAACAAAATAGATATTCTACTAGACCTGTAGCTCTTGCACGCATATAAAGTCTAACCCACAACTGAAAAAAAATATGACTTTTCTGTCAAAAATATTATGAGTACTAAAAAGGACTCGCAAAAGTTTTCTCCAACACTTATTAAAGTTATAACAGCAATTAAATACACAACACTGTACTTTAAAAGCAAGGGAAAGTCTCGAAACATATTAGAATTGCACAACAGACTCAGTTCAAAATAAAATTATTACCTGACTATTATGACCAACATTTTATTTTCACAATGGTGAACAAGCAGCCATGTGAAACGGGTTCACTGTCTAGATGGATACTTTTTTTTTTAGCGTTTTTCATATGTGATGGAGGATGGTGTATGTCAACTGGAATAAGGTACTCCGATATCACTTTATGATGTTGGTTACTAGATATTACGTCAATCTTATGTCTTATTTTAAATAGGACTGTATTGAATAACAATGCTTTCAGTACCACAGATAATATAAAGTTTGTATTGTTAGAGTATAAGGTCACAGGAGCTCCCTTTGACACGTATACACATATCTACTTAAGACCTCCATCAATATATTTTGTTTTTCTTTTTTGAGGGTCATTTTTAACAAAGTGTGTGACACTATATTAATGCTTGAGTGCAGGGAAGTTGGGGAGGGGGGTGTTAGAGAGTCGTCCACCTGACCCGGGAATTGCCATGTAGATTAGGGATGTTTTTACTTGCCGTGGTTGAGATCTACCAGGTATTAATCTTTTTAGATTGACTATAATCCCACTACTGTACCATTAGCACTCAATTTACGATATTTCTAGTGAATATTGGCTTTAGGATATTGACCTCCAATAATGGAATCATTTTATGGTGTGATATAAAACATCCTCTGCTTATTTTTTTATGTGTATCTAATTAAAGGTTATATTTTAACCATACTTTCTCTGGCTCAAGTGCTCCCAGTTTCTAAAGGGTATATCTGTATTGCTTATGTCTGACATTAAAATACCACAATGTAGAACACCACAGAGAGTTACCATTTGGAGACTGGAATCTTCCCGATAGAGTTGGTATATTCAAGGGACACTAAAGTCCAATATTTGAAAAACTAGTATTAATGTGTTTTGAAAGGAAACATAATATAAATGTAGCCTTCAAAACCTATTCGAAAATTATTTACTGTAAGCAGCCATTGCCTTTTTGAGCTCCTTTCTTCCCCACAAGAATGGGGCTTTATAAAATAATCCTACTGAACGCAATGGCATATTTCAACTGAAGCAGCTGAAACCTTTTCCGTATACTCCCCTTCCATCCATAGAATCTGGGAAACAAAATGGGTCTCCAAATGTAGCATAATTGTGTATAATAGTGAATAAGGTGACTGTGTATTTAAAACAAAATGTGCCCAGGTATAGTTCTTAAGAGCAGCATATTGTAAATATGGGGACAACAGTGGTTCTTTAAAGAGCCACTTAATTCAGCATAATTTGGACCACATCATAGTAAAGAAACCCCCTAAAAGCATGTTGAAATCATTTTATTTTTCACTGAGAAATCAATAAAGTCTGTGTTTACATGAGTCCCTGACTGCCCACTGCCAATCACATGCTACAGCTCTGTGTAGTGAGCAAAATAAAGATTGGACGTTAACCCTCAACAAATCTATCTGTGCAAAGCATGGCATGCTGGAATCACCTAAACAGGTCAGTTGTGGATTAACTTTTGAGTGCTTTCCTGAGTTCAGGGAAAAACTGCTATCAGTGTCCTCACCATGTGCTCTGCTGTCTGTGATTAATCATGGAACTGACAGGAGGTAGAATAGACTGTGTTTGTAAACATACTTTAAACTTTTGATTTTTTAGCTGTTATTAGTGTAATTAAAAAAATAGATAATTTAACATACAATATTGTGCTCGTTCACACCACGAGGAGCACTTACATTTAGACATGGCCTATTAATGATGTCTTGCACTAGAACAGAATAGACTTGAGTAAGTAAAAAAAAAAAACAATTAATAGTATAGTATTTTTTTAAAGCATAAACTCTGACAACTTTCTATTTATCACACTGTTAAACAGTAGTTACAAGATGATCTCAATATGCTTTAAATCCCTGCTTTTCACTGACCAGTCAATAGCAGCCCTACCCTAAACTCATATACATACCCTGTGGGATATCCTACTTCTGCTTGTCATGTGGTTACAGTTCTGTACAGAGTAAACAATTAACAAAACCTTATCTAAAGTCTTTTAAGAAAATAAAAAATAGGTAATAAAATCCCCCCCAAATAAATAAATGACAAAAAAAACAAAACAAAGCTAAATAACTATGCTAAAAAAAAGAGGGTCCTATACATTTCTAGCTAATATAAGCCGTGAAACCTCTAGTTTGAATGCTGGAACTAGTTGAGAAACCACAAATATTTCAGTGCAGGAAATCATGATTTTATAACATTTTAATGTGATCTACTCTTGGGAACCAGAACTAACCAAATGCTATTTCTGTTTAGGAAATGGTCCAGTTATAGCTGCTGTACATTGTAATGTCGGGTACAGCTGCTGATATTTCACCTGTATTGCCCCACTGGTATTGTGGCTTACTGTATTGCATCAAGATTACCTTCCTGTCCGGAAAGCCCACTAAGTACAAACACCACTCTCAGCCTAGGTTTTATTTTCCCTTGGTATTAAAAAACGGTAATTCAAGAGCCCTGAGAAATACTTTTTAACCTTTTCAATGAAATATGTAACTATTTTTCTTTTATTACAATCTCATGTATTTTTTTTTGTTTTTAGTTTCTTTCTTTTTTTTTTCTGTTTTATAAAATGTGACCTGGCTTTATCAGTTTATCTGGCGAGTTATAGGCACAGGGAAATGCAGGTGTGCAATATAAGATAGGCATGATTACTAGTATTATCTGTAAATCTCATTTGAAAAAACTTGTATAATCTGAGAAACAATATACATGTAACAGGGCTGCAAAGAATGTGAAGGGAACACAATATGCAGCTCTCAGTTTTTACATAGGTAAAGAAGAGGCCATTGCAAAGATCCCAACAGCATCTGCTGGTGTTAAATTTTTTATTTAAAACGAATAATGTGCTTTTAAAAAAATCAGCATATTTCATATTATTTTAAGGCACAGTGAGCATTTTTAAGCAAGTCAAAAAAGTAAAGTAAAACTAGTGCTAATAAACCCCAAAAAGTTATGTTTAATACATGTGCAAAATAAACTTTTGAAAATATCAGGAAATCCCTCCTCTAAATTTTGGTTGTTTTAAATTCAGTTCATCACCGGTTGAACCAGGTAATTTATTAAAGGTACATGGACATTTACCTGTTTTTAACTTGTTCTAATCTAACACATACTGCTTATATCAGAAACATACATTACATAGACCCATTCAATACACACAAATGTTTATTTTTTTTTTAATTTGGTTTCCACACCCCCAGAGGGGCCTACATAGGCGCACTATACTTACCAACAGAAAAACTGCATTCATGTATGTTTGTAACCCTATACTAACCGTCCAGCCAGTAGCAGCACAGTGCAGAGACCCAGAGCAGCACTGTCTGAGCTGCTGGTGTGTAATAGGAACAAAATACTAGAAAATACATGATGCTTTGCTGCAGAGACTGAATTCCCATACTGTTACAATGTTGTAGCGGTCTCTGATTGGTCACAACAAAATATGAATATTATGCTAATATAGCTTGGATCTCCGGGGGCATTTCTTCCCAAAATCAACTGCCATAAAATTGATTAAATTTTGCAAACTTTAGTGTTTAAAGTTTAACAACGTTTAATTGGGATTTTTTTCATGCAAAAAAACGTTTGCGTACACTACAGATTCTCCTCTATCAGATGCATTCATAATCCACGAAACATCCATATACCATATGCAAAAATAATGTATTCACGCTTGACATCTCACAATAAGGTATCTTTGCAGCCTATGACAGATTGAAGTGGACAAAGCCACATCTAAATATATCTCAGGGACTTTTAAAATATATTTTAAAATAACTTGTTTTATTTGCACAGGAATGTGTTCTATCCCTTACTGTATCTATTCTTTATATTATAATATGTGCTTTCAAATGTACATGAGATCTTACAATCTAGGAGATGATGGGTGTGTTCAAGAAAAGTGGCAAGGAAAATGCTTTCTGGATAATAGTCCAGTCATCACATAAGGCTACAATGACTGGAGAAGGTGGATGTTTTGGTGCCATTCACGGATGTTGACTAATGATACTGAAGTTGAGTTGCCATGTTTGTGCCTTTTAGTTATTTTAAAACAGTATATTGTTCTAATGTGTTATTAAATAGAATAGCATTTTCTCTGAGTTCCAGAATATTGTAATTAGACACACATGCTAGTTAGTGGTACATTTCCCTAAATCGTTTCTGTGATGGATTAAAATATTCTATCCCTATGCTATCCTGTACTTCTTCATCCAAAAGTAATGCAGCTTATCTCATGAATTGTTTAGTTTGGCAAGTTTTTAATGCTTTTAAACTCTTTATTTTTTATTTTAAATAATTTTAACAATGAATCATGTACTACAAGATCAATAAAGCAAAAGTGAAAAATTAACATATTTTTGTTCAACTACAACTGGTGTACTTTAAATCAGAAAGTAACAAGATTTAGGATTTTTAAAATGTTTCTAATCAATAGAGGAAAGAGCAGCCTAGGAGGAAACAGAAGTTTAAGAAATAAAATAATGTAATGTATTTTGTTGTTTACTTTCTAAATCTCTTCTGTTTATTTATAAAAAAATGAGTACTATCTTTAAGCCTAAATGGAAGATTTATATGCATATTATATGTGTAATAGCAATATTAAGTTTCAATATAGTATGGAATGAAAATTATATATTTTCAGGATTAGTATATAAAACGGCAAAAAAGTGCTCTTGGACAAAACACTAAAAAAACATGATGTCAAGTGAAAAAGGCGCTCATCGCGAGCCTCTCCCCCCCTCTACCTTGCGTGCCGAAGGCGCTCATCGCAGGCCCTGCAATGAGTGGCTTTGCCGCTCATTGCAGGCCGTGGCATGCGCAAGCCCGTAACTTGCGAGCGTTACACACAAACTCGCAATTATGACAACTATATATAAATATATATATATTATGATACCAGCTACTGTTATATATTTCAGAGCAACTGGAGATAAAAACATGATTTCTGCAATGGCGCCTCTTATGTATGATCAGTTGCTTCCATTTCTGCTACATACCAAGAAATCATTATGTTGTCTGCTCTGGTGTTCTATGGCCCACTATCAGGACGTTATCCAGACTGATATAGATGTGACCCTCTCAGAAACATAATAATAGAGTATTTGTCTTTGGGAACCACCAACTAACATGCACTGGGTTTGAGTTTAAAAATAACAGGTAACGAACAGCCTTGCTCCTATATCAATATTACCACTTTCTTTTTTTTCTTTTTTTTATGTTATTGTGTTCTTAGTTACCCACAGCTTGAAAGAAAGGGTTGACAAGCTTACATATGAATTAATGACCTCATATTATCTGAGTGGATTTAGCCAATGGTTCCTTTGGAAAATAACGTAATGTTTTAATATGCAAACACATAATAGTTCCTGATAAATTTCAATGTAAGCTTTTAGGTTGTATTAATAATACTGTCAATAGGCTAGAGAAACAGAATGTATTATCAACAACATTTTCTGTAGGGATATATGCAGGGATAGAATAAATAAATTAACACATTATACCGGATTCTAAGCTCAAAGACAGGGCCCTCCATTCTTTGCAATGTGTTAACATTGAATATGTCTTTGCCTGGAAGTTAACTTTTGATGTACATCGCTAAGGAATATGTTGGCGCGTTACAAATAAACTATAATAATAATACACAGAGAGTAATTTACATAATGCAAGACATTCAAATTGATGCAAACAAGCTGAAATCAACCTGTGATCTTACAGTCTGCTAAATATAAATGATAAAACCATATAATCCCTAATAAAAAAGAATGATGTCCCTTGTTATAACATTAACACATAAAAACAGACCTGTAAATACAACTTTGTATTATGGTTCAGAGCCCACTGACATTATAAAAGTATACAAGAAGTGCAAATACATATCAGTTTACCCAACCTCTGCTTTAGACATTGGATCAGACACATGCCAGAAATGTCGTCTCACGTTTCTATTAAAATAATCCATAGCACAAAATAGTGGTCTGTCAGCATCGTTGTATTGATGTTTTCACTTTTGAATTTTATAGGCACAGTAGGCCTTTGCCAGAAGGTATTTTCTAATTCTGATGCCTGGCGCAAACTAACGAGAGCAAATTTTGGGATGCAGCCACTTCAAAGGCAATATTAATTGTAAGCTGCTCTGTTAATGAACATTACCATATTCTGCTAATTGTGCGTACCTTCAAATCAGTTGTCATGTAACTCCTTGGCTTACGGTTAACAAAGGCACTTTATTCTTGTTACGTGGTTCTTACAAAAAGGCTTGCATGCAAAGGTTTAAATAATGCCTATGTAAACCACCTTAATCAGAGTCTGAACAGCCAATGTAGTTGTAAATATATTCATAAAATAAAACTTCTATTTATATTGAGCCTCTGGTGAGCAGACAAAATCAGCTTGTACAGCAGGAAAACAGTTGGAGAAAATGTAATTTGTTGCTGGAAATGTTTTCAGGGATAGAGAATAAATGAAGATCATGCCAAGGCATGCAGTAGTATCACTGATGGGACAAGAACAGTAGGGTTTTATATTCCAACAATGAGAGCCAAGAAACAATTAAGTTGAACCATGAAGTGTTTATAACCAAGATTTAAATAAAAAAAAGAGATCATTGCATAATCCAGGTGGAGGGGAGATAAGGTGCAAATCAGGAACAACTATAGGGTAAGAATGGCGGGGTTGATGTTCAAAAGGTTTTGAAGGCACAGGGAGCACATATATTTGATGGCAGATACTGTGTGAAGAAAAGAGAGTTTTTGGTCTAAGACAGGGGTGGGCAAGTTCGGTACTGGAGGGCCACACACATGCCTAGATTTGATGAGTCAATCGCTTCTTCAGTCATTCTTATTGACTCACCTGTGCACAGAAAGGATATCTTCAAATCCAGGCTTGTGTGCTGCCCTGCAGGTGTGACCTTGCCCATCCCTGGTCTAAAAGGATGACTAAATATGAAGTGGGGAGGTATGTTATCTATTCTGAAAGAGTTAACAGAAAAGTAGAGATAAGTTAGCCAAAATAGCCACGGTGGCTATATATAAAAGAAACTGGATTGGTGGTTTGGAGAGAATGAAACGGACAGAGGCAGATGCTGCCACTATTAAACAGTAGGTGTTGGTGATGAACAAGAGGACATGGAAGATGATAGCAGTGAACAAAAGGAGGAAGTTTCTGTGGGGGGAAAAAAAACGCTAAACAGTGAGTAACTCCAGCCAAAACCAGGGAGGAAAGCTGTGACTCCAGCCATGGTGCTGTTACACCCGGAAAGAAAGGTGCTATTCCAGTAAGTGCCAAAAATGTCAAGCAGCCAAAAAAGAAGAAAAATAAAACAGTACAGTTAAAATCAGGAAGATAAAGGCTCTGATGAAGAAGAAGAAGAGGAACAAAAAACAGTTGTCAAAAAGTAGATAAGAAGGAGGAGAAAAACAAGAGGTTGATCAGATATGATCAAACCGAAAAGCTTCAACGTTGGCTTTTGTGGTTAGCATTAGACTCATCTTAATTTTGGCAAACCAGTCTACCTTACAGCAGTTGTATTCATTAATAGCCATTTATATCTTAATGACGTAATGTACAGAAATAGCTAAAAACAAATATAACCCTTATTTCAACTTGGCTGTGTAAACATTTGTTTTCTATTTGTTGTGGGGGCAATAAGCTGACTTTCCAATACTGGAAATTCACATCTGCCATTTATTTACAATACATAAGTATAAATCATCCAGCCAAACGGCCTGAGCCTGAAGCATCCATCTGTCATACAGAGATTTGTGTATTTCCATTATGTTAACATCGCTGGCTTCCTCACTTCAGCTTGAAGGGTGAATAATGATGTGGACACCTGTCTACTGAACAAGACCTAACTAAGCCTGATCTGCTGACCACAACGTGAGTGGAACAAAACGGGAAACAGTACTTCTTAATATATCAGGCCAACATATGGACTTTCATGTAGAACACTACAGTTATCTGATGTATATGTGTAACCTCCTCCTGTAGCTCCCACCGATAACCTTCTTTTGGTATTTGTTCATATACAGGTGTCAGGTATTTTTACAGACACACACGTCTCTTCTATCTCTTCATATAGACATTTCTATTCATATGCACTCACTACTCTGTGGCAATGGACAGGAAATGGTAGGCAGCCTATTACTTGCTAAAAATGTGCTGCCCTATGCCAAGGCCATGCTGGCCTAGGAAGAAATATACGGCAGGTAAATCCTGCTTAACACTACCCTCACAAGTGCTCTCTGTTTCTCTCTAATTCCCTGCCCTGTGCTAAATCTTGCTCTGGCTTCCCGTGGATGGGATAAAAGTAAACAAACTAAAGGAATTTAAAAAGGTATATAGAAGTTTCATGGATTATGAATGCATGTTTTAGAGGAGAATCAGTAGTGCATGCAAAAATCTCCCAAAAAACATCAATAAACTTGCACTGACATTTGCAAATTTCTTCAGTTTTCTGGCTGCTGATTTTGAGAATGAAAGCCCTTTTAAACCTGAGCTAAATTAGCATACAATTCATAAATAGTTTTGGCCAGTCACATGCAGTTAAAGATTTGTTGCAATGTCTGGGAAGTCAGTCTCTGCAGCAAAGCATTTTGGGATGTGTAGTCTTTTTTTTCCCACTACAAGGAAGAGCTCAGACATTGCTGTTTTGGATTGCTGCATTGTGTTGCTGTTGACTTGAAGGTTAATATAGGGTTAAAAATGTACTTGCAAGCCGTGTTTCTATTGGCTAGTACCAAGTGACTAGGTAGGCACCTCTGGGGGTGTAGAAACCATTTTTGTAAAATAAAATAAATCTATATGCAATAGAATAAATCAATGTAGAAAAAAAGTTAAAAACAGGGAAACTTCCATATACCTTTATACATATCTGGGGTAAGTATAATATCAATCTGAGCATTTATTAAACCAAGATTTTATGTACATAAAGTGTGCAGATCTCAAGAGCCTACTTGTTCCTTTCTACCATATAATCTATACTTCTATGTATAAATGTAATACATAGTGATGCTAATTGAAGATTGCATGCTTTACTTCTATCACATATATAGTTATCAGTGTTGGGGATGTCTGCAATGTTGGTAATGCAGTTGCAAATCGAGGCTCGCAAGCGGCGCAATCAAACTGCGAGCCTCGCAAATCGAGGCTCACCAGCGGCGCAGTACTTAAGCTACAATGAGCGCAGAAGGCGTTCATTGCAGCCAGCGGCGCAGTACTCAATGGCGCAGCACTGTTCAAGCACGTAACTCTAAAAATCCACCCAAAAAAGAAATCATGTACAAAAAAAGCACAGGAGGAGAAACAGGAAGACTGAGAGTGAGGTTGCAAGAGAATTACACCCATATTTGTTTTTTCCCTCATTCTAAAATGAAAAAAATGGAGTAAGAAAAACGCAAAATTTCAGAAAAAGCATGAAACCGAGGTTTGGCAACGCCAGGCTCGCAAAACGTACAAAATACACAACGCTGAAGACTCCACTAACACACCAACAACAACAGGAACGCAGGACTTTGAAAATAAAACCAACGACAGTCACCGCGCGCCACACAAACATTCAGCACACACACAGAGGAGAAAGACACAGGGAAGGGACAGGGGGGAGGATACTGGAAAGAGGCACATGGCATTCACAAGCACTAAACTTGCAGGTTAACAAACCCTGCAATGAGCGGCCCGTACAGTAGGCGATGAGCACCGCTAGCGGGAGAGGCTTGCAATGAGCTCCGAAGGGGCTCATCGTGGGTCTCGCGATGAGCGCCGAAGCTGATCAGTGCAAAGCAGAAAACTTACAGAACACGGGGCAAGAGGCTCACAATAAGAGCCGAAGGTACTCAGAGGACCAAAAGCCTCACATTGTGTGGCAATCAGCATTGCCAGCCTTACAATTTTAATCCAGTATTTTTGACGGGCAATTTCCGAGTTGTAATATATTTACATGTTATATAATACTAAACATAGAATATTTTTTATAAAGGCATTTTTTTTTCAAATGTATATGGTAAGACCTGTTTTAAACAGATTATGTTTATTGAATGTGTATTATATATGTGTAAATTACCGCTGAGGAAGCCCCTAGACTGGGCGAAATGCGTCTGTTATCAGTAGTTTGTGGTAGTTGTATTGCCACCAGTGGAATATCGTTATCCACAAGATTTTAACTTGATTTGTGTGCATTATACTGTATATAATTGGGTAAAAAGATTGTGCAATAAACGTTTGGCAATACAGTGTTCTTTCATTGTCATCTTTAATACCAGCTATAAAGTATATAGCACTTTAAATACCAGTAGTCCTGCAATCCAAGTAAGGGACAAATATTACGTGGACCAGATCTAATCCTCTGGAAGGACTGTGGGAGGTGCATTGGACCTGTAGGCACCCATTGGAGCCACTAAGATACCTCATTCTTTTGAGGTCAATAAATGTGAGTAAGATTCTGTATATCTTCTAGAACTCACGTGATCATCAAGTTTTCATATTGCACTAGGAGGTGGTGTGCTGTCTTTTCCCCTACCCTTCTTCTTGTTTAAACATAGAATATAATGTAATATATTTATTCTCATACTAAACATAGAAAATATCTAAGTGCACAGCCAAGGTATTTCTATAACCAGGATGATCTCCTTAGTGTTACATATGCTTGTCTTGCTTATTTTCTACATGATACAGTCAAGGACCCTCAAGCACTGAGAGGTTCATTGAATTCCAATTTGCTCACCAACAACCATGCTTGTAATAACATCTCCAGCACAGCTTTGCAGCTCTCACTTCCAGCAAGATATTTTTCAGATGCACACAAGAATGTCAACAGCTGTGCAAACAAACAAATATTGATTTGTTCTTCCAAAGTATCACTGTGTGCTGTGCTGCATCATAAATCCTAATGTACAAGTCATTAGGCACAGGATCAGATTGGGGCTGATACACTAAATATCCGCTGGAGGAAAAGCCCTCACATAGTTCTGCTCAACTAGAGCTACCTGGATATTGCTATGAAATTATTCTGCTTTTACAGTTTGTACAAGATTTCCAGGGTCTGTTTTTGTTTTACGGATGAAAATATTAAGTAAGTGGAAAGCTGTAGGTACCAGCTTGACTTGTGTTTCTCCCCACGGCCACTGGCTAAAGCAGAAAAATAAACATTGCAGCAATTCAGGTTGGAAATGAAGCCACTAAACAATACAAGGTACAAAAATTAAAGCAACAAGACCCATCCCAATATGCTTATTTTTTTCTCACTATAATTTTGTTAGCGCTAGTTTAAAATAATTAAAAAGACCAAACAAAAAAGTAGGGGTCATCATGTCAAACACTAGACAACGGTGTTGGAGCTTGCACATACAAACAATTATGGCGATAAAAAACAGAAAACCAACGGTACCCAGCTATTCGGCCAGCACAGACATTACCACTGATCAGTAAGCAAGGGCCTACACTATAGAAAAATGATGGGGTCTCTACCAAAATAACCCTTTCTGGATCGCTACCTGGTTTTGGTGAAGGGGATTGTGTACTTCAATGAAGCTGTGAGCTATACCATATAGCGTCACCCAATATGGGCAGGTCATAGCAGAGGAGTCAGACAAATTGCAGTCCACTGGAGAAGGAACGGTCAACCTACTCCAGTATTTTTGCCATGAAAACTTTATAGACTAGCACAACCAGGCACAAGATGTGACTGGTGAGCTGCAGTCCATAGAGTCATGGAGAGTCAGGCACAACTGAATGACTAAGCAACAACATCCAAATTAAAGGGACATGGAATACAATTTCTTGTGCATTCAAAAGAGTATGCCTTTAACATTACCAAAGTTGTGTTTTCCATAAAAACATATTAAAGGCATATCTACATTTCCTGGATTATGAATACATCTGATAGAGGAGAGTCAGTAGTGTAAGCAAACATTTTTTTGAATGAAAAAATACCAAAATAAACATTAGCAAACTCTCCCTGTTGTTTGCTAAATCTTTTGAGTTTGCAAGTAGCAGCTTTTGTGAGTTAACACCCCTGAAAATCCCTGCTAAAATTAGTATACAATTCATAATTTGTTTTGGCCAATCACATGCAGCTAATACATTTTAATAAAATGTGACAATCAGTGATGGCAGTTTGTGCAGGAAGGAATCATGGGATGTGTAGTCCCCTGAAGAAGGAAACAGAAAGAGTCAGACACTGATCGGTAGATCTCTGCATTGAGCTGCTGCTGGCTTAAAGGTCAGTAAAGGGTTAAAATCCATACTTGAAAGCAGTGTTTCTATTGGTAGGGACCAGGTGCCTATGTAAACAGCTATGGGGGTGTGGAAAACAAGCTTTTTTTTAAAATAAAATAAATCTGTATGTGTATAGAATGACTCAATGTAATGTGTGTTTCTGATATAAGCAGCAGGTCTTAGATTAGAAAAATGATTTATACATTGAGAGAATCATTTGAAAAAAGAAAACACGCAGTGGTACATTATTGACTACCATCTTACTGATACAACGAAGAAAAATACTTTCAATGTCTCTTTAATAAAATGAATAACAGATATATCTGGAGAGGCAAACAATGCAAATCAAGTATAAAGACAGACAAGGGAATGGAAGAGAGTGAAACAATGTGCAAGATGCACCAAGGATGGTGTTGCCAAACTCTTGCAATGTGGGACATATGTAAGATTTTCCTTTATTTGTAACGCTGCCAACATATTACGTAGCGCTATACATGGGTTAAATAGAAGTCAAAAAACAATTTGAAGACAATGCAGGAGGGCCCTGTTATTGAGCTTTCCAATCAAACATACTTAGTCCTTTCCCTAAAGCATATAACAAGATTAAAAACTTGCAAACTTGTATTCTAAAGGATATGGGTGAGGTACAGGAGAGTGATAGATGCATTGTGCATATAAAGGCTGAAGATAAGAAGATTCTTTAAACAGATGCTTTTTTATTGAGGTTTTAAAGGATTTGAGGCTGGAACATAATCTAGTGGAGCGAGGTAAGGAGTTCCAAAGATTAGAGGCAGCACAAGAAGTCCTGAACGCGAAATGAGAGGACATAAGAGAGGAGAAAAGAAGAAGGTTATTAGCAAAGCAAAGAGGGCGAGTTGGAGCGTATTTTGAGATAAGAGCAGCTTTAAACGGTACGGTCATGATTTTAAATCGAATTCTGGAGGCTGTGGGAAGCCAGTGGAGTGACTGACAAAAAGGTGCTGCAGACAATGAGCGTCAAGTTTAATAGATAAGTCTAGCGGATGCGTTTAATATGGATTGGAGAGAGATGGGTGTTGGGAAGGCTAGCAAGGAGCGAGTTACAGTAGTCGAGGCAAGATATGATGAGAGAGTGAATTAGAATTTTTGTTGCGTCTTGTGTAAGACAGTGACATATTTTGGAGATATTTTTAAGTGAAAATGACAAGATTTTATGATTGATTTGACATTTCCTAAAATGTGCCCATATTCCTAAAGCACATATTGACACAGTGACTGACTCACCTGTGCACCTTATGGATATAGTGAAATCCTAAAATGTGGAGGATAAATGCACCTACACCTGCACTAGGGTGTAATTTCATTGTGCACAGTAACAGGCTGGCGCAGTATTTAATTGGCTGCACTTCCCACATTCTTTTTTATTTGACACGATTTTAAATATTTTCAAAAGCTCCCTTTGAATCACCACTGCAGTTTGGAAACAGTTCATATGTTTGTGAAGTATTTAACAAACTAATAACTTCAGCAGCTACTCAAGCCATGATCATAAAAGGATTTTTAAACAAAATCTTAAAATGAACAAGCTCTGTACAAGTTTACAGGCTTCCATGTTGTCTCACTTCAGCAGTGCCTGCTGGCTTAGAACCTGAGGAGGTGTGCACTGTAATTCTGCTCTATTTAGCAGTAGTCACAGACGTTCTTGTGATCTCATTGCTTTTTGAATTTGACACACTACACTCCTACCAATTTTATATTTAGCTACTCTGCTTACAGTGGTGGAAAAAAGTATTTGATCCCCGGCTGATTTTGAATGTTTGTCCACTGACAAAGAAATGATTAGTCTATAATTTTAATGGTAGGTGTATTTTAACAGTGAGAGACAGAATAACAAAAAAAAAGAACAAGCAAACCGCAAGTCAAAAAAGTTATACATTGATTTGCAGGTCAGTGAGGGAAATAAGTATTTGATCCCCTATAAATCAGCAAGATTTCTGGCTCTTAAAGGGAGTGCTCCTAATCTCAGCTTTTTACCTGTACAAAAGACACCTGTCCACAAAAGCAATCAATCAATCAGATTCCAAACTCTCCACCAAGGCCAAGACCAAAGAGCTGTCCAAGGATGTCAGGGACAAGATCCCAAGAACCTACACAAGGCTGGAATGGGCTACAAGACCATCACCAAGCAGCTTGGTGAGAAGGTGATAACAGTTGGTGCGATTATTCGCAAGTGAAAGAAACACAAAATAACAGCCAGTCTCCCTTGGTCTGATGCTCCATGCAAGATCTCACCTCGTGGAGCTTCAATGATCATGAGAGCGGTGAGGAATCAGCCCAGAACACCACGGAAGGATCTGGTTAATGATCTCAAAGCAGCTGGTACCATAGTCACCAGAAAACAATTGGTAACACACTATGCCGTGAAGGACTGAAATCCTGCAGAGCCCGCATGGCCCCCTGCTCAAGAAAGCACATGTACAGGCCCGTCTGAGGTTTGCCAATGAACATCTGAATGATTCAGAGAACTGGGTGAAAGTGTTGTGGTCAGATGAGACCAAAATTAAGCTCTTTGGCATCAACTCAACTCACAATGTTTGGAGGAGAAGGAATGCTGCCTATAACCCAAAGAACACCATCCCTACCGTCAAACATGGAGGTGGAAACATTATGCTTTGGGGGTGTTTTTCTGCTAAGGGGACAGAACAACTGCACCGCATCAAAGGGACGATGGACAGGGCCATGTACCGTCAAATCTTGGGTGAGAACCTCCTTCCCTCAGCCAGGGCATTGAAAATGGGTCGTGGATGGGTATTCCAGCATGACAATGACAAAACACACAGCCAAGGCAACAAAAGAGTAGGTCAAGAAGAAGCACATTAAGGTCCTGGAGTGGCCTAGCCAGTCTCCAGACCTTAATCTCATAGAAAATCTGTGGAGGAAGCTAAAGATTCAAGGTGCCAACCATCAGCCTGACTTGGAGAGGATCTACAAAGAGGAGTGGGACAAAATCCCTCCTGAGATGTGTGCAAACCTGGTGGCCAACTACAAGTAACATCTGACCTCTGTGATTGCTAACAAGGGTTTTGCCACCAAGTACTAAGTTGAAGGGGTCAAATACTTATTTCCCTCATGGACCTGCAAATCAATTTATAACTTTTTTTTACATGCATTTTTCTTGTTTTTTTTGTTTGTTATTCTGTCTCTCACTGTTAAAATACACCTATCATTAAAATTATAGACTGATCATTTCTTTGTCAGTGGAGAAACATTCAAAATCAGCAGGGGATCAAATACTTTTCCCCCCACTGTATGTAACAGGGGCTGCTATTCTGCTTGTAACTTGAGGGGCAAGATTACTGTACTGAGGCTTACTCTTCATTTTAGTTCTATTATCAATTTGCAATTAGGAGTCTTAATAGAACTGAAAATACATTTTATATGATTTATTAGTTCCTCTAATTTAACATTTCTAATCCTTTTAGGAACAATGGCAAAACAGAATACAACTATAAAAATAATGGTTATATGTATTTATTTTCAACTTAACAAATACCATTTTGCCCATTGTCACGTCATCTTTATCATAAAAGTGTACAATAAATATGATCATTTTGTAGTACATTAAATATATTTTTATGACTTCATAGCACTCATTTTAATGCAAGGAAAATAAAATAATGTATAAAGCAAGCTATTTCATATGCAGGATACAGAATATGGGAGTGCAATGCCCATTTAATATCTTGACAATGAAAGCTCCTTTGCAAAGGGCAAAAACCTTGGCAGAACACTGAAATGATCTCACTGTCTTGCATGTGCAATATAATGACATTATACCATATTTCTAATGGGGATTTTCCTAGTACTGTTTAATTCAAATCAGATTGATGCATTACTTAATCCATTCACCAGAAACCCAATCAGTGTGCCTTTAACAAAGAAATCATTGTTTTTGTTGGAAAAACAATACAGCATTTCCAAAAATCTGAATGCATCCTTAGTTTGCCATGGACACAATGATGTACTGGTGTTCAAAAGTAATATTGCTTATTTATACAGGCTATAAATTATATATAAATATAGAGTAATACTACTAATAATAAATCATTTCATTTGAAAACAATATGTAGCCTTTTTTTCCCTGGAAAAAATGGAACACATTTTGCTCTAAAACTGAGCAATAAACAAATATTTTCAGCTGTCATAGTGCAAACTGCAACCATTTTTTATATGGAAATTATTTCTGTTAATCTCCCTGTTTCTAAGCACAGACCTTTTGGCAGGATAGTTTGAGCAGGGGGTTAACCTGCATTTAATTAGAATATATTTCTTGTAATGCACTTTGGCAAAAGAAAAGAAAAATAATAGAAACTTAGGATGGGTATCATTATATCCACTTACAGGATAGAACACAATCTGCTATTTTGATGCCCTGAGCATGAAATCTACCAGCAGCCATACAGGAGAAATACGAATTCATATTGAAGGACCATTTACCTCACTGTAGGTGCTCTTCGTGGTATAAAAAAGCACAAGATTGTATGCTAAAATGATCAGTTTTTTTAAGTTACACTAATAACAGCTAAAAAATCTAAAGTTTTAAATGTTTATTTACATACAAGTCTATTCTGCCCACTGACTGCTGCATGAGTAATAACAGATAGCCGAGTGTAGGTGCGTGCTGTGTGAGTCCCTATGGGGAAGGCTATGATTAATAGACTCAGTTTACACTACACTGACCAGCTAACCCATGGCTGACCTGTCTGTGAACCCAGCATTCCACTACATGGAACACCGGAGCGAGCACTGACCGGCCGGCATGGGTCTGCATTGCTCAAATTCCAGAGAGGCAAGAGAGCAGATACCTGAATTTCCTGCCGGAACAACAATTAAACCCATTACAAGGTCTGTTCCCTTCAAGCTGTAAATGTAAACCTTATCATTGGGGGACACCCCTGCAGTCTGATTGGTTGCTGTAATGCAGCAGCGTGTGGGCGGTCTGTTGTACTTGTAAACACAAATTGTATTTGCTTTGATTTCTCAGTGAAAAATCCATGTATTTCAACATACTTTTAGGAGATCTTTACGGTGATGCGGTTTAAATTGTGCTGAATTAAGTGGCCCTTTAAAGTGGACCTGTAGCTGAAATGCTCGATTCCAATTAAAGAGCATTAAAATCCATCTACAAGACATTTTTTTTTTATCTCAGCCAAATTATTAATGAGATATGCAGCATTATTTTCTTCTTAGTGGCATGCTAATTACTGCCATAGTATGCTAATTAATCTCTGCAATAATCACACATGTTTATAAAACTGCAATATCATTCATTTCATTAAGCTATCCCCCCAACTACCCAAAGAAGTCTTTCGCACTGAAAAGAGGGTACATATCAAGAATGGTTTAGTTTTGAATACAAACAGGTCATTTAACTTACCGTATATCATAGATAGACTGATTTTTAAGAATCAGTGACAAATATGAAAGATTCACTTCATTCACATGAATACCCTATACCGAAAAGAGAGCAGCAAGCAGTCTTAACCCAACTGGTCTCCCAAAATATTAGGGCTACTAGCAGCCAATTACATTTGTAGCACTTATATCAAAACCGACATGTAATTAGGGTGTTCTTGTATCGTTCTTCAGCGTTCTAAATCAACTAATCATGGTACTAACACTTTTATTCTTACTTACATGACACCTGAAGCTCTTCTCTGTCTGTCACTGTATACTAATTTGAGACAATATTCCTGATTAGTGGAGGGGATGGATGAATTGAATGATAACACTGGGAGCAGTTGCTGAATAGCTCCTGACACGCAGTCTGTCATTGGCTAGTACATCCAGCACTATAGAAACACTGTATGCATGAGCGAGGCAGGGGGCGGACCTTTGCAAGGATTGTTTGAAAGGTTTCAGTGAGTAAAAAGCCTTGCTTGCAGTTCTAGTTATTAAACATTACCTGGGACATAGTAATCAGTTAACCCAATGCAGGAAACCCATGTGCCATTTTGAAAAGGAACACTGTATGACACTCCTACAGCCTAAAATGTTTCTGGGAATGATGTGGTTAATGGTTATTGGGTTAGGAAGCCACGTTTTGTATACAATAAATATGGATACTAAAATGTTTAAGTACGGAAAAACTAATTTTTGAGTTGGTCATATTTAAATACTTTGCATTTATGTGCATACAGTACAATGTGCTAACATGTATGAAATAAACATATATGAAACCTCACCTGAAGAACATCTCCAAGGTCTGCAGTGCTGATATCAGGATCCTCGGTTGTGTTGAATGGAACTGGAGTTATTCTGACCAGAGTAAGAACCCTGGGCTCTGGATATCTCCATAGCATCATCCCTGGGCTGTCATCTGTCTCATTGTAAAACACCACTTCATACACATTTGGGAGTTTTTGTGCATCTAGCAAAATAATTGTAATTACATAGAATCCACAGGAAACTGAATTACCTTTGCCGCATGATAAATATAAGATTGATAGATTACTTATTTTGCATGAACACAAATAAAGAAAAACATTAACAGTGCTACCCTGGATGTCCAGAGCTCCTGTGTGATTTACTTCACTAAAACGGTTTAAAGGTATATCCAAGTTTCATGGATTAATACATTTCTGCAATCCTTAGACAAAAAACAGCCTATTTGTATGCAGGACATCTCATAAAACATTTTAGTTTTATTAATATCTAAAAATCCATCTAATGATTAAGTTGACACCTCCAGGGGATGTCTACAAAAGGCATCTGATCCCCCCAATCAGCATGCAGCATCAGGGGAGCAATATCAACCCACTATTTACCTGCTGTTGCTTGCTCAGCCAATCTCCCTGCAGATTCCTGTCTCTATGTCAGCAGCAATACATAGCACATATCAGTGATACACTACATATCCCAGGCTGCTTTACAGTACAAATAGGAGCCCCAGAGTTTAAATCAAGTGTTTTGGCTAACCTGATTGGCCAAAACAAATCATTTTCAAATGTATGCTAATTTAATCTGGGTTTTTGCATACACCACTGATTCTCCTCTATCAGATGCATTAATAATCCAGAAAACGTAGATATGCCTTTAAATAAAAGACTGCTAAAGTATATAATGTGTTCTACCACAAGTCTAAATCAAGGTTCCTTTTTGTTTTTTTATATATTTTAGGCTACATTTAATATTAAAGGGCCATTGTAGATCAAAATGTAAGATATATTATTTTGAATAACTACACTTTACAATAGTAATAACATTTTATGATACAGCCTCTGATTTAATACATTTTATATGCAGCAGTGTATACGCTGCAGTGTAATTTACCATTTTGTTTCTGCTGATAAACTCCCTCAAGCATAAGGAGACTTTGAATGTAGAGGGGGCTTCTATTTGCTCATTAGGAATGTGGAATCTAAGTCTGCCAGTATTTCCACTGGGACTAATGGAAAGCTAAGTTTAAATTGATGACCCTTTCTGAGAAAGTTGCAGACAGAATAAGATCAGAAAAGAAAATGGGAATCCACTGGAAAGAATAATTGCATATAAAATATAAAAATTTAAAGGTTCTGCATATTTTTTGTTTGCTAGAAACATTTTGCACATTATCAAGCTTAGTTGTCCAAGACAACCAAGAAAACATTTGATCACAGTAGCCCTTTAAATATTAGCAAGGAAGCATGAATTGATACTTGCAGCAAGGTAACTTCTTATTGGATGATAAGGATAAAGTGTGTAACAGAAAAGAGGCTTAATCCGTGTTGTAAAATGGCGTAGGTTCACTAAAGATAGCTCTTTTAAGTAAACCAGAACGATCTTCTTTGGAACATAATTCTATCATGGTATAAAAATTGTACTTTGTCTTACCAGCATCCTGTATGTACTGGAAAAGGCCAGTTCTCAAGTCATCAGAGCTATGTTCTGTCTTGGAGGTTTGAGGTCTACCAATTGCAGGAGATACTGGTGGGACTGCCTGATCACTGCTTGCTGGGCTTAGTCTGGATTCTCTCTTTAGATAGTCTTGCAGAAGTTCATATAAAAGCTCCAAACAATTCAAGTTCTCTTGACCCCAGAATACCTATAATGAGAGTTATTAGGCATATAAAGGTGTGTAGAGAATCATATGTATAATCTGGTATCTGTGTAACTAATTTGGTCTGATGATATATTTTATTTGGCAATAATTCATTAAAGTTCATGAGAAATGTTAAAAGCAGAAGAAAGTGCGATTTCTACTGATTACTATTCAAAGTACAGTAGTATTATTGTTTTCAGTTAAAGGAAAATTCAGCCTAAACTTTATATTAAAAGATTAATTATCCATATAAAAGTTCTGAAGCTGGTAATTTCCTCCTACCTACCATTGAAAACTGAATTTGTCGCTGACCATTAGAAAATGACCTAAATAGGTCCAAAGGTTGAGAGCCAACACAAGAGCTTAAGCACGTCCCTTAGTATACAGAGGTCTTCTATGAATGTGCTATTTCATCTAACAGCAAGTTAGGCAAATTTACCCCTAAATAGAACAAGACTAATGCCACATACTGGTGTTATTTGGGCTCTTGGGGCATAATACCAACATTCATCAAAGGTCAGGACTAACAGCAGAACATAAATGTATTATTTTATTAGTCTTATATCTGTGATGGACCTAAACTCTATGGCGATGTGCTAGTTAATTACTTTTTACGTACATGGACACAGAGGATGTTCTAAATGATATAATGTTAAGCTATAGGTAACAGCAAGTCATTTTTGACTATAAAAACATTTTCTTACTGTAAACTAACACTGAAGTTTGCCATTTTGTAGCTGTCTATTAGCCTTTCTAGTCAACCCACCAAGTATTATTTGTCAATAATTTCTAATTATCCCCTGGGGTTCTGTCTATATATGTTTAGCCATCTCAGAAGCCTGAGCACGTGCAGAGCCTGGAGAGTAATTAGGCTGCTTGGACTATTTACTCCCTAGGTCAGTGCATGCTTATTGTTCTCACTGTCAGATGGCTTTAGATTGAAAACAATACAGACAGTAAATTTAAGTTTAATGTAAGAAAATGCAATTTATTTGAAATAACGTTCAATTGTTTTAAAATATACCATCGTCTAACCTCCAGTGTGTCCCAATAAGATAAGCACTAGTTAAACAAGAATTTAAATGTTCTGTAGAGTGGAATACAAACTTTTCTACTTCTATATCAGATTCAAACTCCACTTGTATAGCACAATAGAATATGTTGTTGACGCGTTACAATTAAAGGATAATAATAAGACTAAGGTTTGCACAGCTATGTTCCCGGTTTCTCAGAAAATCCTGGACTAGACTTCTTTTCCTCATGGACTCTCTCTGTAAATATTACATTTCATGACCAGAAGAATCACCTTTTCTGTATATTATTTATATTGTAATAAAGATCTTCCAGCAATATTCTGCTGTGTGCACTGAAAACAGAATGAGGATCTCAGGGCAAAACTACCTTTCTTTTCAGCATAAGTGAATAAAGAAGGAAGACTATGTAGTGCCTCTAAAATACGATAATTGCTAAAAGGAGTGTTACATTTTCACCGATTACAATTGTGCTTAACAGAAAAGAAACTAGGAACACATTGAAACACATTAAAGGAAGATTTGGCTTTGAAAGCATTAATATTAGTTTGTCTAATGAGGAAAGCAACAATGTAGTAAGTTTATACTGTGCAGCAGCTGGAAAAAACTGCCTGCAGTAACTACAGCACTACAGCATTTATATATCAAAGTACGGTAGTATCACCAGTAGCTATGTTAAAGATACAAGTGTACTAGGACAGAAGGCAAAGCTATGACTGTGAAATCAGGAGAAATATTTTATTATACACATATTTAATACAGTAAATATCGTTGCAATTCCTTGAATGACAATTTATAGGTCAGGCTGCACGGAATCGTTCACATTTCAGTGTTTTTGAAAATACATTATTTTAATGGAAATATGACAAAACATAACATGTATTACATTTCAAACAAGAACAAACTTAAGTTTAACTAGAAATTATTGGTCTCTTTACTCACCTGCAATATTCCTCCTTGCAAATCGACAAGTATTTTGGGAATAAAATGCTGGGAGGCCGGGTCCCCACTGTGCTTGCACCAGTTGGCTCCTAGATTAAGTGAACCAGAAACTGGACCAATGAGATTTCTGCTTCTTTCTTTTAGGCTTGTTTTAAGCACAAAATCACTCATGTCCAGCGTAAATGATGCACTGTTGATTGTTTCTAGGAGGAAAGAAGAAATTGTTACTTGCGGACATGCAATGACAACACCATTAAAATCATTATCTATATATGAGATTCCACTCCTAAATAGTTTGACATCCAGGCATTGAGAACTATTGAATGGACACATTGACATGCATAGAGATACTGGGGCACCTGGAAACACCATTAAAGGAACACAAGTTCCATATGTATAGAATACTTTTTTGAGGAACATTTAAAGAACTAATCTTTATAATAAAAACAATAGAACATAAAGAATGACGCATGCTCATGTACAGTGATCACTAATATAGTTTCTGTTGTGTGTAACGCTGTTCTAGCGCATGCACATAATGGTAACCATAGTCAGCGATGTGCATTGCGAGGCTATAGAAGCTCATTAAATGCTGAGGGGGTGGGAGAGACATGAGGAAAGACACACAGGCATGGGTTGAGACACAGGCATGGGTTGAGACACAGGCATGGGTTGAGACACAGGCATGGGAGAGACACAGGCATGGGAGAGACACAGGCATGGGAGAGACACAGGCATGGGAGAGACACAGGGGGAAAGAGCCACAAGGGGGAAAGAGCCACAAGGGGGAAAGAGCCACAAGGGGAAAGAGCCACAAGGGGAAAGAGCCACAGGGGGAAAGAGCCACAGGGGGGAAAGAGCCACAGGGGGAAAGAGCCACAGGGGAGAAAAACACAGGGGAGGGAGATGGGCAGGAAGAGACTCGGGAGGGAGAGGGTCAGGAGGAGACACAGGAGGGAGATGGGGTGAACCATTTGATAGAGAGAGAAGGGGAAGAGACACAGGGGAGGGAGGGGAAAGAGACACAGGACAGGGAGAAGGGGAACAGACACACAGGGGAGGGAGAGGGGCTAGGAAAGAGAAACAGGGGGTGGAGGGGGAAAGAGACACAGGGGATGGAGGGGGAAAGAGACACAGGGGAGGGGGAAAAGAGACACAGGGGAGGGGGAAAGAGACACAGGGGAGGGGGGAAAGAGACACAGGGGAGGGGGGAAAGAGACATAGGGGAGGGAGGGCAGAAGAGACACAGGGAGGGAGGGGGGAAGGGACACAGGGGAGAGAGACACATGGGAGGGAGGGGGGAAGGGACACAGGGGAGGGGACAAAGAGACACAGGGGAGGGGGGGAAGAGACAAAGGGGAGGGGGGGAAGAGACACAGGGGAGGGGGAAGAGACACAGGGGAGGGGGGAAGACAAGGGAGGGAGAGGAGGGGGTAAATGGAGACAAGGGAGGGAGAGTAGGGAGAAATGGAGACAAGGGAGGAAGAAGAGGGGGGGAATGGAGATAAGGGCGAGAGAGGAGGGGGAATGGAGATAAGGGCGGGAGAGGAGGGGGGAAATGGAGACAAGGGAGGAAGAAGAGGGGGGGGGAATGGAGATAAGGGTGGGAGACGAGGGGGGGGGAATGGAGATAAGGGCGGGAGAGGAGGGGGGGAATGGAGATAAGGGCGGGAGAGGAGGGGGGGAATGGAGATAAGGGCGGGAGAGGAGGGGGGGGAATGGAGATAAGGGCGGGAGAGGAGGGGGGGGACTGGAGATAAGGGCGGGAGAGGAGGGGGGGAATGGAGATAAGGGCGGGAGAGGAGGGGGGGAATGGAGATAAGGGCGGGAGAGGAGGGGGGGAATGGAGATAAGGGCGGGAGAGGAGGGGGGAATGGAGATAAGGGCGGGAGAGGAGGGGGGAATGGAGATAAGGGCGGGAGAGGAGGGGGGAATGGAGATAAGGGCGGGAGAGGAGGGGGGAATGGAGATAAGGGCGGGAGAGGAGGGGGGAATGGAGATAAGGGCGGGAGAGGAGGGGGGAATGGAGATAAGGGCGGGAGAGGAGGGGGGAAATGGAGACAAGGGAGGGAGAGATGGAGGGAGGGAGAGATGGAGGGGGGGACAATGGAGACAAGGGATGGAGAGGTGGGGGAATGGAGACAAGGGAGGGAGAGATGGAGGGGGGGACAATGGAGACAAGGAAGGGAGAGGAGGGGGAAATGGAGACAAGGGAGGGAGGGAGAGATGGGGGGTAAATGGAGACAAGGGAGGGAGAGGAGGGGGGTAAATGGAGACAAGGGAGGGAGAGGAGGGGGCTAAATGGAGACAAGGGAGGGAGAGGAGGGGGCTAAATGGAGACAAGGGAGGGAGAGGAGGGGGGAAAATGGAGACAAGGGAGGGAGAGGAGGAGGAGGGAATGGAGACAAGGGAGGGAGAGGAGGGGGAAATGGAGACAAGGGAGGGAGAGGAGAGGTAAATGGAGACATGGGAGGGAAAGAAGGGGTAAATGGAGACAAGGGAGGGAGAGGAGGTGGGGAAATGGAGACAAGGGAGGGAGAGGAGACACAGGGGAGGGAATGGGGGAAGGAGACACAGGAGAGGGAGAGGGGGAAAGGGAGAGGGGGAAAGGGAGAGGGGGAAAGGGAGAGGGGGAAAGGGAGAGGGGGAAAGGGAGAGGGGGAAAGGGAGAGGGGGGAAAGGGAGAGGGGGGAAAGGGAGAGGGGGGAAAGGGAGAGGGGGGAAAGGGAGAGGGGAAAGGGGGCACAGGAGATGAAGAGGGGGAAAGGAGACACTAGGGAGGGAGGGTGTTGAAGGAGACACTGGGGAGCGAGAAGGGGAAAGGAAGAGGGGAAAAGGAGACACAGGAGAGGGAGAGGTCGGGAAGGAGACACAGAGGAGGGGAAGGTGGGGAAAAGACACAGGGTGTGTTGGCCAATACGGGGGGCAGGTTGGCCAAGGGCAGCAACAATAGGCAAAACCGATCATTCTGTGGCTCGCGATGAGCGCCTTGAGGCACTGGGATGGGGTCGCTATGAGCATTGTGTGGCAAAATTTTATTCCCGTCATTGTTGACGGTCAATTTACTAGTATACATCTATTTATATAAAAAAATTCAGTGGTCTCGAGAGACAACATAAACAGATTTTTTTACTTGAGGTTACAGAGAACCTTTATAAGAACAACTTTTAATTTATTACCGCTTAAAACCTGATGTCCTAGGCATCACCCTACACAATTTCCCTTAGATAAACTCTGTGCTTAGTACAAAGTCGAATATACTTTTTGTGATTGTCTTTGTGTTTTTTAAATATTATAAGTATTGTTTACAGAACAGCTGAAGTACATCATACAAGTATATTATTAGTCAGGTAACTTGACTTTACTAGTATTATGACAACTAAAGGGTTACTAAAATGTATAAAAAAATATGAAAAGTAATATGTTTTATTTATTGCTTTCTAATATAACCCAGACAGGATTTATGTGATATTTTTATTGTAATCATGGTCTAGGCCAAATCACCTTTACAAAAGTCTGTTCTAGATAAAACACAAATTCCATAATCGCAGGTGTTTGTGTGAATGTTATTTGGCAAAACTTACAGACTCACATGTTCTGTATAATACCTGCAAAATTGTTCCCACAGACACCAGCACAACCTTAGTATTTATCTAGTGAGCCGCACATATCTGAACACAGAGCCTTTATACTAAGAACTCACACATAACTCACACATTCTACATTGTGCATTTAAAGTAGCATTTTTTTTAAGGACTGATGTCATCAAGATGTATATATGGTCAAAAGAACACCAAACATTTACATTGGTAACTTATATTCAATTACTTGTTAGTGTGGGTTCCATTTTTTTTTCTGAACTGTTTGTCTGCTACTTCCTTGGTAGGGTGTGTCCTTGTAAACTACGGTAATTAACTTTCAATTAGATCTGTTGGAAGAGCTGGCACACTTTGAATGCAGAATGGGTGTTAACTGCACAATCCCATTCTACTCTCACCTCAGCAAGTTCAGAAGCAGAAATAAAAATAGTAGATTACATGGAGCTTTTCCTTTATGACTGCGCTGGCAGTTGCAGCAAGTAGCTGCTAGACAGCGCTGCAGATATTTTAGAGAAGTTATAACCTTAGAAGGTTACCCTAACCCTTAAACTAACCCTAACGCTTACCCTAACCCTCATCCTTACCCTAACAGTTTACCTAACACTATGAGATAGGCAATGAAATATCGGCAGCGCCATCTAGCAGTTGGTCGCAACCACTGCTGCTAGTGTGGTGGGGAATTTAAAAAAAAGGAAAGAACCGATTACACGTAACATAATTGCATATAAAATGTAATAAATTGTTAATTTAATAGGGTAAAAAACATTTGTAGCTCGCGGGTCTAGACTGCTAGTACCTTCCCCTGAATATGCTGTATATATAAAGAGATCTACCATGCAGAACCAGCTGTGCAAGCTGAATAAGAAAGTTTTGCATTTCCTATAATAGGCATATAGTCATTTTTCAATCAAGGTTTCCTGGTAGTCCAGTGGTTAGGATTTGGTGCTTTGACCTTGGGAACCTGGGTTCGATTTCAGTCAGGGCACCAAGAGGTCACACCACTCTGGAGCCATGCAGGGTTGGGCCTGGTTAGTACATGAAGGGGATATCACCTAAGAAAACCAGGAGCTGTATGCTGTAGTCCACTGGAGAAGGAAATGGCAACCTAATTTATCTCTGCTATGAATATCAAGTGGATGAGCATGGTGTGTTGCGGTCCATGATGTTATGGAGAGTCAGACAAACACATCAAATGACACAAACACATCAAAACACTTTTTCAATCAGTGATTGTCATATAGAGATATATAGTGGGTAAAGTTACTGACTTTGATATAGCAGGTTGTGAGTCTAAATCCCACCAACCCCCCTCTATTTTTTAATTATGTTTATTTAGGTTACAGGATCACACAGAGCATATATTAACTGTAAACTTTGATGGGTATGAGACAAATATATTATGAGTGTTGTAATGCTTTTATAATAATTATTTGAACTAAACAAAATATATGAATACAAAAGGGAAACTGACCTTTGAAATCACAGCCTTCCATATCCAAGACAGTAGCTTTAACAATTGTGTTGTCTCTTTACATGGTAAGTATCAATAGAGAAATCTCTAAGGCTAAAATATATTGAGTGTGACAGCTACAGCCTGATGAGAGTGACATAAACACGTTATTACCCTTCCCTGGGAAGCATTGCTTGGTTTGCTAGAATTGGATGTTCTTTCTGCTCCCCTGATACTAATTGAACTTTAGTGTCATATATTATATTGCAAAGACCTTTGCACAATTTTCCTGTTCACTGACCTAATGAAATCCGATAGCTTGAAATAATAGGGAGAGAATATGGCCTGAGGGTCACAAACAGTATACAGATGTTTCCAGTTTCCAAAAGTTTGCAAGCGCTGTGCTACAAAAAGTAAAAGCAGCTACATTTCTACTGTCTCCACCTGTGTCATGCACAGACCTGATAGAGGGAGATAAGCGTCCGCACCACAATGATTCCTTCTAAGATATCACATAGTAAAGAAGCAGCTCAGCTGTATATAATGCACATGCCCAGACTAAGCACTGGAAGCAGGTGCCAATGTATACTTCTTACAAGACATTGTATGATTAAAATATATATGTTTGAAAATCTGAGTCTGACAAACAGCATAATTACCGTATTTTTCCGTGTATAAGACGGTATGTTTTACCAATTTTTTTAAGTCTAAAATTGGGGGACCGTCTTATACACGGAATCTTGCAATTACATACCCTGGTCTGGTACTGTAATGCTGCCTCTGGCCACTAGATTTAAGGCAGGAGAAAAGACACACATTTGGAAATGCATTGGTTCCAATTAGATTGCATTACTCTTCAAGTATGCATAAAACTGTGTATTTTTTACGTTTTTATTGTGTTACATATATATTTAAGGGCACTTCCAGCTCAATATCTTTGTGATCCCTGTGGTAAACCAGGAAAATGTAATTGCACATCGTGACTGAGTAATAAGTGATGTGATCACAAGGATATTGAGCTGGAAAGGAAATCAGTGAAAATCATGACAAAAAGTGCCCTTAAATATATGTGTAACACAACAGAAAGTTATAGAATACAAATTTGCATATTTATTTATTTCAGAATTTTGGGCTCTAAAAATAGGGGGCGTCTTATACACGGAAAAATACGGTAGGTAGGGAAGAGGTCAGAAAGCTACTTCTAGATGGGGAAAATATATTTGCATGCCTCTGCTGGTCCCTGGAGGCATCCATGAGACTTTGGTGGAAGTATGATCCCTCCCTCTTGCAACTAGTTCCAGACGCTCACCCCCCTAGTGGCGAGTCTGTGAACTAAATTATTTCATTTTTTATGCCATTTTGAAGTGTGAAATGAGAAGCCCTTTACAGGGAAACGCCCTATGCAGCTGCCGAGTAGCCCTGATAAGAAATCCAGCCATGAACATCAAATACTGCCTTATTAAATTGCGATTCAGTAAATTTAAAAGGGCTATATTTATGCACGCAGAGTATTTTTTTACAGAGGTTTTTAGTTGGTGATCTTCTATCCAAAAGCAAGGTCTTCACTAACTAAAAACTTCTGTAAATAAAATATGCTATGTGCTTAAATAGAGCCCTTTTAAATTTACCGAATTGCAATTTAATAAGGCTGTAAATCTCCAAATGATGCAACAACTGAACTGAAGTCAGACAGGTGGCACTATTTTATACATATATAAAATATTATGATTTGAAAAAAAATGTTTTTATGTTCATGGTATATATATATATAGCTACTCATGTTGTTTTATATATATATATATATATATATATATATATATATATATATATATATATATATATATATACATATATATATATACATATACATATATATACATGTCAATATATTTCCTAAATTACTGAGGTCGTTTGAAAAGCTTAAATTTGATATACTCATGTCAGCTGCCACAAAAGGTAATACATTGGATTAGGAACATATATAAACTGAGCAATGGATTTTTATTGATATAAAGATAGACACTTTCACATAATTAGTGCATGAAATTTGAATAATGATTACTCATAATTTGGATAGTGACATTTTGAAATAATTCAATAGCCCAATGATCGAGAAATATACGATTTTGAACAGAACTGGGTCCAGGTTTAGACATTTTATTATCTACTAGCGACTTGCCCGACAGGGTTTGCAGCAACCAGGTAACAAGCCTGTACTTCGAGCCTCACGATGAGCATGTGGGGCAGGGCGAGCTGTGCGAGCCTCTGAATGGAGGGGAGAGACAAGGGAGAGGAGCTCATCGCAAGGGGCGCAATGAGTGGCTTTGCCGCTGATTGCAGTGGCGAGGAGAAAGAGTGCTGCGTCCTAGGGGCCTTCGGAGCTCCATGTAGCTAAGTCCCGCGGGTCTGGCGATGAGCGCATGCATCGCTCATCTCCAGAGCTCAAAGTCCCATTGGCCTCACAATGAGTGCCTTTGGCGCTCATTGCGAGGCCCACAACTCTCAGTACGACAACTATATAGGTGATATCTTCACTTGTAAATACAAAAATGGGTCAGCAAGAAAATGAACATTTAAACATACAAGCCAGATGA
The DNA here is from genome assembly GCA_027410445.1 of Discoglossus pictus. Lineage (NCBI taxonomy): Eukaryota > Metazoa > Chordata > Amphibia > Anura > Alytidae > Discoglossus > Discoglossus pictus. Next base: position 56,089,816 of record CM050166.1, read on the forward strand.
TAATATTTGCCTGGATATAAGAAAATTTGACTGTGAAAGCAAGACGTTGAAATATACATGCCAACATTTTGTCAATGGAAATCAGCAAAGTTGGGCGTGAAATCATTCCCAATGACCAGCAACTCCGCTACGTGCCAATTTTTGTGTTTGGAAGCTGGTTGAACCTACCTGGCAACTATAAGGAAGAGAAAGAAAATATGCTGATCTGTTGGTTTTATGATCTCTGCTGGAAAGGGGAATCAGGGAAATGAGACAGTGGAAGGAGAAGATGTCCAATGGGGGTTGGCATTCAGTGCTAGCAAACTCTCCAATCTAGTGAGATGCAGGATATCACTAGTGCTTCATATAGAATACCATTACATATAAAAAATAATACATGACTACTACCAGAAGGATATAATGAGAACAAACAGAACAAAATATCTCCAAACTTAATGGTTCTCAAAGTCAGCAATGATTGCCCTGACCTTCTGATAAATCAAACGGCTCTGCACTTCAAGCACTCCCATACAAAATTAGATAAGCCTCCTTTTCCACGCCAGCTGGACCTCATACATTTGGTACACTGTTTACAAGTGATCAAAACCCGATGTAATGACTATTTTGCTGGGATTTGTGATCCTTGATACATGAGAACAGTTATATTAGGCGTAAAAGCATTGTTTGGCATGAATGTGCCTCCTCTCTAACTATATGCACTCCCAGAGGCAAAATCATTTAAACACAATAAAAAAAAATCTCTTGAAATAGAGACAATGAACAAAATTGCATTTTCCATAAAAATTTAAGTAGATGCCAAAAATAAGAGCCAACTGATTTTAAAGCAGCAGCACTTGATAAAAAACTGAAAGTCTTGCACAACTACATAGCCGGGGGAGAAACGAATGGTTCTATTACAAATGTTCTATTACCTTATGTTTCCATTTCCTTTCCTCATTACTGTATAAAAGCATTGTTTGCTTTATTGGTATTGGGCAAAAGCAAGTCATTGTAGTTATTTGTAATATCTTTTATTGGACAAATGCAGTACTTAGACATTGCTTCCCCTTATTGACTTGTGTCTACTTTATTGTACTCCAATGCACAATTGCTCACTCATGTTCATGGCCAGTGGCAGTTGATGTACGTTTATATTTTACATATAAATGTGTACTATGGACTATGAAGAGGCTGGAAAAGAAAGTTATACTTCATGAATGCCTTAGGGTCTTCCCAAAGGTAACAGGTACTCTAGGTGAGGACGTCTTACTCTCTTATTCATTAAGAATCAGCTTTACCTCACCGAGACGGAAATTAAAACTTAATCTGAGACTTGTAGTTACAGAGTTCCACGCAAGAATATATTTGCATTTTAATATTATTTTGATATTGATATGCAAATTACATTTCTTCCTCAAGCACAACATTTTCCAATATGAAGTCTTATTATTTTGAATCTGTGTATTCACATCTGTATTTATTAATCATAGTTAACATCTTAGCTTCCTTATCATTCTTTGTTGCATATATAGGGGTTAATTAGTCCAGTCACAATAATATTTGAGGATTGTAAACCTAATGGTTGTGTTTACATTGATCATTGTGTTATTTGTAATTGTGGTATATTTAAATGCTTATTGAGTGATCTATCCTATGATTAAGTGCATAGTTCCCACTGTATTAGAATACTTATATATATATATGAATACAACTGTAAGTTTTATCTTATCTACTGTTATGTTGCTGAGTTTCTGCATTCCTTCTGCTGCACGTATTTACCTAGAGTTATTATCTAGAGTTCTTCAATTCTTAATAAGAAAACATACATATAATAATGCTATCATCATCTCCTTCACATTTACAACAGCGGAATAACTAAGCTGTGCCAAATCTAATTTTAAAGGTATATTTAAGTTTTAGTGTATTTACCTTTTTCTAACCTGCTTATATCAGAAGCGCACATTACATTAAGTCATTCTATACACATACAGATGTATTTTATTTAAATGCTTTCCACACCCCCAGAGCTGCCTATATAGGCACATGGACCTACCAATAGAAACACTGCATTCAGGTATGTTTTTAACCCTATAGTAACCATCAGCAGCACAATGCAGAAATCTATAGCGCGATGTCTGAGCCCCTCCTTGGTTACTTGTTCAGGGGAAAACAAGACTACACATTCCATGATGCTTTGCTGTTTCACAGATTGAAACAATGTTATAGCTGCCTGTTACTGGCCAAAACGAATGATGAATTTTATGCTAAATTTAGCAGGGGTTTCAGGGGCGTTAACTCTCAAAATTAACAACCAACACACACAAGAGATTTAGCAGACTTTAGAGTAAGTTTAATAATGTTTATTTTGGTACTGTATGTTTTCATACACCATGGACTCTCCTCTATAAGATGCATTCATAATCCATAAAACGTAAATATGCCTTTAAGAACCATAAAAAAAGAATACTGTTTGGTTATATTTGTTAACTTAATCACAATGTATGCTACTTAAAACTTATCTCATCAAATATAATTCAAAACAAAAAAGTTTATATACATATTTTAATTTCTACTACATTGGCATACATTATTATTAATTATTCAAATGCTATGCAATATATCATTTCTGATAATGTGATATACAGATAGAATAATATATCTTGTAACATATAAGAAAATAAATAGTAAATTGATACACAGATACACTCTGATAAAGTAATACATGTCTGAACAATATAGGTACACTTGCTTTATGAGCTCACAGAACTGAACCTTGTTAACCCACTGCAGGCAGTGCCAGGATTTATCTTTATTGGCAGTGGTTATAAGTAAGGACTAAGCAAAGCACGTATATTGTACACATGAATTCAAACAGTCTTAATTACATTTTACATCTCAAGCAAGGAATCTAGCTTGTTTTTTCTCGAACAGAGTTCAAACTAAGTTCAAGCCAATGATGAATCAGATAGAAAGTCAAAGATGCTCATCTGTTTAGAGTGAGTTCACCTCTCTTACCCATTTGGGGCTGGCATGGTACCTTGTTCACCAAAAGTAGAACAGGAGGTCGAGACACAAGTTGGACCTGGATGTTACCATACATAAGAGGAATGGCTGTGCTTATGAACCATAGCCATTATATATAGAAACCAAATATGATGTATACAGGGCTATGCTGCTGTAAAAATATTTTTTTTTGGTTTATGTAAATCTATTTTTATGTCTTTAAATTAAAATAAGATATAATAGGAAGATCCCAACAGATGTAGTAACAACATTAATAAGTCATAAACAAGTCATATAGAGGGAGACCTCTCTAGCATATTACCAAACATCTAAATCAGTCACATTTTATATTTTCATTACAGAACTATTATTAGCAAGTATCAATGATAACTTTAATGCAGGTTCCATCATGTCAGGCCCAATCACATTATGCCCAAAGGGGATCCCCCTATATTTTTAAACTTTTTATAATAAGGATGCTTGGGATTCTTTTGTCACTTGTTAAAATAGTTTTTGACTTGTATTTACCCTGTATACGGAATATGATGGCGCGTTACAAATAAATGATAATAATAATAATAAGCTTTGGGAATTGCTGTAAAATGTATTTTATGCCAATTATAACAGAAAACAGTTAAGAGCTTGACTCGGGATATTTCAAGAAACTGATGTAATTGATTTGTATAGCAATGTAACTGGTGGTCCAGTGGTTAGGATGCAGTGCTTTCATCACAGGAACCTGGGTTCAATTCCATTCAGTGGACCAAGAGTTTACACCACTCTGAAGCTGAGCAGGGTTGTGCATGGTCAGTAATTGGATGGGAGACCACCTAGTAATACCAGGAGCTGTATGCTGTAGCCCACTGGAGAAAAAACTGGCAACCCACACACAGTATCTCTGCCATGAATACCAAGTGGATTAGCATGGTGTGTTACGGTCCATGAGCTCATAGAGAGTCGGACACAACTGAGCGATGCAAACTGGGAATATAGTGTAAAGAATAAGTGTATTGCTGCAAACATAGAAATTCAAAGCTACCAGAACGCACAAAAAAGTCTAAGCAAAACATTGTGTGTGTACTCTTCAAAAAAAACAATTAATAAATAAATAAATATATTTTTGCAAAATGAAAAATATATATAGGTCCACAGAAACTTTACACCTATATAAAGTTAAAATGTTAATTTCAACTGATCTTGATAATCATATATCACCTAACCTTACTTAAAGTGATGTCAGTTTTGTTTACGCATGTTGTGCTAGTTTATCAGTAGCAGCTCAGAAAGCTGTTGTAAACTAACAGTAGGGAACTGACCAGGATTAATAGTGGTACTCAGCCCTGGGATTAGGTGGTGTCTTGTTTCATGGATTTGAGGCCATCTGTTCTTCCCTCCTACATTTTGCATTTGCTAAACTATAAACGCACCTCCACCTCAGGGACCATAGAAAGGAATTAGAATTCTTCTGCTTTTCATTATCACAAGATTCAGTAACTCACTTCATTGTCAGGATAATCCCCTTTACTCTTTTTTTTGCACTTGCACAGAATGCCAAAATGACAAATAAAATCCCAGATGTTAGAAAGCTGATGAGGTCTCCACCTTTCCTGGAGCGTTTGGTCTACGCTACTTCAGTCGGGGTGTCATTTCTGACAGAACCCTGATGCCTACACCCAATATTCATTAGGTTTTGTTAGTAATTTGTTTAGCTGTCCATATTCTACACTTCCACCTTAATCCCTCTTGGCCATTTACATTACTTAACTTGTCCTCTGGCTTTTTCGACCGAGATTTCATTTCCTATTGTTCAAGTGCTGGAGAGAGTTTATATTTCTTTGTAAAATTTAAACAGCCCTTTGGGGTATTTTAAATGGCTAGTTTCTGCTGCTTATTATTTTAGGTAGTCATTTTTAATTTAATGTTTTATTTCCCTTAGGTTTACACTCACCTTTTTTATGCTGGAGAGCAAACAACAATGTGTGATAGTATCGGTAAAGGGACGCCGTTGGTGATCAACATTTATTGAACATTTTTTTCTGCAAAAGTATCAAGTTATCAATAGTTATGCCAATTCATGATGAGATTTAATGTGGAACACCATGAGCAATGAAACAGTAACTCTTGTTTTTGTGGAAGAGATTTGCAGCTAGTAAGTCATCGTTGGATGTCATGTCAATGTTTGCTCAAACATTTTTTAAGCAAATAGAGCACATATGTGTATATCAATATGTCTAGCATGTTATAGCACAGAATCCCAAAAGATAACATGTTTCCACTGCATTCTGGGAATTATTGGCAATGATATGCAAATTAACTCACACAGGGTTTTAATCTTTTGATCCCAAATCATGTTTTTTCCATTAAAGTTTATGCCCACTACTATAGCATATCTTTTAAGAACAGTACAGCTTATATACACATACAAAACAACACAGTTTTGTTCTTGTGGAACTCGTGAGTGTAGAAGGCTCATATACTAAAGCTAGTAAAAATACTACTTGCAGCAATCTTGTTAAGCTTATGGTGAGCAAACAGATTACAGCTAGCAAAAAATAGCAACAATCCTTGAATACAAAGACTAGTAAGACTATTATATATATATATATATATATATATATATATATATATATATATATATATATATATATATATATATATATATATATATAGTGGATATAAAAAGTCTACACACCCCTGTTGAAATGTCAGGTTTCTGTGCTGTAAAAAAAATTAGACAAAGATAAATAATTTCAGAACTTTTTCAACCTTTAAGGTGACCTATAAACTGTACAACTCAATTGAAAAACAAACTGAAATCTTTTAGGTGGAGAAAAAAAAAAAAAAAAAAGAAAAATTATGTGGTTGCATAAGTCTGCACACCCTCTTATAACTGGGGATGTAGCTGTGTTCAGAATTAAGCAATCACATTCCAAATCGTGTTAAATAGGAGTTAGCATACACCTGCCATAATTTAAAGTGCCTCTGATTAACCCCAAATAAAGTTCAGCTGCTCTAGTTGGTCTTTCCTGAAATATTCTTAGTCGCATCCCACAGCAAAAGCCATGGTCCACAGAGAGCTTCCAAAGCATCAGAGGGATCTCATTGTTAAAAGGTATCAGTCAGGAGAAGGGTACAAAAGAATTTCCAAGACATTAGATATACCATGGAACACAGTCATCATCAAGTGGAGAAAATTTGGCACAACAGTGACATTACCAAGAACTGGAGCTCCCTCCAAAATTGATGAAAAGACGAGAAGAAAACTGGTCTGGCAGGCTACCAAGAGGCCTACAGCAACATTAAAGGAGCTGCAGGAATATCTGGCAAGTACTGGCTGTGTGGTACAGTACCAAAAAAAACAATCTCCTGTATTCTTCATATGTCTAGGCTATGGGGTAGAGTGGCAAGACGAAAGCCTGTTCTTAAGAAAAACATCCAAGCCAGTCTACATTTTGCAAAAAACACATCTGAAGTCTCCCAAAAGCATGTGGGAAAAGGTGTTATGGTCTGATGAAACCAAGGTTGAACTTTTTGGCCATAATTCCAAAAGATATGTTTGGCGCAAAAACAACACTGCACATCACCAAAAGAGCACCATACCCACAGTGAAGCATGGTGGTGGCAGCATTGGGGCTGTTTTTCTTCAGCTGGAACTGGGGCCTTAGTTCAGCTAGAGGGAATTATGAACAGTTCCAAATACCAGTCAATATTGGCACACGGGGGGTTTGGAGAGACACAGGGGGGTTAGAGAGACACAGGGGGGTAAGAGAGACACGGGGGGTAAGAGAGACACGGAGGGTTAGAGAGACACGGAGGGTTAGAGAGACACAGGGGGTTAGAGAGACACGGGGGGTTAGAGAGACACGGGGGGTTAGAGAGACACGGGGGGTTAGAGAGACACGGGGGGTTAGAGAGACACGGGGGGTTAGAGAGACACGGGGGGTTAGAGAGACACGGGGGGTTAGAGAGACACGGGGGGTTAGAGAGACACGGGCGATTAGAGAGACACCGGGGGAGAGTGACACAAGTATAAGCCGACGGGGCCCTGTTCAGCCTTAAAAAAAGGGCTGAAAAACTCGGCTTATACTTGAGTATATACAATAAAGCCTTTTAATATTCAACTATTTTATTCAATTTTAATAGCAGCAGATATTTCCCATTCGTACTTAACAGGATTAGAAACTTGTGAGAAATCGGAAGAACTATGGATTCAGATAAAAAAATCTGGGTTAGTTTTGTTGAAAGACTGCCACTTTATATAGTCACTTAACAATAGTACTCAACAGAATAGTGATATCTAATACAATAATCCCCCCTCAAGTAACAAGCAGACTAGGACACTAAGATGGAAACCCCATGACACTAGTAGATTCAGTAAGATAGTGAGATTCATAGATGATGTTATTCTTTTATTAAACAAACTAATGTGCTCCTTTATAGATAAGGGTGAGTTTTAAGGTTTAAAGTTGAATAATTCATTAAACAAAATTCTATTCTCTCCAAGTAAATAGTTTTTTTACTCGCTCTATCTGATCCAGGGTTAAATATTGGCTCATGGTAAAGTTTTCAGAATCATTATATTACATATATGAAATGAACGCTTTATACCCTGGAGGTCTTTTGGCACAAGATGAGATTCTCTAGCATATTAACAAAATGCATCCCAATAAATGGACAGCCTTAATGCGATGTATTTTGGTTGTAAGACTTTATTATAAAATTGGGACATACCCAGAAAATAATGTTGTGCTTGATAAAACTGGGAATTAGGCTAATCTCACTTTGATTGGATATATTTCCATTATGTATCACATTTTCTAATACTAGCATTACATCAAGCAAAATAGTGGAAATATGCTAAGCACAGACAAGCCTGTAAGTATTTAGGCAAAAATCTTGGATTCTGTTAGTTTAAGTCACTTCTGAATTCAGGCTTTGCAAAAGAGGAAAAACAATAGCAGGATTTGTGTGAAATCCTAGTAGCTAAAGGCTGGGAGAACACGGAGTACAGCATGTGTGTCATTCCAAATGTGTGACTAGCTCCTTCCTCATTAAATGTTTAGTATTCTCAGTATAAAATGCACCAGTCAGTAAAAAAAAGTTATGTTTACGTTGATATATAGAAAAGTATACTTTAAATGAACTCTTTAGGCAAAACATAATGTTTTATATAACAGGTTAATTTAATTAATTTGACCTTCCTCAAAATAGTTTCCATATAAAATGTACATCTCACTTGTAAGAGGCTTAAAGCTTCTGGCACCCACCCACTATGTCTTCCTGTATACTCTCCTGCAGGCTGCCATCCTGCACACCTAAGACCTACATCACTGCATTTTGTGGATTAAATGGCCATTTACCTCACTGTAAGTGCTTGTCATGGAGTGAGAGAACACAAGATTGTATGTTAAAATTATATATTTTTTTTAATTACATAAATAACAGTGAAAAAATCTAAAGTTTTAAGTCTTTTTACATACAAAGAGTTTCCTGCCTATTGGATGTTGCATTAGTAAAAACATGGGCGAGCCGTGCTCTGCTATCATTGAATAGCAGTATTTGCCTGCCCTGACCAGTTCACCCATAACTGACCTGTTCAGATGATTCTAGCATTCCATGCACTGCACTGATGGATTTGCTAAGGGTTAATCCTCTTTTTTATTTTGCTCACTAAACGGAGCTGTAGCTAGGGGTCTGTCTGGGAGCAGTTGGTGACACTTAGAAATCAGATAAAATAAAGTCTGTATTTACAAGTGAAAAATGCACATATTTAGAAAATTCTAAATTCAAACAATAAACTGCGCAAATGTGAAAATCCTGCCATTTTAGTCTTTTTGAAGCTTGTTACTACCTGCTATAGGTCCCAAGTGTGCAATATGGCAGCCGAAATTAAACAATGCAGGCAGAAATGGGGAGGTTCCAGAAACTGAAAAACTGTTACACTTTGTGTCTCTTATAATTCTGGGTATTTAAATGATATTTGATATGTACTCTGAAGAGGATCAAATTAAATAAACATTAGTTACATGAACATAAAACAAAACAATTGCCCAACGAGGGCTTGTAAGAGGCCACTATAGCCTTATAATTAAAATATACTCATTGAAAAACTACACTTGAAAAAAGGCAAAAATTTAAAAAAACATAGAATTACATTTATTATACTGTATATGCAATCATGCCGCAATGAAAGCTGCCATTTTAGTAGGAGCAGACTCTGAATGCACAGGAAACATAATGGACATGTCACCAGTGCTTCTATTAAGACTAATTAAAAGCTCATTAGGTTACAAGAAAACACTGTCCTGAAACATAAGTTACAAGAAGAAGCCTAGTAAAGGGCAGTGAATCCTGCAGTTAGGAATAAAGCATTTCTTTAAATCTGTTGCGGCCAGTTAAATGCTGCACAAATGGGTTATTTACAGAAATAACCTAATCCTCTGGAAAATGAGCTGAAGCAATGAACTCCTGCTATAGCTCAGATGATGCTGTCTGTGATTGGTTGTACTTAATGGATCCATATCTGAGTTTGTCAGAGGGAGGGCCCTAAGATTTCCAAAGAATTCTTTGCACGGATACAAAACGTAATAAATATTACGGCTTGAAACTAAATCACAGCACATGGTGACACTGAGAAGGTTTTATTTATGTTATTTAAAACTATAGGTATTTAACAAGTACTTTGTCAATTGGTGTTATTAGCAAAATGCAATTTCCTATAGTAAATGTACATTTAAGATTGTCATTTTTCCTGTCAATCAGGCTTACCGAACCACCCACTAAGTAAAATCTAATAACTCTCCCTAATGGTAGATAATTGCAAGTAATTGTTAATCACCTCCTGAGGTTCTGTATGTATTGTCTTCAATAGAACACCAAGTGAAACCAAATGGGCATGCTCAAAGCCTACCGATTAATTTATCGAATATACCTAATTACTCTCTGCGGTCTGAGAATGCCTAGAGCATATGGGGCTGCCATACCCAATTTAATGTCATCATTGTAGTTAGCAATGGTTGCCCAGCCATGAGAAGAGACTAAGCAGCGAGACAAGAGGATGCAACATCTGCACTGCATATGTAGCTTCTTCAGGACCCAGAAAGCAAATAAAACACAGTAGACAGATTTAGAACAAGTTGTCTTCTGTGCGTCTTCCATTGCACATACATAAGATGATGGAAGATAAGGTTAAGCTGCACAGTGTCTTGTTTGCCTTATTAGTTGCTGCTCATATGATAGATTAGTTGCTGGATAAACTTGTACATGTGCCAAACCCATAAGATCAATGCTGAGACGAGGATCACAGGATGTGGAGGAAGTGTCCGTGATAAACGCTCCCTGTGCTAAGGAGCTAAGTCACTTACAGAGAGGTGAACTGCAAATGTTACTCTAATGCTCCCAATTCCATCTATCAGAAGTGCTCACATGCATGCAAAGACAACTTCATTATATTCTATGGAGATAATATCACAATAGAGAGGGACACAAAAACAACATGTCTACAGAGTCAATAGCTATACACTTGTTACTGACAATATATCAGCAATACCTCTCACAGGAGGTCAGAGATAATAAAGCAAAAATAATTCATCTTTAAGAAGTTGCTAAACTCCAATAGACATTGTCAGCCAGTGCCAGATGTTTGTATGACAATTAGATTAATTTGTAATGAAATACAAATAGCTGAAGTATTAATCACACTTATATATAGCCGACATTGAATATGCTTAAACCCCCCCCCCCCCCCCACAACAGGTTTATAGACAAAGACAATTCTTAATGGGATATGGAGGATTTTTAATATCAAAATAAAGTATCCAAGTGACTATACGCATATTTAAACAGCACTTTATTTATAGATTCTTAAACACTGTTTTTACTCAATAAAACCTTCCAAACAGTCCTTGCAAATGTCTGTCCCTTACATATCATACATACAATGTTTCTATAGCACTAGATGTACTAGCCAATCACATACTGTGTCTCAGGAGCATGTTGATATGCTGCTGATACCTAGCATATCATTGGCTAGTAAATCTAGTACTATAGAAACATTATTTGCATGAGCTGTGGGGGCAGACCTTAGTAGGGACTGCTTTAAACCTGTCTATGAGTAAACATAGAGCTTTTAAGCACTTGCTAATAAAATGATGTTTAAATAATCAAATAAATATTTATTTTTTTCTTATTGAATTAACAATTAATCTGCATATTGAAGATCAGAGGAGATCTTAAAAGGTTGAACTTGATGGGCTAAAATTATTTTTTTAACCTCAATTACTATGTAAGTATGAAAGCAGGAAACACTCCATATCACTTTAAAGGATCATTATAGTGCTCAAGTAACTGGGAGTGTCTATGTCAGAAGTTACACTCACTTGCTCTCCACTCCCTATTAGGTGTTTAGGGGATGGGAGAGGAGCTGCCCAGGGGGACTGTCCTGACAGCATTTATCTGTTGTTCTGATAACTGTAGGAAAATGCATTTCTTTCTAAATATTCTATTTATAAAATACTTGTTATTACCTATAGTTTTACATTATACCACATTCCGAACCTTTTTTTTTTATAACAAAATGCAAGTACTATATTGACTATTTGATATAGACAGCTTGTGATAACCAGTTAAATTTATGAGATTTGATGGAAGATTAATTTTAAAGGTATACAGAATTTTCCCTGTTTTTCTGTTATCTAATCTAACACATGCTGCTTATATCCTAAACCCACATTACATTGATTAATTCTATTCACATACAGATTTTTTTCCACCCCCCCCCCAAAAAAATGCCTACTTAGGCACCCCGTACTTACCAACAAAAACACTGCATTCAAGTAAGTTTTTAAACCCAATATTAACCTTCAAGTCAACAGCAGCACAGTGCAAAGATAAAGCGCAGCAAAGCCTGAAGCTGCTTCCTTGTGGGGGGAACAAAAGACTATGCATCCCATGATGCTTTGCTGCAGAGATTGAATCCTCAGACATTGCTACAATTTTATAGCTGCCTCTGATTGGCCACAATAAATGAAGACTGCAAATGCGTATCTGCAGAGACTGAATTCCCTGCTACAATCTGGTGGCTGCCTCTAATTGGCTACAACAAATTATGAATTTTATGCTAATTTCACTAAAATTTTCAGTCGTATTCCTTCTTAAAATCAACTGCCAGAAAACTGAAGACATTTGCCAACTTTAGAATAAGTTTATTTGGGGATATTTTTCATGCAAATACATGTTTTCATACACTACTAATTATTCTCTATCTCTGCATTCATAATCCATGAAATTTCTAAATAACTTTAAACAAAAAAAACCACACTAGACAGAGCAGAGCAGCTATTTGTTAAACCCAGCCAACTACTGATGAGTTTTTCATTGACAATGAAAAAAGCATAGAGTTTATTTGGGGAGCTGTCAGAAGCAAAACCACCCACCTTTTCTCAGGAACACCCCTCAAGTTCAAACAAGTTGAAAGAACAAACAAATGGTGAGCATCAGGGTCTGGTGGTCAGGTTACATATTAACTACCCGCTCTTTCCAAATTAAAGCCCCCGAAAAAAGAGAAGTTCAACATTGTTTATACAATAATGTCATATAAAACGTGTAAAAAAGAAGAAGGCCTCTTTAACTAAATACAGAGTGTGCAAGTAAGGGATTAGAGTTACTTTTTTGCTTATTCCTTTGTAGTTTTTTTTCCATGATGGTTATGGAGCTGCATGTTTAAGTGTGTTTATAAAAAGAAGCACATCAAAAACGATCAAAAGATCTGCTGGTGAGAATGAGCAAAACCTCAAGTGTATTGTGTTGTCTCAGTGGGTAGTTATGCAGATTCCAGTAAACAAGTGTGAATTGTTGAGGTTTTCATAAAAAGTGAAATGCTACTATCATTTTATCTCAAGTAATTCTATATAATAACATCTGTAGAGCAGATGGTGTAAGGAAAAAAAAAAAGGAAAAAAAAAAAGGAAAAAAAAAAGAAAAGAAAAAAAGACCAATTCTCAGTTTTCTCTCTCCTGGTTTAACAGTATATCTGAGATGATAATTTTTGTCACTGTGATCAGCCTGGTTCAGCAAATAATTTGTAAAATGCAGCTGCTACAGATGGCCACAATATTATGCGACTATAAAATCAAAGACACAGTCAAGTATTCATGTATTAGTTTCATGCTATAAAAACTCGGACATTAATCCAGCATGCTGTGGGTATCTGCTGAGAAATAGATAGCACATTTTAGGAAACTCGCATTTCATTTATTCGATGCACATATTATTATGCTACAAGAGAACTAGGACTTGTGAAATAGAATCGCCAAATGGTCCTACTCTTTATTGGGCCATGAAAATCATATATAGGTGAGGGGATACTTTGGGTTGAGAGAACATTTTTAAACATACATTTAAATGAGCAAATTTATAAAATTTGCTATATTTTTTATTGAAAAAAGCCTTCAGTTTTTGACAGTTTTTGGGATTCTTCCATTTCGACATTACAAAACATGTTTATATAAGGGTGTGGTAGGAACATTCAAAAACAGGTAAAAATACATACATTTGGTGTGTTTTAGTAGAAAAATATACAAAAGCTTTCTAAGACTATAAATATAGTAAGTGCACGTGGGATGCATGGGTGGAGCAAGCAGCACCCTTGAACTTCCTTAATGTGCCAAGTCTATCTTAGTTTGTTTAAATACATTTTCTTTTAAAAATAAAACAGGGAGACATAATAATCCCAAAACAGCTATTTCAGAGATTTTTTTTTATAAAGTATGAAAGCTCTAATAGTAAAGTTTAGCAAAACAGTAGAACAAAATAAAACATAAGTAAAATTAAATAAATATGAGAATATATATATATATATATATATATATATATATAAACCAGATTTATGGAAAATATATCTAGAATAGCTGAACTGCATGCAGCCTTTCACAATATTAATGACTAACATCTGTTCATCAAAAAAAAAATATATATATCTGCAAATTATTGAAGTATGAATTAGGATGGTAGAAGGGCTGGGGGAGTTTTTAAACTTGTAGGTGGGGGGGAGGGACTATATAGAAGTATTGGGGTAAATAGGGTAGAGAGGGAAAGGGATGAATTAGTTACCCATGGTTGAGGAGAAGGGGGGAGGGTTACAATAGACAGTAAGGAGTTATTAATAGGGGCCTCAAATACAGTGGAAAGAACTTCACAACAGCAGAGCCATAGCAACATAAAGTGTATGCTTGCTAACGCAAAGAGTTTGCCTGGGAAAATGGACGAGCTAGAAATATTAGCAGTACAAGAAAAATGGGGCTTAATAGGCATTACTGAAACATGGTGGGATGAATCTCATGACTGGACTGTTAATCTGGATGGTTATAACCTATTTAGGAAAGATAGGGGAAATGGTAAAAGAGGAGGAGGGATCTGTCTTTATGTTAAGCCTGAATTTAAGCCTATAGTCAGAGAAGATATTTATGCAGGCACTAACGGCATCATTGAATCTTTGTGGGTTGAGCTAAATAGTGGAGGAGCTAATTCTAAACGCATATTGGTGGGAGTATGCTATAAACCCCCAAATATAGCTGAAAGTGAGGAAATACAATTATTGTTACAGATTGGAAATGCAGCTAAGCATGGGCAAGTTCTAATAATGGGAGACTTTAATTACCCTGAAATAAACTGGATAAATGAGACCAGCAGCTCAGCCAAGGGGAGCAGGTTCTTGAGTACACTCGGGGATCATTATCTGGCCCAGGTAATACAAGAGCCTACTAGAAATGGGGCCATCTTGGATTTAGTCATCACAAGTAATATTGATATAATATCAAATGTTAAAATAGGGGAACCCTTGGGGAACAGTGATCACAACACAGTATCAATTGAGATTGAATACAAAAAACAGAGTTGTAAGGGGCCAACAAAAACTCTAAATTTTAAAAGAGCTAACTTTAACGGGCTTCGGGAAGCAATACTACATATAGACTGGGACAATGAACTTACAGGGAAAAATACCGAAAATAAATGGACAACATTCAAATCCTTACTAAATAAACATACTCATCGGCATGTACCATATGGAAATAAAATGAATAGGAGTAAATCATATCCCATGTGGCTTAACAATGACTTAAAGATCATGATGAGGAAAAAGAAACATGCATTTAAATTATACAAGAAGGAGGGAACAGATGCAGCTTTATGTGACTATAAGGAAATCAACAAGGCTTGCAAAAGGGCTATTAGACTGGCTAAAATAGAAAATGAAAAGTCAGTTGCAATTGAAAGTAAGACTAACCCTAAAATATTTTTTAAATATATTAATGGGAAGAAGGCCAGTAAGGAAGCTATAGGAACATTACAATGTGACACAGGCTATCTGATAATTAGTGACCAGGAAAAGGCAGATAAGCTAAATAGGTTATTTTCGTCGGTATACACAAGGGAGGTACCAGTGGTTGGGACACCGCAACATAATGGGGCTACACAACCATCACTAAATAATTGGTTAACGCAGGAAGAAATCCAAAAGAGATTGGAGAAAATAAATGTTAATAAAGCCCCGGGTCCTGATGGAATACATCCAAGGGTACTGAGGGAGCTGGGTTCTGTAATAGCCAAACCATTATATCTAATCTTTCAAGACTCATTCACTACAGGGTCACTACCGGATGACTGGAGAAAAGCAGAGGTGATACCTATATTTAAGAAGAGAGCAAGAGCAAATCTGGGGAATTATAGACCAGTGAGCCTCACATCTGTAGTTGGGAAGCTTTTAGAATGGTTAATAAGGGACAGAATACAAGAATATGTCTATTTGAACAAGATCGTAGGTAGCAGTCAACACGGATTTATGAAGGATAGGTCATGTCAGACCAATCTAATTCGTTTTTATGAGGAAGTTAGTAGGAACTTGGATCAGGGCTACTCAGTGGATGTAGTCTTTTTCGTTTTTTCAAAGGCATTTGATACAGTGCCACATGGAAGACTAGTGAGCAAACTAAGGGATACAGGAATTGCAGTAAATATCTGCTCATGGATCGAGAGCTGGCTAAAAGACAGGAAGCAAAGGGTTGTTGTGAATGGAACATACTCCGATTGGTCTAATGTGATAAGTGAGGTTTCTCAAGGTTCAGTATTCGGTCCTCTCCTTTTTAGCATATTTATTAATGATATAGAAGTAGGACTCGAAAGTAGTGTCTCCATTTTTGCTGGTGACACTAAGTTGTGCAAGGTAATAAAATCAGATAATGATGTACTTTCGCTACAAAGGGATTTGCATAAATTAGGGAAATGGGCAGCTAAATGGCAGATGAGATTTAATACAAATAAATGTAAGGTTATGCATTTGGGAAAGAAAAATAGCCATGCAATCTATAATCTTAATGGAGCAAATCTTGGTGTATCAGATATTGAAAGGGATTTGGGAGTGCTTGTAGACAACCACCTAGGTAACAGCGCTCAAAGCCAAGCAGCAGCTGCACAGGCAAGTCAAATATTAGCATGCATTAGGAAGGGTATAGAAGCAAGGGAAGCAAATATAATTCTGCCACTATACAAATCCCTAGTACGCCCTCATTTGGAATATGGAGTACAATTTTGGGCACCACTTCATAAAAAAAGACATTTTAGAGCTGGAAAAAGTACAGAGAGAAGGGCTATAAAACTAATGAGGGGAATGGAGGGGCTAAGTTATGAAGAAAGACTAACCAAACTAAACTTATTTTCGCTAGAAAAAAGGCGTCTAGGAGGGGATATGATTACCTTATTTAAATACATCCAGTGTCAATATAAGGCTTTGTCAAGTGAACTTTTTGTAGCAAGAGATTTTCAACTGACAAGAGGACACCCTTTGAGGTTAGAGGAAAAAAGATTTCACCTTAAACAAAGAAAAGGGTTCTTCACAGTGGTTAAACTGTGGAATTCTCTACCACAGGAGGTGGTAACAGCGAATTCGATAGACCACTTCAAAAAGGGGTTAGATATATTTTTGAATAAAGAGGGCATTCAAGGCTATCCTAGATAACTAGCGAAGGAATATTGATCCAGGGAGAAATTTGATCGCCAGCTACTGGGGTCAGGAAGGAATTTTGCTTTTTTTCCCTTTATGAGACAATTGCCAAGGTTTCAATGGGTTTTTTTTTTCTGTTTGCCTTCCTCTGGATCAATTAACAATTAATAATAAATAGTGCACATTAAAAAGATCAATAGAGATCTAAAAAGGTTGAACTTGAGGGACTAACTCTTTATTCATCCTCCAATACTATACTATTAATAATTATTTAATCAACAAATTAATTAATAACTAATCTGCATATTGCAGATCAGAGAAGATCTTAAAAGGTTGAACTTGATGGACTGAAAGTCTTTTTTCACCCTTAATTACTATGTAACTATTACTAAGTGGAGAAACTTTGAGTTACAAGTTTTCAAGGTTTTAAGTGATGCAAAAATTCAGAATTGTTATATATATATATATATATATATATATATATATTATTGAGTAAAGAGTAAAGCCGTGAGTAAGAGTAAAGCCGTGAATGTCCAGTAATCTAGTAATTTAGATATTATTAATGCATATATATAGATTAAACATGAGTATTGCAGTATATTATGACACATTTTGTATTGGACAAATCCACAGTTTGAATATTCCATAAAGTATTGCTTGAGACTTGATAAAGAGAGATCAAGCCGCTTGAAAGCGCGTCAATATTAATAAGGTGTTTGTCCAAAACAAAAGATACCATAATATACTGAAATACTCATTATTTATTGTGAAGATCCCAGATATGGGCGCTATTCAGCTTCAACACTTCCTGCCTTTGTACTACAGGAATCCCCCTCTTACAGCTGGCAAACATCTAAGAAGGAATAGGCTTCTCGGTGACCGGCAGTCATATCAGGATCAAAAGCATATCAGGAACACAGGCTCAGCGTAGTAAAAAAATAAACACCTTCCCTCTTAAAGAAATTACACCATTCCCTATGCATTTCAGAAACAATGGTTTAATATGGACTCTCTCACAGCATTTCCAAACAGCAACTACATAAAAGGATTTCTCTACAGTTACATCATGGTGGGCCGAACACATTCAAATCCCCCGCCCAGATTAGCATCACCCAATAATAGCCGTGCCTCCTGGGGTACGTGGCATGCTTGGCTTGCCCAGCTTGGGGGGTGGATCACTGGGCTGCACCTAAAGAAAATCAAAGCGGCAAACAGAACAAAGGGCCTGTAATTACCCCCAACTTTCTGCAGTCACATCTTGAGGACAAGAATTTGAATTACGTGTCTTTTCTGCAAGAGAAACAGCTCTATACGACACAGCCTGGTTTATTTTATACAACTATATATATACATACACATTTATGGAAAATATCTGGAACAGCTGTACTGCAGCCTCTTACAATACTGACGGGGTTAAGATAGTACAGACAGACTAGCAGCAGCTGTTTTAAGGTGAGTATGGGAACTGTGGCAAATGTTGTGTCAGCAATTTTATTTAGACATTTTTCAATATGTATTTGTGTAATACTGTAGATATTTTTTTACTTAACTGTGATATTATTGCCGAATAATTTGTCGGAGAGATGGACCATAAATACATCTGAGGGCTGTAGAATTGACGCCTTTGAATTGTGTTGTTGGAGAAGACTACTTAGACTGCAATAAATCAGTACAACTAGAAATCAAGACAACCAGTTCACTGGAAGGTTTAATCAGGAGGCTGAAGCTCAAATATTTTGGCCATATCATGAGAAGACAGGATTCCCTAGAGAAAACGCTGATACTGGGAAATATTAAAGGCACAAGAAGAAGGGGACAACAGAGGCAGAGATGGATAGATGAGGTCATTGAAGCAATTACCATGAACTTGAGGGAGCACAGAGAGGTAGTGCCTGACAGATGTGCCTGGCATGCTGCGGTCCATAGGTTCAAGGAGACATGACTAAGCAACTAAACAACAATAACCTTTAGCTCTCTTCCCCTCCCTACTTTATGCCATACAGTATTACATATGCATAGGCCTAAGACAGTATAAGTATGCCCATTCTCTGAACATGGGTTTAACAATGAGCAGAAAAATCATTAAAACAGGTTTAGGAACCGCTTTAATTATAAATAGATTAACTAGACTATAAACATACAGTATCATTATTGAACTGTGTGATACTTCTTTACACATCCAGTATTATACTTTCTCTGACAGTAATAACGTTTATGAAGAAAGGTGGTTTACCATGAGCTTAGCATGCATTAGGCATAGTGCACTCCGATTACCTTTAACATAAAGTGCATCTCATTTGCAAGATTTTAAAGTACCACTGGTGTCAACTTTTTCCACAAGGTTCCTTGAAAAACAACTTGATAATGGCCAATATATTTTTTTAGAAAAAAGATGATTATTGCCTACTATGGGATTCCATTGCCTTTTGTGGCATGGTTCTGTCTGTTATGTCAGGAGGGTGTCTTTGAGAGTTTTAGCTGCCACATTCCCACTGTGTGGACGGAACATTCCAGTGCAATCAAAATCCTCCAACCTCAGGAACCTAACAGCAGAAATGGTAGATTCCATGACAGCATTACTGTATATTATTATCCTTTATTTGTAACGCAACCAACATACCCTGAAGCGCTATTCAGGAGATAAGTACAAGTCACAATATTAACACATTGCAAAAGAATGGAGGGCTCTGTCTTTGAGCTTAAAATTGCTAAAGCACCAAACAAGATTGAAAACTTGCAAACTTACAAAAAATGTAGTGCATTAAAATGTATATACATTCTAAAACATTTCCTATTTTGAAGTGTAGTTCTTTAAGAGAGAATATTTTAAATATAGGATCACAATTGTGCTTTACATATGACAATACAACTCTGCTACAGAGAAAACATAAAATGTTTTCATACACTAGTAATTCTCCTCTATTAGATGCACTCATAATCCAGCTCACTTACATATCCCTTTAAGGATTACAGGCAAAATAAATATTGTTAAAAAAACAAAAAAACAGAATCTGAGGAATGTAGTGTAATTGTGAAGCTTTAGCATGTATACAGTGACACTTTCCTACTATTTTGTCCTGTTACTGCTTAGATTGCAGTTTTGTGCAAGTTAATACATGCAGTTTGGAAGGATTTTCTTACAATATAGGATGTATCAAATTAATACTATCCATCCCTTTTCCTATGTGAGGTCTGCAAGTGGAAATGGCTCTAGCTAATAAATTGCACCAGATGGAATATGACACATGCAATGTGCAGAAATCTGGTGTTAGAAATATCAATGTGTGTGCAAGATAAACTAAACACACAGACAAACTAATACAGCAAAAATGAAAACTACATATGGATAAAAATATAGTTATAATGTATAACTTAATTTGAAAGGGATATTGAGAAGTCTGTATCTGTCAGTCTTTCTGATCCACCCACTATTTCTCTTCATAATTTATCTGCTTAGTTACTTCTGAGGTCTGAGCATGATCAGTCTTTTGATGACTTACACTGAACACAATGCATTCAGAGCTCCAGGGAATAGTAATAAATTATTAGTAATGTTCTGTAATGAGCAAGAGATCAAGGATTATTAGTAGATAGACCAGAAAGACTGACAGGAAAACAATTCTACATTTTTGCTGTAGCAAAATAAATGTTTTAAACAACATTCAGCTGATAAAGTACTTCTTACATATAATTTGGACTTTTCCTGTTATCTGCCTCCCACTGTGTAGTTAGGATTAGGCTAGTGGAAGGCAAATATTAGGAAAGATCCAATAATTTTTAATGATATCATAATTAAAGCATCTGCTGTGTCACTTTAATTTAATTTGTATACATGCTATATGCAATATGTATATCAATAAAAAGAAAATGAAAAAAAAATAGACTTGGCAGATGCCTTGGCATGAAGCAGTACCTGTCTAACTACAACTTCAAACAGGTCTGTATACAAGTACAAGGTACACAAAATCCTGATTCAAAATGTAAGCAAGAAAAGAAAATCAAGAAGGAAACATATAAGGCACGTGACTTAATATATTTAATTGTATAAAACTCACAAGCATTACTGATAGCTCAACACACATCGTCACACTGTGATGGAGGTGGAGAGTGGCTGGCTTTTTATATGGACACTGGAGTGTAGGAGAGGTAATCAATCTAGAGCTTGGACTACATAGAACATGGAAGCCCTGGCAGTGATCAGACTGAGACTGTGGTGATACCCAGACCTGATACAGCTATATGCCACTACTGTAAAGTGTGTGAGGAGATCCTGTTTTTAGGTAGGACCATCCTCCATTCCCGTGTAGAAGCTGAAGACCATTATTGGGGGTGTCATACCCAGAGAGAGAGAGGGAATGTAGACAGCCCGCTAGAGGACGAATGTTTAGATTATGGTCTGATTGTTATTGTCTTTTTATAGTGGATATCACTTAGCATACAGTGTACGTCCATTACTTATGTGTGTATGGGGATGGTCATCCAGACAGATTACGTTTGTTCATGTGAAAATTAGCCACTATGTTTGATATCCAAAAACAAAACAAAGTATATTTATTGTCAAATGTCACTGTGCCTTATGTTTTTCTTGTTTCTGTTGCTTACGTTTTGATCTATAATAAGGACACAACTTTAGTAAAGTTAGCTTGTTGTTATTACTCCTAATAATGGATATAATGTGCTCCACTTTTCACAACTGTTTTCCTTTTGCCTTCTTGCTCTTTATCGCCCCTCTTTGCTTCTTTCACACTCTGCTCCCAGGGACCTCAGCTGCTTCTCTTTTACTGGTTCTATTCCTGCTCTTACAATTAAATGCTGAAAAAGCTCAAAAGATTGATGCTTGCTATTGATGTCTAAAATACGAGAATAATTATATTATATATATTTATTGCATCCAATGTATATATTTAAGTATATATTCCATGTATAGAATATCTACAGTCATCACAAGCCAATGAACCTTGTGAACAGAATATTAAATATGAACTTATAAGTAGAAAAAATTATATTTTACCCACACCAGAGCTCTGACATGTTTTGTGGGCACACAATGGAAATTTAAATAAGCAGTAATCACAAAAACCCTGAACCATGCTGCACTCGTTTAAAGAAAAACAAACACTTTAACATACATGCTATTTGAATCTATATAAATCTATATTATTTATATTTTAAAAATATATATATTAACATATATTATAACAAGGTAAAAACTTACCTTAGTCCTGAAGTTACATGTAATTAATTACTGTATTTCTCTCTTGTAGCAGGCAGGTTCTGATTTACTGTGTGTGGTATGGTGTGCAGTGGCGGAGCTAGTAAATGGAGGGCCCCGGTGCCCAAAAAATATTTTGGACCCCCCTCTGGTGTTGACCCTTGGCGCTTCCTACCTCACCAGCACTCCTCCCGCACTGCAGACTTCCCTTGCGGCGCATGTGTTACTTCACTGGGATGCGCCGGCAGGTGAGGATGCAGTTCGGGGGAGCGGTAGGAAGCGCCAATGGGGGGTGTCATGACCTGCTTCTTCAATGGGGCTTGACAAGAACCTAGTTCAAGCCTACCCCAGCAGGACCGTGTAGTTCTTACTACCACTGGTACAGAAGATAGCCCCAGGATATCAGGAACCACCATATAATCCCTTAGAATTAGGATTAATGCACAGAATGACACTTACACCTTGTCTTTGTAAATTCAGATACCACTGTATACCTTTATTAATTGGCACATTTTATACAATTTTCTGGCACACAGACTGGCTAATCAGTAAGCCTCTTGCTACTGTGAAAATCCTGTACCTCTGATGAGATCAGATCTTTTAATCTCATCCGGGTGATTATATTAACTTTAAACAATTGTTCTAACCACTCAGACTATCTGCTTATCTGCTCAAGGCCCCTCTGAGGCCGGGGGAGTCTTCACCAGATAACAAAACTGTAACGTAATATGCCTTAATCTTATTTTGGTGGGGGCTGATGCAATAGCCTGCAGAATAGCTAAAATGATATGCAGAGCATAAACCAAGATACATTCAGTATAACAGAATAATCATATTTTAACCATAAGCAATAAAAAAGACATAAGTTTAACCATAAACAGGATAACTTATTCCCAGCACAGGCCCAAGCGATAGTCCAAAACAGTCCAGTTAGGCCCTCGGCATGACACGAGCTAAATTACTTCTGCTTGTGTAATAACAACTAGTTGTAATTATTTTTATTTATATGTATACTTGTCATTTGTGTAATAATTTAGACATTTGCTGTGTCACTTAATGGTATATGTATGTTTTCCTGGTTTTACCTTTATCTAATCCAGCACATGCTACTTATATCAGACGCACACATTACATGGAGTCATTTTATACAAATACAGTTTTGTTTTATTTAAAAATAAAATTTGTTTTCCACACCCCAGAGCTGCCTCTATAGGCACCAGGTACCTACCAATAGAAACACTGCTTTTGGGTACAGTTTTTAACCCTATATTAACCTTCAAGCCAGAAGCAACTCAATGCAAACATCTACAGATCAGTGTCTGGCTCCTCCTGCTTACTTGTGCAGGGGACTGCACATGCCATGATTCCTTGCTTGTTTTGATTGGCCAAAACAAATCATGAATTGTATGCTAATTTTAACAGGGATTTCTAGGGGTGTTATCTCTAATCACCTGCTTGCAAACCCAATATATTTAGCAAACTTAAGGGTAAGTATATTAATTTTTATTTTGGTATTTTTTCATGCAAAAAATGTTTTATACAAAATCCATGAAACTTAAATAAATGCCTATACATTTATCTATTTCTACTCTATTTTACCAAAAATGATTATTGCTTACAGAGAATACCCAGTACCTCAAATGAGATCTTTAATCTCATCCTGTTGATTATATTTAGGTGGGATGGGATGAGTGAGTTATCCCAGATAACAACATTGTAACATAATAGGCTGCCCTTGCTTACTGGGAACCTCTGTTCCTCTGATGAAATCAGGTCTCCAATCTCATCCTGTTGATTATATTAAGGTGGGCTAAATGAGTTATCACCAGATAACAGCATTGTAACATAATAGGCTGATGCAATAGCCTGCAGACTAGCTAATATGTTTCTTTACAACAATTCCTATAACATGAAACATAATACATAAACCTACATACATACAGTATAACAGTGTAATCATATTTTAATCATATGCAATAAAAATACATAACTTTAACCATAAACAGGATAACTTCTTCCCAGTCCAGGCCAAAGTCATAGTCCAAAACAGTCCAGTCAGGCCGTGGGCATGGCAGGGGGGGGATCAGGAGTGCGGGGGGGATATCAAGAGGGACAAAGGGAGGATCAGAGGGACCGAAGGGGGAATCGGGGGGGGGGGGGGGGGTCACAAGGAGACAAGGCTCAAGAAGGGCAGAGAGAGGATCAGGGAGAGCTGAGGGGGGATCAGGAGGTGGCTCTGGGGGCCCTTTCCAGGAGCAGGGCCTCGGTGCATTGCACCGGCGGTAGCGCCGCCACTGGTGGTGATGCTGTGGTTGCAGTGGCCATATCTGTTTCTGGCAGAGCGACTAGGTCGTTGCAGCAGCAACGTACCTGAAAGTGCTGCTACAATAGGTACTCTTTATATTTTTAATGCCTTGATTAGGTTATTATTTAAAGAAATGTCTATACATGGGCATAATTTTATAGACGTATTTACATGAATGTGTTTTTATTTGTAATTGTCCTTGTTCCTTTAATATCACAATCCAGTCCTTTTTATCTGGTTGCACAAGGGCTATTCCCTTCTTTTCATAAATGTGCAGCTGGAATTTGTGACATAGCAAACCCCATCCATGTCACAGAAAATTGTTGTATTAATACAACGTTTCCCCCCCCAAGAACCCAACAGCTGCATTTAAAACCCAATATAAAAAAGAGCATACTCAACAAGAATACAATGTTTGTATATGTTGTGTAACTGCTTTACTAGGAAGCCAAATATTTATCTTTCTAGATCTTCTTTACATTGAGAATCCCATGCTTGCCTTGTAGTCACAAGGCATATCTTGGGATATTTCTCTTCTACATGAAATCCCATAATTGGCTCAAAACACGGGGTCTTTACTTTGTAAAACTAAAGTGGAAACATTTGCATGTGAATTCCTTGTGGTGCAGATTCAGGGTGTGGTTACAGCATATTCATTTTGTTTCTATAGAAGATAGATTTCTCTATTTTTTATACATTTTAATTATTGTGAAAAAAAGGGTAACAGAGTTGCACCGAAAAGGCAAGGGGAGGACTGGCAGAGTAACTGGATAGAGATAAGAAGATTATCAGAGAGAGGGTGATGTAGTGCGAGATACAGGTGGTTCCCGGGTTAAGGACGAGATACGTTCTCGTTAATAATAACAACAATAATATAATGTCTTATAATACAGTGTAATACTTTAGTAATAATAATACCCCTGTACTATAATAATAAGTTACATAAACTGAGAAGACTATGTAAAAGATGGGTGGCAAAACTAAACAAATTAATTCTTTCTTCTAAGATGTAAACCTTAAAAACAGTATACAAAAGTTGCTGTTTTTATCATGTATGTATAATGGTAACAGTCTATGTTTTATCCTATTTATAAGATTTATTGAAATAAAAATAAAAAATAAAATAAGTTACAGAAACTATTGTGCGCTTTCTTTTAATACAGAACATAAAAAACCCTCATACAAACACCTTGGGAGGCTGTTCTTAAAGGAATATTTAAGTGAGCTGGATTATGAATGCATCTAATAGAGAAGAATTAGTAATGTATGCAAAAAAATGTTTGCACAAAAAAATCCTGAAATAAAAATATAAATACTTACATTGAAGTCAGCAAAATCTATTGTAATTTCTGACAGTTGCAAATCAGGGTTAATACCCTCCAAACCAGGCTCAATTAGCATCAAATTTAAAATTATTTGTTTTGGCCAATTAGGTTAGTTGACACATTTGAATAAACTATGGGTTCCTGTTTGTGTTGAAAAGCAGCCTGGGATATGTAGTGTATCACTGATATGTTCTATGTATTGCTGCTGACATATAGAGAGGAAGCTGCAAGGAGTTTGGCTGAGCAAGCAACAGCAGGTAAATAGTCGGTTAATATTGCTCCCTGATGCTGCCTGCTGATTGAGTGGGGATCAGGGGCTTGTGTAGACACCCCACTGGAGGTGTCAACATAATCATTAGAGGGATGTTTAGAAATTCATGAAAAAATAAATGTTTTATGTGATGTGCTGCATACATATAAACTGCTTTTAGCCTAAGGATTGTAGAAATGTTAATCCAGCTCACTTAGATATGCCTTTAAGAACAGATCATGAGTAACCCGCGGACCTCCTGTATGCATGTACAGTATGAAAAGAGCTACAAGAAGTTTAAGATACTGTATCAATAGGGTTAAAATAATACTGCATTCAATTACAAAAAGAGATATGTCAGGTTATGAAATCTCATCATAAACTATATACTATATTAACATTTTTATTTTGACTAATAATGGTACATAGAGAATGCTGATCTGCACTAGTTTTATACCAAAATGACCTTATCGCTCCACAGGACACTAGCACATCTAATAATAAAAAAACAATCTTCTACTATTTCAGAGCACTTATTGGTGTAAAAAGTTGTTGACGTTTACTTGGATACACCCAGCATAGCAAGATGACATTTATTAGCCCTGAATAATGTTCAGTGAACTGAAATGATGCCAATCTGCATTCCATAGCAGAGACTATCAAATTATAATGGCATGTTTTTATTTTTCCTGTGTCTGCTACTACCAAGCAGCATTTTATTTAATACGTATGTGAAAATATAAAGGACTAACTGAATATATTCTTAATAGAATGTAGGATGAGCAGCTATCTTGATTTTTCTTCACTATTCTTAGTAATGGGTAAGGGTGCTGCTTCTCCTGCCGCGCTATTTGCACTTTAATGCAACAAATGACCTGTGAAGATGTCATTAAAAACATTGTTTGTGCAGTGGACCTTTAATGACTATCACACTATGACTATAGAAGCCTCTGCAGGACCCCAGAAGGATCCAAGATACATCGGTGGAATCTGTGTTTGTGAGAAGTACATTTACATTTCTGGAATATTGTATTGAATGATGCAAGGTGGCTGCTTTTGGGCTAGTGAAAGGAAAGGAGTGTGATGTAAATTTCAATCGTATCCAGTTATCAAACAAAGGGTCTGGGCTTGGAGCTATTCTCCCCCTACTCCTCACTCCACTGATAACTACAAACACTCCCACCATCATCTATCTCTCAGATGTGATTGAAGAAACACAAAATGGATTCCTGCACTCATAAACAAAGTCTTCAAAACGCCTGATTTCCGTTGCTTACACAGCTGCTAATATTGTTCGTTTGCTACATACGTGAGGAATAAATACTAATTATGACAGAATCGATTACTTTGGGGCTTCAGCCAATAGTGCAGCAAGTCAGTCAGACCATCTTTACTCTCCCTCCTCCCCAGGAATGGGGGCATCTGCCACCAAAAATATCCAGGTCCATCTTAAGGGGTCCCAAGACAGTCCCATGAGGGACCATGGAACTTCCTGCTCTCCTCAGATTTAGTGAAGAATAGAAAACTTTGCCCATCCTAGTTATCCTGGTCAGTGCCAAAAAATCCTAACAAAAAAGTGAATGGTGTCAGTATCACGGGGACTCTCCAGCTAAGCATTTGGGTGCAGAGTGAAAGTGTTATGCTCCCCCAATCAGTTGACTGGGGCAAAAACAAAAATAAGGGCCCCCCTATGGGACAGAAGGACCTGATTAAGGGGACAGAAGGCTTGAAGTGACTGCTGCCAATTTGCGGCAGTCAGTCTTCACTGTGCTTCCATGTCTACTCAGCTCATGGCCAGATCAAGGCCATCTGCAAGATCCACACACCCCTTCCATGCCTATAACACATTGTCACTGTAATAAGCTCTTACAGTAACCACTGTGAGTGTCTGTGAATTTAGATATATACAAAAAGTAAAAAAAAAAAAAAAAAAAAGTTAAATGTTAACCCTTTCACTGCTGGAATGATCTGCAACTCTTGGTATCCAACTACTTAAAGGGGCGCCGCAAGTTGATATTGGAAGGCTGTGTACAAATTCACTGCATGTAACAAATCTTGTTTAGCTTTTATTCCTTTCAAATATGTGGCTATGGTTTCCCAGTCTTGCTTGGCAGGTGCTACCCTTCACCTGCCTTTTTAGAGGAGGTACTATCCTTGCTCTTAGCCAAAAGGCTTAGAAGCGATGGTATTATTCCACATCATCTTCAGATACATAAACAAGGGAAGCAAAGTGATTGAAACACCCTCCACTGTATTACCAGTAAGAAAAGGAAAAATGATTTTGAGTACACTTAAAACTGGCTTAAGAACATAACCATAGATTATGGTACAGTGCCAGAAATCCACTAAAAAAAATGCAGTTTCACCGTTATAATGAGGCTCATCAATGTGAGGCTAGTTCTGGCAACTGAGAAACGAGGCTGGAAAGAGACACTGACACTGAATATGTATGATAAGGGTCACTTAATAGGTCAAAGTGGATATTAATATGATGTATAATGAGAATGTAATCCCCACAGTGCCTATGAACTGGTGTGCAAGCCTTTCAAGCACTCGCTAAGGTAAAGCGTGGGAATGTGTACAACATTCAGAGCTGCTCTGAAATGTCTTTATGGCTAAATCAAGAATGCCGGCCTAAAGCACTCGCAAAACCTTTCATCTCGAGATTTAGCTTAGAAAGCATTTGCAAAATGCACTGAATTGTGTCCAGCTCGGCCAGATTATTTGAAGTAAAAGGGAAATAAATCACCTACGTTTGGCCCAGAATGTGTACTTCTCAGTTCCAAAACATTTCCTGTATCTGTTATGTTGCTAAGCCGTTGGTATTCTTCTTTATAAAGGTACATTTTCACTTATTATAGAAACTTTTAGTTAGCATTGGCACTGGCATACTGGTCATGAATTTCTTTTCCCCCCAACGTGTTCACAGAGGCCATTGTGTGTGGAGATTGTGCCGCCAGGCAGTCCATGGTTGGCTCGTGTAGGCCTCATGGCATTGTATCAAATGCAGAAGTTGCGCCAGAAATGTTCAAGTAACAGTTTCACTAGAACTAGTCAAGAATACCACGAACATTTTTAACAGTCTTACTGTAATAACAATGACCAGTATATAGCTTCAGCAAGTACAGTACTGTTCATTCATACAATCTGCTTAATATCTTGGTGGTGCAATTAAAGGGCCACTGTAGTGCTCATACAGCAGAGTTTAATTTGTTTATTTTGGTACTGATTAGCAATACTTCAGTGTTTGAAGAACAATGAAGCTTTTAAAATCTTACATTTGTAGATAGTCTTCAGCATACATGCTCCTATCATGTCAAGGTAAGCATCTGCCCAGGGAGAATGTCATGATGGAAGTCTTTATCTGTTGTCCTGATCACGTTATTTGCCTACTTCCAAGGCAGTGAATATTGTAGGCAAAATCTACTTTCAGAAAAAAATTACGACCGCGTTCTAGGCAGATTCTCTTTTATCTCCTGGACACCTCACATGAGGCAGATCTGCTGGAAACTACAATGCTACTTTCAAATGTCAGTCATCAAATTACATTGTTTTTTATCCTTAAAGGTATATGAAAGATTTCCTGTTTTTAACCTTTTCTAATCTTTCACACGCTGCTTATATCACAAACACACATTACACTGATTCATTCCATACACATACAGATTTATTTTATAAAATAAATGTTTTCCACACCCCCAGAAATGCCTACATAAGCACCTCATACTGACCAATAGAAAAACTGCAGCCCATCTTTTAACCCTATATTAACCTTCAAGAAATCCAGAGCATAACTGCCTGAGCTGCTTCTTTGCGGTGGAAACAAAATACTACACATCCCATGATGCTTTGCAGCAGAGACTGAACCCAAGACATTGCATGTTACAGCTGCCACAACGAATAATACATTTAATGCTAATTTAGCTTGGAATTTCAGGGGGATTCCTTCTCAAAATCAAGTTTGAGACAACTGAAGAAATTTGCAAACTTTAGGGTAAGTTTATTGATATATATTTTGGGATTTTTTTCATGCAAAAAAATGTTTTCATACACTACGGATTCTCCTCTATCAGATGCATTCAGAATCCAGGAAACTTCTATACACATTTAAATACTGATTTTATTGCTAATCAGTAACTAAATAAAACAATTAAACCTTCCTTTATGACCACTACATTAGCCATTCAAAGGGTACAAATGTACATATTTTTTTCTGCTATTATTTAAGAAAAACAACATCATTTCATAATGTACTCCACTGAAAGCTCTTCTCAGAACAGCACATTTATGAACGTTTGTACAACACAAAACACTTTTGCTTTTTCAACAAATACTGCAAAGACTCAAATCCATAAATCATTTATTAGTTTACAATAATAGACATTTTTAAGAGACTGTCCATAAACATTTTACAATGGAATATGTAATCTCAACAGCAATTAGTGACCTTTTGTTAATATTTCTGAGCAAGTTGATTGAGACTTCATCATTACAATTGTTAATAAGTCCCCTGGGTACAAACAATGATAACATCACTGTGATGGTGCATATTGCAGCTGTGTATTCGTTATTCAAAGAAAATACTTAGGTTTCTGATTGTTTATACTTTTGTATCATTTTCCCACTGTCTTGTATATTTATTTCTGTAATTAAATGTGTATATCAATTTCATTACCAGGGAGGGGAATGTACTAGCAAATGAGTAACCATGCCTGTTAAAAGAACACCAAACTCAGCAACTGTGCTCTGCACCATTAGATTGATTGCATTTCATTAACCCTATTTTGAAATTGATTCTGAATTGATGGAGTTTGAGGCCTTTTTAGTTAAGATTTGCAAGTGCTTGAAGTCCTCCCTAAAACTGCTGTATTATAACAAGGATAAAACAAGTCTCTGGAACATTTTGAGTGATAGCATTCTGGCTCTGTAACTTTTTCCATTTACTCTCAGTCGCTGAGAGATAACTCCGTTTTAGAATATATGTCTCTAGTAATATTTTTATTGAGTAGATAAAATAAACAGAGTACAGTGCAGTTTTTTGGACAGGCAGTGTGACTTACTGGACCTTTCCTGTTTTGTCCCTACCAGCAGAAGCGTGCAGCAGCCAGTAGGTGGTGCGGCACTGGCTCACCAAGACTTAAGATTGTTTTAGGGGTAGGGTCAGTTTTAGGACTAGGGTTAGGGGTCGGGGTAGTGGCAGATGATAACATGGTGTACCTGAGAGTGGGGAGCAAATGCAAGGCCTACATGAGGTGGACATAGCGAAGGTTGCAGAGAATGCTGATGGTTTGGAGACCTTTGAAGAAGAAAATGATCAAGTCATTGGAGACCCTCCAAACCCTAAACCTTCAGGTGGGTCAGATGAACCATCCAAGCCCAAGCAGTCAGCATGGAAATCCAGGAGCAAAGGTACAGCTTTGAACACTTTGTTTGCTGATACTAGGCAGCTCAGAAATGAGACTCCACTACTATGGGCAGGAGGACATACCAGACAGAGCTGTTGTAGGGAAATAATTGCTGCCCAATGAGGTGTGTGCTTTGTTACATGCTAGTGATAGCAGAAATGATTAAATATGTTTTAAAACCCCAGAAACACTGGAGAAACTCTGGTATCGAAATCAGGAAGCAAAACATAACCCAGAATGGAAAAAAATCAGAGCCATTCAGGTGTCTTGCCCCAGAACTGTTTGGAGTCTTTATAACCTTTGACATAGAAACTGGGGCTCAGGAGGATATATATTACTGGCTTAATAGGCAGTGTGCTGTGAAGAGAGGGCCAGAGAGATGTATAGACTCAGAAGGATTCTGGAATGGAGGCTAGAAAATTTAAGTTAATCTGTGGCTTGTCACCTCCCAAACTGTGTGTATATTTGGAGACATCGAGGAAGATGTGATCTCTGCTATGAAGGTGACATTCTTCTAAGTATTGCCCTGAAGACGAGCACAACATTTCTAAAACACAATTTCTCAAAACATAATATACACAATATAAAGTGAAATACTAAGTAGTCCAAACGCGTTTCGACCGACCAGCGGTCTTTCTCGATGGTATAAAATGACAATGTGTATAGTAAAACTTACATACAGCCACAATCCTGCATTATGTAAAGTTACTTTACAATATATTATGTAAATTATGTTTTGTCTTTATATTGTATATGACTGATATCAGACTGTGCATATATTTATGCTTTCTTTGGGCACATTCAGCATTATACTACCATAACTGGTCCTCTTATTAAGCACTGTATATAGGCTATACTGCTATAGGATTTGTGTGGCAAGACACCCAGCACCCATACCTCTGTTAGAATCAATACATACTCCTAGGGCCATACAGCCCATAGAGTGTTGTTTTTGGATTTGTCAGAAGAGGGTAAATTGTAGTTACAGTGGTAGAGCGCACAATATCCCTAATAGATACGATTCCCTACTGTTTGTACCAGGAATTTTTGTTCACCTCTACTTTGAAGAACATAGGAGGTGTATCTACTGCCTTGAAGGTTGACTTAATGTGAAAAGTTATCCAAGATCCAAGTGTGCTTTTCATCTATACTACGCTGATGGTCCTGATACTCTAATATGGGAGTGTGATGTTAATATATTTTTTTATATTTGAATAAATTGATTTATATACCACACCATCAGTTTTTCTGCACTTCACCACCACCATACCTCTCTTTTGTTTTACATATGGAGTACACAAGTGAACGGTGCTCCCACTAGAGAAGCTGGATGATTCTGATTGAAGACTGATCCAGTTCTTTGGAGAGTGAATATTGGAAAATACACTACACAAGGAATGGAATATTAGACTGTTGTTTGTTCCTATTATATTTGGAACATGTATTGTAATATCCTTTTTTATTGTGTGAAGGGAGCATATTGATCAGTCCAGAGGATCGGCTCTGGACTGGACAGTCTCCCAATCTTTGATAAATTGTGAAGCAATGGGTCTTTTTCTTTTATTATTCTGTTATAAAGACGGGTTAATCAAATGATTTGTAGCTCTTCTTAGTGTCAGAAAAGTTTGGAATATCAGAGAAATTTGTGTCCTGGCTGAAAGTTTTCTATAGGAATACTGAGGGGATATCAATTATAAATGGATGGATTGGAGAAAGTTGTCCCATAAGATCAGTGGTACGTCACGAGTGTCCCCTCTGTTACTTATTGTATATTTTTTCAATTGATCCGTTTCTGAGGATGATTGAGACCATTAAAAATATTGACCAGGCTCCAATGATCCATGTAAAGTACATTGCATATGCTGATGATTTATTAGCTTTTGTGAATTCTAGAAATTCATGTGAAAATCTACTTTTGGAATATGGAAAATTCAGAGATTTCAAATTCCCAAATGATTTTGTAAAACACAAAATGATATAGGTAAAACCTGGAGAAAGAACAAAAAAAATGTTTGTTCTTCCTCCAGGTATAGAAACCGACAGTAAAAAAATGTTAGTATCCTGGGAATTAAATTTAACTCAAAATCAGGGAAACTAAATTTGGAAGAAAAACTTAATGTATGTAAAACAAAGGTCATAAGATGGAAGCAATGGGAATTGTCATTTGAAAATAAAGTTAGGATTGATAAATACTTTTTACTGCCCATCTTTGTTTACCTAAGCTTTGTATTTCGACCTCCTGAGAAAGCTGTGATAAGTAATCTTTTCTTTCAGATGTTGTGGAGAAGGAGTCTAAATCTGGTAGGAAAATAAAATGTTGGCAAAAACCAAAGGAGGACTAACTATGATAAATCAAGAAATGTTTTTCAATTTGATACTTTTGTATCTTAATTTTCAAGAATGTTTCTGGCACAGGCAAAATGGAGTAGTTCCTTTAAAAGGTTGGATGGGAATATTTGAACAATGTCGTTGTTGTGGAGGTATTAAAAGGTTCCCTAAAAAAATCGCATATTTACCATCATGTGATACGGAAAGTAAACATTATCAGGAAATTTTAAACCACAAAAAGGGAAATTGAACAATTATCAATAAAACAAATGTATAAATTCGTATTGAACAGAGCATTACCCAAACTAGACCCGAAGTACTGTACTGAGTCTAGCCATAGTCAAGTTTTACAGCATCTGAACGACCCCAGATTACCCTAAAAGATAAAGGACATATCGCGGGTATTGCTCTATGGAAAAATCTAAGACAGAACTTAAAATATAGAAACATCTATGACAGGAGTTGTTCGAGAGATACATGTAATGACTCCGAGACAATGGAGAATTTACTGTTACATTTTCCAAGTTCTGTAGCCGTTTCAAATACAATTGCAGATTTTTTTTAAAGTTCCAGTCTTTAAAAATCAGTGCTATTCTCAAGTAGCTATGTGTTGTTCTCAGAAAATATAACTGCCTTTCATCACAGAGCACTATGGCTAGTAAACATACTGCGTATTTACCATTTATGGAACACCAGATGTGCCGTATCTATTAGAAGGCATGTAATACCTGGTAATATAATAGCTGAAAATGTTATAGAGTAGTTATAAGAGAGAAGCTGAGCGAATGACAGGGAAGAAATGAAAGTCTCTTTGGAAAGGTTTATTTTTGTAAATAAGTATGTATTTGACTGTATAATGATTGAATTGAAAAATGCGTAAATATTTGTAAATAGTGTTTTATATTTAAATAAATTTTAAAGATTCCCAATAGCAGTTACATTTCTGAACAAATTTTGTGATTTAGACTTTCATTTAAAAAAATAAAACTCTTTGTGATACATTATGAAAACTAGTCACTTGCCCGTCAATAATGACAGTATAATAATGTCTTAAACATTCTGTGCACCATCTCTCTGAGCCCTCTCTCTCCCCCACTTCTCTCCCCTGTGTCTCTTTCTCCCTCTCCCCTCCTTTGTTTTCTTTCTTGCTCTCCACTTCCGTTTCTCTTCCTCCCTCTCCCCTCCCCTGTGTCTCTTCTCCCCCTTCCCTGTGTCTCTTCTCCCCCTTCTCTCCCCCGTGTCTCTTTCCTCTCTCCCCTCCCTTGTGTTTCTTTCTACCTTCCCTCCCCTGTGTCTCTTTCCCCCACCCTGTGTCTCTCCCCCCCTGGCTTGTGTCTCTTCCCCCCTCACTTGTGTCTCCCCCCCCCCTCACTTGTGTCTCTCCCCCCCCTCACTTGTGTTTCTCCCCCCTCCCCTGTGTTTCTTTCCCCTCTTCTCTCCTCCCGTGTCTCTCCCCCAGCTCTCCTGTGTCTCCTCCCTCCCCTGTGTCTTCCTCCCCCCTCCCCTGTGTCTTCCTCCCCCCCCCCTCCCCTGTGTCTTCCTCCCCCCTCCCCTGTGTCTTCCTTCCCCCTCCCCTGTGTCTTCCTTCCCCCTCCCCTGTGTCTTCCTTCCCCCTCCCCTGTGTCTTCCTCTGCAGCTAGCGGCTGCTAAAGCTCAGTACGGACTTAGGAAGTAGTGGTAAGTGTGTACACTTCCATGGAACGTTACACACTTACCAGAATTATTATAGTTGATACTCTTTCTGATGCAAAAAAGAAAACAATTATTTCCATGCCCCTTTAATCAAATATATTGCTATGCATTTTCAAAGATTGCACTTGTGTAATGACTCATTAATAATTTCAATTTACTTCATATTTATCTCAGCAGGTGGTATTCTCCATTAAAGCTCAAAGACCTGGCCGTCCATCCTTTTGCCATGTGTTAATAATGTTTTCGGTGTTGTACTTAAACTCGTATTTAGCATTATGGAATTTCTTGTCACGTTACAAATAAAGAATAATAATAGATAAATCACCCTAATTCATATTCAGTGAAACCCACTGCTGTAGTGAAACTGAACATTAGGTATGCATGTGCAAAATAAGACGGCTTGAAGGACTTTATGCAACTCTGCTTCATTATTATTATTGTTTATTTGTAATGCGCCAACATATTCTGTAGCACTATTAACACGTTGCAAAGGATGAAGGTCCCTGTCTTTGAGCTTAGAATCCCCTATCCATAGTGCTTTCCCTGAAACGCCTTGCAAGATTGAAAACTCACAAACTTACTCACAAACATACAAGTGACAGGACTAATAGCTGAGCAGCACCAATAGCTTAACAAACCTTTTTTGTATTTTATTAGGAGACTTGACAAATGAAATAAAATGCCAGATCTGATCCTCTCACTTCTCATAACATAGAGCAACTACAGCAATTAATTTAATAATGTATTAAGGAGGCAAAGTATTGGACTTACCTGCTGTTTTGTGTCCTGCCTGGATACTCAGAGACCCCTGCAGATTTGAGACAGATGTTAAGATGCAGGGACTTTTTGGGTGTGGTACAGTCTCCAAAGAAATAACCACCTGGGCAGTCTGGAAAGAGATTTTTTGGAAACAGGACATGGATCTCCAAGTGTCTTCCCAATGAGAATTAATTTTCTCTGTATCCCTGATTACGGTTCCTGCATCCTTTTTAGAACCATATGTTGATTTTATTGCCACTGACTCCACCAATGTGTGAGCCTCTGGCAAAGCCCCAGTATTGCATTGCATAAAGATCTTCTGTAAGAAGTGGTTCACCTGATCCAACTTGACAAAACTCAGGTTTGCCTTCAGTGGTCTTGATATATCCATGTTGACATCAGCTGCAGAGAAAATGAAATAAATCAATATATTTCTTGACACATTGTAGTAAAATAACATTTTAAACACTATTTTAGTAACTAAATTACCGTACATACTCGAGTATAAGCCGACCCCAGTATAAGCCGAGGCACCCATTTTACCACAAAATACTGGGTAAAATGGGTGACTTGAGTATAAGCCGAGGGTGGAAAATGTGCTGCCCCCTGTGTCCCTCTTGTGCCCTCTGTGTCCCCCTCTCTCTCCTTGTCTCTTCTCCCCTCTCCCTTCCCTGTGTCTCTTCTCCCCTCTCCCTTCCCTGTGTCTCTTCTCCCCTCTCCCTCCCTTATCACCCTCCTCAACCTCCCTCCTCATCCTCAACCTCCCTCCTCATCTTCAACCTCATCCTCAACCCCCCATCCTCAATCCCCCCATCCTCAACCCCCCCATCCGCATCCTCTCTCCTCAACCCCCCATCCTCAACCCCCCATCCTCAATCCCCCTCCTCAACCCCCCATCCTCAACCCCCCTCCTCATCCTCTCTCCTCAACATCAACCCCCCTCCTCAACCTCAACCCCACCTCCTCATCCTAAACCTCCCTCCTCAACCCCCCATCCTCATCCTCTCTCCTCAACCCCCCATCCTCAATCACCCTCCTCAATCCCCCTCCTAAACGCCCCATCCTCATCCTCTCTCCTCAACCCCCCATCCTCAACCCCCCTCCTCATCCTCAACCACCATCCTCATCCTCAACCACCCTCCTCATCCTCAACCCCCTCCTCAACCTCCATCCTCATCCTCAACCCCTACATCCTCATCCTCAACCCCCCATCCTCAACCTCCCTCCTCAACCTCAACCCCCCTCAACCCGCCTCAACCCCAACCCCCCTCCTCAACCCCCCTCCTCAGCATAAACCCCCCTCCTCCACCTAACCCCCCCTCAACACCAACCCACCTCCTCAACCTCAACCCCCCTCAACCTGCCTCAACCCCAACCCCCCTCCTCAGCATAAACTCCCCTCAAACCCCCTCCTGTGCGGAGGCCAGAGCACAAGCAGGTAAGTGAGGTGAGTGGGGGGAGGTATTTAGGGGGGTTTAGGTGGAGGAGGGGGGTTGAGGGGGGGTTTATGCTGAGGAAGGGGGTTTAGGTTGAGGAGGCGGGAGGGAAAGAGACACGGGGGTGTAGAGAGACACACGGGGGGGTTAGAGACACACGGGGGGGTTAGAGACACACGGGGGGGGGGTTAGAGACACACGGGGGGTTAGAGACACACGGGGGGGTTAGAGACACACGGGGGGTTAGAGACACACGGGGGGTTAGAGACACACGGGGGGTTAGAGACACACGGGGGGTTAGAGACACACGGGGGGGTTAGAGACACACGGGGGGGTTAGAGACACACGGGGGGGAGGGTAGAGAGACACGGGGGGGAGGGTAGAGAGACACGGGGGGGAGGGTAGAGAGACACGGGGGGAGGGTAGAGAGACACGGGGGGGTTAGAGAGACACGGGGGGGGGGGGTTAGAGAGACACGGGGGGGTTAGAGAGACACGGGGGGGGGTTAGAGAGACATGGGGAAGGGGGTTAGAGAGACACGGGGGGGCGGGGGGGACACGGGTGTGACTCAAGTATAAGCCGAGGTTTTTTGCCTTAAATAGAGGGCTGAAAAACTCGGCTTATACTCGAGTATATACGGTAGTCCTCTATTTCAATATGAATGAAATAAAACTCATTGACCTTATTAGAATACAATGTGCAACATAAAAAGACACAAAAAAGGTCCTAATTATATTATAAATGTAAAGACAGGATATAATTTTAAAAAATTGTCTGTTTGGGACCACGGCTGCTCTTTTGAAGAGCTTGATTTGATAATTCAAAAGTTTAAAATAAATAAGTACAGCATTTTAGCCCCTTCTGGGTTGATACCTTGTTGTGGTGAAAGGGCTTGTGTACTTCAATTAAGCTTTGATCTATATCATGTAGGGTCACCTAAGATGGGCAGGTCGTAGCAGAAAGCTCAGACAAATAGAGGTCCACTGGAGAAGGAACTTGCAACCAACTCCAGTATTTTTGCCAAGAAAACAATATGGATAAGCACAACTAGAAACAGACAGATGTGCCTTGGTGTGCTATGCAAGAGTCGGACACGACTGAAGGACTGAACAAGAACATCAGCCTTTAATTGTTAGCGGTTTTCTTTATTTTTGGTTTAATGACAGCAGACATTTTGCTTGTTATTCCTAGCAGAAACCTGGGATGAACTGTTGATTTTATCTAAATTTATTTATGTTGAAGGGCTGCCATTTTACACGAATGAAAACAGAACTAAATAGAACGGTAAGTACCAGTTAAATAACCCACTAATTAGAAGTCCATGAAAGAATTCCTCAATATGCAATAATCAGTTATCTAAATATAACAATTTCACTAAATAGGACTGTATGCTCCTGGCTGACATAAATGATAATGTGGTTAGTTACACAACTCACAAGCTTGTGAAGTTTTTCCAAAACTACAATGGGCAGGGGGAGGCATAAAGCATGCTTTCACTTTTTGGGACACCCATCTCACACTAGAAGCTGTCCAGTATAAATAGTATAATGGGCTGCTAAGAGCCAAGCTAAAAAAACAAGTTTTATATTGTAATGATGAATATTTTAGTACAATGTGTTCTATTTTATGTTATTGATATGACAGTTTATAATAATGATGGCAAACATGAATAGTAATAACAAGTAAGAAGAGTATAGGTATAGATGAACTGTCAGAGTTATCACAATTATTATCAATTATATGCTTCTTACAATGGAAATTCAAGTACATTCATAAGTAAAAAAGATCCATAATGTTTAAAGTTTGTAAAGCTTGTAGTTATACTTTAAAGCTCTTACCTTTGTAGGTTTCTGTCTGTTGTGCTGTGCTGCTTAGCGCCATCCTTTTTGCATAATTAGGGGCAGGTAGCGGATTTCCTGCTATGTACTCTGGGGTCTGACTGGAGTAATTCTGAGGCCTGATCTACACTAGAGCACACAGCAGAAAGTCCGCCACAGCTGTCCTTAGCAAGGGGCAGAAACATTAAGAGCTTTAAAGAATAACTACCAGCATTACAAAGTTTAAAGATTATAAATCAAGTTTACTTATGCATGTACTTTCATTTAACATTTTTAAAATGAAATTTTTTTTTTTCAATAGAACTGATTAGAAATATTATCTGTATCTATGGTTCTTCCCAACTTTCTAATCCTGTTAGGTACAAATATCTGCTACCGTTAAAGCAACATTTAATACTGATTGTTAAAATTTAAAACTATATTTATCTAAAATTTTCTGAAACATTTAGTCTATTAACAAATTCTTCATTATAAGACCATGCTACTAAAATGTTCTTGACATTTCTTACTTTGGGAAGTGCTGTATAACAAATGATATAAGAGAACTAAAGAGCAGACCAATTTAGAAAAAGGCATTTGAAACAAATGTTAGCAGAAAGCTCTCCCCGGGGGTAGCAAAGTCACCAGTGTTACGAAACTAACTTATTTTTCCAGACTAAGCGATTATTCAAAGACTACATGCACCTTTCTCACTTGGCAATGTCCCATTAATCAGAGTATGGTCTATATGCCAGATGGGATAAGGAATGAAGGATAGGCTAGTAGCCCTAAAACATATTGAGACTGTCAGGAGAGTCAGGTTTGGAGAAGCATCGCTGTTTTGCTTTCCCTCCTGCTCAGATCATCTGAAATCATCCAGATCATCTGAAATCATCCAGACGTTGTAATATGATCAAGCAAGATGTTCATTTGCTGATTTCCATGAACAAGTCAAGCAACTATTCAACAGACTCTGAAACTGCTGGAATTAGCTGATGACCTCAGTAAGGATATTGCACTGTATGGCAATCTTTAAGGGACACTGCATAGTAATAAATAGTAAACACTAAGCTCTCTTGCAAAATTAATGCATATAACAGAGACATTGAGAGCAAGGACTATTGTATAAAGGAAGAAAATATATGTTCGAAAACTTTTAGGCACAAAAAGTTATACATCTATTGCAAAATTAGGCACAGAAAG
This sequence comes from Discoglossus pictus, assembly GCA_027410445.1. NCBI lineage: Eukaryota > Metazoa > Chordata > Amphibia > Anura > Alytidae > Discoglossus > Discoglossus pictus. The sequence goes on from CM050166.1 coordinate 56,130,526, forward strand.
TTATAAATCTAAATTTTAGTAAGAAAAAAAATGATATCTCCGCTGGATTATGTAGGCATCTACTTAGGAGAAGGTTGTGTGTGACTGGGGTGTTTATATCCCTGGAGAATAGGGCTTGCATCGATATATCAATCAATATGAATGCAATCTGCATGATTCTGAGCATGTGTGGGAAAAGTGGATAGGTGTCACATTTACTGAAGTCTATCAACTCTCCTCCATCACATCTACCGCCACTGATGGATAAAAAAACTCACCCCTCGTGCTACAAGACAAGATGGAAACTCCTATACATAAATAGTGTTCAAATATTCAAATTTTCTATAATAATGTTTTTATTTTTGTTGCTTATATAGCTGCCAAGTTTGTTACATACTTGAATAAGAGGGGTCCTTTAATTTGCTTTTAATTGTACAGGGTTTCCTGTCTGATCTCATCTCTTCCTCATCCTTTTTTTTTTCAGAAAGATTTGCTTATATTTTTTGATAGATCACTTATAAGAATCCATGGGTGTATTGCCAATTTGTACGGTGCGGCACGCATGTTACGTCTATTAGAAAAGTGATATGAGGCACTTGAGAACTCTTCTGGTAAAATGCCTGTGGGCAGAGGATCCTGCATACATGGAAACACCTGTAGATATAGTTTCAGGTCTCACTCTAAAAAGTTTACAATTTAGATGGTGTGACTGGTAGTTTGCAGGATAGTTAAAAGAGTGCAGATGATACGATTCATTAAAACAAAATGTGTTGTGATACTTTGAAGTTTTAAAAACAAGGATATAGTCTGAGAGATTGAGATAAGGAGTTCAACAGGGTAGGGACATCTCAAGGAAAGCCCTATAGATGGCTGTAAGAGGAGGTAACAAGAGAAGAGGAAAGATGCAGTTCATTTGCAGATGGAAATAGGTGGTTGGGAGAATATTTGGAGATGAGCGCAGTGATATAAGGATGTGCACTTAATATTTATTCAGCCAAAAATAAAATTTTGGAATACTTAAAAGAAGCATTTATAAATGAATGATAGAAACATCTTGTTTTCCATGACCATTTACAAGAACACTAGGAGCCTCATTCAATTTGGAGGCGTATGTCTGCGGGCCTGCTGCGAGCCGCAGCATCTTTGACTTACTTTGACTTGTACTATTCAATTGATCAAGTCCGCAAGTTATAGGCCGAAAGCCAAAACCGTAAACCATGCAATTGTAAGTAGCATTTTGGGGCGTGCTTATGATAAATTAAGCAAGTCGGTAATTACCGAGTTAGAAACAGCCAATAGAAACGTCATCATTACGTCAGCAAAACATGGAGGTGACATGTCAATCAACTCGCGATTCGGGGTCCGATATGCGATCAGACCCGTAAGCCTGCAATGTACAAAATAATAAAAATGAATGCCGATAATGTTCTAGTCCATGTGGGTGGCCTGACATGTATTAACTCATTGATTCCCAAGATCGATATAACCCCGAACTGAAACATGAAATGAAATGATTTTTGATTGCTGATTTGCGGGCTTGAGACTGTTGTACAATTAATTCTAATGTCTTTCATTGATTTCCCTGTAATTTACAATGCAGTATAGATTTTATATTTGCATTTACAGTGCTACGGATATGTCTTTAAGCCCTTTGCGAGTCCTCCTTGGAACCCGTAACATGTGGTCTGACTTTTGCCATTTGCGGCCTTGGCGGGGTGGTTAGTGAGGGGGACTCAGAGCCATTGAATAGAGACTTGCGATTTTAGCAATCGGAAATCTTGCGGCCGTGAAAGATCAAAGGCTTGGAGGGGCCTTAAATTGCGATGTTAACCATTGCAAGGAATCGGAAGCGGAGCCCGTAACCCGATCAGAGCCCATAAAAATACCCCAATTAAATAGCAAAATAAGTTACGGCCTTCATTACGGAAGCTCGGACTTGCCGATGCCTCAATTGAATGAGGCTCTATAATCTCATTATCAGTTCTCTCTTTTAATCAACCAGAATTAATAAAATAATTGCAGATTCTATTAAATTATCTGCAGGCATGGTCATTTTCATTGTTGTCTTGTAAAGACTTCCCCTATCTGTTATATCTAAACTTCCAAGGATCCTATCTCGTTGAAGGGCATCTCTGCAATGACAACTGTCTTTGGTATAGAAGTGCAAGCAGCAATTTACTGTGAACCAATTAACTATTCTCAGCCTGCATGGTTCCCATTTACTTGAAACAGTAAGGGTCATATATTGGAAGATAAGAATTTAAATGGCCACGACAGTTTATATAGGGAATACATTTAAGGGCTATTATTATTATTATTATTTTTTTACCATACTACAACTTTGCTTTCTCATTATTAATAAAAGTTATTTGAAATGGCATAAAAAACTATCAGACTACAGTGTGCCTTGAACCAGTGCCCCTTTAAATTAGTAACTTTTCCACACTGATAAAGTTTACATAGATTATCCAGCCCTTGAAAGGCATGCAGGCCTTGGATCTTCTGTACAAGGATGCTGACATACGTCAGAGTGCACATTTAATGTGCCTCAAGAAAGGATCACTCCTTTGCTCAGCGTATAAACTGTACAGTTGATGCTTTACTTGGCAGATGTAAAGATATTTTTAAGTGTACAAGTTTTGGGTAGTAGCTCAATTTTACGTCTGCCATGTCAGCGGTGCAAAAACATGTTTGTAGAGGAATAGTGAAAACTATCAAGGAGCTGAACTGTTTTTCAGCAAATGACCCTCAGTTAATTAGAAAAGTCTGCACCCCAGCCAGCTTCACTTCTCACATGTCAGGACTCATTAAATCATAAGAAATCTTCCTTCAAAGCGAACACATGCCAGGCTTAGCATAACTGCTAAACTAGAATCAAGTGGGCACATTCTTGTATTTCCACATGAAGTCATGTTATGTGGGCTATATAGATTAAAGGGACATGGGATTTATCAGAGCTGCTTTACATCAAACAGAGATCTGAAAACTAAGTGAAAAACATTTCAATTTTTAAAACTGATGTACACTTCACTGTTTTTATATAACTGGGTTAATCATTCAACTACTCTCCCTTATTACTGTTTGCAGCTTCCTGCCGTATCTTAAAGGAACAAAAATTCCACCCTGCTTGCTGCAACCAAAAATGCCCGATGTTCCCTGGTTACTCTAGATATTCTAACCCAAAGTACAAGAATGCAGTATTTCAGTGAACAAAATATGAGCCTCATTCAATTTAGGAGATCCGGGCTTGAGATATGGAGGCCGTAAGTTATTTTGCTATTCAATTGGCGTCTTATTGCAGTCTCCGATCCGGTTATGGGCTCTGGCCTCCAATTTGATGGTTAAAATCGCAAGTTAATGCCCCTCCATGCCTTTGATCTTTCATGGCTGCAAGAGTTGCGAACGTTAAAATCGCAAACAGCTATTCAATTGCTCCGATCCCCCTCGCTAACCACCTCGTCAAACCCGAAAATGGCAAAAATCAAACCACAAGTTAATGGTACCAAGGAGGACTCGCAAAGGGCTTAAATGACATGTCCGAAGCACTTTAAATGCACATATACACACACTATTGTATTTTTATTAAAATACTTTATTTCATGTTTAAATTCTGTGTTATATGGATCCTGGCAATCAATGTGTTAATACATATAATGGAACTTGCATGTAATAGAACAGGGGTCACCAAACTCGGTCCTGGAGGGCCGCACCCAGGCCTGGATTTGAGGATTTCCTTTCTGTGCACAGGTGAGTCAATCAGGATGACTGAAGAAGCAATAGTCTCACCTGTTTGCAGCAAGGATATCCACAAATCCAGGCCTGGGTGCAGCCCTCCAGGACCAAGTTTGGTGACCCCTGTAATAGAATATCATATTTACGGTTTTATCAATATTGCATTATATCTGGAATGTGGGTCCGATCATATCTTGTAATTCAAGCCCGTAGGACTTAGAAATGCAATCTCGGTTTCCATTGGTTGTTTCTATTGTGGGATTTACGGCCTTCATGTTCAAGCTCGCAAATGCTACATACAACGGCATGGTTTCCAAATTTTGCTATTGGCCCATAAGCAATTGAATTTAGCCATAACTTGCTCGCAGCAGGACTGCAGACATACGGCCTATACCTCCATTACTTGCGTCTCCGAATTGAATGAGGCTCTATATAAGTATTTTGAGTGAGCTTATAATTTATTGTTCCTTCAGGACCTTAAAGATTGTCCCCATAATTTTAAAATCAAGCCAGTGCAGCTGCAGATAATACTCAAGACTCATTCTGTCCCCTAAGTTATACATATTAACGTCATGAATCTTTCCTCATCATCTTTTTGTAACTCTGCTTTGAATTATTTCTATTTTTTTAACATCTTTTTGAAGAACTGGGCACAGGAGTCTAGATGAGGTCTGACTAAGGATCTAAAAGACAGCATTAGTACTCCAAATTTTATATATAGTACAGAACATTCTTATTACCTCTATATCCAAATAACAGACTATGCTTAGTAAGATCAGAGCTTTCTTACTAGTAAAGTGCAATCACTTTCTGTGAATATATACCCTGCGTAAAGATTGCTGGCATTTAGGCTCATTGTCAAACCAGTGATGTATGTTTGATAAGGCCAAAAATGTCCAGGCAGCGTATGTCACAGAGCATCTACGTTTGGTCTACACTGACAGCTAATAATTTTCACCCTCCCCCATGAAAAATATAAATAATATAGATCCATAAAGAATAAAATGTATCAAAGTTACATGAAATGTTTTAGAAGAAAGAGTAGATTATTATAACCTAAGGACAAATGCACTAAATTCTTCATTTATATACTATTATGTAACCAACACGTTTGGACAAGACAGTAAAAAGTTAATATATTACATTAACAAAAAAGATCACATAGTTAGCACTATCTTATTCTCAGTAGTAAGAAACGGATGTGAGAGCTGGTCCATAAAGAAGTCTGAGCACTGTAGAATTGAAGCTTTTAAATTGTGACGCTGGAGTAAACTACTTAGAGTTCATTGGACTGCAAGAAAATCCAATAAAACAGTACTCCAGGAAATCAACTGTTCACTGGAAGGTCTGATCATGAGGCCAAAGATCAAATATTTTGGCGATATCATGAGAAGACTGTATTCCCTAAAGAAGACTCTGATGCTGGGAAAGATTGAAGGCACACGGAAAAGGGCACTGCAGAGGCGGACATGTATATATGAGGTCATTGAAGCAGAGAACAAGAGCTTGATGGAGCGGAGAGATGCAGTGGCTGACAGATGTGACTGGTGTGCTGTGGTCCATAGGGTTCCTGGGAGCTGGACATGACTGAACAAATAAACAACAAGAGGGACTGTCCCTCCAATAAAGGAAGAGTTGGGAGTTGGGAGGTATGTATACTGTTGAAGAGAATACAGGTTGGGACCCCCATTTTGCAAACACCCAGAAATGGCACAAAAAACATGACTAAATCTCTGTACCAAGCAGTAGATTCCTATACATGTGAGGTACAAACAGTTGCCCTCTCCCCCACCTCTCTTTCCCTGAAGTTCAGACCTGCCATAGGCTATCTACACTAGGAACAGGTGGCCCTGCTTTCAATTACGGCGGGCTAGCATGCCAGTGTGAGGCCTGGATTAGTTCACCTTCTCATAGTGAATTTGCCTCGGTTGGGAATGGATTTATTATGGCTTCACACATGGAACGCAGCTCATGTCAGCTGAGGGCAGTGACACATCATATGATTCAAATTAACCTGCTGTGGACTGTTCCGCGGGGCTCGAGATTGTGTATGAAAATGACGACATTTTTAAAACAGTTTGATGGAAACCAGGATCCCTTAAGTGCAATGGTTCCAATTTGTTCCAACTAATCTATCACCTGCTGGATATATTATTGTAGGGGGTTTCTGGTAGCTGTGAGTTTTCCAGCCTTTTATATAATGCAAAGCTGGCTAATGGGTATAATTGTGCCTTTATAAACCAAAGCAAAATATTTTCATGGCAGAAGGAAATTTAATGTGGTATATATTCTCTGACAAACTGCTATGAGGTAATTAATGAAAAAGAATATAGTCCAGGAAAAGCAGGTTTACTGTGATATGCTCTACAGTTGGCAAAATATTTCAATACATTATTCTAACATGCATTTATTAGGCTGGGATATGCCATAGTTAACTTCCATGACTGAGTAAATATGTATTGAAAGATTGTGGGATTTTTTCAGAACTTGGCTCATGATACATTACCAGTTAATGCATTTTACCCAAACTTTATAAGCCTTGCTAAAAAAGAAAGAGAATAATAATAAAAATGACTTGTGGATAAGTGGCCTTAAACATTAGGAGGCTTAAAAAAAAATAACGTGAACATTTAACAATAAATACAATGCAAATAATGTTAATTCATTTTAAGCTCCAACATAGCTCTAAGAAAATCACTGTAGGCACAAAATGCAATTTAATTTGCCTGATATGTCAAAAATACAAAGATTTTAAACAATGAATATTATGAACCCAATGCATATTATGAAAAAGATCTTCATGTTAAAAAGAACAAGGAAATTATGCATTTAAAGCACTAGGTTTTAAATATTAAATATTTTGCACGAACAATTAGGACTGAAAGTTAAAATGTTTATTATAATTTATTTTGGCTATATTAAAGTAAGATTTTGAAATTCTTGCAATAGCAGTTTGTACACAGATTAAATTGATATTAATGTTTCATGGATGCATTTCTGAACTCCTTAGGCAAAAAGCAGCTTATCTCATAAAACATTTTATTTTAATTACTATCTAAAAACCCCTCGAATGATTATGTTGACACCTTCAGGGGGTGTCTACACAAGTATTTAACCCCCCCCCCCCCCCCCCATATCAGCATGCAGCATCAGGGGAGAAATATTAACCCAATCTCCTTGCAGCTTCCTGTCGCTATGTCAACAGCAATACCTAGCACATATCAGTGATGCACTACATATCTCAGGCTGCTTTGAACCACAAACAGGAGCCCAGAGTTAATTCAAAAGTTTCAGCGAACCTGATTGGCCAAAACAAATCATTTTAAATTTGATCCCTATTTAGCCTCGGTTTGGAGGGTGTTAACCCTGATTTCCAACTGTCAGAAATTACAAGACATTTTGCTAACTTAAATGTGTTCATTTTGGGATTTTTTCATGCAAAAAAATGTTTGCATACACTACTAATTCTCAGATGCATTCATAATTCAGGAAACTTACATATCCATTTACAAAAATAACTAGAGGTCACAATTTTCAGGCAAGGAAAAGGTTTTTATCATGTTAGATTTTGTTCTTTTTAAATGCATGACAGATTTATGATTAAACAGATTGATCCAATTCTGGGACAGACAGTGAAAAAAATAGAAAGAGACAGAGATCTACAGAGATAGATGGGAATAGAGGGAGAAAAGTAGGAAGAAGGGAAAGGGAGAAGAGGAAAGAAAAAGGAAGACAAAGATAAGCAATAGAAAATATTTTGATAAAAAAAAAAAGAAAAAGCCTACACCTGCAAGACGTCCTCTGCTGTATGTAAATGCCGTGGCTTTTTAGTCATTCAGTCATATCCGACTCTCCGTGATCCTATGGACCACAGCACGCCAGCTACATGTATTGTTATGCCTCTGTTGTACCTATCCATAAGGTTATCTTGGCAAAGATACTGGAGTGGGATGCTAGTTCCTTCTTCAGTGAACCGCGATTTGTCTGATCTCTCTGCTATGATCTGCCCATCTTGGGTGACCCTACGTGGTAAAGCTCACAGCTTCATTGAGGAGCACAAGCCCCTTTACCACGACAAGGTAGCTGTTGCTTTTAAGATTCTTTTGACTGATATATGCTGTATGCAGAAGACTGTGTAAGTGGGGCATATCTGATTAGTGTCATAACACAGACGATACAGACTCATTGACTGACACTGACCTTAGACCAAAAATATAAGTGACAGACTCACACCTGGCAATAAACACGCTAAATATCATGCCACATGGGAGGACTCTCACAGAGAGTGACGTGTCTACAGTTTTAGCTCACTTTTTTTAAAGGAAAAAAAAAAAAAAAAGAAATCAAGATCTCAAAGTGTTTCTGTCACTGGCCTCTTTTTGTGATTAAGAGGTGAACATCTGGATTACAGAATATTTCTAGTCATAGATACAAAATAAGTGACCAAGACTGGACTCAAGAGCATGAGAGGCAACAAATTAATTAAGTGGACAATTTATTTTTGTTCTTTTTGTCTTATATATATATATTTTTTAAGTATCTGTAAAATTATTGTTATATGAGACTTCGAAAAGTCTGTCCTTTTAACCACTATATCATTAAAATTGACATAGGTGGGTAATTGCCACATTATTTAGAAAAAAAAAAGTTTTAACATTCGGTAGAAAAAACAATAGGTCCATCTAGTCGGACTAATTTACTTAAAAGGTAGACTTAAATCCTCAGGACAGCTGTCTTTTATAAAGGTGAAAACATTCACATTAAGGACAAGATCCTATTACAGGTTTACCTAGGAGTAATATCCATCAATTTCTACAGACATTCTACAGATAAAATATATTGACATCATGGGATGTGTCCTTTAATGATGTGAAACCCCTCAAAGTCATCTGTTTTAGACTGTGTGGAATAATATAGGAATTGAAAGCCTCTAATCTCATTTAGTAACCCTGGAAAATGGAGATTTAATGTTAAATATTTATATTAGAACATTAGGTGTGTGTTTTTGTCGATGCCCACAAAGCCCAGGATTAGGGCAGCAGGCTTATGAGATACAGAAAAGGAAAAGTTCGCTCGGTGGGTATATAAAGTGACATGTAGGCATTCTGCAAATATGTCAGCCATCGCTATCATCGGTAAAATGTGCAATTTATCCGGCTTTGAAAAGGGGATGATCATTGGCTTTAGGGCCAAGGGTGGCAATATTTCTGACACAGTGCAGTTTGTAAACTGTTCGTGTGCTGCTGTGGTTAAAGTGCACCATGACTGGACAAATTGCACCATTGTGATAAAAACTGTGGAAACTGAGGAGCACCACTTGCCATTGATGTCAGAGGTGAATGTCGGCAGCGAAGATGTAAGAGGGCCAACTGACACGCTACAGTTGAACCAGGGGGCTACCAAACTTGTGTCTAAAACGACTGGTCACTGCACCCATGCTGACAAGGGTTCATCGTCAGAAACAGCTTCAATTTACACGACCGTACCGAAATTGGACCTCTTCTGATTGACAAAAGGTTGCCTTCTCTGATTAGTCATGTCTTCTGCTCCATTGACTGGACGGACATTGGCTTGTCAGGGGCAAACCTCAGAGAACAAACACTCTGCAACCATTGTGGCAGCAGCGTTATGGTCTGGGGAATGTTTTCTTGGCATTGTCTGGGTCCACTCATACCTCTGGAAGTTATTCTCAACCAATTTGGATCTACCCATTCTTGCAGATCATATTGACGGTCATCCATGGAGAGGATTGGCATTTGCCAGCAGGACAATGCAACATGTCATACGGCCAGAATTGTCCGGGAGTGGTTAGAGGAGCACAATGTAGTTTTCCAAGTACTTCACTGGCCTCCAAATTCTGCAGACTTGAACCCCACTGAGCACCTGGGGGATCACCTCGATCTCCATGTTCGCCGTATGGATCCTCCACCATGCATTCTCCAGCAGCTCCAGATACCCTTGTCAATATCGTATTGACTCACTACCACGCTGTCTAGTTGCTGTCCATGCTGCACATCGCGGTGACTTCATAATAGATGTTTTTACAAAGTGTATAATATATATATATATATATATATATATATATATATATATATATATAAAAATTATTTGAATTCATAATAGAAACATGTTTTTACAAAGTAAAAAATAAATAATTACAGACTTTAATTTTAAAATATTATAATCAGTTCTGTTTTAATAGCAACAGACATTTTACCTTAGAAACATACTAATGTTGTTAGTTCCTTACACAATCCACAAAATACACATCAGTCCTTTAACACAGCTCACCACTGGAATAGGATGATGTATAAAGGGATAGAGATGTAACAGCTCAATAGCCCCTAGGTGGTACTGCTGCATCAGATTAAGCCTGGTCTGCCATAGCAGCCACTAAATACTCCCATCATTAGACTGTGCATCCGTGCAGCTTTCCTGCATAAAGGATACCATTTACATACCACAGAGATTGTTCTCTACATTTCATAGCCACTGATATTTTTCATGGAAAAAAAATAAATTACAGTGAAATAAAAAAAACACTTTCAATCATCCTGCAGGAGATTGGGAACAGTTTCTGCTGCACATAATGAGATTTTGCACATGATCATATTCCATGTAGGGCGTAAAAATGTAGGAAATTTCTCTAGTTACTTAAAAGAAAATACAGGTACCACTTAATCCACTCAGGCATTCCCGTTTAATTAGAGGTTTCCAAGCTCAGCTACTTATTTTTGATCTTTGACTTAATACGCAGTGACAGTCAGTTTCCTTAATGTCCCTCTTTCTGTAGTTTGGGAAAACTTCACATGTTTGTGAAGCATGAAATAAGCTAACAATATTAGCATTTGGCATTTTTAAAGAGAAAATACATTTAGCTTCCAGCTTGTACAGCTACGCTGCCTGAAGCTTGAGGAGGAGGTTTATCCTGCTGGGGCTTACACTTCTATTTAGTTCTCTTGCCAAGATACTATTCACAATGTCAGTCTTTCAACAGAATTGAATGAAGAGATATGATTTAAAACCACAACACCTCTCGGGCTTCTAACAAAAGGGATGATTTAAGCAAATTGTACTTGAATAGTTCAAAATGAAATGCTACACACAGGGTCCCGGGTTATAGACGTCCTGTACATAAGAACGGGCTCCCAAGGCTTTTTGTATGAGTTTGTTTTTATGCTCTGTTTGTTTGAATTAAAAGAGAAAACACAATAGTTCTGTAACTTATTATTATAGTAAAGGGGTATTATTATTATTACACTGTATTATTATTACCACATATGAGCCATTGTAGTATTATTATTAATCATCAGGGATCCAAGTTACATACAAATTTGGTTTAAAGACGTTCTCAGGAACGTATCTCGTCCTTAACTGGGGAACCACCTGTATTTAGTTATATTAAACTTTATAAAACAATATTAACAACAGTTAGCACATTATTAAGTCAAGTTCTTCATAACAGCATACTATAAATATGGCACTTCAGTCAACATTTATTATTGCTATAGATAATGATGAGCAGTTTAAAACCATAATATTTGTTTTATTTCAGAGGAGGTAGTGGTTATTTTACCCTCACACTTAATCTGGGACATATATTATAGAAAGAACATGATAAAAAAAATATATACTTTTTGACGGATGATTGAATTCCTATATTCTGTATTTATAATATACGGATAACGGAAAAGTAGAAAAAGCTAAAATATTAATCTTTTTGTATGCAGCACGGACAGCAGCTAGATTATGTGGTAGTGAGTCAATAAGATGTTGGAAGGTTGGCAAGGGTATCTGGAGCCATGCAGACTGCAGTGTATCCCACAGCTGCTGAAGATTGCATGGTGGAAGATTTATATGGCAAACATGACGATCAAGGTGGTGCTTGATGAACCTAAAGTCTGGGGAATTTAAAGGCCAGGGAAGTACTTAAAAGTCTTCATCGTGCTCCTCCAACCACTTCTGGACAATGCAATCTGTATGGCATGTCTTGCTGGAAGGTCCCATCTGCTCCAGGAAAGACAGTCAACATGTATGAGTGTAATTGATCTATGAGGATGGATAGATAACCCAATCAGTTGAGAGTGCCTTCCAGAGGTATGAGGGGATCTAGACAATGCCAAGATAACATTCCCTAGCACCAGCTTGTATTCTTCCAACAATGGTTGCAGAGTGTTTGTTCTCAGAGGTTTCTCGCCAACGTCTGTCCAGTCAATGGAGTAGAAAATGTCACTCATCAGAGAAGGCTACCCATTGCCAATCAGAAGAGGTCCAATTTCAGTACTGTCATGTAAATCGAAGCCATTTCTGCCGATGAACCCTCGTCGGCATGGGTGCAGTGACCAGCTGTTTGCTTCTGAGCCCCATATGCAACAGCGTTGGCTGTACTGTAGTTTTAGACACGTCTGGTAGCCCCCTCATTCGTTTGCATGGTTATTCAACTGTAGAGTGTCGCTGTCCCTCACATACTTTCACGGCCAATGTTTACCCTCGACATAAATGGCACGTGGTGCTCCACAGTTTTCACGCCGTTTATTCACAATGGCACAGTTTGTCCAATCATAATACACTTTAACCACAGCAGCACGCAAAGAGTTCACAAACTGTGCTATTTCAGAAATACTGCAACCCTTGGCCCGAAAGCCAATGATCGTCCCCTTTTCAAATTTGGATTAATCACATGTTTTACCTACAACAGCAATTATTATTATCTTTTATTTGTAAAGCGCCAACATATTCCGTAGCGCTGTACAGGGGATAGGAAGAGGAAATATACATTATACAATATTAACAACTGCAGCAAAAGGATTGCCCTCTTTTGTGCTTCAAGACTTGTAAAAAGTGCTTTATTACGAAGCATCCTACAAGAATGAAAACTCGCTACTTACAATCTAAAGGGATGGCTGATAGGTTTGTAGAACATAATTATGGGTAACAATGGGCCATATTTTATGGCCCAATTTGTAAATTTATACACACTTAAAACTGCTCTTAATATTGCCACATATTGTATTAGCTACTCACAATCCGATTACGAGTTCCCGTCCACAATCACTATGGGCCAGCCAAAGCAGCATAACTGGAAGAGAACTCTATTGGTTTTAGCACAGCTCGAATATTACAAGCTCTAAATGATTAAAGTTACACAAAATTAATATTGTATTAGACCCGTAGCTCTAGCCCGCAAATAAAGTCTTACCCGCAACTGAAAAAAGTATCAAGTTTCTGTCTGCTTTTTCAAACACTTATTAAAGCTGTAACAGCAAAAAAAAAACACAACAAATATGCAATTACAAATAAATTATTTTTAAGTGTTATTTCTGAGTAAAATCGATCCCAGGACTCAAGGGGGTTAATACATAAAACATACATGAAACCCACATGGACTAAAACATATGATCTAATGCATTTTATAGATTGCTTGATTGCGAGCCCAACTGGCAAATATTATGTATTGGCACTAATTCATTTGTAGATTACGTGTAACTTCCATGTTTTACTGACATCACAATGACGTCTCATTTACTTTTGGTCGAAGAAGTAAATTACGGGTTTGTGTAAATATTGTCAGATTATATATCACTCCCCCTGAAATCAGACTTAAAAAGACAGGGTTTGCGAGTTTAGCCTTGAGTTCGGGATCTGCGATCTGGAGTCAACAGAATATATTTTATTAATAAAAAAAGCAACCTACAAAGTGGCCTCCATATCCAGGAGACTTATTTCCCTTGGTAACAGGTTTTTGCTGTGGTGGCATGTCTATGAAAGTTTGTAATCCTATCGAATTACATAGAGCCCTATTCTATTAGAAGCCTGCAAATGCCTCTAACCCATAATTTTGGCTGTGGGTGTATTTTTCTCTAAATGTTTAGATGTATTCTATTGCTGCAAGGCCAAAATTTACCTCCTTAAGTCTAAACTCGTAAATCCTGCCTTTTTAATTAGGATTTCAGGGGACTTGATCATATGATCTGACAATATTTAAGCAAGCCCAAAATTTACTTCTTAGACACAGCCAACAGTTAATGGGACCATCATCATGGTGTCAGTAAAACATGAAAGTTAGACGTAACATACATTCGGAGGCTAAGAATTAATTGGTGCCAGTAAGTAATATTTGCTGATCACAATTAAGCACAATTAAGCACGCTATCACTCTATAAAATTCAAAATCAACTGTTCTAGTCCATGTGAGTTTCATGATATGTTTCAACCCCTTGAGTACCTGGATCGATATAACTCAAAAATAACATTTAAAAATAATATTTTTGAAATGCATATTTGTGGGTTTGGGACTGTTCTGTGATTAATTTTAATGTGTTTCCATACCTTCCCATGCTTTTAAAGTACAGTATTGTATGTTTAATTTCTGTTACGGTGTTTAAAAAAAAAAAAAAAGCCCTTGCAAGTCCTATTTAGTACTCATAATATTTTTGACAGAAACGTGAAACTTTTTACATTTGACTTTGTTTATTTATTGATTTAGAGCTACGGGTCTAATAGAATATCGATTTTGTGTAACTAATTATTCAGAGCTCGTAATATTTAAGCGGTGGTAAAACCAATGGAGTTCTAAGGTCGGTTTTGCGTCTTTGGCTGGCCCATAGTGATTATGGGTGGGGAACTCGTAATCACATTGCCAGTAGCTAATAGTATCTGTGGCAATATTTATAGTGATTTCAAGTGTGAATACATTTACAAATTAGGCAAAAGAATAGGGCCCATTGTTATTAAAATCCTTTCAAATTTAATACATGATTTTTAAATGCAGGACAGAATATGCTTTAACTATAGTATCTGTTTAAAGTGACACAGCAAAGGTCCCAGCTAGTGCAGAAATGGAAACTACCCTTTTTGCAGTGTTTAAAAATGTTAATCGTCATTACTCATAGGTAGCAGGAAAGGGCATCAGTGCATGTGACAAAGGAACAGGGAAGAAGCTGATTAACCTAGTGTAGTAAAACATGTTTAATTTGGCTTTTGTATTTATGCCTTTTTTATTCCCACTATTTGTGGCATCAGTGAGATGCCAACATATGTTTAGACTATCTTTAGAAAACTGATTTGCTTTATTAAAAAATAATTCAGTTTACTTGTTGTCTATAAATAGTTAAAGTGTCATGGATATAACATTTGCCATATTACATCTGAAATGCAGGTATTTCTGTTTTTCGTGTCTGCAAATGAAACCTACATATCCTAGTATGCTCTGTGTGCTTCCTGTTGGTTTAATGCAGGGGTAGGCAAGCTCGGTCCTGGAGAGTCACACAAAGGGCAGAATTTGAGGATATCCCTGCTGCGTACAAGGTGCAATGGCTTCTTCACTCATACTGAGTGACTCACCTCTGCACAGAAAGAAAATTCTCAAATCCAGGCCTGTGTGTGTGACTCTCCAGGACCAAACTTGCATAACCCTGGTTTAATGGAACCATAAATAATTGTTACTTAAACAAATCACAGAACACAGGATATTTGAAATATATTACTCTGTATTGGTGCACTACTTTCTTCCTTACAGATGTTTCCCGTCTTGCAATAGACTATGCACATTGATGTCACTGTAGGGGGCAGAGCCATCCACACAGTTAGGCAGTGTCCACTTATAACATGACAGGGGGAGCCTTCGTTCAGTTTTTTGAGTGCGATTCATCTCCAGACAGGAAAGAAGCACTTCATTAAGCAAATAAAATGTAATACATATTACTGTACACAAAATTCTCACGTCAATAAAAACTAAATATACTTGCACAATTCAAATAAATATAGATGGTTGAGTTCAAAATCACATATTATAATTGTCTAACTACGAGACGTCGTCACGCTGTTTGCAGGGTGCATACGACTTATCGATGAGCGCCGCGGGCCCTCATCAAGCCGTTAAACTCGGAGCACTTAGCAGGACAGCAAAAATATATATAAGAGACGAAAAAAATTACGAGACGCAAAAAATTACGAGATTAGCGGCCAAACCAAAAACACGAAAAACACACTAACTACACCTAAAAAAATTACAAAAACATCACAGACAGCATGGGGCAACACCCAGGAATGTGGGAATGCGAATTTAACTTGATTTAGATGATTTTTGCAACACGAGAATCACCTAAGGAAAAAATGGCAGCCGAAAAAAAAATGAAAATGAGGCTACACGACCCTGGACCGCGCAAAACACAGCAAAACGCGTAACACTTTACACATCACACTACGACCTACAAAATACACTACTACAAAAGCCGGAAAGAGCTCACGAGAGGCGTAACACATTAATAACATTACGACTATACAATGCCGCTTTACACAATAAACCAACAGCTTTACCTCGCCCACGCAGCCTATAGAATGTACAGTTCAAACATTCATTACACTTTATAAGCAGAGCACTAACACTCACAATGTATATTCTATGCAAACGCAAAATACAAACAGATTGTTAGCTCTTCAGCCTATTACTCGATGCATATATCAATTATAAATAATTAAAGTATATTTATTTATTGCAGAAATCCTTAATTATTACTTAACATAGAAATACAATGCTCAAAAAAATAAAGGGAACACTTAAACAACACAATGTAACTCCAAGTCAATCACACTTCTGTAAAATCAAACTGTCCACTTAGGAAGCAACACTGAGTGACAATCAATTTCACATGCTGTTGTGCAAATGGGATAGACAACAGGTGGAAATTATGGGCAATTAGCAAGACACCCCCAATAAAGGAGTGATTCTGCAAGTGGTGACCACAGACCACTTCTCAGTTCCTATGCTTTCTGGCTGATGTTTTGGTCACTTTTTAATGCTGGTGGTGCTTTCACTCTAGTGGTAGCATGAGACAGAGTCTACAACCCACACAAGTGGCTTAGGTAGTGCAGCTCATCCAGGATAGCACATCAATGCGAGCTGTGGCAAGAAGGTTTGCTGTGTCTGTCAGCGTAGTGTCCAGAGCATGGAGGCGCTACCAGGAGACAGGCCAGTACATCAGGAGATGTGGAGGAGGCCGTATGAGGGCAACAACCCAGCATCAGGACCGCTACCTCCGCCTTTGTGCAAGGAGGAACAGGAAGACCACTGCCAGAGCCCTGCAAAATGACCTTCAGCAGGTAACAAATATGCAAGTGTCTGCTCAAACGGTCAGAAACAGACTCCATGAGGGTGGTATGAGGGCCCGACATCCACCGGTGGGGGTTGTGCTTACAGCCCAACACCGTGCAGTATGTTTGGCATTTGCCAGAGAACACCAAGATTGGCAAATTTGCCACTGGCGCCCTGTGCTCTTCACAGATGAAAGCAGGTTCACACTGAGCACATGTGACAGATGTGACAGGGTCTGGAGACGCTGTGGAGAACGTTCTGCTGCCTGCAACATCATCCAGCATGACTGGTTTGGCAGTGGATCAGTAATGGTGTGGGGTGGCATTTCTTTGGGGGGGCCACACAGCCCTCCATGTGCTCGCCAGAGGTAGCTTGACTGCCAATAGGTACTGAGATGAGATCCTCAGACCCCTTGTGAGACCATATGCTAGTGTGGTTGGCCCTGGGTTCCTCCTAATGCAAGACAATGCTAGACCTCATGTGGCTGGAGTGTATCAGCAGTTCCTGCAAGACAAAGGCATTGATGCTATTGAGCACATCTGGGACATCATGTCTCGCTCCATCCACCAACGTCACGTTGCACCACAGACTGTCCAGGAGTTGGCAGATGCTTTAGTCCAGGTCTTGGAGGAGATCCCTCAGGAGACCATCCGCCACCACATCAGAAGCATGCCCAGGCGTTGTAGGGAGGTCATACAGGCACGTGGAGGCCACACACACTACTGAGCCTCATGTTGACTTGTTTTAAGGACATTACATCAAAGTTGGATCAGCCTGTAGTGTGTTTTTCCACTTTCATAATGGGGGTGACTCCAAATCCAGACCTCCATGGGTTGAAAAATGTGATTTCCATTTTTTTATTTTTGTGTGATTTTGTTGTCAGCACATTCAACTATGTAAAGAACAAAGTATTTCATAAGAATATTTAATTAATTCAGATCTAGGATGTGTTATTTTAGTGTTCCCTTTATTTTTTTGAGCAGTGTATATATCTCTCTCAGAGGACCAAAAGTACATGACATGAGAGGCTTGCAATGAGCGCCGAAGGTGCTCAGCGCAAGCCTCGCAATGAGCGCCGAAGGTCCTCACACTACAAAATGGTTTCAATTATGTCTCAAACAGCATTCCCATGGCTTCAAATTTTATTGACCGTAATTTTTTGACGGCCAAGTCGCTAGTTCTATATAATACTTATACATTATATGTATCTGTATGTATATATGTATACATATACATTATTTAAATATTATTAGTTTTTATTCATGGGTATTGTGTGTTTTACAATAATAGAAGTGACATTGTATTAGTTTAATAAAGTACTGCTTTTCTGCTAGAGGGTGAATTACACACACTGCTGACTGAAGGCTCCCCCTGTCATTTAGTAAGTGGGCTTATCCAGCTATATGGGTACCCCAACAGTGACTTCATATTTCCTTATTCTGTTGGAAGCTCTAGCTACACAAGATAAAGGAGGGTCGCAGTGAGGGAGAATGTGAGAGGAGAAATGGCTGCCCCAATACTGACCAATATAGTGGTGTAATCCAAAAAAATGTCATAACTTTAACTAAAATGTTTATGAAAAGTATGACAGATTAATTCTGATTCAATGTAATACATTTTACGCAAGGTTGTGTGGTCATTTGATAATTTTCCATGCATAATATTCTGAATATTTCAGACATGCTCTTTCAAATGAATGAAAAAATTGTGTTCCATAGCCCTTTAATATAAAGTATTATTTCAACAGCCATTTAAATTCTCACTTTAAAACACATATGGAACGTATCATATTTTTGTTTTGCACATGTAATTAATAAATATCATACCTGGCCCATTAAGAAAATCTTTAATTTGGAGTGTAACGAATGGAGGAGGAATTCCGGTTCTGGCATTTGTCTCTCCCGCTACTGTTTGTAGCCAGATCTTGGTGTAATCAAGACCTTCTGGCAGAGTCTTCCCAGCATCTGCAAGGAAAAGACAATAGAATGTATAAAGCTCTTTCTTGGAATAGGATCTGCAATAATAAAAAAATATATTCACTGTGAATACTGTTTAATATCATGGCCAGTGTGCTGAAACATCATAAATGGAAAGAGACCTAAGCATTCTTCTCTCTTCCTTGAATACTTTTGTCTTTAATAATATTAAGCAATTACTGTAGATTATATATATATATATATATATATATATATATATATATAGTCATTTAGTAATTATTAATCTATTTATATATATATATATATATATATATATATATATATAATGTGATCCCATTTGTATTGGACAAACGTCTTATTTATAATGACGAGCTTTCGAGAGGTTTAACCTCTCTTTATCAAGTCTGAAGCAATACTAACATGAGATGTAACCCTCAGTTTGAATAACAGCAGATGCAGAGAGAGAGTTGGGACAGCATCTGACCTCATCAGGCATGGGGAATAAACACAACATAGCAAAGGAAACATATATACACATATTATATACACATATGCATCAATATATACACGAAAAAGCAGAGCACCGTAGTCCACAGTGATATCTTTCCTGTTGGACAAACACCTCACTAAGAGTGCTTACTCTATATATACACAAACACATACAAATATATATATGCATGTATATAAAATATCTTGCATTGCACTGCTTGTTAATATAACAGAAATGCTGTTTTAATTTGTTCCACTAATGCATGTAATTATTTGTTTGTTCATGGTTACAATTATATAATGTGTACCTATATATTTTTTGACCTTGTGTATTCACCCCAGAATTTCACACACCTTCTCTCTGAGATTTATAACCCCCTTACACTGTTTTATCTTATCCACTGATGTTAAAAAGACCCCCAAATCAAGTTGTTTTTAGGTTATTCATAAAGAGCCTGAAAAACTTTCTATATGATTTGTTATCAATATTTTTCTAAAGTGAATTAATCCTGGGAAATTCCATGCTGTTGTTGCTGACTTAATATGCAAATGAGTGGTTCAGGCATAATAATTAGCTGCGTTGATTTTTTGGTGTGACCGCCTCTATCATAAATCCTCCTCCTCTTTCTTTTCTCTATATATGTTCAGGTATTCTACATATACAGGTCATGGAGACTTTCCTTACAGGTTTTAGTTTCTTATTCCTGAGCAGGTTTTGAATACAGATGACATTTCAAACTGCACAATTGGGATGTGTCACCTATAACTGCCAGTGATTTCAATCTCAGTTTACAGGGACACAACCTCCTGAGAAAGTGGAGAAAAAAGGCCCAGAGAAGAAAGTGGGACTAAGCATAATGTCAATTACACATACAAGTTAATAACTAAAAGGAATGTTTTGCCCCTTTTCAAGTTTAGTTACACAAAAGATCATGTAGAAAATACTGGCAACATTTTATCGAAGTAAGAAAAACAAATACAATATTTAATTAATTAACCATTACATTATTCTTCACTAAGGCAGTCATTGCCTTATGTGAGCAGCCTTAAAGACTAATGTTATTTCCATTAGTCTTATTGAAAGCACTGACATTTCTGATTACCACATTTCAATTAAAGTAGTGAAATGCTTCTCTGCATTCAAGGTCACATCCAAAAACGTAAAACAATTAGTAAGCACACTTCTACAAAGGAACTTATTGAAAATAAGGGACCATTCAAATCTGGTTTTCTTGGATCATGCTCAGTGATCATGAGTCAGTGAAATTGCCCGATGCACCGCTCCCTCTCCCTGAAGTATATTAATGTAAGGAGATAGAGCTGATCCAGGCACATGGCAGTATATACGAGGCAGATCTCTGCCACATGAAACCTTCCAGCTCTGGCACTCACATGGACCAGCTGTAAGGTGCGCTCCTGCTGAGACTGGTGTCTTAGGAGTAATAACATGGTTTATTACCTATGAGCCCGCTATGACTCAAAGTAACACAAATTGTTTTTTTTAGATATTTTAATGATCAGAGTGAGGGCATAGCTATAGCTACCTTTACTTCTAGGCATTTTAAGATTTTATGCGGTCGTACAGTAGTTACTCGGTTCCTGTCTGCTTTGGTTTGCGTCTTTCTTGGAACTCAATGGGTTTCACAGAGGGGGAAATTGCTCAGAACTTGACGCGTTAGACTGGTCAATTTGCTTGCAACTCAATGCGCTTGTGACACCCCTCAAGAAGTAGAATAAAGGTCAGCCTGTGCCTGTAAGAGCCCAAGTGCAGCCTATGCCTGTAAGAGCCCAAGTGCAGCCTGTGCCTGCAAGAGCCAAAGTGCAGCCTGTGCCTGCAAGAGCCAAAGTGCAGCCTGTGCCTGCAAGAGCCAAAGTGCAGCCTGTGCCTGCAAGAGCCAAAGTGCAGCCTGTGCCTGCAAGAGCCAAAGTGCCTGCAAGAGCCAAAGTGCCTGCAAGAGCCAAAGTGCAGCCTGTCTCCCCGTTCTCATCTTCTAAAATCGCCAAAATCAAGTGCCTCTAATGCAAAGATAGAAGCATTGCTAGAAGAGAGGATCGGACTGACCGGAAACAAATTACAAACTTAAATCTACAGATAATCCACTGTTGCCCCAAAGATGTAGGTTAAACAATCATATTTTACCTAATACAGATAATAAAAACCATATCACTTCAGATTTACATTACTTTTCAATAAATAATACACCTGATGTATCCTCCCCAAGTGTGTGGGTGGAACAAAAGGCATATATTGGAGGGAGGAAAATCAAAAACGTATCTAAAAAATTAAAATAAGTACAAAAACACCAGGAAAATCCAAGCAACAGAACTGTATAACATAAGGTCTCAGATATTAGGAATCAAATAACAAATTATTTCAGGATCAAGTAGACAGGTAAAACATATGGCTCAAAGCCTATTCGCCACAATCCAGAAAGACCTCTAGCTCGCAAACTTAAAGGATTTGTTAAACAATCCAAAGTTTTTAAAATTTGTACTTCACAAGGAAACAACACATAACCCAATCAAACATGAAACAGCATTCTTATATGTTTATCAAGCTGTTAAAAAGCCCAAAATTCAATTCATCCAACAATTCATGTTCAATGCCAAAATTAAATGATCAGCAACTGAATTATCTTAATACTCCAGTCCCCGCTGAAGTTAACAATTTATAACCTTAAACTGTGGAAATCTCCTGATGGACTTACAACAAAAATGTGCAAATATATTGATCCCACATCTCAGCAATTTATTCTCCTCCTTGATAGATGGAGAATCCAAACCCAATGCCATGAAGCAAACAGATATTACAATAAAGCCTAAACCAAATGTTGTTGTTCAGTCATGTCAGACGCTCTGTGACCTTATGGATCACAGCACACCAGGCACAATTAGGTCTCTGGTCGTGTTTATCCACAAGGTTTTTTTGGCAAAGATACTGGAGTGGGTTGCCAGCTTCTTCTCCAATGGACAGCAATTTGCTTGACCTCTGTGCTATGACCTGCCCATCCTGGGTGACCCAACATGGTATAGCTGACAGTTCATTGAAGTATACAAGCCCCTTTACCATGACAAGGTAGGGATCCAGAATAGACTAAACTAGATATTGCCCCTTTACTTGTTTACACCTATTTCCCTAATGAATGTGGATATTAAGATTTTCATCAAAATAATGGCTGACAGATTAAACACCTTTCTTCCAAATCGGATTCGTGATGACCCAGTGGGGTTCATCCTGGGGAGACAAGCTCCAGATAAAAGAGGGAAAATATTGAATTTAATACACTTATCAAAGATATATGTTCATGTTTACTCTCATTAGATATACAGAAGACATTTGAATCCCTGGGATGGACTTCTATATTCAAAACATGAAAAAACATAGGATTTAGAGGATCTTTTCTTAAAACTACTGTAATATTATATACAAACAATAAAACATCTCCCAAGTTTCCAGCCCACAAACAGACACTATTCATATACAAAGAGGTGCACAACAAGGCTACCCCCTATCACCAGTACTATTTGGACTAGCAATGGAACCACTGGTAACAATACATGAACATAGTAATATCAGTGGGGTAAAACATGGTCAAAAGAATTTAAAATGAGCTTGTTCGCTTCCTAATCTTTTTGGGAAACATTTATAATAAACATCCTAGGCCTCAAAATAATGACTGAAAAATCTGTAGCTCTAAATATTAACCAATCTACGCTAACGGTAAGTTATTACAAATTTATTTTGATTTCAAGTGGCAAAATTCCCATATAAAATATCTAGGAGTTCATTTCTAAGCCAACACCAAACTCTATATAAACTCAATACAATCCACTCACTTCGCACTTAATTCAATTGTTAAACAATTAGCATAATCAAAATGAGCTTTATTAGGCCGAATAATAGCTATTAAGATTAATCTGTTAACTAAAATTCTTTAGGTCACTCTGAATTTCTAGATATTTGAAAGACATAAAATATTTACAGCCAGAATGTTTCAAATTTGTTTTTGGACTTAAAAAACCTTGAGCCAATAAGACCAGACTGTATACACAGATCAAATGGAGTTTTTTAGTCCCAAATATAATCACTTATTATTATGCGGCTCAGTCACATCAAATCATGCAATGACACTGAACTACTAATCCCTGTAGATGGGTAGATAGAATATAATCTCCTTCTAGAGTGACACATTTAATATTTTATGTGCATGCTCTATTAACATACACCTAAATACAATAACATTAGCTCCTAAACTACTAAAAACATTGGAATACATTAAAATACAACTATCAATTGATAACTCACAATTCTCCCTTAAAACCAATTAAACATAACACACAAGCACCGGGTCATTTATACCTTAATAAGCGTGACTCAATTTGGCTTAGTACAAATTGTACATTTTACAAGGAATGGCAAAATCATTCTGTTTGAAACATCTTAAGAACTGTGAGGAATGGAAAACAAGCCTATTACTCATATATAGATAACCCATTTTATTAATTACTTACCCAAAACACAGGTATGTCGAGCCCTTATAAAATTTCAGAATTTTTTTTTATATACTTTTTTTTTATAGTAAGGGAAATACATCACATATTGCATAAATTTCTATACTTAAGAGACAATGGGAACAAGAAATAATTAGAACTATTCATAACAAAGAATGGATTAGAAGTTTAAGATGTTCTAATTGTAGCTGTAAAAATTGCACTATTTTGGACACTAACTTAAAGCGATACACAGAACGTATATAGTACTCAAAAAGATACACAAGGATCATATCTACATACCTGGTGGTCATTACCCACTACAAAAAGAATTTGGAGGAAAATGGGATTATCAATTAGTAACATGCATGGCAGGCAGTTGCTGTTCCAATGGTCAGTGATATTTTATATTTGAGAACTTACAAGCAACATATACCCCTCAGACGGACAAAGAAACACATCTCAGTTGTGTTAAGATTTGAAGATCCACTGCATGAAAGTGTTTTTTTTTTGTAAAACATTAAAGGTAGCTGGTAAAAGAAACAAAAAAAAAACATGTTTGGTATTAAACTTCACAAAGCAACAAATTGGGAAAAGTCAACCCTTTCTTGGCACCAAATCATCACCAAAATTGATAAAGTGACAGAGAGATTGGCTTACCCTTTGGAAAACTGTCTGCCACTATATAAAAAGAAATGGCCACCATGGATAAACGGAAAAAAGGAACAATGACCGAAGAAACAAAATGAAAAACAAATCCTAAGGGTTATAATTGCACATGATACTCTTCTTTACAAAAGATATCCATCAGAAATATACTTTGTTCTTTTTTATCAATTTGTTAAAATAATTTTCTTCCTTTTCTCTTTTTTATTATTTTTCTAACTAAATTTAGTTTAAAGGTTAAGAGTTTTAGTTTCTTAAAGAATAAAACAAAAATTAGATAACGACACAGATTCAATGTTGAAAACATGCTAATTGTTTATTATGTACGGCTTGTGTTTAATACCATTATACAAGTATATTGAATCTGTTGTGATATGCAATGTTTTATGTAAACATTTTTCAAAATTTCAATCCATCAACTATAATAGTTGTCGTAATTGCAAATTTGTTGGTAATGCTACGTTAAAAGTTATGGGCCTGTGCTCATTGCCAGGCACACCACGAGGCCCGCAAGACTCCCAAAGCCTTTGATCTTTCACTTTTGGAAGGCTAAAATTGCTATTCAATTACTCAATTTCACCAAGCCCAATTATTTTCACAACCGTAAATAGCAAATGAAGGAGAAAATCCTACGAGTGCTAGAGAGGACCCACAAGGGGGTTAAACACCTATTAGTAGCACTGTAAATGCAAATAAAAAAGCAATACTGCACTGTAAATAACGGGGAAAGTGATAATATACATTAGAATTAATTGGACAACAGTCTAACGCTCGCAAATCGGCACATATCAGGCCACCCGTATGGACTAGAACAGTATTGGCATTCATTTTAATATTTTTTTATTTTGCTGGTTTGCGAGTCTGATCGCATATCGGACCCCCAGAACCTAATTGATTGACATGTAACCTCCATGTTTTACTGACGTAATAATGTCAGGCTTATTTTCTATTCGCCGATTTGAAATGGCAGGTTACAGTCTTGCTGAATAGATTAGGTTCCCGCCCAGAACTGCTCCGAAACAATGCATGGTTTACGGTCTTGGCTTGGGGCCCTTAACTTCTGGGCTTGAGCAATTGAATGGCATCGCAATCAGAGACGAACGGCTGTCTGTGATCAAGTTGCGGGCTTGGAATTGAATGGAGGCCCAACTCTGCACATCATCCACTAACTGGACAAAATAAAAGCAATTTCTCAGACTATGGAGCTGTGGCCGGCATAGGGGTGCATGATAAATATAATGTTTAGTGGATTTACATCAGTGTTTTCAAACCTCTCCTCAAAAACCACCAGACAGGCCATGATTTAGGTCAAATACTGTATAAATACACAGGTAGAGCAATTTGAGCTCCACAGCCTGTTGAATACTAGTTAAGCCAAAGAGGCTCTTAAAAAAATAACATTTACATCTCACAAAATCTAGATTTCATAGTTTTTCCCTGGTTTGTCCCTGCCAGCGCAGTGGTGTGCACCTGCCAGCAGGTGGCGTGGGAAGACTTTGTTGAATTTGTTCTTAGGGTTACGGCAGTGACAGATAGTAAAGTAGTGGCGCGCTGAGCACTTAACTATTTTACTATGTAAAGCTTATCATCAGCCACTACCCTAAACAACAATGCTAACCCTCACCCTAAGAACAAATTCAACAAAGTCTTTGTGCGCCACCTACTGGCTGCTGCACGCCACTGCGTTGGTAGGGACAATACAGGAAAGATCCAAAAACTGATTTTAGCTGTGTGAATCTGGCATCTACAACTGCCAGTGCTTTCAACAACTCTGATGAAAACGTATTAGTTTACAATTACAGAGCCTTCTGAAAAAGTATCAGGGTCAGGTGAAAAAAGAAAATGGAGCCATAAACATTCGAAAATATAATGGTCTTGTTTATTTGCTTAATCAAAATATTTTCGCCATTATCAAGATTACATATTCAGAGAACATGAAGAAAGAATATTACTAGAGTGGTCCTTTAAGTTTACACTCAGCATGATTTAACCCTATAAACCTACACATTCTGTCTTAAGTGAGTCGGAGGAAACTTCAAAGGAATAGCAGCATTTGCAAGGATATACAAAGCAATGCTGGGCAGACTCCAAAACCTTAAAGCACCTTGCAGTATAAAGTGATTAGGAAACCTCTGAGACTCACGAAGTTCATAAAATGAAAACAGACCCCAAATTACCAGCCTCGCAAATAAATATTTAAAATAGACAAATAAATGTGCCAATTGCTCTTGCATACTCAATTTATTTGTTTAGGGCTATCATTAAATTCATTATTTATATTCTCTATTCAGAGTCGACTCATGGGGAAA
The DNA here is from genome assembly GCA_027410445.1 of Discoglossus pictus. NCBI lineage: Eukaryota > Metazoa > Chordata > Amphibia > Anura > Alytidae > Discoglossus > Discoglossus pictus. The sequence continues at coordinate 56,157,222 of CM050166.1, forward strand.
GCCTTCCTTCTGGAGATAATTAATTATGTCCTTTAAATCCTTTAATATTCAGGGAACGCTGCAGATTTAGCCCCTGAGAATCCAATGCTAGTTTCTATTCTGATTTGGGGTATGTACAATTGTAAACAATGCAGCAAATATTTATATTCCTCTAATTCTGGCAGCTAAAGACCTGTATGTCACAAAGTCTTCAAACGTAAGAGAGAATTCACATGAACATATAAATAACCCGTATTTCAGCATAATTGTGACCATGGAGCAGTTCCCATGTGCTTCACTAAACTTCTCGTAAACCAAGATGTTCAAACTATACTCATCTAAGGAGATTAATATATCAAGGGGTCATGATTTAAAGGTCCACTGTCATGGCCTGGATTTTATGGCTTTGAAGTAGTCAGGATCAACATAAATACATTTTCAAGTTTAATGCATCTTTTATAACTATATATAGTAACTATCATATAAAAAAAATCTATTTTTTTCAGTGCGTGAGTTGTGATAAAAAAAATAAAAAAAAATTGGATATTTTGTGGGAAAATTTACACTGAATAGTAACTGTTTTCCGCTCATCATTAGGCTGAAGCTTCTCCCATCTGCTACACACTGATCAGCTACAGGTGCAGAATGTAGTTTTCTTTGACTGTATAGCATTGAGGCAGCTGATTGTAAGTGCTAGTACACTCTGCCACCATAGTTTGTTATAGGCTGTAGGAGCTCTGGATAAAGAGGAGGGGGACAGCCATTTTAAAGCATCTTTTTGAGCAACAGATCACAATAAACTGAAAATCTGTTTAGAGTGAACTTTACTACAAGATAGGATATGAAGGATTTACCCTTTAAAGTTGGAGGTAGAGACATGGGACATCCAGGCCTAGGGCAACATATTTTCAGGGGGCAGCAGACTGCCTGAAGTTGATGTAATACCAATGAGAGCTTGAAAATAAGGTTATCGTCCCACACTGTTCGAGATAATCAATCATGTGAAATAAAGTCATTAGTAGAGAGGGCTTTCATTTTATATATGCTTAAAATACCAAACTTTCAAGCTCAATTATCTGCTGTAAGGGACAAATACTGTACGGGAATTTAACCAATACACTTTACATATAGTACCTGGAAAGTCTACATACTCCAACCACTATACATTGCTCAAAGCAGAATTATTCTCCTTTTATTACTTTTTATTTTTAAACCACCAACATTCCTATTTGAGCCTTCGGCTTCCATGTGTGTGAATTATAAATCCAATCAAAGCTCTGTTTATATGTAAAAACAACACAATAAGTCTATTTTCCAAAAGTGAGTAATGAAATCACATAGAGGGTATTCTAAAATATTGCCCTTCATCCCTAATTTGATCCAATAATACAATATTTTTGCTGAGCAAAACCTTTCGACTCATTCAAGTTAGGAAATATCTATTATTTTACTCTCTGTTATTTACAATCCTTGAGACTCATTTATACTGGCCATTATTAATTGTAGATTCCTATTGGAATCTGTAACTATGTTACACCCTGTTTTACACTGAACATATGGCAGGGCTGTATCACTGTCATATGTGAATTTGGGCATTAAAGCCAGATCTGGAATTTCTGTATCTTTGACCTTATCATGTGAGTCATATAAACCTCATGTGATTTCTAGGAAAATATTGAAACCAATTGACTGCGACTTTAGCCCTATATATATATATATATATAGATATATATACAAAGATAAAACCTCATTCCAGAGCAGAGATTTGCTTTACGTAACAATATCCAATTAGATGGCTAAGCCATGCACACTCTATGGGTGTGTACACATCTAGATTGAATTCACAAGGGTTTCTGCCATCCAGGCACATTAAGTATAAAAAGTACATTGCAGGCCTTTAAATCTCCGAAGTTGTCTTTATATTGCACACTACTATGGTATGATTATCATATTGTTACCTTCTGGATGCCATAGCTACGAAGCAAGACTTAAAGAAGCGCCTTTATCCAGGTGCTTTGTATAATAAGGAGCTGTACATCATAGTTGTGTTGTATTGGGGAAAGTGTAAAAGTAGTTACTGAAATGGTGCAATGGGCCAAGCTCAGGGTCATAGCTACATAGGTTAAGCTGAGAAACCAGCGGAAAAGTCATATCAGGGTTGGAAATGCGTCCTTTTTTTCTTCTCTCCGTGATCTCATGGACCATAACACACCAGGCACATCTTTATGTCCATGGTCATGCTGATCCACTTGGTTTTCATACTGAAGTGGATTGCCAATTCCTTCTCCAGTGGGACACAGTATATAGCTCCTGGTATTCCTAGGTAGGATCCCATCTAGGTCGTAGATGTGAAAGCACTGAATCCTAACCACTGGACCACCAAGGAACCAAGAGCTTCAAAATGTGTACAGGTTTGGAGACTGTCCCATGAAAAGTAGCCTTATATTCAAGTCAAGGGGTGCAAAGAGGGAGAAATAAAGGACGAGGGGTTGGGAACTGGGAGGGAATGGGACTGTGAGACGGGATTTAAAGCAAAAGGATTGCTGTGTTATGTAGGGGGAGATTGGTGAGGCTAAGTAGGAAGAAGGAAAACCGTGTGTATATTAGTAAGAATTAAAAATAGGTAAATATAGTAAATAGGAGGCGACTGGAGTTGGGCTAGGAGAGTAGAAGTGGAAGACCAGTATGGTATGACAAGGATCAGTTGTAATGTGCCACAATATACTGTGACATAATCACAGAAATTAAACAGATCAGCATAATAAAAACAACAGAACTTTGCTCTAGACCCAATGGTGTGGTCTTTTGGTTTTACACAGAACATAAATATGAAAAAGCAATTAGAAATGTTCTTGTTGGTCTCAAAAAGCAAAAACACGGCAGGACCAACAAAAGAGGAAGTGTGGAATGATTATATGGGTACAATTAGATGCCTCTACATTACATTTATAGGTGACACAGTAGAGGTTAGTACCCTTGAAAGCATGAGACAAGTGAAGGTTTTTAAATATATTATTATACTAGGCATTAGTATTATGTATCAAGTCTTCCAACACAGACTGTGTATATTAGATGTGACTTTTCTTCGTTAGGGGGCAAAGGCTGACCCGGTCAGATCCGCTGGGGGTTGGAGTGGCAGTGAAGATATACACACACCTGGAATGACCACATGTGAGCTCTATTCAGTTACAGGCCAGTGGTGTGTTTATTATTAAATGCCATTTTCATTGGTTATCAATGCAATCCGGACAAGCTCATTGAGCTCCTAATCTGACATATAGTTTGTCACTCTGGACATGTCATACTCATGTTATCCTTACAAAACAGGGAAAGCTTATTTGACTTGGTTTATAAAAACAACATAAAATAATAGTACATGGTATTGTTTGAAACATTTTTCGCATCTAGTTCTTACATTATAAAGTTTCTGTGGCTTAATTTTAAAGTTTATTTATCCAATATGAGGAGTCCAATCAATATCCCTTTCTGGAACACTATCTTGTTGTGGTCAAGGGGCTTGTGAACTTCAATGAAGCTGTGATCTATACTATGTAGGGTCACCCAAGATGGATAGGTCATAGCAGACAAAGTCGCAGTCCACTGGAGAAGGAACTGGCAACCCACTCCAGTATCTTTGCCAAGAAAACCACATGAATAAGCACAACCAGAAACATAGGCAGATGTGCCTGGCATGCTGCATCTATATGATCACCGAGAGTTGGACATGACTGAAAGCTGAACAATAACAACAAATAACCAGATTTTGCTAAGCATTAGAATGGCAGATCAAGAAATTGAGAAACAAAACTCAAAAGAAAAGCCACATATAACCTTTGACAAGCTCTATTGACGCATGTGCACTTGTAGCTATCACCCAAAAAGTAGATGTGCAATTGTAAACCACTTCAGAGGCTCCCTTCTGACCTCCATAAAACAAGAAATAACAACAGTAGTTTAGGAACAGAACTTGTCTCTGTAGGAGTCATATTATTATGAGTTCATGTGAAGTTCTGAGTGCAGAATGGGGCATAACTCACAGGCTCCTACCCACAGCCAAGTGCGGCTGCCAAAACAAACTGCCGTACACTGTGATTAAAGGTAAAACATCAAAAAATGTACAAAGTGTGCAGAAAAAAAAACATCAAAGCAGAGAAAGCACACATTTTTTTCCTGGTGGACAGTAAATAGCATCCTCATAAGCTTGAATCGTGCTGTGATCAATGGTTTGGAGATACCTTACATATTTTTCCTCCTTCATTTTCTAATATGATAAATAGTTTAGAAATAAAAAATCCTCAGCATCACCATATTCCTCAGGGTGGACATCATCTAGTCTTTTGCCTTTCTGCACAATTAATCCTTTCTGATAAAGAGACAAGAGTGCTAAGCACTTCTGATCTCTCATTTCTCTGGTGGGTATTGCATTAATTACTCTTTTTTTAATGTATCTCAGATAGTTTAAAGGGCCGTAAGTGCTCTTCATACTATGAAAAAGGAAAAAGAGGACAATATTATATGTTACAGAGATCTATTTTTTAAATTACACTAATAACAGCTAGAAATTCTAGTTTAAAGTCTGTTTACATAGAAAGTGTATCCTTATGGTTGCTGTATAAGTAAAACAGACAGCCGAGCAGTGAGGACAGTAATTGACAGCAGTTTTTCCTGAACTCAGGACTGCACTGACCATTTAACCCATAAATGACCTGTTTAGGTAATTCAGGCATTCCATGCATATAGATGGATTTGGTAAGTTAACTCTATTTTCTATGGCTCACTACATAGAGCTGTAGATGTGGGTCGGGCAGAGGGCATGTCAGTGACGCATGTAAACACATATTTGATTTGAACATTAAAAAAAAAAAAGCATTTTAAAATGCTTTTAAGGACCATTGTCATTTGGGAAAAAAACATCACATCTGTGATATAAAACATGGCTAAAATCATATTTTTGAGCTCTATTTATTAGAAATTTACAAATGCCTCCCACCTGTAAATATTTAGATGTATTCTATTGACTCAAGTCTGCAATGTATTTCCTTAAGACTAAACTCGTAAACCCAACCTTTTTAAGTATGATTTCAGGGAGCGCGATTATGTGATCTGACAATATTTAAGCAAGCTTGTAATTTACTGGAAGTTAGACGTAATCTGCAATCGGAGACTATAAATGAATTAGTGTTAATAAGTAATATTTGCTGATCAAGCAACCTAGCACTCTATAAAATGCATTAGAGCATCTGTTTTACTCCATGTGAGGTTCATGATATGTATTAACCCCTTGAGTACCGGGATCAATATTACTCAGAAATTACATTTAAAAATAATAATTATAATTTTTTTAATTGCATATTTGTGGGTTTGAGACTGTTGTGTTAATTCTAATGTCTTCCCATGGCTTCTAATGCTTTTATAGTATAGTATTGTGTGTTTAATTGCTGCTACAGCTTTAATTAGTGTTTGAAAAAGCCTCTGTGAGTTCTAGTAGAACTCGTGATACTTTTGACAGAAACGTGATGATTTTTTCAGACTTTATTTGCGATCTACAGCTATGGGTCTAATAGAATATCAGTTATGTGTAACCTAATTTTTTGGAGCTCGTAATAGTCGAGCTGTGCTAAAACCAATGGAGTTCTGAAGCTGGATTTGCATATTTGGCTGGCATGTAGTGGTTGTGGGAGGGTAACTCGTAATCGGATTGTAAGTATCTAATAGAATATGTGGCAATATTAAGAGTGATTTTAAGTGTGTAAAAATGTACTAATTGGGTAATAGAATAGAGCTTTTTCTTTGTGCCTATGCACTTCCATTTTCTCCGTCTTCAACAGCTTCTGCTGACTTTTAGACTAAATATGTGAATTTTTTTAATCTACTCAGGAGTTAAGTGAGGAAGAAGTTAAATTTGTTACATCATTAGAAGATTCAGATTAGATTTTTGTATTTGATGAGAAACCGGTTGTTGTGGTTCAGTCGTGCCCGGCTCTCTGTGACCCTATATACGTATATAAGGTTTTCTTGGCAAAGATACTGGAGTGGGTTGCCAGTTCCTTCCCCAGTGGACTTCAATTTGTCTGACCTCTCTGCTATATAACCCACCCATCTTATACCTCACAGCTTCATTGAGGTACACTAGCCCCTTCACCAAAACAATGTAGAAATCCAGAAGGGGGAAAACAGGTAATCGCACTCAGTACTGCATATCCTCCTTTCCCTGCTTGGAATTTGCCCCCTTATGGCTTGAACAGGGAGAGTTACGGTCATGGCAACTTTTATACACTAGCAGAGTCTGCAAAAAATAATATGTGCTCTAATAGTGCTTTATGCTTATAGCTTACATATTAAAATTTTATTAGTTTAACATACACTTTACAAATGTGAAATCTTTTGTAAACTATAGTGGTCTCTTAAAGATGTGCAGAATGCTTGTTTCAAGTTTGTAACTTTTAAAATATCTTCTATTTTCCTTGTAGATTTAATATTGCTAAACCTTAACCAGTATTGCTACTGACTTGATAAAGAGAGGTGCAACTCCTGAAAGCTTGTCATGGTAAATAAAACGTATGTCCAATAATGTTTGTCCATCACTTTCTACCGCATTACTGATTATTCATCAAATATGGAGACATAACATATCTGTAGACATATTTCTATCATTACAATAACAGAACAAAATGCCTGATATACCCACTACAAATATATATATGCTATCTACCAAGAATACAGAAGACACAGCAATAACTACTGGCATGTTTAAGAAATGTTATGATTCTCATGGTCAGTCCCACACATGGAAATATAGTACATGTGTTCACTGTCAGGCATGGACAAGCGGGCTCTGGATGATTATCTGGGGAATTCTGCTACATGTTTAAATTATAGGCCAAAGGGTATTGTGCGAATGAACAAAACACCTCAATCTCCTTAAATCTTATATTAAGTTGAAACAGGCACAAAGACAGATACAAATCATCAAAGATGGATCCAAACAGCCGCTGTGGGTGGGGGCAGCGGTCACATTCCATGACTGCTTAGCATTGTAGCAACTTGCGGATGAGCAGGAACCAGGCTTTGTGGCCATCAATATATATATATATAGTGAGAAACAACTGTAGACTTGTAATGTATCTGAAGAGCTGGATACAACCTTTTTTAATATACAGCATGTTCTGAAAACTCACTTGTGTATAAAGATATAAGTGATTTCACAAATGTTTTCAAAATGTATTTCATTAAGGGACAGTCAAATGTATAAATTGTAATATTTTTAAGAATCCCAACCACCTCTACTCCACCATTTCCATGTGTATGAGAAAACACTGTGTGCCTGCCTATATTATTTTATAGAATATCTGCGCGCCTGAGTTAGTTAATATGTGGACGCTGTTCTGCATCAGGATGTTCATCCCATTCTTTTAGACTTCTGAAGATTAATTAAATTTACTATTCATCCCTTCTGAAATCTTTTAATACACAATCAATTAAATTAAATGATTCCTCTGGGACTAATTCACTATATAATCTTCCTCTATACTTTAGACTGACATATGTGTCTCAATATGCTTAAGAGATCACTTTAGTGGTCTTACAATGGCGTCTCTAAAGAAAAGTTAGGTAGGACTTTATAAGAAAATAAACCTTTATTAAAATGTTTCTGTGCCTTCAAACAATGAATTACTTTTTGTTTTAAATCATGCTCCCAGGCTGCATAAGCTCCGGATCTCCCCACCCTCTAAATTATGTATTGTCTCTGGAGTGGGATCACAATAAAAGTTGTTTTTCTTCTGATTAGGCCCTCCCTTACTTTTCTTTAGAGAGCACTTTGTAAGAACCCTAAAAGCACTACAAGATCTATGACATCAGAATATCACATTCATATACATCATCTAATGTGGTATACATAATAAAATCACATATATAGTTGTCGTAACTGCGAGTTAACACTATGTTAAAAGTTATGGGCTTGCGCATGCACAATAAGCGCCAAGGGTGCCCATCACAATGCCCGAAAGTTACGGGTTTGACAGGGGCTGTAAGGAAAGCCAAAGGTGCTCATCGCGAGGCCCGTACGTGACTGGCTTGACTGGGCTGCAATGAGCGCAGAAGGCCCGTTACGTAGTGGGGGTAGAGGCAAAGAAAGGCTTACGAGTTACAGGTTTTTAAAAAATTACGGCTTTAATGGCTGCCATTTTTTTCGAGCCCGTAACTCAGAAGCCGTTTGGAGGCCACCAAAAGACACCAATTGATTAACAAATTAGCTTACAACCTCACGCACAGCCGAAGGTGCTCATGGCTGGGCAAGAAAGTGGCTGGTTGCGGCAAAGGCGCTCATCTCAAAGCCTGAAAGTTGGGGGGTCAAATAAAATACTGGCTACAAAAAATGACAGTTTTAAAATACCTTATTTATTTCAAGCCCACAAGGAAGCCGTTCGGATGCCGCCAAAAGACACCAATTGATTATAAAATTAGTTAAAACATCACACACAGCACAGGGGGAGAGACAGAAAGCCTGTAAGCGAGGTTGACAGCTAATTTGCTATTCAGTTGGCCTTTTTTGCGGTCTAAAACAGCTATAAGGGGGGGGAAAAAGGCGGCCGTGGAGCCATAATTATTTTCAAGCCCGTAAATCGGAAGACAATTTTGGACTTGGGGAAATTGATCAATTTACCAAGCCCGTAAATGGAAAAAGGAGCACAGGGAGAGGGGTAAAGAGACACTGGGGAGGAAGAGGAGGGAAAGAGACACTGGGCAGGGAGAGGGGGGAAAGAGACACTGGGGAGGGAGAGGGGGGAAAGAGACACTGGGGAGGGAGAGGGCAAAGAGGCACTGAGGAGGCAGAGGGGGGAAAGAGACACTGGGGAGGCAGAGGCGGCAAAGAGACACTGGGGAGGGAGAGGCGGGAAAGAGACACTGGGGAGGGAGAGGCGGGAAAGAGACACTGGGGAGGGAGAGGCGGAAAAGAGAGACTGGGGAGGGAGAGGCAGAAAAGAGACACTGGGGAGGGAGAGGCGGGAAAGAGACACTGGGGAGGGAGAGGCGGGAAAGAGACACTGGGGAGGGAGAGGCGGGAAAGAGACACTGGGGAGGGAGAGGCGGGAAAGAGACACTGGGGAGGGAGAGGCGGGAAAGAGACACTGGGGAGGGAGAGGCGGGAAAGAGACACTGGGGAGGGAGAGGCGGGAAAGAGACACTGGGGAGGGAGAGGCGGGAAAGAGACACTGGAGAGGGAGAGGCGGGAAAGAGAAACTGGAGAGGGAGAGGCGGGAAAGAGAAACTGGAGAGGGAGAGGCGGGAAAGAGACACTGGGGAGGGAGAGGCGAGAAAGAGACACTGGGGAGGGAGAGGCGGGAAAGAGACACTGGGGAGGGAGAGGCGGGAAAGAGACACTGGGGAGGGAGAGGCGGGAAAGAGACACTGGGGAGGGAGAGGCGGGAAAGAGACACTGGGGAGGGAGAGGCGTGAAAGAGACACTGGGGAGGGAGAGGGCAAAGAGGCACTGAGGAGGCAGAGGGGGGAAAGAGGCACTGAGGAGGCAGAGGGGGGAAAGAGACACTGGGAAAGCAGAGGGGGGAAAGAGACACTGGGGAGGCAGAGGGGGGAAAGAGACACTGGGGAGACAGAGGGGGGAAAGAGACACTGGGGAGGCAGAGGCGGCAAAGAGACACTGGGGAGGGAGAGGCGGGAAAGAGACACTGGGGAGGGAGAGGCGGGAAAGAGACACTGGGGAGGGAGAGGCGGGAAAGAGACACTGGAGAGGGAGAGGCGCGAAAGAGACACTGGAGAGGGAGAGGCGGGAAAGAGACACTGGAGAGGGAGAGGCGGGAAAGAGACACTGGGGAGGGAGAGGCAGGAAAGAGACACTGGGGAGGGAGAGGCGGGAAAGAGACACTGGGGAGGGAGAGGCGGGAAAGAGACACTGGGGAGGGAGAGGCGGGAAAGAGACACTGGGGAGGGAGAGGCGGGAAAGAGACACTGGGGAGGGAGAGGCAGGAAAGAGACACTGGGGAGGGAGAGGCGTGAAAGAGACACTGGGGAGGGAGATGCGGGAAAGAGAACTGGGGAGGTAGAGGCGGGAAAGAGACACTTGGGATCGAGAGGCGGGAAAGAGAGACTGGGGAGGGAGAGGGGGGAAAGAGACACTGGGGAGGGAGAGGGGGGAAAGAGACACTGGGTAGGGAGTGGGAGGAAAGAGACACTGGGGAGGGAGAGGCGGGAAAGAGACACTGGGGAGGGAGAGGCGGGAAAGAGACACTGGGGAGGGAGAGGCGGGAAAGAGACACTGGGGAGGGAGAGGCGGGAAAGACACTGGGGAGGGAGAGGCGGGAAAGAGACACTGGGGAGCGAGAGGCGGGAAAGAGACACTGGGGAGGGAGAGGGGGGAAAGAGACACTGGGGAGGGAGAGGGGGGAATGAGACACTGGGTAGGGAGAGGAGGAAAAGAGACACTGGGTAGGGAGAGGCGGGAAAGAGACACTGGGGAGGGAGAGGCGGGAAAGAGACACTGGGGAGGGAGAGGCGGGAAAGAGACACTGGGGAGGGAGAGGCGGGAAAGAGACACTGGGGAGGGAGAGGCGGGAAAGAGACACTGGGGAGGGAGAGGCGGGAAAGAGACACTGGGGAGGGAGAGGCGGGAAAGAGACACTGGGGAGGGAGAGGCGGGAAAGAGACACTGGGGAGGGAGAGGCGGGAAAGAGACACTGGGGAGGGAGAGGCGGGAAAGAGACACTGGGGAGGGAGAGGCGGGAAAGAGACACTGGGGAGGGAGAGGCGGGAAAGAGACACTGGGGAGGGAGAGGCGGGAAAGAGACACTGGGGAGGTAGAGGCGGGAAAGAGACACTAGGGAGCGAGAGGCGGGAAAGAGACACTTGGGAGCGAGAGGCGGGAAAGAGAGACTGGGGAGGGAGAGGGGGAAAGAAACACTGGGGAGGGAGAGGGGGGAAAGAGACACAGGGGAGGGAGAGACAAAGGGCTTGCAAAGTTACGGGCTTGCCCACAAGTTAGAGGGAGGAGAGCCTTGCATTGTGTGGCAAACAGCATTGCGAGGCTTCAAATTTTATTGCCGTAATTTTTTACGGGAAGTTGCTAGTATAGTATAGTATTTTGTTTCACTGTAACAGGCTTAGCACTCTAAGGAGATGTTTGTCCAACAGGAACGATATCACTGCAAACTACAGTGCTCTGGTTTTTCATGTACTTACTGATGTATATGTGTACATAGTATGTGTGTTTATGTTTCCTATACTATGTAGTGTTGATTCCCCCTATATACAGTGCTTTGCAAAAGTATTCACCCCCCTTGACCTGTTACCTATTTTGTTACATTACAGCCTTAAGTTGTGTTTTGTTAATCTGAATTTTATGTGATGTATCAGAACACAATAGTCTAAGTTGGTGAAGTGAAATGAGAAAAATATATATACATAAAACTATTTTTTAGAAATAGAAAACAGAAAATTGGCATGTGCATATTTATTCACCCCCTATGTTATGAAGCCCATAAAAAACTCTGGTGCAACCAATTACCTTCAGAAGTCACATAATTAGTGAAATGATGTCCACCTGTGTGCAATCTAAGTGTCACATGATTTGTCATTGCATATACACACCTTTTTTGAAAGGCCCCAGAGGCTACAACACTTAAGCAAGAGGCACCACTAACCAAACACTGCCATGAAGACTAAAGAACTCTCCCACCAAGTCAGGGACAATGTTGTTGAGAAGTACAAGTCAGGGTTAGGTTATAAAAAAAAATATCCAAATCTTTGATGATCCCCAGGAGCACCATCAAATATATTATAACCAAATGGAAAGAAAATGGCACAACAGCAAACCTGCCAAGAGACAGCCACCCACCAAAACTCACGGACTGGGCAAGGAGGGCATTAATCCGAGAGGCAGCACAGAGACCTGGAAAGTTAACCCTGGAGGAGCTGTAGAGTTCCACAGCAGAGACTGGAGTATCTGTACATAGGACGACAATAAGCCGTACGCTCCATAGAGTTGGGCGTTATGGTAGAGTGGCCAGAAGAAAGCCATTACAAACCAAATGGCACGTTTTGAGTTTGCAAAAAGGCATGTGGGAGACCCGCAAAATGTATGGAGGAAGGTGCTCTGGTCTGATGAGACTATAATTGAACTTTTCGGCCATCAAAGAAAACACTATGTCTGGCGCAAACACATCACCCAAAGAACACCATCCCCACAGTGATGGTGGCAGCATCATGCTGTGGGGATGTTTCTTGGCAGCCGGGACTGGGAAACTGGTCAGAGTTGAGGGAAAGATGGATGGTGCTAAATACAGGGATATTCTTGAGCAAAACCTGTACCACCCTGTGCGTGATTTGAGGCTAGGACGGAGGTTGACCCCAAACACACTGCTTAAGCAACACTTTCCCTGTGTCTCTTTCCCTTCTCTCCCTCCCATGTCTCTTTCCCCCTCCCATGTCTCTTTCCTCCTCTCCCTCCCATGTCTCTTTCCCCCTCTCCCTCCCATGTCTCTTTCCCCCTCTCCCCCTCCCCTATGTCACCTTTTTTTTTCAATGAAAACAAGTGTGAGGAATATATAAAATATACTCCTACAAACCGAAAGCGCTCTAAGGTAATGTAGTTCTGAAAAAGGGGTGGAATAAAAGTTTGTTGATGGTCAATCTGGTATGATCATATTCCTCAAAGAGCCCTCGGTCAAGCTTCTTGCTGCTATCTCCAAAATGTATCAGCGTTCACCTCTGCGTCTGTTGTACAATGAAGAATGAAAGAAACCAAAGTGACCTGCACTAGGCTCTGTGCACTGTCTTTCCCCCTACCCCTCTTTTTTTTTCAAGCCCGTAACTTATTTGCCGGTTGGAGCATCTTTTGTGAGCCTCGCGATGCACGCTTTCGGCGTCCATCACGGGCCTTGCAATTACCGCTTTTGGCGCTTATTGCAAGCATCTCCCTCTCTAACTTACGGGCCTCGCGATGACCTCTTTAAACCTGTAAGTTTCGGGCCTCGCGATGAGTGCCAAAGGCCTTTGGCACACATTGTGCATGCCCGTCATTTTTAACATAGCGTGACCGACAAATTGCAAATACGACAACTATATATGTGATTATCATTTTTATAAACCTCTCATAGCCCGCCTTGTACCTACTTGTCATTAACAGTGGGAGAGTTAAGAAATATAGACTCCAAAACTTGACTTCATTTTCATCAATACCTTTGGATATTGGTGAATTTAAAAAGACCTGAAATATGAGAGGAGGTATTGATTATTATTGATTATTAGGAGTGCCCCTTCTTTACATTTAGGAGGAAGCAGAAGAGGACTTGCTATTGGATTGTTGATTTTCCAATTTCATGGTTCCCTGTACACTCTTTTGCTGGCTTGCTATCCATCCAAATTGGAAACTGATGGTTGACAAAAGAGCCCTGTTGATTGGCATTGAGCCACATTTGATTGGCATTGAGCCACATTTGGCTTTAAAGCCATAGGTTGCAGACCAAAATGTGAGCTCATATGGCACACCGCTGATTCCTCTAACAGGGTACAAACTTCCGTTTTGTGACACTAAGCATCATAAAGTACAAGGAAGTGAACCCATGTATAATGCCCCTAAAAGCTATCTCATACTACAAACAAATTTCATCAGAATCAGTACAACATTTCTATGGGAGTGGTAGAGACAAATACGGCAAAGAAACCACAAGTCTGGCTATGCCTTAGGTTGTACTGAGAATTTATTAAGCTAAGTATTTGTATTTTAGGTAGACTAGATAGATTGTTCTCACGTGTTTATGGTGCACCACTCCGAGTGTAAGGATATTCCTTCATAACAAATTAATGGCTCAGCCACAATTAGTATATCACCAGTGCTCAGGTTTTGATATCCATATAGTCTGGGCTGTTTGTGGTCTCAGAGGTTTGGAATTAAGAACTATTGACCGACAGCATTAAGTTAGCTTGCTTCGATCATACTTAATTCTACTAAGGTGAAATTTCTAGGAATATGATTGGCAGCAGCTCCTCTAGATTTCGGTATGAGTTTCTTTAAATTTGTATTGGTTGTTTATTGAAGGATTAACATGTGTCTATAGCAGAAAGTAGCTCTTAGCTACCAAAAATAATTAACCTGTTTCTCTTGTTTTGTAAAATGTTACATTCATGGCAATGCAACATTAAAATCTTTATTTCATGGAAGTTGGTCACTCAAGGAAAAAAATGTGACGTTTTTAAGGTTGCCTTTCCCAAACCTTACAGCTAACATTTACTTTAGTTTTTTCCTCTGGAACTGATTTGGGAGAAAACTCCTTGCTGGATGCTCTAGTATAACAAGATAATCTGTTAAAACAATGTTATTTTTAAAGTAATGTAGTTGTGAATAAAAGCTCTTTATCCTACAGGAACTGTTTGCTTCCCCAAGCTTTTGGAAAGTGGGTATTAAGTTACCATATTGTTTTGGATAGGTTAAGCAAGATCCTATTTTAAAACATTAAGCCATCTAACAAAAAACACATGAGGGTTAGTATTATTCATAAAATAATAGTCCGGTATTTTGATAACAGTTTATGCTGAGATCGTACATACAAAACTATGAGTGTGCATGTATGTATCTATCTATCCATCCATCCATCCATCCATCTATCTATCCATCTATCCATCTATCCATCTACATGTACAATACAGAACTATAGGGTATATATATGTTACTACAATCATATGTCAATGCACATTCAAATCTTTATAAGGCCCTGTAACAAGATTATGTGATGAGAAGTTACCTTCAATAAACCCCTTTATCAAATCATAAAGTGGGTTTAGAATGAGAGAACTAACAATAAATAAATATACTACTAAACTTATTAAATAAGTACAGTAATATCTCAGCTTTTGAGCCATTGCTTAAATGACTGCGAGCATGTCATTTGAGGAGTAACACCCGCGAAGAACGCATTGCGCAGGCGTAACTCATATGCTGTTAACTATTTTAGTTTAACCACCCTTACTGTGAAGAACCCTTTTCTTTCTTTAAGGTGGAATTGTTTTACTTCTAAACTCAAAGGATGTCATCTTGTCAGTTGAAAACCTCTTGGCATAAAAAGTTCACTTGACAAAGCCTTATATTGACCCTGGATGTATTTATATAGGGTAATCATAGCCCCTCTTAAATGCCCTTTTTCAAGAGAAAATAAGTTAATTTGGCTTGTTTTTCCTCATAAGTTAGCTCTTTTCTTCTATAAGTGGTGCACAAAATTGTACTCCATATTCCAAATGAGGGCGTACTAGAGATTTGTATAGTGGCAGAATTATATTTGCTTCCCTGGCTTCTATACCCTTCTTAATACATGCTAATATTTTATTTGCCTTTGCAGCTGCTGCTTGGCTTTGAGCACTGTTACCTAGGTGGTTGTCCACAAGCACTCCCAAATCCCTTTCAATGTTGGATACCCCTAGATTTGCTTGATTGAGATTATTAATTGCATGGCTATTTTTCCTTCCCAAATGCATAACTTTACATTTATTCGTATTAAATCTCATCTGCCATTTAGCCGCCCATTTCTCTAATTTATGCAAATCCCTTTGGAGGGAAAGTACATCCATTGCTGATATAATAACTTTGTATTACTACAGCAAAAGTGGAGACACTACTTTCCAGTCCAACTTCTAAGCCATTAATAAATATGTCAAAAAAGAGACAATTTAATATTTAATACATTACTTATTTAAGTATTTGTTCTTACATTTAGTCTTCAACTACACTAAACTAGCTACATTGTAGGATCCCTTTGTCTTAAATTACTGCATGAGAATGTAAAGGGTCACTTTTTCCCATCACTTCGGTGATTACATCAATAAAAGGCTATTTACTATTTACATAAAACTAAATTAAAACATATCAGTATTAAATAATGGGATCTTGTTGTCAACACAAGCAAAAATATCCTGGAAGATTTAAAGGGGCATGGATATTCTTTTTTATTTATTGCATTAGAAAGAGGGTATTTAATATGTCAAAGTATGTTTTCTTTTTTCAAATGAAGGTGTCAGAGCTCAAAAAAACTAAATGTTGCTTAGTTGCTTTTTTTTTCATTAAAAAAATAACTTCTGAAATGTTTACAACATGCTCTTTTAAATGCTTGAAGAAAACAGATGTGTTCCATGTGCCTTTACCAGCTGGTCGATACAAATACAAATAGACCTTTTAATATATAAATAAATAAAATATTGATGTTGTTTGCTCTTTACAATAACTTATGAAATTAATCTCCACAGTCTTACCTGAACATTTGTATTCTGGGTCTACTCCTTTAAGAAGTGCATCAAACAAGGAAACTTCCACCTTCTGCTTTCTGTGGTGACAGCTGATAAGTAGAGAAGGCTGGGCCACCACAAGATGCAGGAATGGGTTGAGCTGTTGGTCGCCAGCTCCTCTTCGCCCAGGCTGACGAACAATGGTAATTCCCAAGGCCTGTCTAGCAGATGACCTTGTAGAAGCATGTAAACTCTCTAGAGATAGAAGACCAGATCTCCCATTATTTGGTGAAGATGTATTACTATTTATCAGGTCTTCAGCAGTTAGAGTGGAGATACCTGAATGGCCGGATTTATCCAGAATGCCCTCAGTCTCTGTATTTGAGAGGTTTAATGAGCTCTTTTCAGGTTTCTCGCCATTATCTGTATCTGTTTTCAGTTTGGACACTGAAGTGCACGAATAGGTCATCAAGGAAATACGACTGGCTGTAATAAATATGTCAAAGGGTATGAAGTTCAGGTTCTTTACAATAGATGACTGCTTGGTTGGTCTGACGATCCGGTGGTGACTGGCTCCACTCTGCTGTTCAATTTGAACAATTCTAATTTTCACACTGTCACTTCCAATGCCACTGTCTTGGGCGCCACTATAACGTGATGATGTGTCAGCTGTACGGCCATCAGAGGAATCCAATTTGTAGAGTTCTTGTTTACTAACCTTATAATTAAGACAGAACAAAAAATAAACACAATTGTAAAACATGTAAATCAATACAAAATGAATGTAATTTAAAAAAACAATGAAAATATACATGGTTACAGCATTTTTGGATTACAGGAAAAAGTTATAGGTCAATGAACATATAATATGGACTCTAGAATAGGATAAAGAAGCTCAGACGTGAAATCAAAGCTTCCAATTCCTACAGAAACAAGATACTATTATATATACTAGCTACTTGGACGGAACTGTAAGGCTAGCAATGCTGTTTGTCACTGAATGTGAGTATCTTGGCCCCTATTGATATTTTTCTTAGTGTGTTTGAATATTTAAATTATTGTATTGTATTGTAAAATCTTATATTACCTTTGTCTGTAAAACGTCAACATAAAGATGAAGTAAAAAGTGTTTATTGTTACAACAGGTAACTTTATAGCTATATCTGTAAAGGATTCATAACATTTTAACATTTTTAATTGTAACCTATACATCAATATGATAACAATGTGTATAGTTATTAAAACTTTACATCTTATATAACACATGTGTAAATGTGGATATTGAATCCAGAGGAAGGCAAAACATAAATTAAAAAAAAACAAGTGAAACATAGCCAATTTTTTTAAATGGCTAAAAAAATTAATTATTTCCTGACCCCAGATACTGGCGATTGGATTACTCCCTGGATCAATAATCTCTCATTAATTATAAGGTGAAATGTAAATATAGGATATTTAATATAAATCTGTAACTCATGAAAAAAATAAAGGTTGACACTTAATATAAAGTGCAGAAATTACATGCCCAAAAATGACATGAGCAAAAAATTGAAACTACAAAAGATAAATATGTACAACTGCAAAAAAATCTTTAAAGGTCTAGTCAATAGACTGAAGGAGAAAAATATTTAAAAGATTAAGTTCTATACAATGTAAGTCCTGTATAATTTGTATAGAATTATATTATAGTAAGGGTAATTAACGTAAATATTGAAATAAATCACCAGTTGCTAAGGTATGAAAATGTATCAGTTCAAATATAAGGATTACAGAGGTCTTTTTCTCCTTATAGACACATTACTGTTCAATTGCCAATTTTATCTATCATCTTATTGGAAATAGTGTTCATCATGTTGAAGGTCTCAATTCAGAAATCAAAATTTTGCCTATTGAAATTTGAACTCACTCTTCATATGTAAATTAATTGTGATACTGTGAATCTCTTAGCTTTTTCAGCTATCTACACCTTACTTCAATTGCATAGTGTCTGAATAGTAATTATTTAACTGTAAGCTCTGCGTTCTGGCAAATACTCTATATGATTACATGGTCTAAAAATGATGAAGAATTTTTTACATGTTTTTTGCCGAAATAAGTAACAACATAATGTATAGAGGAATTGAAAGAAATACATATTGTTAAAATAATAGGCCATCCACATTCAAGTACTTTTGAATAACAGTCACCTGTTCGGCAGAATAGACTAAGAGCTACATATGGCAATGTTAATGCTGTTCCAGTAATCCCATTACCCAATGGAAGTAAAATCAAAAGTCTAATGAGGATGAAATGTACAAATAAAAACACAATTAATTTAATTCATTGCACTTTATAAAAGCAAAGTGACCAGGTTTAAAGTGACTGGGTTTCCATCATATACTGTATGCCAGCTGGTTGTGACTATAAAGCACTATATATCATTGTACACTGCACCATGATTCCTTCTATAACCCATTTAAGTGAACAATAAAAGTTTTCTTTAATTAGCTACCGGTGTGCATTAACATGATCATGATTAAACCATAAAAACCAACTGTACATTACTCCTGTCCCCTTAGCCAGATGTTTTAAATTACCCCATTTGAAAATGTACTTTGAGTCGCTTTTAAAAGTTCGACCTTCTGCTTTCAGAGAATTAAATGCATATTACTGTACTGAAGAAGATAATATTTCAGACCTCCAGGCATATATTAAACACACTGGCAGCACATTAGACAGAATGCTTTACTTATTAGATACTTCCTATTCTAAACAGTGTCATCAAAGGCTAAAAACAAAATCCATATAAAAGCTCCACAATGCTTCCACATAGAGCCTGTGCCAAAATCTCTCTACTTTCCAGCTAATGAGGAAAGGATGTGTACTCTTAACATATGAATGTAAGATTTTCCAAGCATTCACTTTAGGAAACTAGGCTATTGATTCCATATGGCATATGTTAAATTAAACTGTATTGGTAAAATAACCTTTAAGATATCTGGCATGATATCTATAATTAAACAGCATTCAAAAGACAAAGACAAAAAGGGAATTTGGTTCAACAATGGCTAATTTAAATAAAATTAAGAAAGAAACCAACACACGATTTATCAAGCTGAATTGTTATGGCTTAAAAACTCTTTGGATACTTTTAGATACGATCTAAGGACTGAAAAAATAGTTGTGGCTTAGAAAATTCTAAAGTTTTGAGAGGGGGGTGTAGAAAATTTACAATATTACACTAAGACAATAGCCTTAAAATGCTGAATACTGCCAGATGCTTTTTCAATCTGAGCCGTAGAAGGAAGTTCTCAGCAGATACAAAAACATGTAAGAAATGATAGTTTACTTCTCAGATAACTCCAAGGCTTTTTTCCGTCGTGTATTTTTCAGTGTTCACATTCAATGTGAGATAGGTGATGAAGGGATTAATAGCCGAACAGAAAACATGAGTAATTGTTCTCTTTCATGTGCAGACACTGTGTAATATTAGTTGGACACCTAACAAACCACATGTACAACCAGAGCAAAATGGCGGCCGTATCCTCTCAGGAAGGCTGACAAAAAAGCAAAGAAAATATAGGGGAGTGTGTTCAGTGAGGGAATTTGGTGTTGACAGCCTGGGTTTTTCTGTTTGATAGTGGTCTTATTTGTACTTGTCATACTAAATGATAATGTGGAGACAAATAGGCAGTAAGAATGTATGGCTTGGTTCTCAACCAAACTACATATAAAAGGACCACTGTTACAATATTTACAATTTGCATAATATTAGAAAAAATACAAGATAAATACAACCTACAAGTGGCAATGGACCATAATGCATAAAACGGTTTAGCACACTTGAAATGTGGCAAACCTTAGTGCCAGTGCTTTTAAAGGCATATTCAAGTTTCCTGGATTATGAGTGCATCTGATGGAGGAGAATCAGTATTGTATGAAAACATGTTTGCATCACAAAATACCAGAATAAACATTAATAAACTTACCCTAAAGTTTGGTAAGTCTCTTGAGTTTGCTAGCAGTTGATTTTGAGAGTTAATGCCCCTGAAAAATATCTGCTAAAATTAGCATAAAATTCATAATTCCGTTTAGCCAATCAGAGGTGGATACAACAGTCCCTGCAGCAAAGTATCATGCTATTTGTAGGCTTTGTTCCAAAAACTCTTGCTCTCCTCCCTTGAATGAAGTATCTCACCAGTGCTGCTATAGCTTTCTGCATGGTTTCTGCTGTAGAATTGAAAGTTAGTATAGGGTTAAAAAAACGTACCTAAATGGAGTGTTTCCATTGGTAGGTACCAAGCGCCTATGTAGGCAGATCTGGGGGTGTGGAAACCAATTTTTCTTTTTAAATAAGATATATCTCTATGTGTTTAGAATGAGTCAATGCAATGTATGTTTCTGATAAAAGCAGCGTGGGATAAATTAGAAAAAAAGGTAAGAACAGGGAAACTTCCATATATTTTTAATAAGAACAAAATCTCATTAGTCTACGTGGCCCCTCCCTGGACCATGTCAGATATATATAGGACTAGCGACTTGCCCGTCAAAAATGACAGGGCAATAAAATTTGAAGCCATGGGAATGCTGTTTGACACACAACGTAAAGCTTTTTGTACTCTGCGGACCTTTGGAGCTCATTGCGAGCCTCTCCTCTCGTGTACTTTTGCTCCTCTGAGCACCTTCGTCACTCATCAGAAAGAAAGATATATATTTATCTATATTTAGTTAACTAATTATGAATGAATTAGTTCTTGAATAAATTAATATACTTTACCTATTTGTAATTAATATATCCAGCAATCAATAGCCTGAAGAGCTAACAATCTGTTTGTATTTTCCGGCAGCATACAATGTACAGTTTGAGTGTTGGTGCCCTGATGATAAAGTGTAATGAATGTCCCAACTGTGCATTAGAAATAGGCTGCGTGCACTTTTTTCTAAGTTCCTGCGTCTCGTATATATATATTTTTTTAAGTCACACGTCTCGTATTTTAACGGCTTGCATCGACTAAGTGCTACGGTTTACCGGCTTGCCTGGCTCGCAGCGTTGAGCCCCTTTGGCGCTCATCAGCTAAGTCATACGCGTTAACGCCTCGCTTCGCGAGGCTCGCAAGCGATGAGCGCCGCCTAAGTCGTACGCACCTCGCAAATCAATACAGTTTGACAACTATTATATGTGATATTAGAAGTGAATTCCAGATGTAGGCTGCTGCAAGAGAGAATCACTAGGTGTGCGACTGGAAAGAAGTAATAATGGTCAGACATAGGACGAAGGTATAATGAAAGGGAATATTTGGAAAGAAATATTAATATGGGTAGATCATTATGAAGCGCTTAATAAGTTAAAAATGAAGAATTGTAGTTAAGTTTAGGCAGGGAGTTGAGGTGAATTCCACCAACTGGTTTGGGTAATTGATGACCAGTAGAATGATTAACAGAGAAAGAGATTATGGTTGTGTAAGTGATTTTGCAGGGAATAAAAAGTCAGTAAAAGGGACATTTAATACATTTATTTATTTTTTTTGTATCTGAAATAGGGTTCAATTAAAGCACTAAAAGCAGAAAAAATGATTCAAATGTTTAACTGATTGTCTCTGTCAGTGAGAAGTAATTTAGATGTATGACCCATACTTGTCTGCCAATGAAATCTACAGACGTACGTAAGCATTTATTGTTTGTTTCAATGAAGATTATACAGGTTTTACTTAATATTTATAGATGCAAAGCACAATCTTGGCAATGCTTACACCATGCTCTTTTAAATTTATTTAAAAAAAAGAAGTGTGCTCCATGTCATTTTAGAGCGCCTGCTATTATGTTGACCATTAGGACTGACCTATTTATATCCTATTTAAAGATACATTTCTTTTTTTTTTAAAGCTTAAATCTAAAGATTTCAGTTATATTATCATTACCAGCTGCAGAACTTTCTTTCTTTTAAGAACTGGGCTGGTACAATATAACTTTAGAAACGAAACACCTGCGAAAATCTAACATTTAAAAAAAAAAATGTATGTGGGTGTTTGAGAAATGGAAAAAGGAAATATGATCTTGACCTTTAATTCCATAAAGCTAAAAATATATAATAAAGTAAATATTAGGCTGGAGAAATACTTTGTACAATATTAGTGGTACGTGAGTTCTGATGTTATGTGTGGAACACACGCATGCACACACATGTACACACAAGATATGAAGCTTATTGATTTGTAAAGCTGAATCTTTCATACCGTGAAAGTCTACAATGGAGATTTCAGCTGATAAACTCATCCATATGGTCTAAACATGATGGATAGATAACGTGTTGATGGCCAGTGGAGGAGGGAGAGGTGTAATGGAAAAGTATACACATATTAAATGTAAAACTGACCTTTGTGTCTGATTTTTAACAGATAAATATAAGTGATTTATGAATTTCAAGAGGATGTTTCACTAATTCTTGACTTGTGTGTCAATGCCAAGATGTATAGCATTATCTAAACAGCTTTATCTGGAGGCAACTGAAGCAAGATGGACACTGTATTAGTCAAGGTTGGAACAGAGCAACTACTAGGGACCACCAATTTGGACACACCTTGCCTGTGCAAGCATTCCTATATCTAGGGTGTGCATATAGCATTATTTTCCATTTTACAGATTTGACCCAACAAGATTGCTGCCTTCCCAGACCTTCTGCTTGTTTTTGTGACCATGCTGATTGCTACCAGTCTCAACCTTCAACTAGCAAGCACAACTATTATTATTATTATCTTATTATTATCTTTATTTATATCGCGCCAACATATTCCGTAGCGCTGTACAGGGGTTGAGTACATAGCAGAAAACAAATTAAACACCTTGTAAAGAATGGAGGGCCCTGTTTTTGAGCATAAAATCAAATGTACATAGAGCTTGTTTCCAAGGCCTGACACATGATTGAAAACTCGCAAACTTGCAATCTAAGGGTTTAGGTGTGATACAAGAGGGTGACAAATACAATTGACTATGAGCTAAGAGTGCAATGCCACTAATCTCAAGCTAACCAGACTAGGACACTGGTTCACTCGGGGGTCTCTATACCAGCATTACAACACTAGAACACTTTTCCGACCACACAGACAACCTCTTCACTTCATACAACCAAGAACCGGAAGCTGCATGATGTGATCTTCCAGAGCTGTTTGCTTGGACAGCTAACAATCTATTGAATCCCATGATGGAGGTCCAGATGTATCCCATCACCTATTATCTTAGAGATAAAAAGAGGTGGACCTCTAGATGGACCTCCATTATTTCTATAAGTAGCAGATGTGAAAGAGTACAAGATCAGTGCACTGAATACCACTGGGTGTGTTTTACTTTCTATAATAGAAGAAAGGAGCAGCAGCAGCTACATCTGAAATAATAAATACTGTTATAGATGATACATTTTAAAATGCATATGTATTTGTTTTTGTGTGACTCACTGCTAACATTGGAATCGCTGTCCAAATTAATTTATAACAAGGCTATCTTGTTACAGCCACTCCTTTTGCAGGCTTGCCAATATATACAAAGATGTGAAAACTAAAAAATATTAATTATAAGCAAGGATAAAGTAAAATCAACAAAATGTGCCATTTGAGAATTGAAGTAGTAGTTCTAGTCTGTTCCCCTGACCCATATCATTTTTTTATTGCAGTATTATAAAGCATTAGTCCTCACCACATATACATTTATAAAGAGTGTTATAATTTGTAACCATCATATATATAGTTGTTGTAATTGCGAATTTGAGTGTAACGAAAAGTTACTGGCTTGCACATGCATAATTTTCAAAGTGGCCGTTACGGGCATAGCGATGAGCGCCGAAGGACCACAAGATAGAGAGGGGTAAAGGACCACAATGAGCGCCGAAGACTCTCATTGCTAGGCACGTAATGGACGCGGGAGAATAACTTGCAGGTTTAACGGTCAAAATATTTCCAAGGCCGGCTTGGGGAGATTGATCAACAGATCAGAAAGACAGAAAACAAAATATGTCATCATGCCATTATTTTTGACGGACAAGTCGCTAGTTATTTACATAGTTCTAATACATTTTAAGCCTTACTTAAATACTTGTCCTTCAAACAAAAAAATATGGTAATAAGGCAAATAGTTCTGGATACTGGAAGTGGGGGAAAAAACAACCATCATCTAATTTACTACGGTATTAGTACAGGATAGCAAAGAATATCTTTTTTATGAGACAAATCTAGTGGTTTGAGAGGTCAAAGGAAGGAGAACCTAAGGACCAAGATCAGGGGATAGACCGCAATAGGAAGGAAGGAGCAAGCAACTACCCCATTGTATGGTGTGGACTTTGTTTCCACAGGAGGCTGTATTTTCTAGTGGAAGGCGATGAACACATGTGAGTTGGATGACATTTGTTTCACTTTTTATATGATACACTTAGATCTTGTCTTTTCTTTCTACTATTTTACTTTGTGTTTTTTTTTTTTTAACATAACATCGGGTATTAAAGAAAAGAAAACCTTCCGACCCATCTGAAAAGTTAGTGGCTTTCAAGAGACTATACTTGGACTTCATCTAGACTGCATATTGTATTGTTTGAACAAACACTTTTTGTATTCTATTTCACATTTTTATATGTTTACATTTATTTTGAATTTGTGGTATATATACACAGAGTATTGTACATGTATTTATTAGTTAACATTGTTTTCTTTAGTTATTAGTATTTGCATTGTTACTGGAAATATCACAGAAATATTCAGATTTCATATACACTAGTGAGTTATATATGAATACAGTAGTTTATAGAACATAATAATCCACTCAGGAGCACTAATCCAAATAATTATTAATTAATACAATTATCTCATGATTGTGTTAAGGTTAAAGGGATATTTTATTTTGAGCACACTGTCAGCACACTATGTATTTTTCAGCTCTGAAAGACTAGATTTTGGTTTTGACTGCTATTTGGATCCCAGCAAGAAGGCAAAGAAATGCTTAGATAAAATAAATAAAATAAAAAAATAGAAATTCCAAATGTGGTTTTATGCATTTTCCTTTGACCTTCAACTCAGGAGCTAAATTGGCCACAAGTATTTGAATATTAAACATGAAAAGAACGCAAAATATTATTGAGGTTGTTTAAGTATCGTTCAAATGTAGCTTTTGATCTGTCATTTTATACCACTATCTAATCCCCATCTCCGATTCCTTCACTTCAAATCCTGGCATCTATATTTCTTGAACCATTATTTTCCCACATAAATTATTTGTGGTGGACCCATATTAGAACAGAGAAATGGCTGAACTAATGTTAAAGAATTTTGTATTGTGAGAAGATGTCTAACCTGGAAAAAGGCAAAACCATAGCAAATAATTTAGCGAACCTGACAAATTGTGCAAAATCGATCCAGCACAATATAACTACATGCACCAATTGGAAGCTGTGCACTAGAAGATACAATATGGAGTTTTACAGCTGGTTAGCCATCTCAAATAGTGACATGCTATCAGTCAGTATGGCTACAACACATATCACACATAATAGTTGTCAAACTGCGAGACGTTGTCCCACTTTGCGTGGTGTGTACGAGTTAGGCTCATGGCCTGCGAGCCTTGCGTAGCGAGGCGAGCCGTTAAGGCACTACAACTATCCCTGGACCACGCAAAACACTGCCAAACGCGTAGCACTTTACACATCAAACTACGAAATACAAAATACACTATTACAAAAGCCAGAAAATGCTCACGAGACGCACAACATATTAACAACATTACGAATATACAATGCCCCTTTACACAATAAAGCGACGGCTCTACCTCGCGCACGCAGCCTATTTATAATGCACACTTGGAACATTCATTACACTTTATCATCAGGGCACCAACACTCAAAATGTACAGTTGCAAGCAAAAGTATGTGAACCCTTTGGAATGATATGGATTTCTGCACAAATTGGTCAAAAAATGTGATCTGATCTTCATCTAAGTCACAACAATAGACAATCACAGTCTGCTTAAACAAATAACACACAAAGTATTAAATGTTGCCATGTTTTTATTCAACACACCATGTAAACATTCACAGTGCAGGTGGAAAAAGTATGTGAACCCTTGGATGTAATAACTGGTTGAACCTCCTTTGGCAGCAATAACTACAACCAAACGTTTCCTGTAGTTGCAGATCAGATGTGCACAACGGTCAGGAGTAATTCTTGACCATTTCTCTTTACAGAACTGTTTCAGTTCAGCAATATTCTTGGGATGTCTGGTGTGAATCGCTTTCTTGAGGTCATGCCACAACATCTCAATCGGGTTGAGGTCAGGACTCTGACTGGGCCACTTCAGAAGGCGTATGTTCTTCTGTTTAACCCATTCTGTTGTTGATTTACTTCTATGCTTTGGGTCGTTGTCCTGTTGTAACACCCATCTTCTGTTGAGCTTCAGCCGGTGGACAGATGGCCTTAAGTTCTCCTGCAAAATGTCTTCATAAACTTGGGAATTCATTTTTCCTTCGATGATAGCAATCCGTCCAGGCCCTGACGCAGCAAAGCAGCCCCGAACCATGATGCCCCCACCACCGTACTTCACAGTTGCGATGAGGTTTTGATGTTGGTGTGCTGTGCCGCTTTTTCTCCACACATAGTGTTGTGTGTTTCTTCCAAACAACTCAACTTTAGTTTCATCTGTCCACAGAATATTTTGCCAGTACTGCTGTGGAACATCCAGGTGCTCTTGTGCAAACTGTAAACGTGCAGCAATGTTTTGCTTGGATAGCAGTGGCTTCCTCTGTGGTATCCTCCCATGAAATCCATTCTTGTTTTATGTTTTACATATCGTAGATTCGCTAACAGGGATGTTAGCATATGCCAGAGACTTTTTTAAGTTTTTAGCTGACACTCTAGTATTCTTCTTCACCTCATTGAGCAGTCTGCGCTGTGCTCTTGCAGTCATCTTTACAGGACGGCCACTGCTAGGGAGATTAGCAGCAGTGCTGAACTTTCTCCATTTATAGACAATTTGTCTTACCGTGGACTGATGAACAGCAAGGCTTTTGGAGATACTTTTATAACCCTTTCCAGCTTTATGCAAGTCAACAATTCTTAATCGTATGCCTTCGGAGAGCTCTTTTGTGTGAGGCATCATTTACATTAGGCAATCCTTCTTGTGAAATGCAAACCCAGAACTGGTGTGTGTTTTTTATAGAACAGGACAGCTGTAACCAACACCTCTAATTCCAATTAGCTTTTGGAGATGTCATTAGTCTAGGGGTTCACATACTTTTTCCACCTGCACTGTGAATGTTTACATGGTGTGTTCAATAACAACATGGTAACATTTAATTATTTGTGTGTTATTAGTTTAAGCAGAGTGTGATTGTCTATTGTTGTGACTTAGATGAAGATCAGATCACATTTTATGACCAATTTGTGAAGAAATCCATATAATTCAAAAGGGTTCACATACTTTTGCTTGTAACTGTATATTCTATGCAGACGCAAAATACAAACAGATGGTTAGCTCTTCAGCCTATTGCTCGCTGCATATATTAACTAAAATACTTAAAGTATATTAATGTATTGAATAAATAATTAATTATTACTTAACTACCTATACATAAAAATATATATCTCCCTTTATCATGACTCATGAAGGTGCTCAGAGGACCAAAAGTACACGACAGGAGAGGCTTGCAATGAGCGCTGAAGGTCCTTGCCGTACAAAATGGTTTACATTGTCTGTCAAACAGCATTCCCATGGCTCAAAATTGTATTGCCCCGTCATTTTTGACGGGCAAGTCGCTAGTAATGACATATAAAGGAATAATGCAAAACAGTATAAAATAAAATTATTACCATAACAAGATCAATTACTACCATATAACATAGAACACATGATCTCTAAACAATTTTTGAAACCAAAGAGGAAATTTAAAGAATCATACAAAGATATGGCCATTTCTATAATTACTGAATCTGACAATCCTAGTACTTAGTGGAGCCCATTATTTTCTGTCAATCAAAATTAAATTAAACAAATTTGTATTCTAAAATTAAAAACATAAAAAGCCTAAAACTGTCCACTACTAAAATATGATGTTTTTACTTAGTTGCATTTACTGGTTGAGCGATTCTCTAAAAATGACTGTGAGAGTTTGCAGAGAAATTTATATTAATGCTAGAGGGGATTTTCCCTTCGCCTTTTGGATCACTAATATGAATTTTGATTCCATGGGAACCCCTCTTTGGAAACTATTATTTTACTAAGTAAACAAACTCCAGAATTTTACCCAAAGAACACACCAGATAAACATAACTATGCAACCCCAAACTTGGAAATATTTTTTAAACATGTCTTAAGCATTTAGACTTTTTTTGACATATGCACTGAGAAATATGTACCGGTGTCTCTTTTTGAAGTAGCTTTCCTTACAGCTAATTGAGCTACTAGCCAAGAACAGTATTTGTTCATGAACAGGAGGAAAATTTTTCATATGAAAATTCCAGATGCACAACATGAGCGGTATCTCAGATAAAGAGCATGAAAGAAAAGTATTATCTGATCTCACTCCCACATTATAAACTCTGAGCTCAGTTGAAAAAATGTAGATTAACAAGCTTTGATTCTGAGCAGTGTCCTCCTCAGCATTCAGAAAAATTAGCCGCCTTTCCTTTTTCAATAAACGTAAAACTGCTCTTATCTGCTGCGCTTTAAATTATGAATTATGTGGTTTGTCAAAACAGCACTACCGCAAAATAGAGAGAGATACTCGCAACATCTGTTGTAAAGCCAACAATGCTCAGAAAATCATTATGATCGGTTCAACATTATAAGGTAGAATACACTCACGGCCATTAAAGATATAAAGAACGATTTCTTATCTAACACATACTGCTTATATCAGAAATATACATGATATAAAGTAATTTTATACACACATATATTTTATTTTTTTTAAAAATGGTTTCCACACCCCCAGAGCTGCTTACATTGGCACCTGGAACCTACCAATAGAAACGCTGCATTTGGGTTCATTTTTTTTTAACCCTATACTAAAATTCCAGTAAGTAGCAGCACTGTTCGGAGATTTAGAGCAGTAGCATCATTGAAGGAAGGAGAGAGAGGAGTGTGATGGGAAAAGATTACAAATCCCATGATGCTTTGCTGCAGAGACTGAATTCCCATTCTGCTTTAATCTTGTAGCTGCCTCTGATTATTAATTTTATGCTAATTTAGCTTGGACTTTCAGTGGCATTCCTTCTCAAAAATCAACTGCCAGAAAACTAAAGGCATTATGCAAACTCTATGGTAAGTTTATTCATGTTTATTTTAGGCTTTTTTACCTGCAAAAATGTTTACATAAACTACAGATTCTCCTCTATCAGATACATTCATTATCCATGACTTCTTATAAGCTTGTTTCACTACATGGAATACATGGCTTATCCGTGTTCTTCCTAACTGAAATATTATATACTATCTTTTAATAAAAGGTTTGAATTTATAGGAGAGCACTTCTTTTCAAAATGGCTTGTAATTGGGTACAACTATGCTTTTTGTTTTGTTTAATTAGCTATTTATTGTTTTCTATATCTAATATGAAAATTAAATAAAAATAACAGAAAAAAAACAAGCAAAACAAAAAAAACATATGGAATCACCCACATAATAAATGAGATTCAATATTAGACTTGATTTGTAACACGCCAACATATTCTATAGTTTTATATAGAGTTTAAGTACTTTGAGCTTAAAACCAAAAGTACATTGAAACTTGCAAACTTATTATACTATACCATACCTAAGCCAGTGAATTCTTAAAGGGACATTACAGTGATAATGACAAGGCCTTTTAAAGACACAAGTTGCGTGAGGGACAATGAAAGCCTTATAATTCAAAATATAGAGTTAGGAAATATTGCTAATGTTTGAATTTGCCTCTGCTAGCTGCTATATATTGTATAAAGAAAATACCACAAATGAAAGAGAATGGTGAGAGTCCATGTAGTTGGAAAACTGATACCTCAACTTAAACATTTCCCACCATAAAGTTAGGAACAATGAGCTAAGATGTTGAACAGTCCAGACAGATATATTTCATATGAGCTAATTTAGAAATGATTCATGGAAGCCTAATTCCATGGATCAGGTGTACAAATGAATCTGTCAGTGAATAAAGGGACTTCTTCAGTATTGTCTGCAGCATGTAA
Source organism: Discoglossus pictus (assembly GCA_027410445.1). Classification (NCBI taxonomy): domain Eukaryota; kingdom Metazoa; phylum Chordata; class Amphibia; order Anura; family Alytidae; genus Discoglossus; species Discoglossus pictus. The sequence goes on from CM050166.1 coordinate 56,187,599, forward strand.
AGTTATATTTTATAAGAAATACTGCTTGATGTAATTGAACTAAACATACATAAATAAAATTGAAAAATATAAAAAAATATATTCTTGCAGAATATGGATTACAGCAAAAATAAAAGCCTTCATCCCACAGTGCTGGTTCAGTTTCATACCCTTTGCTATAGAACTGACAAATCAACATAAGATTATTTTATCTTCCTGAAATAGCACTGGGGTTCTAGGCTATGACTGGACGACATCCAAAGGTAAGCCTATCAACAGTATTTTTCATTATGAATTCAAACCAGTATTTTATTTCAATTTTATTTTTGTCCAGTGCAACTCAAGTCATCTTCCCCCTCTAAAACACAAAACTTAAAAAATATAAAAAAGCAAAATACATACATTTGTTGAGGTTCTTTAAGCATGCTCCTGTATTTGTGTGTATTTTATGATTTAGCATTACTACCATATCAAAAGATAAATAAATAAATTATATATAAATTGTTATTCTCTTTCATTATGATATATCACTTTTAATAATAAGAAGCATGGAAGTAACTTCTCCTACCTCCTAGTGGTCGCACAATACTTTTTTTTTTTGTGTTGCTCAGTTGTTTCCGAGTCTTTATGACCTCATGGACCGTAACATACCAGGACATCTTTATGTCTATGGTCATGCTGATCCACTTGGTATTCATGGCAGAGATACTGGAGTGGGTTGCCAGTTCCTTCTTCAGTGGTATTCCTAGGTGGTCTCTCATTCAAGTACTGACTAGTACCAACCATGCTTGGCTTCAGGGTGGTGTGACCTCTGGGTTCCCTGACTTGGAATCAAACCGAGGTCAACAGCGGAGAAAGCACCGAATATTAACCACCGGACAAGCAGGGAACCCCATAGAACTTTAGTGGTCCTTAAAAATAGAACCATTATTACTGGCTTTATATTTAACTAGTTATTTGCCCGTCATAAATGACGGTATAATATCTCTCTATCCTTGCACCATCTCTCTTTCTCTCATTTTCCCTTCCTATGTCTCTCTCCTTCCTTCACTCCCTTCTTCCCTCTCTCTCTCCCTCCTTATCCCCCTCCCTCTGTCCCTCTCTCTCCCCTCCTTCTCTCTCTCTCCTCCTCTCCTTCTCACTCTCTCTCCCTCCCAATCCTTCTCTTTTCCTCCCTATCCTTCTCTTTTCCTCCCTATCCTTCTCTTTTCCTCCCTATACCTCGCCTCACATTTTTTTATTGAGTCCGATCGCAAATCATACTTTGCAGCAAGTTAAGGGTTTGGCTCTGTCTCAGCAGTAAGTTACGGGTCTTGCTTAATTGATCGTGATCAGGCAATGAAATCCTAAATATAGAAGCATGATTTACGATTTTGGCTTTCTGCCATGTACTTGCGAGCTTGAGTCATTTTAATCGCTTTGTAACTGTTGCAATTTTCAAGACTTACAGCCTCAGGCATTGTAATTAAGGGCTTGGAATTTAATGAGTCCACAAGAAGGATGATTTACGATTTTGGCTTTCTGACGTACTTAAGGGCTTGAAGTCTCAACTCGCAATTTGCGCATAGTGCGCACAAGCTACTTGAAATTTGCCCCAATTATGGTAGGATATTTGTTTGCATCGTTCAGTCATTCGGCTTCAGGGTGGTTTGACCTTTTGGTTCCCTGACAGGAATCAAACCCAGGTCCACCAGGATAGGTAGCACCAATAAACATTTGAATATGTGCAATTGGAAGTTGTAAAAATGTAATTTAATAACAGAAAAACAGCTCTGAATGTACTACATATTGTCTATTACTTAGCTCAAGACATCCTCCTAAAAACTGATCTTGTTATCAGTACCTAAACTGGATTATTGTCTTCCTTTTGTATAAGGTTTCTGAGTTACCGTATTTGCTGGCGTATAAGACTACTTTTTTGCCCTGCAAAAACATGCCTCCAAGTGTGGGGGGGGTCGTCTTATACGACGGGTGCCCTTCAGTTGGGATAGACATAGCTGCCCATAGTGGCTTTCCGATACTCGCCAGGTGCCCATAGTGGCCTCCCGATGCTGACCTACCTCATTCTACGGCGGGTCATCAGCATGGCTGCGGCGAGCATCAGCAGCAAGACTGGGGGCCAGCCTTTTCGGCGTGACCGGCCCGTTCTGCTCGGCGGGAAGCAGTGGCGCACCGGCCTGCCCCTTGTCTACGCAGAGCTTGCAAATGCGGACTTGCGCACTAGTGCCGGTCACAGGGAGAGGCCAGGGTGGGCCGGAGGCGCTGTGGTTGCGTTGCGGCCGTACAATTGTGTCAATGACAGGTACTATAAAGGTGTGCGGAAGAGGGGGTAGTCTTATACGGCGAGTATATAACAAACTCTATATTTTGAGTGGAAATGTTGGGTGGTCGTCTTATACGACGGCAAATACGGTACCAATGGAGTCAACAAGCCATCAATCAAAGGTTACAACCATCATCATCTAATTAGGTTCTAATAACAATACCAGTCTGGTGAGAAGATCTCTTGAGCTGAGGGACAGCCAAAACATAGCAAATTCAAAGTTTTTTTTACTATTACTAATTTAAATATTGTAGAACTGTAAATGGCAAATATTTTGTATTTTTATGGGTTATTTACTATTCTACCATAACTGGAAATTTTGTCATGGCCCTTAAAAACAAAACATATTGCATTGCCTTTAAGTGTAAGGTAAATGTTATAAAACATAACTTATAAAGTGGTAATTTTCTGAAAATCCATATCCAAACATATATTGGAGGATAGAGGTCTTGAGGCTGAACTTTAAAGTACAGTGGAACCTCTGTATTCATACTCATTTTTTCTGTCATAAAAAGGCTTCGATATTCACTCAAAAATTCAAACTTCATCCTAAAAAATCCAATATTTGCCACGAAAATTCCATATTTGTCCAACTCCGTATTCGTCCGTCCCTTAGGAATGGATTAACGCCGAATTTACAGGTACAATGCTAGAGAATATGTTTGAATATAGACTGAAGGCTTCTGATCTCTGCGTTTAATACACAAAACGGATTTCTGATACAGCATTCAAAGTGTCAACCGAGAAAATTTCTTGACTGAGCCATTATTATAAGCATAAAATATAAAAAGTTTAAGGTTTACCTTTAAGGAAGTCCTTTAGACAGTGTTTATATATATTAATGGAACAAATTAGTTACACTTGCCAAGCAAACCTAAATATCATGTCTGTAAACATATACATTTCTAAATCATAATACAGCTAGTTGTTTAATCAATTATCCGGGCACTTAACCCACATAGACCCTAGATAGATTTGCATTAATCACATGTGTCCTACTGGTAAATTAAAGCACTTTAAGACTCCAGAGTATTTCAAGATCACCATCAAAGAACTTCTTTCATGCGCACAGCAGAGTGAAACACTGTACCACATGATATCTGCCAACTGGATCCAAGCCAAGGGGCAAATTACCACACATTGATGAATTCATTAGATCAAAGGCAATCTTCATCGTGCTTTCACTCCATAGAGAGTACACCTTTGACAACAAAGAATGTGCAAGTTACAGCAAAAAACAATGGTTTATATTAGTCACTGGAGCCATGGAGTGATATTTTCATTTGGCTTTAGTTTGGACAGGTTGTAATGTGCACACTGCAATCCTACAGCTCCTGGATTCGTCATCAATTCAATTTCCTATTTCGTGTAGTTACACCACTAAAAGTGATCAGTAACTTTATCTAACTATTCATTTGACCCTTTTTTCATGTTTGCGAGTGAGCAACTTGTAACGCCCAAGAACAAGCCAGATTTTCTGACATCCGTAATATTACTAGTTACTTTATGCATTAAGTCTGCAATTCAATTCGAATTTTACTGAGCACTCTCAAAATACGTAGGACTTGTAACTCGTAATATAAGGGAAATATTTATGTGTACTGAAGAGCACCTGCAAATTGTTTTAAAAGCCTTTCTGAGACCTACAACCACAGTTAAAGAGACATTAAAGTACTAAAAACCATAACACGTATGTAAGGGCATTAGAATTGAATGCTTAACAGTCCTATAGGCACACATGTCCAATTTAAAAATATATATTATTTATTATTATGTTTGTGTCATTATGCAATTTCCAGGGTAACATAGAAAGCAATACCGAAGAGGTTAATAAATATCAGGAATTCACTCACCTGTACGCAGCAGGGATATCCTCAAATATTGGTCTGTGTGGGGCTCTCCAAGACCGAATTTGCCAATCCCTGCTCTAATGCATTGTGTTTAATAATGTACTCAAAGAATGCTTACTCACATTTATAGGTGCTTATTCTTACTCATTTTACTTACATATACAGTATCATGACGTTCACGTTTTCTATTTGTTCCTAGGGCTTTGTCTCATCAAGAATTAAAATACAGGGTTTGGTGCAATATAACCAATAGACACATAATTCTACACCTTGCATTTTAATTACAAGACATAGACATGGATTTACGTATTATGAGTGAGATACGTAATATTAGTGAAGGCAATAGAATACATGTGTAACATTCCTAAAAAAAAGCTCCTGCAGTTGAAAAAACCTAACTTTGCAAGTTACAAATTAAATGGCGCCCATAATTAGGATAGCAGCAGTGATTGCTTTTAAAGCACCGCTAATTTACTTTATTAGAAGTTGCTTACATAATGTGTGTAAACAATTTTTTTGAGAATGTATTAATTTAGCACATTCTGCTCATGTCTGGGGGCTTTTATACTGTAACAACTGCTTGATAGTCTGGGGCCTTTGTGAAGCTTTTACTGTGGGTTGAACTTCCAAGTAAAACTATTGATAGGCTCCACATCATTGAAGTAGTCTGTCAACAGAACTGAATAGAGAACATATCTGAATTCAAAGTCGCTACATTATTGTAAAGCAATTCATGGAAGCAATTTCATTGGTACTTTTACTAACCAGAACCTTTGGTTAAACTAAATCCAGAAATGCAAACAATAAGATATAGGTGACGATCCATTCTGATTATCAAAATATTTATGAAATTAAACATATTGTCTGAAATTATTGATTATTTGTAGCATTAATTACCCTTTTAACCAAACACCAAAGAGCTAACCAAACATCACAAATAGATGTTTAGTAATTTAACTATCCAGGATTTCTGAAAATCTCCGATTTAGCATTCAGGTTCTTTCTGATTTAACACATAAGTTACTTGGTTTTATTCATTCTGATTAAAGAGGCTGTTACAGCAAAATCAAGTTTTTTTTTAGGTTATTCTTAAAGAGCATGGACAACTGGCTATATGTTGTTGCTACATTTATATGCAAATGAGTGGCTCACACACATATTAAAAAGCTGCTCTGTGCTAATTAAGATTAGTCTGTGTCTCTGTAGTGGGCAAAATAAAGACCCCCAGTGTTACCTGGCAGTTAGACCTCCTCTCCCATCCTTATCAAGTACTCTGAGCAGCACATTAGCATACTTTAGATTTTAAGTTTACATGATTTCCATTTTGCATGGTGCTTTGGGGAAAGCTCTATGGACACCGGATTCTAAGCTCAAAGACAGCACCGTCCATCTTTTGCAATGTGCTAATACTGCTATTGTTGTGCCTTGATTGTAACCCATGTATAGGGCTTCGGAATATGTTGGTGCGTTAAAAATAAACAATAATAATAATAATACTTTATTAGCAATGAAGAGCATCAAAATTAATTCTAAATATTTCAGAAATGATTTACTGTAGTGAAAAGCTGCTAGTACATTGTATAGGCATTTATATATTATTATATTATATTATTTAATAATGTTCTTTAAAAAGTAATCAACTTCCTGTCGCAATGACAGAGTCCCTTTAATTCACTTGAGAGATATTAAAATCCTGGACGGCTTGAAGCCCTCAAAAGACTGAGTTGCCTGGCGCTACCCCATAGTATAAACATCATTTTTTACTATTGGTTTCTTTGAAATGAATCGCTTCTTTTTTGCCATGTATGAAGAGAATGCTAAACTTGAAAGTCAAATACTCTTCCTGAGCTCTGGGAACTATAACCTCAAAAGTTGTAGATCTTAAAATAGATCCGTCATTGGATTAACGGACAGAAATCTAAATAAAGCTGAGATTTTTATTTCCCTACTAAGTACAGAATGTTAAATGAACGGTTTGGGATTAACAAAACAAAAAGCCTCCTACTACTTCTATCAGAAATGCAGTTTCCATGACTATTTTTATCTCTCTTGGTCTGAGATTTTTGTAGCAGCCAATGGAAGTGCTGACAGATGCGCTGACAGGCTGTCATTACAACATGGGCTTTTATGTTTTTTTTATAAAAGGAAAAAGAAAAAAACTGATTTGTAAATGTTTATACATTCTGAGTTTTTTTTAAAAACTTAATATGAGTGAAGTTTTTTGCTTCTTGGAAGTTAGAAATGCAATTATTAGCCAGAAAATATGTTATTTTATTTATAGACAAAAACATACTCTTGCATTCGGACTATAAAGCAGATTTATTTGCGTAGAGGAAACAAAAACCATCTGATATTTACACAAATATAAACATAACTGAGCATTTTAAGTTTCAAATGTGTATTTTGCTAAATTTACAAAAAAATGATTTTGCAGGGATAGGAAAAACTCATTGCGAGGCCTATACATGATTGGTATGACAGGGCTGCAATAGGCGCCAAAGGCACTCATCGCAAGGCCCGTAATGTACAGGGGAGAGAGGCTCCGAACGGCTTATGAGTTACAGGCTTCAAAAAAACTATGGGTTTAACTGTTGGTATTTTTTTTTAATACCGTAACTCAAAAGCCGTTCGGGACAACCAAAAATAGCCAATTGATTGGAAAATTACCTTACAACCTCACACACCGCACAGGGGGAGAGGCAAGGAAACTGTAAGTGAGGTTGCAAGCTAATTTGCTATTTAATTGGCTAAAACAGCTAGGCGAGAAAAAAAAGGCGGCCATGAAGCCCATAAATTGGAAAACCATTTTGGGCTTGGGGAGAATGATCAATTTTCCAAGCTTGCAAATCGTTTCACACGAGTAAATGGAAACAGGAGCATAGAGGAGGAAGAGGGGGAGAAAAACAAAGGGGAGAGGGGGGGGGGAACAAAGGGGAGAGAGGGGGGGGAACAAAGGGGAGAGAGGGGGGGGGAACAAAGGGTAGAGAGGGGGGGGAGACACAGGGGAGAGAGTGGGGGGGGGAGACACAGGAGAGAGTTGGGGGGAAAGACACACCGGCGAGAGAGAGTGTGGGGGGAGAGACACACAGGGGAGGGAGTGGAAGAAAGACACAGGGGAGGGAGAGGGGGGAGAGGGACACAGGGGAGGGAGTGGGGGGCAAGAGACACAGGGGAGGGAGACACAGGGGTGGCAGGGGTGGGAGTGCGGTTTAGAGAGAGACACAGGGGAGGGAGTGGGGGAAAGAGAAATAGGGCAGGGAGTGGGGGGAAGAGAAACAAGGCAGGGAGTGGGTCTGGGGGGAAAGACACAGGGGGGAGTGGGGGGGAATACACAAGGGAGGGAGTGGGGGAGAGACACAGAGGAGGGAGTGGGGGGAGAGACACACAGAGGAGGGAGTGGGGGGAGAGACACACAGAGGAGGGAGTGGGGGTATAGAGACACAGGGGAGGGAGTGGGGCGTATAGAGACACAGGGGAGGGAGTGGGGTGTATAGAGACACAGGGGAGGGAGTGGGGCGTATAGAGACACAGGGGAGGGAGTGGGGCGTATAGAGACACAGGGGAGGGAGTGGGGGGTATAGAGACACAGGGGAGGGAGTAGGGGGAAGAGACACAGGGGAGGGAGTGGGTCTGGGGGGAAAGACACAGGGGGGAGTGGGGGGGGAATACACAAGGGAGGGAGTGGGGGGGAATAGACACTGAGGAGGGAGTGGGGTATAGAGACACAGGGGAGGGAGTGGGGGGTATAGAGACACAGGGGAGGGAGTGGGGGGTATAGAGACACAGGGGAGGGAGTGGGAGGTATAGACACACAGGGGAGGGAGTGGGGGGTATAGAGACACAGGGGAGGGAGTGGGGGTATAGAGACACAGGGGAGGGAGTGGGGGGTATAGAGACACAGGGGAGGGAGTGGGGGGTATAGAGACACAGGGGAGGGAGTGAGGGTATAGAGACACAGGGGAGGGAGTGGGGGGAAAAGAGACACAGGGGAGGGAGTGGGGGGAGTTGCTCCGCAAATATATAGCCCCTGACCTTAGACTTGGCAGCCTCTTGGCAGGCTGGAGCACAGGGCGTCATCAGAGTGCAGTCCTCTGCGCTCTGATGACAGCGCGCTGGTGTCCAGCGCGGGAAGGACGGCGTGCCATATTTGATATTTCTCCCCTCTCCACTCTCCCTCCACTGTGTCTCTCCCCACCCTCCCCTGTGTCTCTTCCCCCCTCTCCCAACACTGTGTCTCTATGCATTGCTTCTATAGTTTTCATTGTGCGCATGCGCTAGAACAGCGTTACAAACAACGTAAACTATATTAGTGACTAATAACTTGCCCATCATAAATGATGGAGTCATATAATGTTATCTTCAATTGTCTGTGCCGTGTCTCTCATACTGTGCTGTATCGCTCTGACTATGCTGTCTCTCTCTCTCTCACTGTGCTGTTTCTCTCTGTGCTGTGTCTCTCTCACAGTGCTGTTTCTCTCTCTGCGTGGTCTCCCTACACATTTTTTTTAAACTTGCATTTTCAAAACATGAAAACAACTAAACAAATTTAGCATTGTATTAAAAAAAATCTAAATCTTTGTTAGTATATCATGCTTTTCCAAATAAGATAACATCAAAAATGGTGATTTTAATATACTACAAAGAGAGCGGATTGCTGTTTAGCCTGGCTAAGTAACTTGCAAAGCAATTTTTAAAATATGGCTTGTCTTTATTTAATTACATATTTAAAATGTGTCAATTATATTATAATTATTTTAGAATAACTGAACTTTTTATTACTTTACAAAAACATAATATACTGATCATTTTTAAAGTAAAATTACTTATATCAGGACAATTCTGTGACCTTTGGGTTACAAATTCAGTGTCTGTTAAAAGTCAACTTGTGACCTTTCAAATTAAATTCCAATTAGGTTCAATTATACTGTGCGTGTTTGTCTGTGCTGCGCTTGGCAGAGACCACCTAGATGTTTTACACATATTGGTAATGATTTCTGTCACAGTCATAGTGGGCTAGAACCAAGGTGACCTGTCGTTGTTTACTTCATTAATGGGTATGACCCATCCTAACCTTGATATTGATGGATGTCCATCACTGCCCTGTGCTTCAGACCCAGTTATAAAATAAACTAATAAACAAAAGTGAAAACCATAGACTTTATACGTTTTGTCTCAAATCGCTCCACAAAATGTATTTTGTTGCAGAAACAAAGTACAGGAAAGTAATTAATCAGAGAATAACTTGCATGAACAAGTCTATTTAAAGGCTTGAAGAGCATGTTCTTGGATAACGGTAAGATCTCTTCCGATCGCACAAATAAACGTAAACACATAAAAACGCAAAGCTAGGTGTATCCATGTGTAAAAGCAATGCCATTATTTAGAGGTCAAACTTTTATTACAAATCTTTCAGTTGAATGAACATATATCCAAATATATTGAATAAAAGATAACTTGAATGAAAGCATTTTTTTTTAAATGGTGTGCAACCTTATTGGACTAACCATATAAGAAGGGAAACCACTACAAAGAAAAAAACAAAGAAAACAATCTCTATATAGATTAAGAATGCAAACGCAAAATGTAATGTATATGTAGATATATCCATCTTATCAAATGTAATATTTTCTATGGCATTGTGTTTTACAAAAAGTGCCTCTATCCCATGGGTACAATGCAGCCATGAAACCTTTTTTTGGACTCCAAAAGTACTGATAAAACTGTTAACTCCCAAACCTTTTCGATTAAAGAAGAAGAAGGAAAAAAAAAAGGAAATCCGCTTCTGGCACCCCATAACCCGCCTCTTCATAAGCCCTCTCCAAGGCACACATAGCATAGGGTTGTCCAACTACAGTCCGTGGGTCTGATCCAGGCTACATTCTCAGGATATCTGGTTTTAGTACAAGTGTATTAATGAATTTATTTACCTGTGCTGGGTAAAGAATAACCTAAAAATGAAGACTGGGTCTGCCCTTCAAAGAGTAGAGTTGGGCAAGCTAACCTCTCACTTTTTGTCCCCTTATTTCAAATGTTCTGCAAAACTTAGTTCCTGAAATGGTACTATAATGTATAACAAATAAACTTTCACTGAGCAATAATAGCAAATATACTACAGTGGGAAAAGCTTTGGAAGTGACTAACTTTCATCATATGTCAATGCTGCTTAATGTTTCTTTTCCTCTACAACGATACGGCCAAAATACACTTGGCTCTGTGCGTCAGCTGGCTTTGCAGCCCACACTGCCAGACCCAACTAAATCTGAGATCCCAAAATACGTACGAGTGAGGGTTTTTTCCCAACAGAGGTGGCACATGTGCATTTTTAAATAAATAAATGTACTTGCTAAAGCATTAAATGATATTCATTCTTCTCTTATATTCCTAGTATGAATTAAACATACTTTTATTAAGAACAGAAAAATTGGAATTATTTATAGTTCTATGGCAAAGTGTATTTTAAAAAAGCTGCGTTTTAGTATTAGATTGCAAACTCCTACAAGCAATGCCATCAATGTGTGTGTGGCTGTAATATCTAATGTAGCAGTTATCCCAAATTAATGTACTGATGTCTGGAAATCTTAACTTACAGTTATGCTCAAAAGTTTGCATACCCTGGCATAATTGTGAAATTTTGGCATGTATTTTGAAAATATGACAGATTGTGCAAAAAAATATATTTTATTGAAGGATAGTTTTCATATGAAGCCATTTATTATCACATAGCTGTTTAGCTCTTTTTAAAATCATAATTATAACGATAATAATCCAAATGGTCCCGATCAATAGTTTACATACCCTTGAATTTGTTGCTTTTTTTTTACAGACACACAAGGTTAAAATGGCAATAAAAGGTTAATTTCCCACACCTGTGGCTTTTTAAATTGCAATTAGTGTCTGTGTATACATAATCAATGAGTTTGTTAGCTCTCATGTGGATGCACTGAGCAGGCTAGATACTGAGCCATGGGGAGCAGAAAAGAACTGTCAAAAGACATATGAGATAAGTTATATGTTAATTTGTTTGGTTTAAGTTTCTTCTTATTACTATCCATACTCACTCCTACCATGCAGGAAATATTCTCTATACCATAATGCCAGATATTAAATTCCCAGATTGAAAAAACTGAGTTCATTATGGAATAAATGCAATTAATAAAAATGGTATAAGGGAAATTTCCAGTAAAACCTATTGATGAAGCATAGTAAAGATAAAATAAGCAAACCTGACATTGTTCTGCAACTTGCTTACATGATGAGGAACATTTTGAAAATGGGAAGGAGGCAGATTGCATGATTAAAGGGATATGTAAATTAGCTGGATTATTAATGGATCTGATAGAGGAGAATTTATAGTGTCTGAAACAACCTTTTTACATGAAAAAAAACGCAGAAAACAGTTAAACCGCTTGCTTTTGCAAAGAGTTTTCTCTCAATGTTGACACCCCCTGAAATTCCCAAGGATTATTAGCATATCTTATACAATGTTTCTTTTTTTTCCTGGGGATTTACAGACATTCTCAGTTATCACCTGAAGTCTGCCCTACTTTGGTCCATATGATCTCAGACACTTTCCTTTCCTTTAGTTGAATTTCCTTCCGTTAATGAATATGTAAAGCTGTGATATAATTTATTGAGCTCTGCAGTGAGCACTGTTTAATGCAGTGTTATTTCATGTGTTATGTCCGTGAGCTGTGCAATCCTATGATAGCATTTCTGTAGCTATGTCTGTGAGTATTGTCTACTGCAGTGTTATTTCTATAGTTCTGTCTGAGTATTGTCTAATGCAGTGTTATTTCTATAGTTCTGTCTGAGTATTATGTAATGCTGTGTTATTTCTTGTGTTCTGTCTGTGAGCTGTGTAATCCTATGATAGCATTTCTATAGTTCTGTCTGAGTATTGTGTAATTCTGTGTTATAATTTCAATAGCTGTCTGTGAGACTATTGTATAATTTATATTTTTAGTGTCTGTGGCCATCTCAGCTTATAAAAAGGTTTGTGATATACTTTGACTGCCACATCAAATCAAAATGTATTTATTTGTGTTCATCTATCCTTGCTTTATCATTGTTTTGTCTAAGCATAAGCTTATTTAGAGATGTATGTGTGTTTATTCAGGTCAGACCTAACTACACTGCTTATCAGCCCCACCCCAACTCTCTTTTGCCATACAGTGTCACAGCTGCTTGCTGATTGGCTCAAAAACCAACTAGCATGTGCAAGTGCTGCATAATGGATATCTCATTAAAAATGAGATATCTTTTATGCAAATCACAGTTGCTGGGGGTGTCTAAATCAGCCCCAGCACATATTTTAATATATTGAAAAAAACGGTTTGAATGTTTTCATGCAAACATTTTTTGCTAGGTGGGTTATGATTCATTCTACTGGATGTATTCATAACTCACCTAACTTACATATACCTTTAATACAGTAGTTATATTCTTAATATATGCAAATGATACACGTAATATGTTAAATGTTAAGAATATAGAAAACAATTAATAATTTATATAATAGAGTCATTGTTTTATGTTTATAAAACATGTCTATGAACAAAAATGTAACTCTTTATGTCATATATATGCTGACAATAAAAACAATAAATAAATAAATAAAAAAACCTGCGTAACAAGGTAATGGAACTTCTTAAAGATGGAAAAGGATATAAAAAGACATCCAAAGCCTTGAAAATGCCAGTCAGTACTGTTCAATCACTTATTAAGAAGTGGAAAATTGGGGGATCTCTTGATACCAAGCCAAGGTCAGGTAGACCAAGAAAGATTTCATCCACAGAAGAATTGTTCGGAATACAAAAAAAAACCTACAGGAGAAATACAGGCTGCTCTGGAAAAAGACGGTGTGGTTGTTTAAAGGAGCACAATACAACGATACTTGAACAAAAATGAGCTGCATTGTTAAGTTGCAAGAAAGAAGCCTTTACTTAGCCATTGCCACAAAAAAGCCCGGTTACAGTATGCCCGACAACACCTTGACATGCCTCACAGCTACTGGCACACTGTAATTGGGAGTGACGAGACCAAAATAGAGCTTTATGGTCACAACCATAAGCGCTATGTTTGGAGAGGGGTCAACAAGGCCTATAGTGAAAAGAATACCATCCCAACTGTGAAGCATGGTGGTGGGTCACTTATGTTTTTTTTTTGGGGGGGGGGGGGGGGTGAGCTCTAAAGGCATGGGGAATCTTGTGAAAATTAATGGCAAGATAAATGCAGCATGTTATCAGAAAATACTGGCAGACAATTTGCATTCTTTTGCATGAAGACTGCGCATGGGACGCTCTTGGACTTTCCAGCATGACAATGACCCTAAGCACAAGGCCAAGTTGAGCCTCCAGCGGTTACAGAAGAAAAAGGAGAAGGTTGTGGAGTGGCCATTACAGTAATACCAGCGAACAACTCTGGGGAGATCTCAAAAGTGCGGTTCATGCAAGATGACCAAAGACTTTGCATGTCCTGGAGGCATTTTGCCAAGACAAATGGGCAGCTATACCACCTGCAAGAATTAGGAGCCTTCTAGACAACTATTACAAAACACTCCACCCTGTCATTGATGCTAAATGGGGCAATACACAGAATTAAGAACTATGGGTATGCAAAATTTTGAACAGGGTCATTTCATTTTTTTTTTTGTTGCCATGTTTTGCTTTATGATTGTGCCATTCTGTTATAACCTACAGCGGAATATGAATCCCATAAGAAATAAAAGAAATATGTTTTGCCTGCTCACTCATGTTTTCTTTAAACATTGTACATATATTACCAATTCGCCAAAGGTATGCAAATTTTTGAGCACAACTTTATATTGATTTCATAAAATATTTGCAATATTTATATGATCTTTTATATTATAAGACCAGTTTAATGACAAGGCAAAGTCATGGACAGTTATCACCGGAAGGCATGTGTACACACTCAAACTGGCAAACAGTAATAGATACACACATTAAGTAAGACCATAGATATATATATATATATATATATATATATATATATATATAAATAATTCTAACACAATGTAAAGCTAAATGCAATATTAGGATGTGGCCTTAGTGCAGGACTCTTTAATGTACCCTTTTTAATTCATGTTATAGTAAAGAGCAGTGGCACTTCTTTTTTAAGTGGGTACTGGCTGGTTACCTTCTAATGGTCATGAGAACAGCTTCTGAGTTCAAATTTTAACATGGTAATACTACATGTGACACTAAAATTCAATTTTGATTTGCACTGATCATATAGTTCATTTTATCTGCAAAGAAGTTCCTTCAAAAATGTATCTATAACTGTAACTAATTGTATTTGTATGTTTATATTTTATGCTATTCTCATCCCTCTTTGTCCATGAGGACCAGCAGATAAGGTCTAAAGAATCAGCACCAGTCCCAGCCTGGCTGTTGAGAGCAGTATCTCAAATCAAAGACCTAGGTGCCAAAAAATAATTATCCAGTGCATTTTACATGGGGCTCCCAAGCCCCAAAATAATGTTTCTAAATAAGAAGTGTATTTGAAAGCTCCTTTATGTCTGTTCCTTCTTTTCTTCACTCATTCTTAGTCTTCCCTCTCTGCCCCCAATCACTTTAAAACAAAGAACTGAAAATGTTTTACTCTACACTCACATAAACTGCATGCAGAACGTACAGTGGATATAAAAATTCCACACACCCTTACTGAAATTGCAGATTTTTGTGATAAAGCCAGAAATCAAAATAAATCATGTCAGACATTTTTCCGTCGTTAAAGTGTTCTGCAACCAACCAAATTCAGGATGAAAACAAATAGATAATTACATGGAAAAATAATTGAAATTAGTAACTTACAACACCCTGGTTGCATAAGTGTGCACACCCTTTTATAATGGGGCTGTAGATGGGTTCGGAGTTAACCAATCAGTAGCGTACACTTCCCATCAATGGAAGTGATTGTGATTAACCCGAATAAAAATGAGCTGTTCCTGTAAAATGTCCTTGAAAGCTTTGTGGTTGTATCCTACTGGTATAGCCATGGTCTGCAGGGATAAAATCCTACAGAATGATGTTGAAGGTACCGATCAGGAGAGGAGTATACAAATATCAAAGGCATTGGATGTACCAGGGAGCACTGTGAAGACTACCAGCAACTGAGCAAATGTGCCACCACAGGGATATTGTCAAGATTGGTATGAGCCTCCAAAGTTGATGACAGTACAAGGAGGCTATCAAGAAGCTTGCAGCAACATTAAAGAAGCTGCAAGAATTACTTTCAGGTACTGGTCACTCCTTACATGTGACAACAATCACACATAGTCCGTACATCTCTGGGCTATGGGGTAGGGTGGCAAATCGGAAGCATCCATTCCTGTCTAAATTTTACTAACAAAATGTATTCCAGAACCATGATGGAGAATGTCTTAGTCTGATGAGACAAAGGCTGAACGTTTTAGCCCTAATTCTAAAAGATATGTCAGGTGCAAAGACAACACAACCACTACTTATTGGTGTGGGCGATATAGACCTAGTCCAGACATAACATAAACAGCAGGCAAGAACCAAAAGGCCCTCCTAGTGTGCCCATTCTGTCAACCTAAAAAGCTTGGATAATAAAATATACCCAGAACAAAAATGTTGATCTAGTGGTGACCTTAAAATATGTAACCAGGCATTCAGAGTAGTAAGAACCAAAACCAAACATCCTTTACTTCATTTTAAGATACTGCCTAGAAAACAGACACATTTTTATTATTTTTACCATGTGATTTAGTTTAGTTAGTGCTGCTAAATGAGTAAAACAAAGAAAGCTAAGGAAACATTCCTTAACAAGGGGCCATTCTGTTACAAGACAAGAACATTTAATTTATGAGCTTAACAAAAAGACACAGGATGACACCATGACAGACAAAGCATAAAACCGAGACATGCAGAAAACCACAACATCAGAGTCATGCATGTCCTTTAAGGACACCAAAAATTAAACAAGAAGTATAAAACAGCATCAGTTTTGTAGAAGCCAGAAAAGTCTCAAAGTGGTTGGTTTTTCTTTTACATTGAGCAGCGTAAAAAAATAGAACCTTTTAAAGAGTATTATGTACAAATATATAGTATAAAACTGGACCAGCAAATTATATAAAATACCTATCTTTAAAAAGCACGGTAATCCTGTTTAAAAATATAAAATATTTCCTGTTATCTCCCTGCCAGCAGTAGACAGCTGCCAGTTGTTGGGGTGATGGGTGTTCGCCGAGATTTTGTTCAATCTCTTAGTGTGACTGGTAAATTTAGGAGTTACAATTTTACTATGTAAAGCTTATCATTTGCCACTACCCTAACCCTACATCTAACCCTATGCACAAATTAAAGACAGTCTCGGGAAGCCGCTGTTGTGCCACCTAGTGGCTGCTGGCAGGCAGATAACAGGAAAATTCCAAAATCCACTCTACTGAAGAACTACACTTGAGAATAAGCAATTTGTTTTTAGAATGCAAAAAATACAGTCTTTAAATAATCTTTTATATATAGTGTTTTTGTTTCTGATCAACATCTGAAGGTGGGAGCAGTCTTTTAAATGGAGAGAAAGCTTACAGCACATTGAGAATGTGGCAGCTAAAACTGCCAGTACTACTAGGAAATCTAATGTAAAGTGCATCAGTCTGCAAAAACACAGGCAAAATCAGCCCAGAAAAAAGAAAACTGAAATAATAATAAATACATCTAAAAGTTTAAATTATAAAGGTAAAGTTTATATTTTTTGCTTTTTTAAATGAATAATTTAGAGAATTGCAGTATATAGTGACACCTTATACTGGACAAACATTCATAATATAGCAACAAACTTTCAAGAGATAAACCTCTCTTTATCAAGTCAAAAAGCATTTTAAAAACATTTTGCCCATTATCAAGTTTATTTATTAAAAATTCTATATAGAAGACAATTGACCACAATGGTCCTTCAGTTTATTTTATATTTATGTCTATGATTGGTCTATTTTTAAATATATATACATATATTTTTTGTGGTAACTATCACTTCTAAATACATTTCAGGGTCCTTTCCCTCTTCACCTTCGCAAAATCTACTCGCTGCAATCCCACTGACAACCGACAGATGGCGCTGCCGGTTTTCATATAAGGCGCGCCGACAGAAGAGGCCTTGAGCTATAAGAGGCGTGCCCGAGGCCCTGGGGGGCTGAGTGCCCGCGGCGTACATAGCGATGGCCTCGCTGTCGACTCAGCGCCGTCGAGTTGCACCATGTCGGAGGTGAGAATAGTTATTTGCCTTACATCAAACATGACGGTGCCCGAAAATTGACAGCGCCCTCTGCCAGATGGCTCCTTTAACTGCAGCTGTCAGTGCTGCCGAAGAAATTCAAAGGTGAAGAGGGATAGATCCCATTTCAGGGGTATTTCTGTGTAAATACATACATATGTATGTGTCCTATCTCACCACACATCAGTGCTTGCTCTGGCAGAAAATAAACCATTACTTGCACTTAGGATTTGTTTAACAAATATCTACTTCTGACTCCGTTTGAACTGCATGCCATAAAGGGATTGTCATGCTGTGAAACATGGCATCCTACATGAGAGAAAACAGAAAGAAAGGGTCCAGTTCCAGAGGTAGATAATCTATTATTATGGGAGCTTCCTAGAAGTGAGTGTAAATATTATATGACAATTACATTGAGGGTTCTAAAATCAATTAAGTAATCTAATTAATATACTATTAATTTATATAAAACAAAAACAAAAACAAAACACACCTAAAGAATCCCTTTAAAAATGGTTGAGGCCACCTGTAAAGCTTACCTGTCGAACACCTGGGTAATTAAGAATTTCCTTCTATTTCTGATCACCAGCTTTATAAAGCTAATCCAAAAAAACTAAGCCATTATTTTATTAAATACCATCCAGGGACCAAGTAAAGGCAGTCATTTTGTTATCCTTTGGAAGTAAATATAGGAAAATGGGGGGAAAAAAAGACTTATGTACTTACCATACAGAATTTAACATAGCGAGCCCCAACTTACCCTTGTAAACAGCACTAGGCAAAAGCAAAAAGTTTGAGCTTTATAAATTGACTAATGATAGTAACACAATAAAGGTAGAATGCTTCTACAAGCATTTATTAAATATAAAACGTGGTAAAATGCTTCCAAATTATAAGTATTTTTGCAAGATATTAAAACAGCACTATATAAAATGTTATGGTTACTTTATGTAAATACAGGATATTGAAAACCTTAATTTTAAGAACTGGACAGTTGTAATATAGTGCAGTTCATGGAAATAAATACAAAGCTGTAATATTTGTATGTAGTGAACTGAATAGTTGTTAAATGTTCCATTATTTAGGTGCCATTTAAAGGGATTACTTATGCCAAATGTTTTATTAGTTGAAATAGCAAGTCTATAAAAGTGTAAGGAACCAAATCATCCTCAGCTGCACCTACCGATTATATACAGCGCCTAGGTTTACATTTATTATTAGGAGCAGCTTGTTGATTAAATGATCGCTGCAGGATTTAAATGGCAAATCTGTTTTGGGACTGGATGTGAAAAGCCCACAAACTGTCCAGGTACGACGTTAATACTGCTGAGGGTCTGTACAGATTTCAATGGTATTTGTCTTTTTTCAAATTACATTTTATTGAGATGAAACTTCAGACCTTTCCTGTTAAAAAAAAAAATGACGGGATTAAAATTTGAAAGCTGGCAATGCTGTTTGCCAGACAATGCTTGGCTCCCCCCCCCCCCACCTGTAACTTGCGGGCCTCACAATGAGCGCCTTTGGTGCTCATCGCAAGCCCCTTCCAGTGTCTCATTGCGAGACGCACAATTACTGGCCTTGGCCAACCCGCCAGTTGTCACTTGCATTGGCCAACCTGCCCTGTGTCTTTTCCCCCCCTCTCCCTACCCTGTGTCTCCCCCTCTCTCCCTTGTGTTATCTAATCCCCTTCTCCCGTGCCTCCTTTCCCCCGCTCCCGTACCTCCTTTCGCCCCTCTCCCGTACCTCCTTTCGCCCCTCTCCCGTACCTCCTTTCGCCCTTCTCCCGTACCTCCTTTCGCCCCTCTCCCGTACCTCCTTTCGCCCCTCTCTCGTACCTCCTTTCGTCCTTCTCCCATACCTCCTTTCGCCCCTCTCCTGTACCTCCTTTCGCCCACCTCTCTGTGTCTTCTTTCCCCTCTCTCTCCCTTGTGTCTCCGTTCCCCCTCCTCTCCCTTCCTTGCGTCCCCGTTCCCCCCTCCTCTCCCTCCCTTGTGTCTCCGTTCCCCCTCCTCTCCCTCCCTTGTGTCTCCGTTCCCCCTCCTCTCCCTCCCTTGTGTCTCCATTCCCCCTTCTCTCCCTCACTTGTCTCGTACCTGGATGCAACCCTGCCAGCAGCAACGCACTCACCTCCTCTGCGCCTCCCTCTTTCTCCGGCCAGAACTATTTTCTGGTCCAGGCGCGCATTGCGCATGCGCATACTGCCTGAGCGATGCGCAGCTTAATCCAGAAAGAAGTTCCAGACGGAGGACAGGAGCTGCAGAGGAGAAGAGGGTGAGTACGGGCAGCAAGCTACTGGCAGGGTTGCATCCAGGCACGTGCTTCAGCTACTGGCAGGAACCAGGTACTGTGGGTGAGGAGCTGGGAGAGGCAGAGGGGGAGATGAGAGAGAGGCAGAGGGGGAGATGAGAGACAGAAGCAGAGATGAGAGAGAAGCAGAGAGGAGAGATGAGAGAGAGGCAGAGGGGGAGATGAGAGAGAAGCAGAGAGGAGAGATGAGAGAGAGGCAGAGGGGGAGATGAGAGAGAGGCAGAGGGGGAGATGAGAGAGAGGCAGAGGGGGAGATGAGAGACAGAGGCAGAGGGGGAGATGAGAGACAGAAGCAGAGATGAGAGATGAGAGAGAAGCAGAGATGAGAGATGAGAGAGAAGCAGAGAGGAGAGATGAGAGAGAGGCAGAGGGGGAGATGAGAGAGAAGCAGAGAGGAGAGATGAGAGAGAGGCAGAGGGGGAGATGAGAGAGAGGCAGAGGGGGAGATGAGAGAGAGAGATGAGAGAGAGGCAGAGATGAGAGAGAGAGGCAGAGAGGGAGCTGAGAGAGAGGCAGAGGGGGAGATGAGAGAGAGGCAGAGGGGGAGATGAGAGAGAGGCAGAGGGGGAGGCAGAGGGGGGGATGAGGGGGAGGCAGAGGGGGGGATGAGGGGGAGGCAGAGGGGGGGATGAGGGGGAGGCAGAGGGGGAGATGAGGGGGAGGCAGAGGGGGAGATGAGGGGGAGGCAGAGGGGGAGATGAGGGGGAGGCAGAGGGGGAGATGGGGGGAGGCAGAGGGGGAGATGGGGGGGAGGCAGAGGGGGAGATGAGAGAGAGAAGGAGAGATAAGAGAGAGAAGCAGAGAGGAGAGATGAGAAAGAGAGAGCGAGAGAGAGAGAAGCAGAGAGGAGATGAGAGAGAGGCAGAGGGTGATGAGAGCCTAAGCCCAGCGGGCCTTGCGATGATCGCCTGCCTAACTCCTGCGCAGCTGGCAATGAGCGCCTGTGGCGCTTATTGCGAGGCTTGCAATGAGTGCCTTTGGCGCTTATTGCAGCCTGAGTCCCGTGGGCCTTAACGCCTCACCTACCTTCGCGAGGGCCGCCAACGTGACCAACATCGTAAACGTTCCCCTAACTGACAACTATATAAGTGCTATGACTCCAGAAGCCTCTTGGAGAGAACCGTCTGAGCATATAGTCCATAAACCTTTTCTTTTTAAAGGAACAAGTGCATTTTTAGTGCCTGACGTTACATCTATGTACAAATGGGCAGGATTGGAACACATTCAATATAAATACTAGATTATATGGTATAAAAAAATTACAATGATATTTGTATGCATCACTATTATCTATCCTAGACACACACATATATATGTATATCTTGTTTCAGGATATACCAGTTAAGTGAGAATTGAAACTGGTGAGTTTTTAAACTCAATTAAAAGGAATGACAAAAGTCTTATTCCCTTTTTTTATTTCGTAATGGAATAAGTTGGAATTTTTTGCATCATTTAATATATATCTGATAGTTCACATTTTTTACACTATTATACCATTACAGATGCACAACTTTCTCCATGAGAAATTTAATTGGAGATACTTTGTTCACCATCTTGTTTTTCTTTAAAAAAACAAAAAAAAAACTATAATAAAGTTTGAATTATAATTGTTTTAAACTCCACCAACATCTTTCTCGGGCCATCTGAATTTAATGCCAGGACTCTATATAGGCAACCAAGAACCAGTCGGCTACCATTTGAAACTTCACTGATGGACTCCCCTGTACTATATAAAACATTAAGAATATATGGTGCAATAACTGCTGTTGAAGACAAGCTTTGGACATCCCTTTATAGATGTACCACCAGCTGATTCCCACCGATTATTGAAACATAACATTAGTGCACAGATACAGAAATGCATCTCCAAGAATATACTAGAAGTATGTTAAACCTTTGCAGCACTCATTTAAATGCAAAACACAAAAAAATAGCATTAAGATTAAGAATTTGCTTTTTCAAATACATAATAGGAACTTATGAGATTTTTTATTCTGTAATGGACCACGGTTGTAAACTATCTTTGAATAACCACACTTAAAAATAGGCAAATTGTTTTTAGAATGTAAAAAAATACAATACAATGAATAACCTTTTATAGACAAGTACTCTGCTGCCGTTTTAGTAATTACTGATGTACTTCTTGAGGTGGGACAAGAATATAAATGTAGAAAAAGCTTATTTCTGCACAATGGAAATGCGGCATTTCAAACTGCCAGCGTTTTGTTAGGGTTTGCGGGAAGTCCATTAGTTATCAAGGACATATCCTGAGACAGGAGCTGCAAGAAGCAGCAAAGTTAAGGAAATTAAAGACTGCTATAAAAGAAAATGCTCATAAAAGTGAAAAATATAAGGCAGTGTTTGCTTTTTTACTTTCTAAAATGTCTTGCCCATTATCAAGTTCAGTTAATTGATGAACCATAGAGAAAAAAAAGTGACTTATTGGTCGTTTAACATTATGGCATTTTCAATGAAATGCTAAATCTTTACAAAGGGACTGTGATAAATGATACAAGTGTGCATTGCTGGCAGACTGAACGTAGCGCCGGCCGTGCCAGCAAATCAAAGCTTACCTCTGTGGACATGCTGGTTTGTTCAAATCCCACCACATTCGCTTGTACCAGCTGTTGCAGAAGTTGTACTTGAGCCACACTCAGGAAGAAGTCCAAGCTTGTGGTAATGTTCACTTC
Organism: Discoglossus pictus; assembly: GCA_027410445.1. NCBI lineage: Eukaryota > Metazoa > Chordata > Amphibia > Anura > Alytidae > Discoglossus > Discoglossus pictus. The sequence continues at coordinate 56,210,005 of CM050166.1, forward strand.
CAAGGAATGGCCACACACTAGAATGTCCTGGGGTGAAAAGGTAGATCTCATGCCATTACTGTTGACTCAAGCTTGCGGGTCTAAACAAACCTCAGAAAATATCCATGTCTAACATATCCTAAATCAACAGCACCTGAAAAGCCTACACAGGGGTGCCAAAGTTTGCAAACACAGGTTATTTTCATTTGTAATCAATACTTATGTTCAGCCTGACATTTCCAAAAAAACACATCCATTCATAGCTCTGAGCATGATACTGCAAGGTTACCATAATATAGAAATAAAGTGAGAAAATGAAGATGACAGGAATTTCAAAGCAATCCCATGTGGCTGAGTGATAGTAAGCTCTTGTTCTACCAGGAAGACATGGCTGCTAAAGATACACATTAGGAAAAACATTTATAAAATCTCCACGTATCTACACAACGCATTCTTTATATATTTTTTCCAATACAATAAACATAGCAAGTCTTGCATATTTCTCACTAAAGGTTCTTCAAGGTTCATTTTCATTGTAAAAGCCAAAAAATATCCTAGCTAACTCAACTATAAATACTTAATAACTAGCATTAGTATTTTTGTCTAAATGACTTTGCTGCAAATCTACATATTTAAGGCTTGAAGGTCTAAGAATCTCAATTTTTTTACTTGTATGTAGTAAATATCAGTACTGGATAAACAATTTCTAAATGTTTTGATAAAAAAGTTGATCTTTTGCCTGAAAATTTACTATGAAAATATCTGGTTTTCCAATTATCTCTAGGATGGAGCTACTCTCCTCTTTTCCAAACTGTCGCAAGGTGTGGAGTTACCTGGAGCTGCCTGTTTGCCGCACACTTTCTAGCAGTCCATACGAGATGAATGAAGCTACAGTGTAAGGAAGGTCTAGGCGCTGCTGTATCTAAGTTTTTCAGTTTGTGCAATCTTTTAGCCAATTTCTATGGAATGGTAGACTGATAGGTCATTGGGGCTGGGGGCTAACGGACCCATGGGTCTACTAGTTCGTCTCTGCTTGGCGATAGGGGACAGATTTACTGAAGTGCTAGATAAATATTGGCGAATCTTTGCAATCCTATGTTATCCTCTGGGGCATAGGTTCTAAGGTTTGTCATCTCAAAGAGTTTCCCCTTTAGTGGCCCACAAACTCCAGAATCTACAGTTTTCTAGATGAGATCTGACAAATGAACCAGTAGATTATCATTAATATCTATATTGCCACTATTGTTCCACTGTGTAGCTTTATAAGCCTTCCCTTTAAGTCAGAAATTCCCTAAACGTTCAAGTCCAAACGATTTTGAAGTATGACTTTGGCAAAAGCAGTCATTAACAAAATCAGAAGAGAACGCATGAATTCCCAGCACACAAGTTATTACCAAATAAAGAACCCTAACCACCTAAGCGTAACAAGATTTACACATCATTTCATAAGCTGACCAATTCACTGGCAACATAATGCAATTAAATAGTCATAGTGATTTATAGTGGACATTGGAGAAAACATGTTTTGATGGAGATTTGGAAATAAGGCAGCCATAAATTACTGGAGAGATTGTAAGAGTGGAGATGGATGGAACTATGAATACTTATAGATGCAAATGTATACCTGTCCTGCAGGATATGGAGATTACTGGACTTCAAGCAAGCTCTACACCAAAAAAGACTTAAAGGGGAAGTTTCACCCAAACACCAGATGATCTTATATGAAACTGTGAATTTTCCGTGGTATTCCAAAAGTATCTACTACTACAATACCATGAAATGACAATTTCTATCTCAATTATTTAGTTACAAAAATGGCTAGCACAAGTATACCTATTTTTTTTATATTCTTTAAAAAGCATACAGAACCCAAACATGATACAACCATTTCAGGATATTTTAGATTTCCCTGTCCCCATACCTTTTTTTGTACAAAATGTGCAGACATGTCTCAACCATTTTATTCTTCCAAACAGGAATGGTCTTTGGGTCAGGTATTCCTGATGCCTGCCTGGGGCACGGCTCTTGTGAAGAGGTGCAATATAGCCCTGACATCTTTATTTGGCACTACTGCTAAAAGAAGACCCTGGAGGGCACTCTCTGATTACTCACTAGTGACTAATGGTGTAATGCCAATGGTTATGCCCACATGGCCGAACTAACCACTCACATTGAACTGCTCTTTGCACTCCTATCTTATCCATATCAATAAAAACATAATGTTTTCTCTCTAGAAATAGGTACTCTATTGTGTGAGTTGTAATACATTTCAAAGGAACAATTCACTTTTTAATATATTTTCTCCAGTGCTAAGTCATCTACTATTTGATATCCCTTCTAGATCACTGAATTTATATTAAAATATACTTATTTTGACTGCTGAAAGAGTTGAAGGGACATTTGAGATTTGCCCACATGTCGAGACAGCTTGTGTATGGAAGAATTTAGTCCATATATAGTATTAAAACAGCTCTCTACATACTAAGATATGAGAAGACAACATATCTAAGATCATAAAGCAACTACAACTGTTGATCACACAGAGAAGAGGGGAAGGTTGCAAATGGGGCTTTCCTTAGATAGTAAATATTGTGTTAAGCCCAGCACCCTGTTGGGGATGATTAAGAATGTGTCTATATGCTTAGTAACTATATTGTAGACAAAGATAAGATGTGAGACAGTGGCACAATGTGATGAGGAGCACAGATGACACTTAAAGAAAGGAAAATACAGCAAAAGTCTGGGATAAGAAATTAAGTTAGTATTTATATAAATTAAGTACTGCTTCTGTATTTCTACTTAACTGATAATTACATTTTGCTTTCTGTATTGTTGTTAACGGATGTTATCAGACACGTAACAAATACCACACTAATTTAATTAATGGCTTGTTAAAGAGCATTGCATTAGCAAAGATGCATGTGCTTCTATATTTAGGGCATGGGATAACAAAATAGAATTGGAATTCCTTTGTAAACAGTGGGAACAAAACCAGGCGATTATCAATATGGTGGACAACATAGCATAAAATAGATTTTCAAAAAGAATAACCTGGATTTAAATGGGATTAGTATGATAATAGAAGTACAAACATAAAAAGCATGCTGTATAGGAATGTTACTATTTATTTATTTATCTGAATACCATGTTGATAAGGTATATTAAGGGACATAACGTTTAGTGATATATTATAAAGCAATACACAAACAAATGCAGAATATTAGAACACAAGTTAAATACTGTATATGGAATTGGAATCTAGGAAATCTAATAGTGGGATTCAATAATTCCAAGTAAATGGATGCGGGAGAAACCTGAGTGTAAGGAAGAGAGGTGTGGGAGAGGAGAGTGGGATGAATGGAAAATAGGAGGGTTGGGAAGAGAGATATAAGGTAGGAAATAGAAAGGAAAAGTGGGGACAGATGAAATAACTTGATTTTTATAAATGTCTATTTTGTTTTTTTTCATGTTTTCGAAACAATTTGCATATTTTGCGTACTGTACCCACCTCCGTGTGCATATTCTCTGGAGAAATCAGTTTGGTGAAGATTATCGCTGGGGCTGCAGTGACTCTCACAGTAAAATCTGTTAAAATTGGGCTCAGTATCGCTCGCCGCTCTTGGTGTCGCCTAATACTGAGGAGAAAAAAAAGAAAAACATTAAAGATCATTATGTAACATTTTAAAGTTAAATCTGATTTCAGGAGTGGTTGAATTTTGAAACCGTGGGACACAGAGCTTAAAGCAATTATTGCATTTTTGAAAGAGCAGATTTGACATCTTGTTTTACCAAAATTAAATGTAAAAGATTGAACCAGAATGGCAATGAAAAAACGCCGTTCCCCATAGGATTCAATTTACTGTTCAGATATTATTTTATCCCAAAATTATACCAATTAACTTGGGAAAGCACACAAAATAAGATGTAGCAGTGACACAACTGGGGGTTGAATTTCTTTCTAAATATCATGCCCAATATTGTATGCAAGGTCCTGCCTGGGAAGGAAAACACAGGAGGACAGAATTGATATGGGGTTAAAAGTTAAAAGAAACAGAGCATATGTGGACAGGAAGTATATATGTTTAAGTCTATGGCAAGCAAGAATATATTCCCAAAGCACCCACAATTAACATTTTTAAAACTAAAATATCATTATCCACATCTTTGTCCTTGTCTTCTCCCCTTCCTACAATCTCTAGACTCCAAATAATGTAGAAAAGTTCAATATGGTTCTCACAAACCAATTTTGCCTCCACATTGCATTGCATGACTGTATCTTGGCTTTGTTATATATATATATATATATATATATATATATATATATATATATATATCTTTCTAGGTCGATACCAGAGTTTTATTAATATTTAAGGGCTCTGAAATCTTAAACCTTGAGTTCTTGTAATGCACATTAATGATGCATTACAAGAATATTTGCTATCCACCACATATTTACATCTATGTCATCCAATAAAAAAGCAGCATCTAAGGTGAAATATTTTCTAATAATGTAGCAATAGACCACGGCAAGCGGCAATCTCAGTTCATGGCACATAGATGGGGAAGAGATTTTATTTTCCTGGGTTCCAAGAACTCTTCAGATGGTGACTGTAGCCATGAAATTAAGAGATTTGCTTCTGGGGAGGAAAGCTATGGAAAGCTTGGAAAAAATCATAAAAAGTAAAAATATTACATTATCAACGAATGTCTGCATAGTTAGAACTATAGTATTCCCAGTAGTAACATATGGATCTGGACCATGATAAAGTCTGAGCGCCGCAGTATTGATGCCTTTGAATTGTGGTAAGAAGACTGCTTAGAGTCCCTTGGACTGTAAGAAGATCTAATCAATCTATACTACAAGAAATCAAGACAAACTGTTCACTGGAAGGTATGATCATGAAGCTGAAGCTCAAAGAGTTTGGCCATATCATGAGAAGACAGGATTCCCTTGAGAAGATTCTGATGCTGGGAAAGATTGAAGGCACACAAAGAAGGGGACGGGAGATATGGAAAGATTAGGTAATTGAACCAATAAACATAAGCTTGATGGAGCAGAGAGGGACAGTTTCTGACAGATGTGCCTGGCGTGCTGCGTTCCATAGGTTCATGGAGAGTCAGACATGACTGAACGACTAAACAACAACGAAAGAAATACTATGTTTATATTTCAAGGAACTGTGATGGGCTGGTATGAAATATGAATGTAAGATTGAATTTGAGCATCTCAAATGTGAGTTTTTTTTCTAAAATGGCCACACCAAGTTTGAGATTACTGCTTCTTTAACCAGCATTAAAATAAGTTTTAAATGTTTTTCCTAACCTGGATAATTCTGTATATACCAGTAAACTCTCAGTTATCTAGCACTCAACCATCCGGGATTCTCAAGCAACCAGCACTGGTCTCTATTCCCCACACTCAATTATCCGGCACATAAAAAAAAAAAAAAAAAAAAAAAAAAAAAACGTTTTTCTGTTATAGCTTAGTTTTGTTGTTAGTAGCTATTTAATGGGTTTTTTTAAGAGTTTCGAGGGGTTTAAGGGTTGTTTAGGCCATTATTTTTGTGACTCTCGATTATCCGGAAACTACACTTATCCGGCAATTGGCAATCCCCATGGGTGCCGGATAACGGGAAGGTTAATGTATATGCTATTTGTGTGGTGTTGCTCAGTTTGCTAATTAGTGGCATGGCATGCTTTACAAGTGTAGTGGAGGTGAACCTTAGAAACTCACTGAGAGAAAAGCTGCATATCTCAAAAATTTAGGTTAGAAAAAGAAATACACAATTTTAGTGATTAACAAAAATCAGTAATATGAAACATGAAAATTCTGTTTGAATTAAAATGACACCAATTCACCTAGGTTTTTAAATTTTAGAATAGTCTATTAAAACGACTTCCATTTCTTTTTAGCTAGAAAAGTATCTACAAGTAGGCAAATTTTAACATTAACTAAGAAAAAAAAGCTTTAATAATGTATTAGTTTCAACAGATACAAATCAAACAATACTTTCTGGAATCAGTACAAAGTTGGACAATGTGCATTTAAAATAATTTTTCCCAAGGTCTTAAAGTTGCTGAAAAAAAGGGGCTAGTACAATATTTTTTGCCAAGTCAAGAAGTGTTATGCTTCCACAGAAGACATAATGTTTCTGTCAGCCTAAATTAGTTATATTGAAAGAAAATCCAAATAGTTATAAAAAGCTTCTCATAAGAACAACATTTCTGGCCAAAGAAAGATAAAAGAGACAGTGTCATTAATATTACACAGAAGGAATTTCATCCGAGGCATAAATCAAAAGATCTTTTACTAAATGAAACGCTTATTGCATTTTTAATTTAAAAGACGACTTTTATTATACAAGCTCATAACTTATGCACTGTAGTGCAAATTTCTAAACCAGCAGGTGCAACTCAACATCTCTCTAATTTGTAGGAAATTATTCATTAAACTGACACAATAATGTTATGGTATACTAGCTGCTAGTTTATGGTACTGTCTTAGATCTTCCCTCTTGTAAGATGTTGTGAACACTACTGGTGCTTGAGAAAATTATACAAGTAAGGATCACAAGGATGCTCCAATAATGATCCAGTTTTCATAACGTTATATAGTTAAGTAATAAACAAATGTTTTATGTTTTTTTGAATAAAACAAAACATGGAATGGCTGTTTTCCCATGACTGGAGTTCATTTTTACTTACATCTTGTGATTTTTTTTTAAAAGTAAATTTTGCTCTAAAAACTCTGTATTTTAGAAGCGATGTGTGATGTAAGACGTAGAGAACATGGATACAATTAAACTTTTGATTCACAGCAGCAATTTAACAAATAACCAATATACAGTGGACTCTCTGTTTTCGACTACCTCCAAAGTCATTGATTTTGATATTCTACGTGTTTGGATGAGTAAAAAACCTTGGTACTCATTGTACCACATAAAAACAATTTACATTATTCCTTATGGGAGTTTGGTACTCTTTGTTTTCACCAGTCGTGCCTTATGGAACCAATAAGCGACGAGTACCAAGGGTCCACAGGATGTCTTCCTGGTGAAGCAGCTATATTCTGCAGTTCCATGTGTCTTAATTTATCTCTAGTCTGTTCTGGGCCATATTAGATGGAGCGATAGATTACAGTACCATCTATAGGTGATGAACATGGATTCTACATAAACTTGAATAACATATCTGGCCAATTAAGAAAATATTATAAACACAAATGAAAACAGTAGAGGTGGACAAGAAGATGACAGACAAGCTACAGGTACACAAAAAGTATTACATCAGTCATAGAAAATAAAAATGCAATGAGAGTGTAAAAAGGAAAATTCTTTAAGGACCGCTCTTTCAATCATGACCAACTGGGCATTGCAAATAATGCATGATATAAAAAAAATCCTACTCTCGCTGCCAATGTTTTATTTTCTCTTTATATCTCTATTGATATTTTTTATTTTTTACCTTGTGTTGTTGTTATTAAAAAAAGGTTCAAATATATAAAAGAAAAATTAAAACTAAAAAATCTATGTACTTTGAAGACACTTTGAGAGATCCAAACTCTGAACAATATGGCTATGGAACATACCGTTGTGCAGACTTGAGTAGGAAACATTACAAACCATCTGTGTTATAATAGAAAACTGTTTAAATTCCACTTTTATCCCTTTTTCAAAAACAATTAATATACAAAGTGATTAGAGTATAGCATTACATATCATAGTGGATTACACACGCAATGCAGCTGTAAGGTACGCTCACTCATTTCTTTCCAATTCTCTTGTATTCCCCATTATGTTGAAATCTGGACATTTTTATAAAATGAGAACATGTCACGCTGGCATGTAAAGGGCACAAGAGCGACTTATTGCCCGTTAGCTTTTCAAAGGAACATAATTCAAGGTATTTTATACATCTGTAATTTTCTCATTTCAGACACAGAAATGCATAAAAAGCAGATCCTGGAAATGATTCAAAAGCTTGTGCCCAAAAAACAAAATACCACGGTCACAGCTGTTGCTGGGGCTAGTTTGGAGAGCGGCCGAAAAACTGGAGTTAACAGAGAGGGTGTGGAAGAAACTGAACAGGGAGCTGTCGTTCCTTGTTCCTTTATAGGGATCTAAAGTATGACATGGCCTATTACAAGACGGCATTACTGTTTTGCACTGACGGAGTCCATCTGGTAGATATATTTTCAGTATGTAATTCAGGCCAGCAAATCTTTCTTTGAAACAACTGGAATTGGCAGGAGAGGAACAATCCATGCTAGTGACTGCTCTTCCTTATGTCAGATGAAAGATCACTGTCTGGTCGCTCGAAGAAAAAGGAGGAGAAATGAATAACTGCCTGCTGAAGGCAAAATCTTCCATCGCTTCACATATGGGAACTTCCAAGGAAAGCATAAGATTTAGAGGAGTGAGACAGGGACTCGTACATTTATGGACTTTCACAAACTAACAAACCTTAATCCCACAATAAAATGCTTTTTTAATGTTTAGTTTTAGTTTATTGCACACAGAGAGCTGAATCATGGATAAATAGTGACCACCAAGAGAAGTTCAGGAATAGTATTTACATCATAAAATTGTTCGTCTATAGCACTTATGTCATTATAGTTTAGAATTGACTTGGAATGTTAAAAATGCCAGCCAACTAAAGAAAAACATGGCCACAGGTTAGAAGGTACTTGGAAGCAAGTATTGTGACCTTGATGAACTGGAATAAATGCCATTTTGATTTAAGGACCTCTTAAGTGTCATGTTTAAAGTATGAACTGTTGAAGAACTAGTACTGATAAAGGACTCAATATTTTAGAAAGTAAAAATACAGTCTTTCCAGGTGACAAATCAGGTAAGCAGACAAAGGCATTGTTGTGTCTGTATAACCAATATGTCACCTTTGTGAATGTAATCTTTGTGTAAATTGCATTGCTTTGTAAATCCACTTGATCCTAATGTATGTCATATTCCTTTGTGGAAAAGTTTTAAATGGATCCAGAGTCTGTATCCAGAGTCTCCTTCTAGGTGATAAATCAAAGTCAAGTTTAAAGCAATTGCTGCTCGCAATAAAGCATCATTATATATAATAATAATTAATTAATTAATGGACGACAGCACTTTCGTATTTTCTAAATTAAGAATTACATTTTTTTTATTTTTTATAAAAAGTCTAACAGTTGACTTTTTAAACCACTGCATTTTGTTAGCTTATACAACATAGTCCATTAACTAATTTTAATAATGGGCTAAATGTTTTAAAAAGTAAATATCTACTTTGGCAATATGGAGATTTGTATATTGAATAGTTGTTTATTTGGGAAAGCTTACACTCCAGAGCTCAAGACCCTTTCAATAGTACTAAACCCATCCAAGTGTTGATGTTAGGTGATAAATCAAATGAAAAAAAATAAATAAGCGGCTGTGCATTAAGGAAAATTGCATATAAATATGAATAAATGAATAGGTATATTTATTTTTCCCAAAACATTTTGCCTATTGTCAAGTCAATGTCCTCAAAACAGAATAGTTTTTTTATGAGATTTCAGAATAGAAATAAGTTAATGCTCAACAGGGTACAATATTGGGAAGGTGATTGAGAAGATGAGACGTGTGTGCATTTAATACATAGCATTTTACAGAAGATAATGTTATTTATTCTAGCGCTATGGGTACCACAGCTGGTCTCTCTCAATATATAGGGAATTAGTGTAGTCACAAAGAACTGTATACGTTTGAGAAAGATACTGCTATGGAGGAGGATGGATGACGATATCAATGGAGGCTTAACTAATAACAATTTGTCTAGCTTTATTTGCGCCAGTAAGTTCGTATAAACACACATCTATAGATGGACATATAGCTTAGTAAAACCTATTTCCTAGTTACTTTGTTCTTTGCCGAATGTTGTCATCCTTTCAGATAACACATAAAAGCAGAAGCTTGTTTAGTATATTTATGCTGTCACCGATCCAGTATTTAAGTGCTGTTCAAGCGGTGTTATTATGTTCTCAAATTTATCTCTTGCCTTGTGAAAGATAAGTAGAAACTCAGGTCACAATCTCTTTAAAGCCCTTTGTTTAAATCTATATACATATTAAAAGGGGCCACCTGTGGTTTGTTTTGGTAAATGTGTAAGTTATAGATTCTGCTCAGTTCCAGAACATAAAACTTCACATTGTAGAGGAGATAATGTATTCTGGAATGTTTTACATTATTTGATCACTTTCAGCGGGTGCTTCTAATAAACAGACCATTGCTATGTATACAAAAGCATGAGTCAAATTTACAATGTAAACCTTCGCCTTGTGCTAATGTTCTTCTAGATAATCTTGCTATATTGATTGGAACATTTGTTAGTACTAAAACAAATAAGCAGCCGCACATTACACATGGGTGTTACAAGTCACATCTACGCCATTTCAAATAAACTCTATTACTTTCCACTCTTAAAACTGAAAAGAATAAATACAACAATTGAATTTGGAAGGCTCCGTTCAACAATGACAAGTCAGATGATGGAATTTTGAATTGTAGTATTATCTCTGATTGGATGTTTTGTTATTATTTCGTATGCCAAGAGCATTTTACACGTCAAATGAAAGACCAGAACCTGTGATGTTGGTTTCCCAGCCCACCAACGTGGGCAAACAATATTCTGTCAGGATCTGACATGGAGTTAGACGATGGCCTTTTAAGAGAAAATTATTTGAAAGCTTATTAAAGACAACCACATTTTTAACTATGTAATGTAAATGTATGTTAAAAGCTGAAAAATAAGATTGAATTTTCATCCTTTCCCCTAACTGCATTATTTTACAGTGAGACTTGTCAATCAGACAACATCATGGAAAAAGGAATGTGAAGTCTGCAAGGGCTCCATGTTGTCAAGCCGGACGATCAGCAAGCATTTGTACCTGACTTCTTAACATCTTAAAAGTGTTGTTTTTCCTTCAGATCAAGTGTTGTTTTATGAGATGGCCTTGAGAAATCCAGAGAGGAAAAAAACATCATAGGGTGTATTTAAGATAAACCGCTCAAAGCAGTGTAATCCAAACTGAGTTCTAAGGAAACCTGGAGCTCAATTTTGTTTAATCAGAGGTTCCATAGGAGGTTCATAGGATAGTTATCCCAAATTATTTAACTCTTAAAGCTTTGTGGTGTCTTTAAAACGGTCATATAAATAGTGTATGAGATTTTAGCCTTGGTTGTGGATTCCTGGGTATTGGAGTAGAGGAAAAGGGTTGTGAAGAAGAAGCCATGAGAATCATTCAGGGGCTTGAGTTACCATCAATATCTCTGGAGACCAAAAAAGGGTTGCATTGCTGAATCGAATTTGAAGGCACACTAAAATGCCAGAGTTTATATTATATACTTAAAGGAATACGTTTTATATGATTTAGCGCCATGGAAACATTAAATCTGAAGCACATCCAGCTCATGGCTCCACCATGCCTAAGTATAATTTTTTTTTTGTCCATAAAACTGGGTAAAGTTCATAGCCAATCAGGACATGTACAAAGGCAAGTCTTCAGTTGTGAGACTGTAGCCACATAGTGTCTCAAAACAACAATATATATATATATATATATATATATATATATATATATATATATATATATATATATATATATATACACATATAAAGATCAATTTTAATTCACAAAAAATAATTTTGCAATGTTTAAAGCATGCTTCATTAAATGTATGATAGCAAAACTGGGACTTTAATTTCATCATACTGCCACACGTCCTTTAAACTGCTACTGTAATTTCAATCTGCCCTATTATTTAATTTATAACTAACATTTTTGTAATATATTTTTCTATGGGCAGTTATTATAATACAATCCTATAAAAAACAAACATGTAAAACTATTTTACAGCACTGAATACACTGAAGAGTGCCTGGTTTCAACACTAAAGGCTTATAAAGACCAGTATTTTTACTTCATTTAGGTATAAAATCAATGTAAATGCATCTTGCTAGTTCTATATGCTGCCATAGGCTCACTCATTTTTCTGAACCCTGTTTAATAATCCTCCTTTTGCTTTGTAGTGTCACTATCCTAAGATTACAAAATACATAAGTGTTAGGTGCTTACAGACAGAACTGTTACTGCACATAGACATACACACTATTCTGTAACATTGATGCTTACCCCAAGGCCTTGGTCATGTAGGCTTAAGCAAAACATACCATTGTATTTTTGTTCTCTACAAACAAAAAGCTGAGGAAGACTATGCATATGCTAGCAAAAATGTTAAAAGTTTTGAATAAATATGGTTCCTTTTAAATAAAATAGTTCTGCAGATTCACTTACTATTATGCTGAAAACCTGCACACTTAAAATAACTCAAGCACAAAAGCTGTAGAAAAGCTAAATTGGAAAACCATATATGTCCAACATAAGAATATACTGAACAACATGGGGTTCTAGAAGTCATTGTAATTTAAAAGTAATGGTAGCAAACATAGATACATGTTTTGACCTAAATACACTATGGTTTAAAGTTATCTACTGAGCTTTACCTGCTGGCCATGTTCCATTCCAATGCGGGATTCTGGGAACTTCTGTCTCCCTCAGTCAGCAGTCCTCCATTGTTGTTCTCCTTCTCCGGTTTCAGTTGATCCCATTGGGCTGTGCCAATATTGATAGACTGTAGGTCGATCTGATATTGTCTGTCTTCGACTTCTGATCCAGGATCCCTAAGTACTCCTAAGTTTAAAGCTCGCCTATAAAATGAAAAACAAATGCATATATGCTTGTGATTACACAATTAAAAATAGCTGCAAAAACATGGATTGTCATACTTTCATATCCAGCATATTTGGTTTATAGATTAATGGGTTTTATCCATTTCATTTTAGGAAGTACATAATTACTATATCACGTTTGGTTACACAATGTATGTACATAAATAAGGCCTAGATCTTCTATTTAATTCAATAAAAAATAAAAAAATACCACTACCTAATAGAAACCAAACTTAATGAACTTGCTTCTCTGCCTTACTGCTGTACTTAAAAGTTGCGGTTTTGTAAATCTAGTATTTATTTATCTGACAAAATAGTTGAATTATTAACATTTACTAAGATAAAAAAGAACATTAGAAAACAATAACACAATAAGAACACTATCTAACACATTCAAATAAGCATTATTTAAATAAAAACTACTTGAGCAAGTCTATATCTAAAATGAACATACACTATAGCGCAAAGCAAAGTTGTTTACTATAGACTTTTTCCTTGCCATAAAGTACTGATCATGATAGCTATTGTCTCTAAAATAAAATGTCTGTGATCTAGTAATGAAAGGACCATAATTTGGAAATTATAGTTATAATACATTTCATCTGATAATCTAAAGGTCATTTTTATGGTTTCCATCAATGGCAACAAAACAAAAAAAATCAATACATGGAATATAATAATCTTTATAAAGTAAATGTTCCAAACATGATTTAAAAGAAATAGTGATTTAAATATGCTATTTATTGGACTGGTATTATATTTTTCAAGTGGACATGGTGATCACTCCTACTGCTAATCGTAATTGCTGTTGATAAGGCTTTTATCTCAGAAGTGGATCTTTCAGTTAATTTAGTCATAACATATACTACCTCTATATAAATTTTAAGGCACTTTCACTTTGAATTTTTTATTACAACTTCTCATACATAATGTCTTTTGCACATGGATGTGTAATTTTACAAAAGATCAACTGCCTGTAACAATAACATTTACAAAAAGAAAAAATATACAAATTACAATAACTAGATAAATGCAAAATCTACAATACATAAATATAAATATTAATCATCTGTGATGTACTGAAAATCTTTGAATTTATGTACAATACAACTTCAATATATAGTAAATATGTCAAATTATGGAAGCCTTCTCGCCCACTAATCAAGTTTTATTTATTCAAAACATTTAACTTTTTTTAATTGCTTTCTTATTATTTGAATGTATCCTTACTATTCTTATGAAAACTGCTAATGTGATAGAGGTTGTACAGAAATTTTGAAAATAGGGTTCCTCACCTTTCAGTAATAGCTAGGTCACTATTAAATATTACACATTAATAGTAAGTTATTTTTATCCAGTAATACTAACCAATAAATTAATTGATCATACAAAATAAGTAACCAAGACCTTACCATTCTCATGCTTGGCAAACTGATAAGTAATATTTTCCTGTGTTTACCTGAAATGTTTTGCATTATTGGGATTGGAAGGTCTTTGGAATAGGCAACGAGTTTTATGTTTTATTTTGTTTTATTTCATGGTATTGTTTTTGGATTTGCTCCTTATTTTATCTTTATCTATCATTATTTTTTACTTTAACCTTTTAAATACTGATACATATATAAATAGTAATAATAAAAATAGTAATATTAATAATAATAATTTAAAATGCGTTTTTAGTCACATAACTAGTGAACATTGTATGTGTATCTTCCCTTATCAACATCCTGAAATACTTTATTAGCTACTTGGACATCTTTCTTGATTATCCGCTGAGTGATATGACAGCTTTTAATTTTTGAACACACAGATTTGGAGAAGCTTTCATAAATATTTTCTGATCCAGGCATTGGCCCAAGCTACATTTATTAAGATGAGGAAATATTTTTTTTCATCCTCTCAGGAACATGTAGAGCCAGTGCTGTGGGATTTTAAATGTGAACTCCCTTGAGGCAGACACAAAGGGATTTCTCTGCTGAATGTAGCCTTGATTTTGATGGAAGTTAACATTTTTATGTATTTATTTTTTGAATTCTTTGAACTTTTTAAATTGCAGCTGAACGGCTAATTCTTAACCAAGTACTTAAGGCATAGTGCATATAATTAATAGCCTACATTTAAATATTACTATGCACATTTAAAACTCAAATCTCTCTTTTACAGCTTCTCTCCCAGAGGTCATAGTGATGTAATTTATTTCCCTTACCAAGGCGTTTTTATGAATTCATGTACATTAATTTATATTACAAATCATTGAGTGACATCAGGTCATACTTTAGCATGGTTATTTGCTTTGGCTAATGCAAATAAAGGTTGAAGTATATTTCTGGAAATATTAGCCAAAACAAAAGCACTCAATGACATACTGTACAAAGTCAGATATTTGGTTTTTCTACAATATTATAGGGTGAAAATCTGCTTTATTCAGTGGCACCATGGGAGAAATATTTTGCCTTCATTGAGTATTTTTCTTGTAACACATTGCATAATATGTTTAACATAATTTCAACATTAGATTAAATAAATGTTCCCTTTTTCCTACAAACTGGTTAAATATTATAAATCTATATAAAGTATGTTATAATAATCTGCTATTTCATGGTCATTTTTTTCTGGATTTAATTATTTTTTTTACAGCATTTTCAAATGTTACCTGGCAAAATCATTAAAACTTTGCCATTGAAATCTCTTTGGACTGTACTTTCACACTGAGTCATTGAGTGTGATTGCAGGGAATGTTAAAATACAATGATACCCTGCAAGATAAACACTATAGATCAATTACCATCTTGCATCTTATTAAAACAGAACTATTAATTGCTTGAAAGTAAGTCTTTAAGAGAGGTTTATAGGTTGTAGTTTTTGTTACAGCAGCAATAGGTGAAACAGATAAAGGGCATTGAAAAGTACATTTTTGTTTGTCACATCTATAAAAAGAGAATACAGATCCATTTTCACTATTTTGGAATATACAAGATAAGCAATTGCCTCAGTACGGAGTGCAAATAGTTATTATTATCTTTTATTTGTAACGGGCCAACATATTCTGTAGTGCTATATGGGGGTTAAGTACAAGTCAGAAACTACCGTAGTTTAAAATATTGCAAAAGAAAGGAGGGCCCTGTCATTGAGCTTAGACATACATAGCGATTTCCCCAAAGCATCTTACAGGATTGTAAATTTACTATCTAAAGGTGTGCACATTCTTTAAATGCTCAAAAATAAGTGTTCCTAATAACTCTAAAGTAGTTGCAGGAAAATTAATATGGGCATGTTCTTAAAATGCATACATAATGTATTACATTATATCAACACTTGCCGGTAAAAAATGACGGCATAATATTTGCAAGCTTGGCAATGCCACGAGCGGCAAAGCCTAGCAATGATAGCCATGTTATACACAGCTTCTCTCCCTCCCGTGTCTCTTTATCCTCCTCTCCCTCCCCTGCGTCTCTTTCCCACCTCTCACTCCCCTGCGTCTCTTTCCCACCTCTCCCTCCCCTGCGTCTCTTTCCCATCTCTCCCTCCCCTGCGTCTTTTCCACCTTTCCCTCCCCTGTGTCTCTTTGTCCAGCTCTCCCTCTCCTGTGTCCCTGTGTCTCTTTCCCTCCTCTCCCTCCCGGTTTTCTTTGCCCCCTCTCCCACTCTTGTGTCTCTTCCCCCCTCTCCCTCCCCTGTGTCTCGCTCTCCCTCCCGTGCCTCTTTGTCCCGCTCTCCCTCCCGTGCCGCTTTGCCCCGCTCTCCCTCCCGTGCCTCTTTGCCCCGCTCTCCCTCCCGTGTCTCTTTGCCCCGCTCTCCCTCCCGTGTCTCTTTGCCCCGCTCTCCCTCCTGTGTCCGTTTCCCCCCTCTCCCTCCGGTGTCCGTTTCCCCCCTCTCCAGCCCCTGTGTCTTTCCCTCCTCTCCCACCCGTGTCTTTCCCCCCTCTCCTGCCTGTGTCTTTCCTCTCTCTTGCTCCCCTGTGTCTCTCCCCCCCGCCCCCTCCCTCCTGTGCTCATTGCGGGTCTCTGCCCCCTTCTCCATTCTGTACCTGTCCCCCCTTCTCCCTTCTGCACCCAAAGGCGATCATTGCCGGCCTCTCCCACCTGGGCCCATTGCGGCCCTCGCAATAAGCGCCTAAATCGCTCATTGCAGGCCTCGGGATGCACTACGCACATGTGCAAACCAGGAACTTTGCGAGCATTACACGTAAACTTGCAGTACGACAACTATATATGTGATTGCACTATATACTGAACATAGTTATTGACTTTAAAAATATAATACATAGTAATAAGACATTTGACATATTGTACATATATATGGTGTGGTATATTATAGTTCAAAACACAATAAAAAAATAGTTTTAGAACAAACCTCCAACTTCAGAATAAATGCCTGTGAATGTTTAATTATCCTTCATGGATTCTCCATGTTAGAATTAATATGGCTGTGTGAGTTATGCGTTTTTTTTTGTTTGTTTTTTTAAGAACACCAAAAACTTTTGAAACGTTTAAAAACTTGCCATTGTAAATCAGTTATTTTCAAGCATTTTTAATTATCCATGATTTATTTTGCCTTACAATTTAGCAGAAGAAAACTGCAGAACCAAAAGATGTTATCTCTGTGTCAGTGCAGAAAAAAACATGTTGACATTTCTTGTAGAGAATGGTGTAAGAGGACCGGACTGGGCCAGATTTCTCAAATTTAGCTAATTACAGAAGTGTAGGTACACAATAAAACTCAGGCATGTTGTTATTTAGACTAATATATTTACCAAAAATGAATAACTAAACAAAAGTATCAGCATAAGCTGAACATGAGCGTCTTGAGACTGGACATCTACTTTTTCCTGGATGAGGGTTTGCAAGAGGTTTAATGCTTACAGTAAAACAACTGATGTGGTCTAGACAACCTTAATCTGCTTTCTGGCTCGATTATTCTCTCATTGCAAAACCCATTGCTTAACAGCTCTGTGTTAGACTGACACCGCTCCAATGCCTGAAAATAAACTCGATTACTCCTCTTTTTAATGTAGAGAAAAATAAATCATAAGGAACCCCAAGACAATTGCAGTGAGAGCATGCTTGCACACATCTTTAAGTATAGATAAAATGGACCACCCTGTCTTCTAGAAAGATACTTCTGAAGCAACTTTGTATTTTAATTGATAACATTTCCAAGGTAATTGCTGCCAGTTACAGAATGTAGACATGTTTTCAGGTATTGCTTCAACTCCTAGGCCTGCTGGCAATGCATAATATGTTTTGTTCCATTTCTGTCTCCTCAGAGAATTTGACAGCCATTTTATTTATCCCCTGGCAGTTCAGTTGCACTGAGAGAGCAAAACAATGTCTCATAAACACATAACATATCTAACATTCATAAATTATGAGCAGATTTAACTGCACATTTATGTACTTGCTACAAGAATTCAGAGCATGTTCGCCTCAGCCGTCTAGACTGCGATATCTTTCCATGTAACCATGACAACCAAAATTCATACTTCCACTACAGTCAAAGGATATACACGAAGTCCCCGAATTTGTTAAGATATCTCAGTTATGTTGAAAGAAAAATTAAAAATACCATCAAGAAACCATTTTTTAAGGCATGTTGAAAATTCATAGTGATTTTTTTTATTTTATGCAACATTATATTTTCATAATGTAGTTTAATGGCAAACAATAGGCCCTATTAAATTGTCAAAATCGCAATTACCAAAGCTCGTAACGTAGCCCACAAAAGTTACTGATATTTAATTGGCCTCCTCTAGCTACCCGCAGTCTATTTGCGAGCTACAGGCTTAAAATTCCTACGGGTTTTAAAAAACGTAAGTCCGTCCCATCTCCGCCTTTGATCTTTCAAGCCCGCAAATGTTACAATTGCTAAAATCGCAAATCACGATTTCATTGCAACAATTCCACAAGCCCACAATTGCCTTCAAACCCGTAAATGGCAAATGTAGCAAAAAATTCTATGATTACTAGAGAGGACTCGCAAGGGGGTTAAACACCTGTTTGTAACACTACAAAAGCAAATAAAAACACAATACTGGACTTTAAAATTCGGGAAAGTTATGAAAGACGTTAGAATTAATTGCACAACAGTCTCAAGCTTGCAAATCTGCAATAATTTTATTTTATTTTTTTTCCGGTTAATTTCCGTGTTATATCAATCTCGGGAATCAAGGAATTAATACATATCAGGCCATCTACATGGACTATAACAGTTTCTTCATTAATTTTTATTGATTTTTAAATTGCTGGATGTCGAAACACTAATTGATTGACGTTTAAACGCCATGTTTTCCTGATGTCATAATGATGGTCTCATTTACTATTGGCTGTTTCTAAATCGGTAGTTACGGATTTGCTTAATTGATAATGATCATTTTATGACAAAACATTAAACTTAATGTTTTGAGTTACAAAAATGTTTTAAATTCCAAACAGATCTGTCCTTAAACTTGTGTCACTTGGTTATTCGTTGCTATGCAGTTATATATATAGACTTTGTTTTAATTTTTTGACTCCACCAATAGTTAAAAGGAGAGGTTATACAGTGACTAACAGTGAAGCTGGAATGTGTTTGTTTTACGGAGAGTCAACATGAGCACATCTCATATCCTGTTACAACCAAAACACAAATATTCCTCATCATGGAGTCAAGCAATCATCCACCATAGCAATAAAAACACCAATAGCTAAATCCAAGTGTTTTTTTGCGTCGATGGAAACACGGAGACATGAAAAATATTTTGATCATAGATTTCTTGTCTTTATTGTTTATATGTAGAATTTTCCATTAAGGTTTTAAGTTTTGTCTGAGTGTTTTCTTCAAGATGTGTGATGAACTTGTCTTTCATCTCCTGAGGATGAGAGCATAACACAATTCTCTTTAGGGATGTCTTTGAACTTGTATGCCGCAGGTGCTGCTGTACAAGCAATATTAGGTTCAGCTTCTGCCTCATGGGACAGAAGAGAGCAGAACTCTTCTTAATCCTTGGATGTCTTAAAATATAGAGGCAGGAAACCAAAAAGAAACTTAAAACGAGACATTCTCCTTGGCAACCAACATACAACACTGTCAGGTCTTAAATGTGTCATCCAAAATATGTGCAATATTATGACACAACATAATTATATATCAATGTAAGAAACAAAATATTATGTTACTTTATTCCACTTGTCCATTTATCGCAAAACAGCCGATAACTAACCTGACGAGTTAAAAAAATAAACAGCTAATTTTTCAACCTATTGTTTAAACTATTTTTATATTTTAAATTAAGTTCAATGGATCATATATTCAATGGATCATTTATTTTGGAACCATGTTTTCAGTATGCTCTTTTGAACAACTACACTTGATAACTGGCACAATCTAGAAAGCAGATAAATAAAAACAACTTTTAATTTATTTACTATATGCAATTAATTTGTAGTTGCTGTCATTCTGCTTCTGTGTACCTGATGCTAAAAGAGCAGAAGCCTTGAATGCACAAAAGTGTTTCACTGTAGCAGTGAAAATGTGGCAAGCCGAAGTGCCACTTCTTTTAGTAGAACTAATATAAATCAGCTTAATCAGGCAGCTCAACCAATGCAATGGTTTCCCATTTTAAATGCTTTTTTTTTGGTTTTACTTAAACTTAATACATTTTTCCATTATCAAATCTGGCACTTCCAAAACACAAGCTGTAAATGTTGTATTTTCCATCTCCCTATAAGACTTTGTGGATGCATCCCCACTCCAAGCACTGGCACCTAATTGACTATGTCTTCATCCGAAGAATGGACAGACAGGATGTCAGAGTGTCAAAGGCCCTGCCTGTGGGACGGATTAAAGGCCCATTGCATGCAAAAGGAAGCACGTTATCATGCCAAAGAGACAACCACAAGGCTGTTAGGCCCTCAAAGCTGAAAAACAGCCACATCACTGAAAATCTAGTGAAAGACCTAAAGAAAGCAACTTGGTAACACAGTCCACACAGCTGCATCGAAAGTATTAGGGCCCGCAGTTCACATGCAGGCATCAAGACTCTTTTGACAAAAGTGACGTTGAAACCCAGGGCTTACATTCTGAGAAGCACCGGTTGCATCGTGCCCATCAGCATGAGCCATACTCAGTGGCAAAGAAGGCTGCCTTCATCAACACTTACAGAACAGTACAAAACAAACTGCTCAAAATGCAAAACACATGGCAGAGTGCCAAAGCAGATAGGAATGATTTCAGGTGGCTTTATAAGGCCCTCAAAACATTCTATGGACAACACTACTCTTTTTCAGAGAAGACAAGGATCAACCAGAGATGGGTTGAACACTTTGAATCAGTACTCAACCGTCCCTCAGTCATCAACAATGAGGCCATCAAGAGCATGTCCCATGTTTCTGTCAATGACTCCATGGGTACTCAACCATAAGAGGGCGATGTGAAGAAAGCCATCAACCAGCTGTCAAGTGACATTCACCTGGAGCAGGGCCTACTGCCAGAAACACGGTTTGGCTTCACAAGAGACGTGAAACTATTGACATGAAATATTTTGGACTTTTTGGACATCTGGTTGGTTGTATATCCCTGATAGTAGGAACAGAACCAACCCAGGTAACATCCACCAAAGCACCCAGTAGATCACAGAAACCAGTAAAGCCATCCAGCAAATGTTACCGACTGTAACAAGGTCCAATGCAGGTTCAGCAGTAATAATTCCAATAGTAAGGATTATTATTCCCTCAGAATTAATTATGTAGTTTAAATTGACAACTATTTTATTGATGGTGTTAGCATATTTATGCACAACACAGTCCAATCACCAACAGAGTCCTGCCAATCTCCACCAGCCTGATCACATGGGGGAGGCCTGTCCATCAAGTGATGCCACTCCCACTAGTCCCAAAACTATGCTTTCTTTTGGGATACAAGAGATAATGATGGCTACACCAATGAAGAAGCATGAATTGGGCCAAAACATTCTGGTGGCTACGTGGAATCAGACACAACTAATATAACTATCTTTTTCATTGCAATCCATAAATTATTTGTGAAATTATATTTTATATTATAGGATAAAAAAAAACATATAAAAAATGATATTATTTTGGCATTTTTGCTATCCTTCACAACATTATCAAACACTACCTAGACAAACATAAGGAATAAACTCTTAAGAATAGCAAACATATGGAGGCAACCACTGCCCCGAAGAGCTTTCAGTCCAGTTAATATTTGTCTAGATCTCCATTTCATTTTTTCCTATAAATAAACCTTAGATACAAAACAGCCCCAAAATACTATTAAACATTGACCACTGCCAGGACTACTGCCTCTACATGCACAATATTGCTCATAGATGAATATTTCCCAACACCTTAGCATCTGTGTTTGGGCAACCACACTGAAAACACAATTTATGTACTGAGAAATGATGAGGTCAACCAGTTGTTAGAGGAATATTGCAAGCACTTCTCCTGTCCCAGCTGGAGTATTCTGTTTTTCGCCTCTTCGACAGTTTTTTTTACAAAGGTGTTTCTTGAAAACAGAAGCATTTGGTGAGCCAAGAAATGCCTTCTCTCCTGACCAGCGCCATGTGCACTGCTTTTGTTGCTAATTCTCTATATAACACATGCCCTTTTCTAGCAAAGAAGCTCAAAGTAAAAAAAACATATGCACAAAATTAAACTGGGTTTATATTCTCTGTTTGTAGGCATTTGAACAATTACATGTTATCACTTTTTTAAAATATTTCATTTGTTAATAAGTAGTTTGTCTTGAAGTCCTTCTATTACTATATTATTGCTGAGTTTTAAAAAAAATGATTAAATTCTGGTAACTTTGGATTGCATGATCATCATAGAAGGGGTCTCAACTCTGTTGTACCAAATAGTCTGTGATAAGGTCCATGTTGGTATTTAAAAAAAAACAAAAAAACTAAACAATCCAGAAAAATAATTTTGCAACTCACTTTGTCTAACTGATAGATCATTAACAGTATGTATACATTAAAATATAACAGAAGAAGAATTATTTCTGACCAGATCAATAATATTGCTCATTAGATTCACACAATATCTGTTATCACTCTGAATTACTTCAGAGCTAAGAGACCTGCCAGATTTTAAATCTCCCTAAGCACCCCCTTGAAATGTTCCACGTGTGACTGTTCACATCTAATAACATTTAGTAAAACTGAGAAGCTGCGCTCTCCTCCACCCAGAACTTATATAAATGACCAATGACGTATTTCTGCACCTGTTTTTGCTTGGGAAAAAATTATGTTCTTGGGATTTTGGTTGAATTGGGTGATAGGATGGATGGTAAACAGTTCAATAGTTTACTCCATTTGACATATGATCACAAATGATTAAATTCCCATCTGCCTCTCCTGTAAATAATGTGAGACTATAGAGCCGCATGTGCAGTTTCTGTGGACACCATGATCTTAGAGGAATGTGGTGCAACATAAATGGCATTAAACCACATATTTATAAACACATTTAAAAACAATGTATTAATTAACCAAGAGAAAACCTAAAAAACTGTATAAAACATAACATTTCCCCAAAATGGTCAAATGGAGGATTCTCCTGAACTCTAAACCATTTTGTCTTTTGACACTTTTATTTATTTTTGACCAATACATTAAAAAACAAACCTAATTTTTATTTTTGATTGATTCCATTACTACTGCAAAATCTTTATTCTGATACTCTTATATTTCAGAGAGTTTGCAAAGCACTTTTTAATCACTTATCTGCGTTTTTTCAGATCATGTGTATCCAATTAAAGTTATTTTGATGATCAAGTTGAAGGGGTGTTAAGCAACCAATGGATATATAAGGTCAACATATATATTTTGTATATTTATATCTTACAAATTACTTTAAATTAGGTAATATTAATAGGTACCGTATTGGTCCGAATATAAGCAGCACCCGCATATAAGCCGCAACCATAAAGCTCAAGGGAAAAAAATTGAAAAAAGATAGTTCTCAAATATAAGCCGCACCCGTGAAATTGGAGAGAAAAAGACTCTCAAAGTGATCAGCCATTGCAAGAAACAGGCTTTTTTGCAGGTTACAGGCTTTACAGGACGTTAGAATCACTAAAACCATAAATCGCTATTCAATATCGCAGTCTAAAGTCTAAAATTGGCACCCTTAACTCGCAATCGCGCACCCTTAACTCGCAAATCGGCAGTAATTTAGCATTTGCGAATAGAAGTTGCACACGTTACAAGCAAAGTTCGCAAATCGGCAATGATTTTTTTACGGTCGCGAATATAAGCCGCACCCTTAACTCGCAAGCTCAAAAATCGGAAAAAAGGTGCGGCTTATATTCGGACCAATACGGTATAATCACTACTATGAATAAGATCCAGCTGAAAAATAGCTAACTGGGTCCAAATATCACTGAGACATAAGTATACTTAAGTTTAAATTATGACCACTTTCAAAATATTATATTTATATTGTTCTTGGGTTTGTACTTTAAAGTGGTGGCCTCATATACGACGTTATGTACAATTTGTGTTCAATCGTTACCAACTATTTTCACTACACTATAATCAAAGAAAACAATTATAGTCTCACCCTATATAGGCAAGATTTTCTTTTCTGATGTCTCTACATTGACTATTCTTAGTTGGTGGAGACTCTCTTAACATTTTAACCTTCCACACTGGGCTCTCAGAACTATGACGCCCTACTGGTCTGCAGAATAAAGCATTGCTAAAGCATTTAATAGCCGTAATATCACATTATTCCTTAATGTTTGAGCAACTGACCAGGAAAGAAACTTAATGGACATATATTTGCACAAATTATTTTCTTAGTCTTGGAGTATTATAGAACCAGTATATTCACATATCCTGTCTATTGACGAACTTAACCTGAAAATGGGCAAAATGTTATTCAAAAGTAAAAAAAAAATATATATATATATATTTTTACATGCAATTATTGTTAACTATGAGCAATGATTAACTTGAACAAATTGCTTTCTCAGCAGTGTGCCCTTTTAAACTCATGATATTTCCATTACAGCTATAGGACTTATAGTGAGACTGGAATGCTTTCCCCCCCTTTAGATTCATCTAAAGATGCTTTTTAAAAATAGGAGGACTGTTACATACAATGGAGTAAAATGCTTTAAAAAACTTGATAAACTACTTTTCAGTTCTCCCACTTTCCCCTCCACTAGCAACTACTCGTTACATCCCTACTAACACAATCTTTTTAGCCAGTCTGAGATGGGTCAGCTACTAGAATAGAGAAAGTAGCATAATGAAATGAATAATAACAATAAAATAAAAAAAAATGGTTAACAGATTTGTAAATTATGTCAAAAGTTGTGCACTGTATCTTCATTTTATGAAAGTATTTAAATCACATTTTTACAGTCTACAAAGTCACTGTTAAATTATTCTGTCTGGTAGAAAATTCATCTTTAAGGATTTCATCATAGACCCCTAATGGATTTATAATTCCTACTGTATAAAGCCATGTTTTATATGAAGTGGTGCAAATCCTCGATTTAAAGAAATATTTTTTCGAAGAAAAACAGCATATTAAGAACTTTGGATATAAAAAGTATGTGTGTGAATGACTTCACCAGAGATTTAGTATTCCGTTCTCTGCATATTCCCTCACATAAAAATTTTCAGAAAAATAGTTTATCATAAACAGTGGCTTAAACATTCATCAAAACACCAATTAGAAACAAGAAAAATCTTTATGAAATACTTGCAGATTGTTAAAGATAGATGAAAGCGGTTCACTTTTCTTGAAGCAGAGCTGTCTTGGGACTTAAAGGAGAAGTTCCCCCTAAACATAAACTGCTTTTTCTAGCTATGTCTGTCGTCATGATATTCCCATGGCCATGAATATTTAAGATTCTGCCCATATCTTGTATATATCAATGATCATAGAAACATAAATTTCATAGCAGATAGGAACCAATAGGTCCATATTTGCTTTCCAATATATCTAAAAAGCCTTGCTTGATAAAAATTCAGAAAAGGCCATAAAATCGCTTGCAACCTCACTCCCAGGCTTCCTGGATCTCCCCCTGTGCTGTGTGTGAGTGTGTTTTCATTTTATTTTTTTATTTCTTATTATTCTTTTTTAATTTCTGCCGTTCGGCCGTTAACTTCTTATTTTTCCAAACTCTGATTTTTTTTGCCCCCGAGATTCCGAGGTCAGATTTTTTTTTCTAAGTCCTGCGTTCCTCAACTGCTTGCAGCCGAAGTCCCACGAGGCTCACAGGGGCGTCTTCAGTGGTCATTTCAACCTAAGTCCAGCATGCTTCAAAGCCTCAACTGCTCGCCTTCGGCGCTCATTACCTAAGTCCTGCTAGCTCGGAAGGCTTCAATGCCTCAACGGCTCACCTCGCTTTGCCAGGTGAGCTAGCGTGACGACAAATCGCAGTTTGACAATTATAATATGTGATTGTTAAGAAGCAGGCAGAAAAATGAGTAGGTGGTCGGCAAATATCCTAAGCAGTATTACAGAGGTTCGTCAAGACCCTGGTCAACTTTTAATTGGTACATTGAGGGAAAACAGAGTTTGGGAACTACCTGATATTGTTCTGCAACTTGCTTACATGATAATGAGGACAATTTTGAAAATGGGAGGAGGCGGATTGCATGATTAATTAATACAGTAGTTATATTCTTAACATATGCAAATGATACACGTAATATGTTAAATGTTCTTAAGAATATAGAAAACAATTAATAATTTATATAATAGAGTCACTGTTATATATTTATAAAACATGTCTATGAGCAAAAATATAACTCTGTATGTCATATACCGTATATACTCGAGTATAAGCCGACCCGAATATAAGCCGAGGCACCTAATTTTACCACAAACAACTGGGAAATCTTATTGACTCGAATATAAGCCTAGGGTGGGAAATGCAGCAGCTACTGATAAATTTCTAAAATAAAAATACAGAGAAGAGGCTACAGAGAAGAGCTTAGCAGGGGAAGGAGGAAGGAGTAAGGGAGAAGGAGGGAGGAGGAGGATGGGGAAGAGGACAATGGGGAGGAGGAAGGAAGAGGAATGGTGTGCTGAGGGGACCCTCACTCAAGTATAAGCCGAGGGGGCTTTTTCAGCATAAAAAATGTGCCGAAAAAGTTGGTTTATACTCGAGTATATACTGTACTCAATAGGACCATGTTACAAAAATGTATTTTCGTTTGAAAGAAATACTATAAACAATTCCCTTGTTTCTTTCCTCACC
The DNA here is from genome assembly GCA_027410445.1 of Discoglossus pictus. NCBI lineage: Eukaryota > Metazoa > Chordata > Amphibia > Anura > Alytidae > Discoglossus > Discoglossus pictus. Next base: position 56,236,959 of record CM050166.1, read on the forward strand.
TGTCGCAGATTTCTGTTAACATGAAAGATGTATTCAGTGTTTATGCTGTCCAATGCAAAGTAATGTCCCCCTTAACCTGTATTCAACAGCGTGAATAATTAAGGTAAACTAAATGGACCAAAAACTGGGTTTCTACATAGTACATCTTGTTACTGTTATATATTGCGGTTATTGATGAGAGCTTCCTCTTATCACATATATAGTTGTGAGCGTACGGGTCGTTGCTCGCGTAGCGAGCCCGCGGCCCTCGCGTAGCGAGGTCACTGGGCAAGAGCCTCAGTTGCTGGCATGGAGCGCCGAAGGCGCTCCATGCCAGCAACTGAGGCCCCTCGCGAAGCGAGGGCCTCAGTTGCTGGCGAGGTCACTGGGCACGGGCCTCAGTTGCTGGCATGGAGCGCCGAAGGCGCTCCATGTCAGCAACTGAGGCCCCTCGCGAAGCGAGGGCCTCAGTTGCTGGTGAGGTCACTGGGCAAGGGCCTCAGTTGCTGGCATGGAGCGCCAAAGGCGCTCCATGCCAGCAACTGAGGCCCCTCGCAAAGCGAGGGACTCAGTTGCTGGCGAGGTCACTGGGCAAGGGCCTCAAACCCTCGCAAACTTCACGTCGCTACTCAAAAAACACGACACACAAATTACGACACTTGCTAAATTTTACGAGGAACGCAAACAACCTACGAAACACGTTACCACACATTACGACCTCGCAAACATCGGACGCAACACGCCGACATACAAACATTTAAAACACAATACATACACACAGCACATACATAAAAACCTTACCTACACCAAGAGGGAGCACCCAGGACCTCAAAAATGCAACTTACACCTCGATTTTACTCGAAATAAAAGACTTTTGAGACTAAAAAAGAATCTAAGCGACAGAAAAAATGGCTGCCGAACAAAACGAAAACGAGGCTACAGCACTCTAAACTCGCAAAACACCACAAGAAACTCGCAAAACGCCACAAACCACCTACGGATATTCATACCACACAGTGCACACATTCATCACGCTTATACAGCAGCTCCACACCACTAATGCTACAGCAACATCAACACAGATTGCCAGCTCTTCATCACAATGCTTCAAAATAGGTACACTATATTCATTTACTAATTTAGCTACCTTACAATTTCATTGCCGTCATTTTTTGACGGGCAATTCGCTAGTTATCTATAAAGGTAATGTACTGGATAATTTATGGAGGAAAGACAGAGGGAAATGACTTGCTCAAATGTATAGTTAGGTTCAGAAACCTTATCTAAAAATGGACATTTCTGAGCACATGCAACATGGCACCGAACTACATCTCTAGAACAGAAGTCTTGGAGAAGATGCTGCTTTTCACAACATAAGGCATGGATTTGACCTCCTCTCGCTTTACAATAGTCAGTATGGTCCCATGGTGTACAATTAATGTGGAATGAGTCTTATATAAAATGTTCAGTGGGGTTAATGCGTGTCACTGTGGGAAGAGAAATCTCTTATCTACATGACAGCATCACTTTAAAATGACACAGTACATCTGTGGCATAGGACCACACATATACAGATCATGCTCTGCATCTATGAGCCTGGAAGGCAAACTGTAAGCCCACTTGGCTTGAACGTTAGCTAGAACTGGCTCCAGTATATATATTATTTTAAAATATACACAAACCTATTTGGTGTGCATTACAGCACAATACCCTGACCATACAGACAGCACACACCGGGTCAGTGCTAATTGTTATGTTCTTGGACTTTTCTCTAGGCTTCAAGCCAAACACAAAAGATTAAGACCAGAAAAAGAAGGATTTGGAAGCATAAAAGAAATGAGTCAAGTACCATTAGGGAACCCGAGAGGTGGTAAAAAAAAAGTGAAGGGAAAAAAGACAGAATGGCTGGCAGCTCTGCAGAAAAGTTACACTATTGCCATTAAAGAAATTCCAGATATATTCTACACATGTTCACTCTACTTTGCATAGTATATACCGTATAACGTTGAGTATATGCAGGTGAGAAATATTTCTGATGAGCAAGGTTATCTTCTTAACATGCAAGCTGGCCTGTAATATCTCAGTGTTAATCTGTCCAAATAATTTCACAAAATGTTTGACCAAAAAGAAAAAGTATACAGCTTTGTGCACTCATAATAATTGCCCATTCCTCAGCATCTGCTGTAAACACTTTGCTCTCCCTATTAATAAAATAGTTTTTTTCCCTTTTTTTTAATTGGCACATTTGTATTGTAGAAAAGCCAATAAATTACATATTAAGCTCTAGAATAATTCTCTCTTGGGGACATAGGAAATCTGAATTATGGAAAGTACAATCATCCCAAAAGAATCTATGTATGCTGAATTAATTAGGATTGAAGCTATGTGATATGGGGTTGAATATAATGCAAAATTTAGATTAAATGAAATACAGTTTTGTTCATGAAACCTAAATTTAACAGACATATATATAACAGAGAACATGTTTAATGTTTACTCCACTTACTATGGGCCACATTCAATTTGAAGCCCTCAACTCAATGGCAAACAGCCGAATGTCTGCGGGCTCCCATTCATCTTCGATTGCGATAATATTCAATTGTGCAAGCCCGCAAGTTACAGGCCCCAAGCCAAGAGCATAAACCATGCACTGGTTCTGAGCACTTCAGGGCGGGAACATGATCAATTCAGCAAGCCCGTAACCTCCCATTTCGAATCAGCTAATAGAAAATGAGGCTGTCATTATTACGGCAGTAAAACATGGAGGTTACACATCAATCAATTAGGTTCTCGGGTCCGATATGAGATGGGACTAGCAAATCCCCAAAATAAAGAATTATGAAAATGAATGCCAATACTGTTCTAGTCCATATAAGTGGCCTGATATTTATTAACTTTGATATCCAAGATCAATTTAACCCCGAAATGACACATAAAATAATTTTTATTTCCTGCAGATTTGAGGGCTTGAGACTGTTGTGCAATCAATTCTAATTCTAGTCTATCATCGCTTTTCCCGTTATTTACAGTGCAGTAGTGATTTTTTATTTGCATTTACAGTTCTACGAATAGGTGTTTAACCCCTTTGCGGGTCCTCTCTAGGACTCGTTGGATTTTCTCCTTCATTTGCCGCTTACAGGTGTGAAAACATTTGCGAGCTTGGGGAAATTGAGCAATTGAAAAGCGATTTGTGATTTTAGGAGGAGGCTGTAACTTACAAATTTAACAATCACAATATTTTCAAGACCGTAACTCAGAGCGCCAAAAAGACGCCAATTGAATAGCTTGCAACTTCACTTACGGGCTTCCGGATCTTCTGAAACCTCAATTGAATGGGGGCCTATGATTTTTGTGTAAAAATAACAGTTTATAATGATAACAAGGACAATTAGTGCTATATAATCTTATACAGAATATACAATCTTAGCAAGCTTTCCCACTAGAAAAGAGCAAAAACTAAACCATCACATGATATATAGTATTACAAGAGAAATTATCTAAACTTAAACTGTATTAATTGAAGATCCATTTGCCTTGGAATTTCTGACGAAAGCTATTAAAATGCATATGTGGGAAATATGTCTTCACTTATTGTTCCTACTAGAACTATGGGTTCTAGTTATTGATAGTATTAAATGAGCTCATTAACCGCCTGTTTAAAGTATGCACTTATGAAGAATTCCCAGTAAAAGCTGCCAAATATAACCTGAAGCAGCTGAATATGTATATGTATTCCAGCTATCCTCTCACATATAGTAGAGGCAGCACATCAAAACCAATATAGAAGCTCCTGCAACAGAATAATTGCATATAATAATTAAAATGTGTAAGGGTAGATTACATTTGCACTTTATCCAGTGCAGTTCTTTTAAAGAGTATACTGTAAACATGGGACTACATTGGTCAGCATTACGATTCTTCATAGATGTAATTTCATAGTTAATAAACTGCAATTATACTAAAGTACTAAAAGTAGTATAAAGTCAATCCAATGGAAAAAAAGAAACAGAACTGGTACATAGATTTTTTTTTCCATGTTAATATTTTAGTAGAATTATTTGCGTAATTTTTTTTAAAAACGGAAATGATCCGATTAATACTTAAAATATTGTGAAAAACATGTTTTCAGATTGAGTTTAAGAAGCTAATTTAAAAATCAGGAATGTAAAATGTTAATTTATATACATGGTTGAGTTCAATTATTACGACCAGGTTATATCCAAAATAACCGCTGTGTGCAGCTAGACGGTGTGGTAGTGCTTTAATAAGATGCTGGAAGGTTGCCAAGAGTATCTGGATGGATAGATAACCCAATTGGATAAAAGGGCCTTCCAGAGGTATGGGTGAACACAGACAATGACATTCCCCAGACCATAACGCTGCTGCCACCAGCTTGTGATCTTCTAACAATGGTTGCAGAGTGTTTGTTCTCTGAGGTCGATGGCGCAGAAAACGAGATTCATCAGAGAAGGCACCCCTTTTTCAGAAGAGGTTCAGTTTCGGTACTGTCGTGCAAATTGAAGCCATTTCTGACAATGAACCCTAGTCAGTATAGGTGTAGTGACCATGTCTGGTAGCTGTCTGGTTCGTTTGGATGGTGAGTTGTTCTACTGTAGCGTGTTGGTTGGCCCTCACACACCTTCGCAGCCAACATTCACCTCTGACATCAATGGCACGCGGTGCTCTGCAGTTTCAACAGCGTTTATTCGCAGTGATGTAGTTTGTTCAGTCACGGGACACTTAAACCACAGCAGAACGAGAACAGTTCACAAACTGTGCTGTTTCAGAAATACTGCCACCCTTGGCCCGAAAGCCAATCATCATCCCCTTTTCAAAGTTGGTTAAATTGGACGTTTTACCCATGACAAAGATGGTTGATATGTTTGCAAAATGCCTTCATGTCACCTTAAATATCCACTAAGACGGCTCACAACACGTGCAGTATTTCAATGGCTACACGCTGCTGACATCAAAAGTAGGAGGTGGTCATAATAATGTGATTCGACCATGAATATATAGGTATGCTGTAAACAGAATTATTAAACATGAAAGGATGTTTATTGTACATAGATCCTCTGAGTAAAATCTTTGTTATATCTTTCTATATCTAGCAAATACAAATATCTTAAAGAAAACTTGAATATTACTAAGGTTCTTGGTGTCACATTGATTTAGTTTAGATTTAGTATAGGATGTTCACTTGTACACATTACAGAACAGATCAGACACAGAGGAGCTACTTCTTTTAGACCTTTTAATTATAATTAATAGCATTCATTTGTATTATTTGTTTCTAGGACCTCTCACTTACATACATACGTTCATTTGAACACATTTCTGAAACCTTTTAATAATTTAAAATGTACCAGTCACAGCACATCAGAAGAGTAAAATAATGTAAGGTTTGATAAACACTGCATCCTAGAAAACTTTATGTGAGTGACATTACTGCCTCATCAACAGGAAGCGTTGTTGAAGTCTTGACTCTTGTATTTGGAAGTTTCCCTGTTGTTACCTTTTTCTAACCCAACACAAGCTGCTTATATCAGAAGCACACATTATGTTGATTCATTCTGTAAACACACAGATTTATTTTATTTTTTTAAAAATGATATCCACAACCCAGATCTGCTTACATAGACATCTGGTACTTACCAACAGAAAAACATGTATTAAAGTATGTATTTTACCCTATACTAACCTTCCAGCAAGTAGCAGCACAGTGCAGAGATCCAGATCACCACTGCGGAGTACAAATCAATCAAGGGAGGGGAGAGAGAGAGAAGTGTGTGGTGGGAACAAGAGACTACAAATCTCATGAAGCTTCTCTGCAGAGATTGAATCCCAATACACTGCTACAATGTTGTACCAGACTCTGATTGGTCCCAATTAATTATTATTTCTTTCTTTCTAATTTAGTTTGGATTTTCAGGATCGTTTCTTCTCAAAACCAGGAGGGAGGGTGAGGAGACACAGTGGAGGGAGAGGGGGTAGAGATACAGGGGAGGGAGATGGGGGGAAGAGACAAAGGGGAGGGAGGGGGAAGAGACACAGGGGAGGGAGGGGGAAGAGACACAGGGGAGGGAGGGGGAAGAGACACAGGGGAGGGAGGTCGAAGAGACACAGGGGAGGAAGGGGGGAAGAGACACGGGGAGGGAGGGGGCAGAGAGACACACGGGGAGGGAGGGGGCAGAGAGACACACGGGGAGGGAGGGGGCAGAGAGACACACGGGGAGGGAGGGGGGAGAGAGACACACGGGGAGGGAGGGGGGAGAGAGACACGGGGAGGGAGGGGGAAGAGAAACACGCAGAGGGAGGGGGGAGAGAGACACGCGGAGGGAGGGGGGAGAGAAACACGGGGAGGGAGGGGGGGAGAGACACAGGGAGGGAGGGGGGAGAGACACGGGGAGGGAGGGGGGAGAGAGACACGGGGAGGGAGGGGGGGAGAGAGACACGGAGAGGGAGGGGGGAGAGAGACACGAGGAGGAAGGGGGGAGAGAGACACGAGGAGGGAGGGGGGAGAGAGACACGAGGAGGGAGGGGGGAGAGAGACACGAGGAGGAAGGGGGGGGGAGAGACACGAGGAGGAAGGGGGGAGAGAGACACGAGGAGGGAGGGGGGAGAGAGACACAGGGAGGGAGGGGGAGAGAGAGACACGGGGAGGGAGGGGGGAAAGAGACACGGGGGGAAAGAGACACGGGGAGGGAGGGGGAGAGAGACACAGGGAGGGAGGGAGGGGGGAGAGAGACACAGGGAGGGAGGGAGGGGGGAGAGAGACACGGGGAGGGAGGGGGGGAGAGAGACACGGGGAGGGAGGGGGGGAGAGAGACACAGGGAGGGAGGGGGGAAAGAGACACGGGGAGGGAGGGGGAGAGAGACACGGGGAGGGAGGGGGAGAGAGACACGGGGAGGGAGGGGGAGAGAGACACGGGGAGGAAGGGGGGAGAGAGACACGGGGAGGAAGGGGGAGAGAAACACAGGGGAGGGAGAGGGGAAGCGACACAGGGGAGGGAGAGGGGAAGAGACACAGGGGAGGGAGAAGGGAAAAGACACAGGGGAAGGAGAGACACAGGAGAGGGAGAGGGAGGAAGTAGACACAGAAGAGGGAGAGGGGGGAGGGAGAGGACAGGAAAGAGAGACACAGGAGAGGGAGGGGGGACACAGGGGAGGGGGGAGACAAATAGGAGGGAGGGAAGGAGACACAGGGGAGGGAGAGGGTGCGAAGAGACACATCTAATATTATACTGTCATTTATGACGTGTAAACGACTAGAAATATATAACATACAACTGTAAGCAACATTCAGCCTGCCATGTGCATCTCTGCACTATGAACTGAGAATATCCAAGTGGGAAATACTTGTGTATTGACGACAGTACATATGTGGGTATGTGTTTGTTATATTTACAGCACTGAACTTGTGACTTGCGCTTTGGAAATCATTTCACTGTCTCTGTCACATCTATTATTAGTATTTTTTTCCTCATTACCACTAATAATGTCCCAATACAGATATGTAACTTTAGTTTTCAAAGCTCATAAATCTCTGAATGTCTATAGGGTCATTCATTTCAGACTTCTTTCTGAGCTGGAGGAATGACTAGTGTGCACAAATCATGTTAACAAAATGGCCAAAAACTAAAGCCAGCACATTTACACTTCCATTTCAGGACAACAATTTTTATTCCAGAACATCTGGAGACAAGTGAAATTATAATAACCACAAGTTTCATGTTAGAAATAAAACACCGTAGTGACAACAAGAGAAATCCAGCCATTCGCAGAGATGCAATTATCCCAGTTAACATGATTTAGTACCTGCTAACGTGCACAGTGATCGACAAATAGCTCGGACTTCAACATGTTTTTTGTTAGAGCGCGGCACTTACGTAGTATTCAGGAATTAATGTAGCCATTATCTGCGCATAGCAGCAACATCACAACAATTGGATGCGATAGGTGTCTTTATGGCACCATGGACAAAAATCAACTTGAATTGGTCTGTCTGGGAGCAAAGTTATACATGATGGAACTTGGAGGGTTCCAAGAACTAGGATGACTTAGAAGACGTGTCAGAGCCATCACAGCAGCCTTGTGAGAGGGTTATTCAGGGCATAATTACAAAATAGGCGGTTTTGGCTTAAAAACAAATATTTTTCAGAAGCACAAGTTATTCTTGTCATTTACTGCAAAAAGTTTATTTTCTAAGGTTCAAACATGACATGTCTTTTAAAATGGATGGTCTCAGGAGCAGGGACCTCTATTCTCTATCAATATATAATTGTGTGTGCTTAGTCATTCAGTCATGTCTGACTCTTTTTAACCGTATAGAGTGCGGCATGTCAGGTATATCTTGGGTCTGTTTGTGCTTATCCATAAAGTTTTCTTGGCAAAGATACTGGAGTGGGTTGCCAGTTCCTTCTCCTGTAGACGTTGATTTGTCTAACCTGTCTGCTAAGACCTGCCCATCTTGGGTGACCTTACATAGTATAGACAACAAACAAATTAGAGGTGCTCTATCTGAAAACGGATCTGAAGTAGGTTTTTCCTATAGGTCTGGTTACCTACTCAGAGAGCAACCTCTTTTAGATCACTTGTGCACTTCACAAGGATAAGTATCCTGTAGTATATCAGTCTGGTCTCACTCACTAGAGTGATCCAGTCCTGAAATACCAGGCAATTCTACCCTGAGCAGGAGAAACAGCAAACCCCAGACGCGTTTTGGCCTCTGTGGGCCTCGTCAGTGAGGTGCAGCTTTACTCCCTAAGGTACAGTAAGCAAGGAGTCTACATGGTAGAGATCACAGCTTCATTGAAGTACACAAGCCCCTTCACCACAACAAGGTAACGATTCATATGAGGAATATATATTCACGATACTGTTATGTGTCACATACTCACTGTATTCAATGTATTTTCCCCTATAAATGTTGGCACTTTTGAAAAGGATAATAATAATTAAAATTAATAATACGTCTTAAAATAAAAACTGAACACTTGCGTGCTAGGTTCTAATTGGCTGGTCAGTGTGAAATATACTAAGTGAAATAAGACTTTCAGATCACAGCTTTACAAATATAAGAAATCATCTTTCATGTTTTGTGAACATTTTAGGAACACAGTATTAGTCTATAATAAAAAAAAAAGAGCAAGTGCAGAACATAGAAAGTACACCGTGAAATTACAGAGTAAAATATATATAGTGTATCAATAGAAAACATCAGAGGGACAACAATGGGTTACAAGACCACCGCAGTTCAAGAAAAAGACACTTGTTTGCCAAGTATGTACAAAACTAGCATTAGCAGCTATGTAAGCCATGGGCATAAAATATTTTTTTGGGAACATTTTGTGTTTGTAACATCACATCTTAAGAGCTGGATGATGATGAGGGTTATAGTTATTAATGGAGGGAGGTGGGGAGGGGGGAACAGGCAGAAGTCCAGAGCCTTTGTTTGATAACTCGATAAGAGTGAAACTGAAACCATAGCCCCTCAATGACACAGTAGAAGGACATTGCATCAAAGGATGCAACCATAGCATTCCATAAATGATAAATCACCCTCATCACACTCAGCTTTCACCAATGTATCATGTATCATGGATCTCTCCAGGGTTGTTCAGGCACATCAATGTTTATAATTTTCTTAGTCTCACAAAGTTTTCAAACATATACATATTTTTTCTTCGGCGTACAGTGGTCCTTTAAGGAGAGCAATAGGTGCGAGAGAAAGAATGAGCATAGGGAGAGGAAAAATGCACCATCACAAACCCGTATCATGTAAGGGAAAAGAGAAAGAAACCATGCATGGGGAGTGTGGTTACTGAGCGGAGTGCATGAAGCAGATGTGTGTGTTGTGTATATATGTGGGGCTCTCGTCCCATTCACAGGAAAACTGCTTGGCATCTCAATGCTGGATTGTCCTTTTTGAGTCTGGTATACTAAAGGAGAAACTATGCTATAAGATGCGGCTCTGTGGGTGGGTCATAATCCCATAGATCAGGTCACTGTAGCTGAGAACTGCTTGTTCTCTCATATAATTATTGTTATTATTATTATTTATTTGTAGCATGCCAATATATTATGTAGCGCTATACAGGGGTGAAGTACAAGGCAAAAACACATTGCAAAAGAATGGAGGGCCCTGCCTTTCAGCTTAGACTCTAACGTACATAGTGCTTTCACATAGCACCTTATATGATTGAAAACTCGCAAACTTACAATCCACCCTGTATCAAACCGTAAAGGGTTCGGGTTTGATACAGGAGGGTGATAGATGTATTATGCATATTAGAGTATAGCTTTCTTTTGGTTTATGTAGAATATGGAGAAGAATCTGTATAATTTATAGTTAATTCAACACAGACCATAATTTCACCTTGACTAGAGGAAGGCAATATTGATTCTGAAGTGCCACAGATAGGCCAGGACTTCAAGAATACCAAGCTAGGCAACCATAAGTCAGTTAGAATGACTAAGGTATTATTAATGTATTTGTGCCAAAATCCTTTTCCTGTGTTTAGCACTCCACAACGAAAGTTGCCAAATAGATTTAGATTGAAACATGACTTGGTTGGGTCCAGGACCAACCACGGATGTAAATTGGACATTGAATTTGGGGACCACATCAGTGAAGCCATATGGCGCTTCCAAAATATCTTTTGTTGGAGATTCACCATTATTATTATTGTTACACAATTGGTTCACTATTCTTACTTAGCTTATTTTGATTAGTTGCAGGCAATAGCCATTCCTACGGCCACTAGCAGCCAGTGTCACACCATCCAGAGCAGTATTACATGTCCTCCATCCACTCCATATATTTCATTGTAAGCACCAGTATCTATTCAGTGACAAAACAAAACATTGTATAAAGTAAGTTCCTTTAGAATACAATTTTTGGAATGTATTAAAATTCCATTATAGCTATAGTAACAATAACGTGTTGTTAGAAATTGCATGCTTTTATGGACCTTGAACTGGATTTTGGCAAATACTCCTATTCATTTTATAAGACCAAATATTGCCATATGTTTGAAATATGGAATTAAAATCTTGATAACGTTTCACCGCTTTTAAAATTGATCACTGTAGCTCATGATTTACACGTCTGCCAAGAGCATCGTGTTCCAGATGGTGAATGATGAAGAATTTGGCAGCGAAAGTTTCAAACTGGGCAAAACCAGAAACTTTTTAGAAAATTAATTCCTTCAGGAGTTAACTGTCTGATTCCTGCACAATGGAATCCCTAAATGAATTAGTCATAAATACTAGGAATACAAGACTTCAAGAAGCAAAAGTGTTTTATGGGTGCTGTGTATGAGCATACTTATGTATGTATTCCAAGTTTTGGCTTTTATTGCAATGAAAAGCACTTCTCTGTTTTAAACATGAATGTAATTGTATGATGTGGCACAAAAGTATAGATTGCTTCGAGAAAAGTAAGTTCATTGCAGACCACTTCAAGAATCTTGTTTTGGAAGGTCTATATCTTTTCTACAAATAATTTTTGTTTTTTGTCGTTTTAAATAATCCACCTATATACCACAACAATTTCTAATTGCCTGACAAATTACTGCCACTGGCTCTGTTAGATTAGCTAAATCTAGCAGAATATACCTTTTGTTGTAAAAGATACTGGCACAAGACAATTAGGAGAAGTGAATAGTTTTGCACTTACTAGAGGAACATGTGACAAACAGATAGAGAACATGGAACCAAACTACATACTAATAAAGTAATTATATTAGTTGTTTGTGGTCTGATATAGACAAACAGAAAAAAGGCAAATAAACTCAATTAGGAACAGTATTACTAGTAGCTCAAGGTGCCTTCTCTCAAGTTCTAGGTCACTTTTGTCATTAAAGAGTACAATTTTCTGTTATATATTGGTGTGACTTGATGCAAGTTGCAAAAAGTCTCCACTGAATAGGAAAAACAGGTATATCCTTCATGTATGACGCAACCTCATGTTTGTTTATCATTGAGCGTCTACTGATCTCCATAGGTACAATAAGCAAGGGGGTCAAGACTCTGATACACTATCGAACTTTAGGGGCAACCCAAGGCTTATGTGTATAAGGAAAGTCTACAAACAGGCAATACTGACCAGCATGCCCTAAAGGATGATGTGCAATCAGCACGCACTCAATTGTACCATTGCAGAGGAAAAATCTAGAGTAGTATCAGTCTCACTGTGTCCTAGAGGATAGTCTAGCCATAAAATGCCAAGTGCTTATTGGTGTCCATTCTTCCAGGGTGCACATACTATACCGAAAACACGTTTAGATTGTAAGCATCTTCTTCACTTCTACTTCATCAAATACAAACTATATTACCATACTATTGCAAAATACAATTTCTTGAGAATTATATATGTAAAAGCAGGTCTGGCTCAATAATTGTTGAAGCAAAGTGCACTGTTTTCAATGGATAGAGGTCTGGATTAATGTATTTCCTAAAGCAAAGAGCAGGAAACATTAACCACTTCTCCATATGAAAACTTAAGTATGAATTAATGGACCTACATGAAAGTGACAGTTGGTAGCAAAGGAATGATCATCACAAAGAAAACATTCAGCAAACTAACACATGAAACGAATTACAGCACATCACACGCAAAATGGGTTAGCTGGAAATTTCCATCCAAAGATTCTTAATGAGGAAACCAATGATATCCTTTGAGGTGACTGGGCAAATGTACAGTCTGGTAATCACAGTTATGAATCCAAAATAAGCCAACATTTTAGCATCTGCAAAATAATACAAATCAAATGACAATGGGAAGTGAACGTGCATATCTCATCTACAATAGATATTTTGCTGACATTAATGCACTTCACAGAAACTTCTCTTATTGTTTCAGCACTTACTTCACCCACGATTACCATAACTGCAATGCCCAACTGACCATATTCAAACAGTTGTCATATTAAAGAGCAAGTTTCACATCACTTGATTTGATTTTAAAAGGTACACTAAGAGAAGAGTAATCATCTTTTTAAAAGTTAAATTTCTTGCCTAGCTAGGCAATACTAAAACAAAAAAATAGAGATGCTCAATCAGAGAAAAAAACAACCTTATTAGGTTAGTTCTATGGACATGATACCCCACCCTGAGAGCAACCTCTTTAAGCTCACTTGTGCCTTTCACAGGGAGTGAACCAGCCCCAAAATACCAGGCAATTCCTAAACAGGAGAAACAGCAAACCCCAGATTACCCTGGGCCTCTCCAGTAGGGCTTAGCTTAGTGAGCCCCCATAACTCCTTAGGGAGACAAAGGATCATTTGCATAAGCAACAACAAAAAATAGAGGCTCTCTGACTGACGAAGTCCACAGAGGCCGAAACGTGTGTCTGGAGCTTGAGGTTTCTCCTGTTCAGAGTAGAATTGCCTAGTATTGCGAGAACAGACTGATATACTACAGGATATTTCCTCCTGTTAAAGGCGTAAGTGAGCTAAAGAGGTTGCTCTCATGAGTGGGTTAACATGTCCATAACGTTTATGGTTAGATCGTTCTCTGATTGAGCACATTTGTTTCTGTTGCTAGTTAATACTAGATGCTTGTAGAGTACATTAAGCATATTTTGATGTGCACAACGGTGACAGACAGAAAACCAAAAACAGCATTCATGGAACTTCTCTCGGCTCCTTGTGGTTAACCTATTGCCCTACTTCTGATATATGCCATAAGCTCATAGTGTCAACTAAATCTGAATACATTCTTATCCTGACTCTTCTATGCCTATTTTATTGCCTAAATAAGACAAAAGATCAAATATATTAGTTCATAAAGCCCATGGCATGAGAAAATATGTATTTTAATGTTTTAAACTTACTGTATATGTGTATCGACATCTTGTTCTTGTGAGGTTTTTATATCTCACTAGCTACAAGCTTTGCCCTAGGTAGTAAAATGTAATGGTAAGGCAGATATAGGGGTTCCATGGTGGTCCAATGGTTAGGATTCTGTAATTTCACTGCTGCGAACGGTGTTCAGTTCCAGACAGGGAACCAAGAGGACACACAACCCTGAAGCCAAGCACGGTTAGGCCTGGTCAGTACTTGGATGGGTGACCACCTAGGAATACCAGGAGCTGTATGCTTTGGCCCACTGGAGAAGGCAACTCTCTCGCTAGCAACCCACTCCAGTATCTCTGCCATGAAAACCAAATCATGGACATAAAGATGTGCCTGTTGTGTTAGAATCCATGTCTCCACAAAGAGGGGAAAACAATTGGACGACGAAAAAAAAAAAAAAAGGCAGATAAAGTATCAATTGCTCTTTGAATAAAGTAAGTAATAATTGTTTTAACTATATCCAAAAAGGATTATCACTAAACATTGTGCTGTCTTTGTTAATAGGCAAAAGCATTTTAGATAATAAAAAAATAAAAACAACTTTCCCATTTGTATCTTTTACATGCAATTATTACTTCTTCTGTGCGGCTATTTTATTTTCTGGTGGGTTCTTGTAAACTAATGCTAAATCACTAGTATTTTTAGCTGCCAACGTTACATTGTGAAGGTAGAAGTTTATTGTGCGTTCAGAGTTTTCTCCATCCACAAGATGTTGATCAGCAGAAAACAAAATTGTAGATTTGACTACAGCATGTAAATGGTGTCGCTCAGTTGTGTCCAACTATCAGTGACCTCATGACAACACACTATGCTGATCCACTTGGTTTTCATTGCAGATATACTAGAGTGGGTTGCCAGTTCCTTCTTCAGTGGGCCACAGCATACAGCACCAGCAGAACAGGTACTAATTTAATATTGTATTATTATTTTACCTTCTAAAATACGCTGCCTATTTTCAAATGTAGTTTTTCAAAAAGAGCACATTTTAAGTATATGACTACACACACGGTTCCAAAATATATTTTGAAAGCAAAAAAGCAAAATCAATCTATAATTTCCAAAATGAGATAATGAAAGAAAGACAGTTGGCATTCCACATATTCCCTGGAACTTCTATGTTTATCACATAAATAATGTATTGCAAGTAGGAGTATACAATTATTATATGTGCCGAGATGTTCTGTATTGTTATCATGTTGATGGATCTACCATGGCTATTTCCAAGGTCCCGGGAAGAACATCAGCACAAGACTGGAAGATGACAACCCTTTCACAAACACTGTATATTCTTCATTTGAATAGAGTAAAGTGCAAGACATTGAGGAAACAGAATGTAATAAAATTGCTAAGATTCCTGGTATCTCTTGTTTTATGGCAGAAATATTCCAATACACAACTTGCTTGGCAGTCAGAAGAGTTCTAGTTGGCTTTGCTGAGCAGTTTGAAAACATTTGGCAAACTGCTTAAAACGGAAAAATAAGGCTGACAAACCAGAAAGGTATTAATGTTATTTTTATTCTTACTGATTCAGTTAACTCTTTCTATATAAATCTGCTGTTAACCACAGGTTTTCAACAGCCAGCACCCGAGACCTGATCTCCCACTCATTGGGGATAAAGAGAGTCTAACACTTTAAACATACCACTACCATTATACACATCGTAGCGACTAGCACGTCAAAACGGCAATAACATTTGAAGCCTGGCAATGCTGGTTGCCACACAATACAAGGTACTTACGGGTATCGCAATGAGCACCTTTGCATTTACGGGTGTAAAACCATTTGACGGTTTGGGAAATCGTTTATTTTTCCCAAGCCCGAAATGTGTTTCCGATTTACGGGCCTGCAAAAAAAAGTTACGTCTTTACAGCCGCCATTTTGTTCCTCGCTTAGCCATTTTCAGACTTTCCAAACATGCCAATTAAATATCAAATTAGCTTGCAACCTCACTTACAGACTCCCTGCCTCTCCCGCTTTCTGTGTGTGAAGTTGTAAGGTAATTTTTTAATTAATTGGCGTGGTTTGGTGGTCTTCCGACAGTTTCCGAGTTATGGGTGTGAAAAAAATGGTGGCTATCAAATCCGTAATTTTAAAGCCTGTAACTCGTCAGCCGTTTTGAGCCTCTCCCCCCTCAAGCCAGTCACGTATGTGCCTCGCGATGAGCGCCTTTGGTGCTCATTACAGGTCCGCCACATATGGGCCTCGCGATGAGCGCCTTTGGTAGTAACTTAAAGAAAAATGAGGACATAACACATTTTTATTTATAGACAAAACTCCTAGCACACACAATGAGATAACAGAGAACTGAAGAGTAGATATAGCAAAAATTGTAATATACAGTATATAAAGACATTCATACTATCTACTGAGATAAAGAAGCAAGGCAACAGCTGTATTAGAAAATAATTGAATAACATAACATAAAAATGTAAAGGCTGTATTTATTTTTTTAGCATTTTTGCCCATTATCATAGAAAAACATATTTGATGGCAGATAAGAATCAAAGATGACTATCTAATCTGCCTCTTCTACTTACCCTGGCTTACTACTTCCATTGGAAAGTCGATCTACTTATCAAGTCTAGTTTATCAAAACAGCAAACTTTAACTATTGTAAATATGAGACTATAGTTTTCACTTTAAAGATCACTGCACGGTGCACTGAGATCACAATTAAGCTGGAGAAAAGTCTTAAAGAAAATCCTGGATGAGTCAGTGATACATTAAAGTTTTGTGTGTGAGAGGGAGTTTTCATTTATTGAGAGATATGGTTGCATTTCCTAAAGCAAGGAGTCTGCATCTGGGCCAGTGAAGGAAAGGGGTGTGGTGTGTTAGTTTCAACTGTATCCTATTATCATAACAAAGACTAATTGTTCCCTCCTTCTGCCCCCTCTCTTCCCTCCACGTATTGCCAACACACATCTTCATGATGCAGGTCATGTAACAAACACAAATTGGATTTCTATACTCAAACATATACACACATTCAGATTTTGCTAAAACATATTTTATGTCCATGGCGTACACAGCTGCAACTATTGCTCGTTTGGTATATACTTGATAAACAAATGTATTATTTCTTGAACTGCAGTAATTCTTTAAGCCCACCTTCTAGGCTCCAGTGCTTTTGAAGAAAGACAAAAGTGTAACCAGAGAAGGGGATCTGTAGTACACAGTGACATGGAGTGGGAACAGTGTTCTAACAAGTCAGTTAGGAGGACAACAAACAGTCCATCTGAGTATATTACAAGTGTGAGTAGTATATCTGGCAGAATAAGTAAAGGCAGAATCATCATAAAGAGTTTGTGTGCACCTATCTGGAGTAATAAGGACTTCTGTTTTACATACCAACCTAAATAACTTAGTTTGACTCTGGATGAATATTTATATCTTTGTTCATAAAGTAGTGTCTAAAATTTTTGCTGATGACAAGAAGTTGTGCAAGGTAATTAAATCAGATAATGATGTACTTTCCCTCCAAAGGAATTTACATAAATTAGTTGAATGGGCGGATAAATGGCAGATGAGATTTAATATGAATAAATGTAAAGTTATGCATTTGGGAAGTAAAAATAGCCATGCAATTTATAATCTTAATGGAGCAAATCTAGGGGTATCAGATATCGAAAGAGATTTGTGAGTGCTTGTGGACAACCACCTAGGTAACAGTGCTCAATGCCAAGCAGCAGCTGCAAAGGCAAATAAAATATTAGCATGTATTAAGAAGCATATAGAAGCAAGGGAAGCAAATATAATTCTGCCACTATACAAATCCCTAGTACGCCCTCATTTGGAATATGGAGTACAATTTTTGGTACCACTTCATAAAAAGGACATGTTAGAGCTGGAAAAAGTACAGAGAAGAGCAACAAAACTAAAAAGGGGAAGTTATGAAGAAAGACTAACCAAATTAAGCTTATTTTCTCTGGGGAAAAAAAGGTGTCTAAGAGGAGATATGATTACCAGGGTCAGTATAAAGATTTGTCAAGGGAGCGTTTTGTGCCAAGAGGTTTTCAACTGACAAGAGGACTTACTTTGAGGTTAGAAGTAAAAAGATTTCACATTAGAGAAAGAAAAGGGTTCTTTACAGTAAGGGTGGCTAATAGGTGGAATTCTCTACTAAAAGAGGTGGTGACAGAGGATTCGATAGATAACTTTAAAAGGGGTCTGGATTTATTTCTAATTAAAAAGGGCATTCAGAGCTATCCTGCATAATTAGAGAGAGTATTGATCCAGGGAGGAATCCGATCGACAGTATCTGTGGTCAGGAGGGAATTAATTCCCCTCCCCTTGAGACGATTGGCAAAGTTTCACTTGTTTTTTTTCTGTTTGCCTTCCTCTGGATCAATTAATGAACAATTAATCCACATATTGCAGATCAGAGGAGATCTTAAAAAATTGAACTAGATGGACTAAAAGTATTTTTTCAACCTCAACTACTATGTAACTATAAATACAAATGACTATAAAAATGTAAAAAAAACTATTTTAAAAACAAAAAATATGCACACTTATTAAACTTTCTAGTGCCCCTTTAAGGCTTGATATTGTACATCAAAGTGTTATGTTGCAATCCCTCTGAGAGCAGTGTCCTCGCCTTAACATTCAAATGGTTGAAACCGTAAAACTGTATGTGTGTTTTTACCATTCCAATTTTAGACAAACACGCTGTAAATAGTGCAGTTTTCCCTGCAGCATTATTGTTGTCTCACTTCCTAATAGCTGCGATTGTACATCTGAAATTCTTCAGAGATCACAACATTACACACAGCTCTGCTAAGATTTCATATAATGTGGATTACTTGTGCCAAAAATGCACTTGTACAGAGTACAAATTGCATTATAGACTTAGCTGTTCTAGTTACATATACTATTACTTAATGATGGTAAAATATCCTGGGAATTAATTAGGATTTTTTAGCAGATTTCTTAGAAGTAGAACGCCAAATAGCAATCAGACCTATCCCCAAAGCAGTGTGGCGGTCATGGTTAATACAGCATAATCACACTATATTATATAGCAATAGGATGGAAACTGCAAATTACATAAAAGGGTGGAAATAGAAAAAAATCATATAAAATCTTAACATGCATGTACCACTCCCCAAGTTACAGATTATGCCCCAATCACTGGATTGTCAGCTCTTGTGGAAGATTGTGCCCATCACCTAAAACTATTACAGAAGATTCCGGGTTACAGACAATCCGACTTACATACAACGCGCTCCCAGAGTTTTCTTTTATGAGTTTGTCAGTTTGATTGAATTAAAAGAGAGAGCACAATAGTTTCTGTAACTTATTGTTATAGTACAGGGGTATTATTGTTATTATGACAGCATTTCACTGTATTATTTTTACCACATATGAGCCATTATAGTATGGTTTATTATTATTCATCAGGGATCCAAGTTACATACATAAACAACTTAAAGATCAGGAAAGTATCTCGTCCGTAACCTGGGGACCGCCTGTATCAGATCTTACAAAAAAAGTGCTTGCTATATTAGAATCTGTGTGTCTGCACTGTGGATAAAATATGACATCTACAGGTATAGAGTCAATTAGGATTGTTCAGGAACATCTAAAATAGTACTGATACTACCCGTGAGTATTTTAGACCAGCCTTACTTGAACCCAAAGTGACTTCAGACATACTTGTACAGAAATTAGACCTTCTCCTCTTTGCTACTGTTTGTTTGTTGTTAATTTGCATGCCCTGGACAGGGTTTTACGCACATAGTATTTCACAGAGATCCATGTTCCCACTGCAATAAAAGATTCTGGGTCTTATTGTTGTTTAATCGTTCAGTCATGTCCAAATCTCCATGACCTGATGGACCAAAGCACGCCAGACACATCTGTCATCCACTGCCCCTCTGGGCTCCATCAAGTTTATTTTCATTGCTTCAATTACCACATCTATCCATGTCTGCCTCTGCCGTCCCATTCTTCGTGTGTCAATCTTTCCCAGCACCAGAGTCTTCTCTATGAATCCTGTCTTCTTGTGATATGACCAGAAGATTTGAGCTTTAGCCTCATGATCAAACCTTCCAGTGAACAGTTTGACTTTATTTCCAATAGAATTAACTGATTATATATTCTTGTAGTCCAAGAGACTCTAAGCAGTTTTTGCCAACACCACAATTCAAAGGCGTCAATTCTACAGCGCTCAGAATTCTTTATGGTCCAGCTCTCACATCCGTATGTTACTACTAGGAATACCATAGTTCTAACTATGTGGACCTTCGCTGATAATGTAATATCCTTACTTTTTACTAGCTTGTCCAAGCTTGCTATAGCTTTCCTCCCCAGAAGCAAACGTCTTTTAATTTCATGGCTAAAGTCACCATCTGAAGAGATCTTGGATGCCAGGAAATTAAAAATCTGTCACTGCCTCCACTTCTGCCACATCTATTTGCCAGGAACAAGATTCTGGGTAGTGACTCTAGGCCATTTAACATAGCATCCACTTAGGTCTATGTGAGCTGTTCTCAGACAGCCTTTAGAATATAGACTTGGATTAGGGTACAGTGCCAGAAGCCCATGCACAGACTGCAATTAATATGGGGCTCAGCATTGTGAGGTTGCTTCTGGCGACTGAGAATCGGGGATGGAGAGAGTACTCAGACCAGAAGCTAACTATGCTATGGGGGCTGAAGCTTTTGGAAAAACCCTGTATATCTACTGTACATTCAATAAATATAGAAGAAGAATTGTGAGTACATCTATATACCTTAGACAGACCATAAGATTATAACACTTTATTTGTTAGCGCCAACATATTCCGTAGCGCTAGATCTGTTTTCAAACAGACTTTCTCAGTTAGCTGTGGTCTTACTGTCAAGACTCACTTCAAAAAGTAGTCTAAAAGCAGCGTACAAGTGCCTTATTGATTGCATGTTAAGTGGTTTGAGGTAAAGAGGTTATACATTTAGAGCTTCATGTGCATATCACTACCCAGAATCCTTAGCATCATTAGGAGCCCCATTCAGTAGGAATTTCAGTGGAAAAACAGGATGAATAGTCTGTCAGAGACATCAAGGTGTACTCTGATTTTTTTTTCTTACTTTGTTGTACATGCATCATTTATTGTATTCACCATAGGACAATCATACTGTATAGTCAAGTAAACTGACAACAAAAAGGAGCAGGCTACATCACTCTGTATCTGCACCTATAAGGTTAAAAAGATCTGAAAGTTTTTCCTTACCTAACCTGGATTAAGAAATTAATGAATATGAATGTGTACAAAAAAGAGGTATTAGGTTTTATCTTTATTTCATTGCTTCCCCCTGGCCCATACTGAATCTATTAAGTACAAATGTTTTCTCAGCATTTCTGCACTAGGCATCACAGACACAGCGGCACAGATATCTTTCTGCTAGTAATTACAAAACTGGCAACCTTTTTTACAATTTTACAAAGAATGAAACTTATTTTGCCTGTAGTGCTTATTCTCACCAGGCAGGTGTGCTTCAATAATTCCTGGTTTTTGGAACACTATGAATATCTTTTAAGTGATTTATGGGAAAGGAGAATGAGAAAAGAACGTGAGAAAGAGGGAAGGGTGGATAAAAGAAATAAGAGAGGAACAAAGAAGAATAAGTAGAAGAAAAGAGTGAGATACACATATAGGACCTAGGCTGGAATTGTTCTGAGACATTCATGCTCTTAAAGTTGGAAGCAGCTGACAGAGTAATTCTACATGTGGCTCACTACATTTACATCTAGTTTTCCACAGATTTGAATAGAGTACATTTTAATTGCATATATTTTCATCAATAATCTAACTATCACTAATGGTAGGGATAAGTTTAAAGTGTTATGCTCTCTGTTCCTAAGGCCCAGCAGCTAAGGATTTAGAATCCAATACTGGTCCCAGGACTGGCATTTGAGAACCAAAGATCCAAACCAGCTAAGACTCTGGACACAGCACCATCGTAGCTTCCCTCTCCTCTGCTCTCAACTGGCACCCAAGATCCAAACCAGCTAAGACTCTGGACACAGCACAATCTTAGCTTCCCTCTCCTCTGCTCTCAACTGGCACCCAAGCTCCAAACCAGCTAAGGCTCTGGACCCAGCACCATCTTAGTTGCACTCTCCTCTGCTCTCAACTGGAAGCCAAGCTCCAAACCAGCTAAGGTGAAGATCAATAGATATATTTCTAAAATGATTTAATTGCAACGTTTAAACAACCGCATTAGCTCAATGTGTGCAATTCTTATGTGTCCTCAACCTCCGTTGCTCGTTGTAGCACTCCTGTCAGCATGCAATCTGACACATCATTATAGCACTCGAGCATAGATTCCTTCTTACGCTCTCCTACTACAGTAAAATCCCGGTTATCCGGCACCTAACCAACCGGCACTGCCATCAATGCCGCATTTGAACAAAACTCCCACTAAACGGGCACAATCCATCAGTTTAAGATTGCAAAAAAAAAAAAAAACTTTTTTTAAAATTATTTTTTCTGGGCCTAAATGGCCCAGATTAAGTGCTAATGCCTTTTTAAAGGCATTTTACAGGTTTTTGGGAGGTTTTAAGGGTCGTTTAGACCCTTTTTTTCAGGGACTCGATTAACCGGCAACTACACTTATCCGGCAATAGGGAGTCCCGGTGGATGCCTGATAATGGCAAGTTTACTGTATATGGAAACATCCTCCAAACTATGGACTATGCATGTTCTACGCAGGCCAACTTTACACCTGACTGCTCCAGAACTGCCTTCTCTTCTAATCTCTCACTTTCATCTGTCACTCTCTTTCTGCCCAATTCAAATCCCTAAATGTTTTCTTGTCCAGGTCTCTCCTACTCCCTTTAGATTGTAAGTCGGTGAGGTTTTAATCTTGTAAGGTGCTTTGTAGTAAAGCACCATGTATGTTAGATTTTAAGACAGGGCTCTTCACTTTTTTGTCATGTGTTAATATTGTAATTTTATTTGTATTCTACCCCTGTATAGTGCTACGGAATATGTTGCGTTAAAAACAAAGGATAAAGATAGATAGATAGATAGATAGATAGATGATAGATAGATGGATGGATGGATGGATGGATGGATGGATAGATAGATAGATGGAGCTTCAGACTTCATCAATGGAAGTCAAATATCTCAAAAGCTTATCCCGCTAAAAAAGATGTTTGTCCAATAAAAATGGTATCACTATATTATGCAATACTATGATTATTCATTTGGATTACTGGACATTCACGGCTATTTCGCTCGTCATAAACATACATCATATTCCATACTTATTTTAAGTGACACCAACATATCTGGACTAAAATTGCTAAAGATAAATTCTGTGCATATTACAGTTCATTGTAACTGGCTTGAAGGCTGTGCAAGGGAATTCTTAGCATAAAATATCTTAAATAATGCGGGAATATCGCTTTCTTCAAAGGGAACAAATTTTAAGATATAACACAAATACACTGAATGAGAACTGTTGTGGACTCGCTTATTATCCGCTTACTTTTTCTGAAAGTTTAGCTCAACACTTTGGTTGAAAAATAACATGTAGACGTGGTACCTATTTCAGATGATTATGTTACTCTACATGGTCCCCATAGGATTCAGTATAATTGTCCTTAAATGAGACATTTAGCTGCAGTCAACTTTGGCTTGTAGGTCATTCAACACATTTATGGTTCTTAAAGAGAAGGGTCCTTCCTGCCATATGTGTTGAGTTTGTTTTCATTTACGTTCCATTAACGCAGCCAAGTTAGGCTACCTGTGTTAGGCAATTTAAGTTGATTCCATGATAATTTGGTAATCAATACAAAATGTCAAGCAGCATCGTTGGAGTAAACGTTTCACTGCTAAGAGGCAAGTAATTGAACAATCTGAACACTGTGTGAGTCAGACTCACTCAGCCATGTGGTAAACCAGTTACAACACTACACAATGAATGAGTATGTTAATATTATTTGATACCTTAGTTATAAGAACACACAACTGGTGTTGAGAAATGGTGCTTTCTACATAATGTCTGACCTCCAATATCACGGAAGACACATTCATCATCTTTTATTTACACCCATTTCTGAAGGAAGCATCAACAGCAGATTGATTGAATTAAATGAAATGTTATATAGAGGCCTTAGAAGATTCCAAGTTATGTCCTATGCCAACCATATCAAAAACAATACATTTAACGACTGCAACCGCAACATTTACGAACCTAGCATCCGCAAATACGAGCCGCGACACTTACAAAAAAAAATATTACGACCTAGCAAAAATACGACATTAGCGGCCGAAACCCCCGCACATGAAAAGACTAAAAACACACAAAATACACAAAACAAACACATAAAAAGCTTACCCACAGCAAGGGGGGGGGCACCCAGGACCTCTGCAAGTAAAGTTACAAGTCAATTTAAGTCGAAATTAAAGAGTTTACACATTCGAAAATCCCCTAAGCGAGAGAAAAAATGGCTGCCGAAAAAACGAAAACGAGGCTAAAGGACCCTAAACACGCAAAACACCACGAAACATACAGATTTTTCCGAAAAGCCGTACGAGGTCCAACAACAAGGACGCAAAATCAGCCACAGCCGCGTACCACATACATTAGGCACCATTTTACAACACTGACTGACACAATGCGGAACACACTGCACACATTGCTGACACTTACACAGCAGCTCCACAACACTGAAAACACACATTGTATGCTGCGGCAACATCAAAACAGATTGTCAGCTCTTCAACACAATCCTTCCTGAATATATTACTTACAAATAGGTAAAGTATATTCATTTATTAATGTATTATTTATTTCATTACCATACACCAAACAGCATTAGCTCACTTACAATTTAATTGCCGTCATTTTTTGACGGGCAATATTCTAGTATATATATATAATGAAAAAAAAATGTATGTAATGGATGACATTTTTGTAGGTACTTGGGTTATGTTCAATAGTGTTCAAGTTTTTCTGAAAGATAGGAGATCAATGGGCTCTGACATAAAAACTTTAGGTAGCAACAAGTAGGCATACATAGTATATGGCTTTTAAATTCACCATACTATCTAAATGTATGCACTGTATAAGATTTGCATCATGTGATGTTACTTTTATGCTAGCTGTAAATGTTTTGGCCAAAATATAGTAGTAAAGCCTAATCTTTGCAAGTAAAGTTTTATACACAATTAAATATAGGTACATTAGCACATTAATCCTTAGAGTGTAACCTCTTAAAGAATCACAGAGGAAGAAAATCACAAATATAGTTGTCAGCAGGTAGGCTTGGCAAAATCCGGTGGTAACGCAACGGGGAAACTGCGGCCCTCGCAAAGGGAGGGACGCATTTGCGGAGGTGGAGGCTCCAGCGTCTGCTGCAATGAGCCCAAGAGTCATTGCACACCGCAAATGCCGACAAAACACCCAATGACTAAATACTGACTTACACAAAAAATTCGAAACGCAGGACTGACAAAATTTTTTTTGCGGAATTACAGAAAAAAAAAATACGACCCGCGGGACTTAGAAAAAATACATTACGGACTCGAAAAAATATGACCTTAACGGACAACCCGCGCACAGTCGAAAACATTAAAAATAAACTAAATACACACAAATAACAAACAAAAATAATACCCACATCAAGGGGGGACACCCAGGACGTCAGCAAGACAGGTTACACATCGATTTCAGTAGAATTAAAAAAGTTTAGACACTCCAAACTCCCATATGCGAGAGAAAAAATGTCCGCTGACATAACGAAAACGAGGCTACGCGACCCCTAAAGCCACAAAAAACCTCATGGCAGATACGACTTTTAATAAAACCTGTACGACCTACAACATACGCCATTAGCAAGGACGCTAAATCATCCAAACCTGCGTAGCACATACACATTCAGCGCCATTTTACAACACTACCTTACAGAATGCGGAAGTACCCAGCTACACTAACGGTTTCCCCTCGCGCACGCAGCCTATTTACACTGCACACATTGCTGACACTTACACCTCAGCTCTACAACACTGCAAATCTACATTGGATGCTGCAGGAATATCAAAACAGATTGTTAGCTCCAGACCATTGCTTGCTGCATATATTAATTACAAATAAGTAAGGTATCATTTAATTTATTGAGCAATTATTACAAATTAATTATTATTAAAACATACACATATACAACACTTTAAAAAACACCACTATACACCATCACAATGAACGGCGAAGGCGCTCATTGCCAGCCACACTAACCGCCAAAGGCGCTCAGCGCAAGGCTCGCAATGAGCGCCGAAGGATTTCAGTCGACCAAAACACTTACCGTCTGGGGCAAACAGCATTACCTGCCTTACAAATTATTGCCCCATCATTTTTGACGGGCAAGCCGCTAGTTTAAAATATTATGCTGCCATGGAATCTACCACTTTAAAAATGACCTACTTCTTAAGGTGTAAAAATATTTTGCATACACAAGTTGTTTGTATATGCACAGTTGGAATTTAGCGCATACAACTGCAATCATAAGCCTTAATGAAAGTTCATTAAATTTCTGACGTGCTCTTGAGACAGAAGCTGTTACAATAAGCAATGTCAGTAAAGAAAATGGACGCCTGCAGTAAAGATTAACTGCATATAAAAGTGAAAAATGTAAATGTTGTGTTTTTTTTTAAGAACTTGTCCAATATTGTCCGTTTATGGTTTTTGAAAGAATATAAGAGCAATTTTTTGACTACAAAATGTGACATATTGGATTTGACGAATATAGGGGCAGATGAATATAGAGGTTCTACTATGTATGATTTGGCCTTGTAATACCTAGTTTAAGTTTTGGTAAAGTAGCTCTCTCTTTCTGATGAACACCAGATAAAGCAGTAGATAGCACAGATGACCTGCCCACTTTATATTGTCACAACTGAACTACTGCAACAGCTTTTATATGGGACTGCTAGATGAAGAGCTGCATCACTTAGATTTGGTACAGAATGTGGCAGTGAGGTTATTAACACTCAAAGCCTGATCCTGCCATACAACATCTGTCCATTGTGCCCTATGAAGCTCAGCTTAATGAAGTTCCACCTGCCCAAGGAGCTCTGAAACTCCTTAAGTCCCTCCTTAAGTCCCATCTTTACTTATCTCTGGGAATCGAGATTTTGTCTATGTGGCATCAAGATTCTGGAATTCATTAGAGGTGTCCCATTTTCAAACAGACTACCGTATATACTCGAGTATAAGCCGACCCGAGTATAAGCCGAGGCACCTATTTTACCACAAAATACTGGGTCAAATGAGTGACTCGAGTATAAGCCGATGGTGGGATATGTGCTGCCCCCTGTGTCCCTCTTGTGCCCTCTGTGTCCCCCTCTCTCTCCCGTGTCTCTTCTCCCCTCTCCCTTCCCTGTGTCTCTTCCCTTCCTCCTCATTCTCAACCTCCCTCCTCATCCTCCCTCCTCATCCTCAACCTCCCTCCTCATTCTCAACCTCCCTCCTCATTCTCAACCTCCCTCCTCATTCTCAACCTCCCTCCTCATCCTCAACCTCCCTTCTCATCTTCAACCCCCCCTCCTCAACCTCAACCACCCATCCTCAACCCCCTCCTCAATCTCCCTCCTCAACCTCAACCCCCCTTCTCAACCTCCCTCCTCATCCTCAACCTCCCTCCTCACCCTCATCCTCCCTCCTCATCCTCAACCTCCCTCCTCATCCTCAACCTCCCTCCTCATCCTCAACCTCCCTCCTCATCCTCAACCTCCCTCCTCATTCTCAACCTCCCTCCTCATCCTCAACCTCCCTTCTCATCTTCAACCCCCCCTCCTCAACCTCAAACCCCCTCCTCAACCTCAACCACCCATCCTCAACCCCCCACTCAATCTCCCTCCTCAACCTCAACCCCCCTTCTCAACCTCCCTACTCATCCTCAACCTACCTCCTCATCCTACCTCCACAACCCCCCCCCCCCCCCCATCCTCAACCCGGTACCCTGCACCCGGTATATGCTAATGATGTGAAGTCACATTCGCGCCACGTCATTAGCATATACCGGGTGCCGGCCCCCGGTATATGCTAATGACGTGACGTCACATGCGCGCAACGTCAAGACGCCGAAAGGAGCGGAGGCTGGAGCAGAAGCTTCAGATGCAAGTAAGTGAGGGGAAAGGGAGGGGGGGGGGGATTTAGAGGGGTTGAATGAGGGGGGATTGAGGATGAGGAGGGGGAGGGAAAGGGGGGTTAGAGAGACACGGGGGGTTAGAAAGACACGGGGGGGTTAGAGAGACACGGGGGGTTAGAGAGACACGGGGGGGTTAGAGAGACACGGGGGGGTTAGAGAGACACGGGGGGGTTAGTGAGACACGGGGGGGGGGGGGGTGATGATTTATATATATATATATATATATATATATATATATGCACACACACACACTATCTCACAAAAGTGAGTAGACCCCTCACATTTTTGTAAATATTTTATTCTATCTTTTCATGTGACAACACTGAAGAAATGACACACTGCTACAATGTAAAGTAGTAAGTGTACAGCATGTATAACATTGTAAATTTGCTGCCCCCTCAAAATAACTCAACACACAGCCATTAATGTCTAAACCATTGGCAACAAAAGTGAGTACACCCATAAGTGGACATGTCCAAATTGGGCCCAAAGTGTCAATATTTTGGGTGGCCACCATTTTTTTCCATCACTGACTTAACCCTAATGGTGGATGTTAGAGACCTTGCGCTCCCCCACCTACCGTTTGAGGATGCCCCACATGCTCAATAGGGTTGAGGTCTGGAGACGTGCTTGGCCAGTCCATCACCTTTACCTTCAGCTCCTTTAGCAAGGCAGTGGTCGTCTTGGAAGTGTGTTTGGGGTCGTTATCTTGTTGGCATACTGCCCTGTGGCTCAGTCTCCGAAGGTCTCAGTATGTCACAGTACATGTTGGCATTCACATCTTGGTCTCATTAGACCACAGGACATGGTTCCAGTAATCCAAGTCCTTAGTCTGCTTGTCTTCAGCAAACTGTTTGCTGGTTTTCTTGTGCATCACCTTTAGAAGAGGTTTCCTTCTGGGACGAGAGCCATGCAGACCAATTTGATGCAGCGTGCGGCATATGGTCTGAGCACTGACAGACTGACCCCCCACCCCTTCAACCTCTGCAGTAATGCTGGCAGCACTCATATGTCTATTTCCCAAAGACAACCTCTGGATATGACTCTGAGCACGTGCACTCAACTTCTTTGCGGCCTGTTCTGAGTGGAACCTGTTCTGTGAAACCGCTGTATGGTCTTGCCCCCCGTGCCGCAGCTCAGTTTCAGTGTCATAGCAATCATCTTATAGCCTAGGCCATCTTTACGTAAAGCAACATTTTTTTCAGATCCTTAGAGAGTTGTTTGCCCTGAGGTGCCATGTTGAACTTCCAGTGACCAGTATAAGAGAGTGTTAGAGTGATAACACCAAATTTAACACACCTGCTCCCCATTCACACATGTGACCTTGAAACGAGTCACATGACACCGGGGAGGGGAAATGGCTAATTGTGCCCAATTTGGACATTTCCACTTAGGGGTGTACTCACTAATGTTGCATTCTAATTATGTATTCTCAAATTTTGCTTGGTCATTTATTTTAACCTACATTTAAAGGACACCCATTTTTTTTCCTGCATTACTCACTACCGCGCTTATTTTGAGATCCTACAAAGCTGATAAAAATGCATTTGTAACACACAGTACTTGTCCAATTACTCTACAACAAACATTGCATGTCAAAACATTATGAAGAGGTGAAACCAAGGATAACAATGTGTGAGCTTAAACAAGATAACCAAGTCAACCTTGCCTCACTCACTTGCGCTGAGACTCCATCATTAAATATGTTTCCTTTTAAACACAGAGGCTACGTAGAAGCCTTTGAAGTCAGAATAAAGCCTTTAAATTCTTACATTTTGGTCCATAACTCACAAATCTAAGTTTGCTCTTTGAACCTGGAACATAATGTAGCTGAATTGGCTTAGCGATGAACTGCAGGCCTCGCTACAGCAAAGAGTTTCAGTATAACAATCATAAAAATAAAAAATCTTCGATATACGATACAGGAAGTCAAGAGATTGTCATTTACCAGAATGTGAATTGTTTATAGCTAGAAAAGTATTTCATTTTTTATAACATCTGTTGAAGTTCAGTAGGAAACACTTCAGAACATGAAAATTGCCACATCTGAGGAGCAGACAGGGTATGTTCCTTGGGAGGAATTGCTTACATAGCTACTCAGCTGAATCTTCTGTGACTTTTCTCACTTGTACCAGTTGTGTGCGTGCTTTTAAGTCTAGCAGCAGTGCCAGTTCCATTCAATGTCATGTATTCTTTTATTATGATCTTGATTACTTCTATTTGCCAGTCTTGCTGCCCTTATGATCAATATGGTTTAAATCACTAGGTGACAAAAACCAGAGCACAAGAATTCACAGAAAATCAGTAAACTGTGATTTTTCCCTTAGAACTTTGATATTTTTTTTTTTTTTTTTACAGCTTTGATCCAAGTAGCATCAACAGTCCTGTGTTTCAGATGCTTATATTTAAGTGTAACTGGGCACTTTTCATTTTTTTTCATAAAATAAAGCTTCAGAAACATAATCATAACAAGGTGTTCTTGTCAACTTGCGTGTTTGAAGTACAAACACTGTATAGGAAATAATACAATCAGCTTCTTCGTTCCCTTGCCCAGAAAAGGGCAATTAAACTTCAATGATCCAGCTACATCCGATCATTATATTCTGAGTTAGCAAATACTACACAGCCACCATCTTAAAAGGTATTGATAGGGAAAACACTCAAGAAACTAAGAGGCTGATACAATTCCCTTGGGTTATATTTTCCACTCACCGAAACATTAAAATAAAACAGGTTCAGTAACTGAGATGCAAAAAAATAAACAAGTGTTTTATATTGGGAAATAATGCAAGGAAAGGTTGATATATTTTGGGTGTCTAGTAGAAGGTATTGATCCTAGTGACATCATCAAGGTATGCAGAAATGATGACGCATATTTCACGATTTTCGTCATTCTCACTGAATCCAGATCCCACATCCATGCTCAGTCTACACTTCCAACATCAACTAGCAGTTTGAAATCTTGCACATTATATGCCCATTATATGAAGAAGTAACACACAGGAACTATTTCAAAAGTGAACTTACTGGTATATGTCTTTTCTTAGGACACTTCTGCTTAAGGGGTTATCAGCTTGAGGAGCCATTGAAACAGACCCAATCTTCAGAACCAGTGTATCTTCATTTATGGTTTGGTTTCCTGAGTAAAAAGATAAAGTACAAACAAGTATAGGTATAAGGTAACAGTCACACATTTTCTTAAAGTGCCCTCTTCTCACACTTAAGAATAGAGGCATTGACTATTCAAGTGATGATAATAGGCCAGCTTTGGTTTGTACTGTTTTCTCACTGTGTAACTACCACACCCCATTCTGGATCGCTACCTTGTTGTGGTGAAGGGGCTTGTGTACTTCAATGACGCAGTGAGCCATACCATGTAGGGTCACCCAAGATGGGCAGGTCACAGCAGAGAGGTCAGACAAATTGCGGTCCACTGGAGAAGGAACTGGCAACCCACTTTAGCATCTTTGCCATGAAATATAGACAAACACCACCAGACACAAGATGTGCCTGGCATATTGTGGTCCAAAGGGTCACAGGGAGTTCGACACGAATAAATTACAAGACACACGGCAGATGTACCCTCTACCAACTGTCTCTTATAGAGTTAGTCCCTATATGCTAAACATTAGTACTACACCAGCTACGAGGAAAGTAGGACCATGTAGGGATAATGGTCTACAGAAGATGGATAAGTAAAAAAATTAAATACAATAAAATATCTTTAATTCAATTGATAATATTCTAAAAAAGGTACAAAATATCAGTATTATCTGAAATTGAAGTAAGTTATGCATGTACGGATGAGAACGGCCTCTAGCTAACACCCTTATACATTTGGAATCTATGACATTACACTGTATTTAATGACCACTACAGCTCAAATTGAAATACAAATATAAATCGCTGCTGGGACCTGTAACTGATACGTGTTAAAACAGCTCTGCTGGCTTAATTGGCCATTTTTTAAGATGATCAGGGTCACTGGTTATTTGTTACAGAAACAATGTTTAATATCAACACAAATGTTGCCAAGTCTTACACATACCTCCTAAACTGGGCTGCTTTTCCTCAGCTTTAGGAAAGAAGACTCTAATGACACTGGTATTGATGTAAATCAGAGGCAAATTCCGTGAGGTCAGAGTGTGAGATCTCATGGGCTGCCCAGGAGATTTACGTTTCTCCTTCTGGTTACAGGGACGCCTGGCTTCAAAAATACTTGAGATTGCATTAAGCAGAGGGAAGAATAGGACAACGTCAAACGCTTGAGCTGAAATTAAAATTTCATGAAGAAAACGAGGAGAGCCGTCTGATGGACCCTCTGAAAGTTTCTGCAAACTCCTAGAGGTCCTCTCGCTTCTCGAGATCAGCTTATGGCGGACATTTCTGGTAACTGCTTTGGTGTAGGTTAGAGAAAGAAATCCATGCTGTTGGTGGGAACTCTCTAAAAGTTTTGCAGTTGTCTGTTTCAGAAAGGAAATATATAGCAGATATGAAAAATAAGCAAAACAATACGATAACACAAAAGTATATATAAATATCGCAATAAAACGTAAAAAATATTTAGGTTGCTTTTGTAACTCCAAATTATTTTTATATTAATTCCATCTGATTTAATTAATCTATATATTTTGAAACCAAAAAAATCAATAATAAATATGGGGTGATGGAAATTGAGCACCATATGATACATACATTCTACTTATGTTGCTTGACTATTATTATAGATATTATGTGTCGGCCCACACAACTGAGAAATGTTAAATAACCTATAAATCACATATTATGCATTCATTTTCTTAAATATGACTATCCTATTCACTATCACTCTGTTAGAGTCTTAATGATATGTTCTTAAAAGAAGTCCCTTGGATAAAGGAAGTAATGTCATCAAATCATGTGTTGCCTAATTTTATTTTATTTTTGCATAAATTATATCAAACTTGCAATTGGTTTATTGTATCTACTTTACATTACTGTACCCTTGTAAATAGTGCTATGGAAAAAGTTTCTGGATTTCACTAGCAATATAATATTATCATGTATCTATTTATTTTTTTATACTTTATTAAGAGGTGCTTAAAAGCTTTTTTTTCTGCCTAAAATCAACAAAATTATAGTTGCTTGGGTGATACCTCTGCAGCAGATGAAGTGCAGAGCTTCAAGTTAGCCAATCAGTGACCATCTTTCAGCAGCAAGGTCAATTATTGACTAGCATGAGAAACTGTACAACAAGTATTGTGTCTTCATGAGCTACAAAGGGCAGGCCTAAGCAGATATGATTTGGATGATCTTAGGCAGAATTTTTAAGAACTTCTTAATAAAAGTACATACAATCAAAGAGATACATAAGAATACCCCTTTAACGCGTTATAAACAAAGAGCAGTATTAAGAGGGATAAAATGTAAGTATTCTATTGACCTTTTATAGATACACTAATGTATCTCTAAGTTGCTAAAATTTGTAAGTGGGGGTATTTGTCATATTTTGACCTGTTTTCTGTCTCAAAAAAATACTTTCATCACAATATTGTCTTTATTCATATTGTGGAGCTCAAACAATGAGACAAGAGGTGTGTATATATATATATATATATATATATATATATATATATATATATATATATATATATATATATAAAAAATGATAAATGGTTACCACTATGCTGGTTGGGCAGAAGACCATGTTTGTTTGAAACCCACTAAAAAGTTGGATATTTAAAACACCATCAGCCTTATCAAAGTGCTATTCGCCAATTCGAAAGGGCTCTACGTAAGCACAGAGCATATATTTTTTACAGAAGTATTTAGTTATTGAACTTCTATCAAAAAGCAAAGTCTTCACTAAGTTAAAACTTCTGTAAAAAAAAATATGCTCTGTGCTTATATAAAGCCCTTTAGAATTGTCCGAATAGCAATTTAATAAGGCTGAATACAGTGGATATAAAAAGTCTACACACCCCTGTTAAAATGTCAGGTTTCTGTGCTGTAAAAAAATGAGACAAAGATAAATCATTTCAGAACTTTTTATACCTTTAATGTGACCTATAAACTGTACAACTCAATTGAAAAACAAACTGAAATCTTTTAGGTAGAGGGAAGAAAAAATATAAAAATAAAATAATATGGTTGCATAAGTATGCACACCCTTAAACTAATACTTTGTTGAAGCACCTTTTGATTTTATTACAGCACTCAGTCTTTTTGGGTATGAGTCTATCAGCATGGCACATTTTGACTTGGCAAGATTTGCCCACTCTTCTTTGCAAAAACACTACAAATCTGTCAGATTGCGAGGGCATCTCCTGTGCACAGCCCTCTTCAGATCACCCCACAGATTTTTAATCAGATTGAGGTCTGGGCTCTGGCTGGACCATTCCAAAACTTTAATCTTCTTCTGGTGAAGCCATTCCTTTGTTGATTTGGATGTATGCTTTGGGTCGTTGTCATGCTGAAAGATGAAGTTCCTCTTCATGTTCAGCTTTCTAGCAGAAGCCTGAAGGTTTAGTGCCAATATTGACTGGTATTTGGAACTGATCAGAATTCCCTCTATCTTAACTAAGGCCCCAGTTCCAGCTGAAGAAAAACACCCCCAAAGCATGATGCTGCCACCACCATGCTTCACTGTGGGTATGGTGTTCTTTTGGTGATGTGCAGTGTTGTTTTTGCGCCAAACATATATTTTGGAATTATGGCCAAAAAGTTCAACCTTGTTTTCATCAGACCATAACACCGTTTCCCACATGCTTTTGGGAAACTTCAGATGTGTAGCCTGGCTTGGATGTTTTTCTTCGTAAGAAAAGGCTTTCGTCTTGCCACTCTACCCCATAGCCCAGACATATGAAGAATACGGGAGATTGTTGTCACATGTACCACACAGCCAGTACTTGCCAGATATTCCTGCAGCTCCTTTAATGTTGCTGTAGGCCTCTTGGTAGCCTCCCAGACCAGTTTTCTTCTCAACTTTTTATCAATTTTGGAGGGAGCTCCAGTTCTTGATAATGTCACTATTGTATTTTCTCCACTTGATGTATTTCATGCTATATCTAATGCCTTGGAAAATCTTTTGTACCCTTTTCCTGACTGATACCTTTTAACAATGAGATCCCTCTGATGCTTTGGAAGCTCTCTGTGGACCATGGCTTTTGCTGTGGGATGCGACTAAAAAAATTTCAGGAAAGACCAACTAGAGCAGCTGAACTTTATTTGGGGTTAATCAGAGGCACTTTAAATGATGGCAGGTGTATGCTGACTCCTATTTAACACGATTTGGGATGTGATTGTTTAATTCTGAGCACAGCTACATCCCCAGTTATAAGAGGGTGTGCAGACTTATGCAACCACATTATTTTTCTTTTTTTTTTTTTCTTCCCTCCACCTAAAAGATTTCAGTTTGTTTTTCAATTGAGTTGCACAGTTTATAGGTCACATTAAAGGTGGAAAAAGTTCTGAAATGATTTATCTTTGTCTATTTTTTTTACAGCACAGAAACCTGACATTTTAACAGGGGTGTGCAGACTTTTTATATCCACTGTCTATCTAAACATGCTTGTCAGTTACATTACTATTTTTGTTGGTGATTGCGTATTTATTTGTATTGGGGCACATTTCCAAAAATCTAAAATTTTATTAGCAAATTTGGAACACACAGCTCTATATAAATAATGACAACATTTTAAGTGTCTGCTAAGTGCTATTTAATGATAATTAGTGAGTTTATACTGTTTATATGCCCTTTATTTCTAGTACACTTTGGTCTATGTTCTTATTTTGTTATGCATGTTTATTTTCTCATATTGTCAAAATCATTGTATGAGTATTCATTTGTTTATTGCAATAGTAACCAAGCACTTATTTTATCTAAATTTCTGAAATGTAAAAAGATAAGTTTGCAACAGTACAAAGAAATATAAACAATATTAAAATAAAAGGAATAGTGTTCATTTTTCAATAACCTAATTAATGATAGCAGCTAATAAGTACCCTGAACCTCCTAATCTGCATAATAATAGCAGGGATAATCCGGAATGTCTAAGGAATTATTCATTATAGAAAAATGGCTAATACAATGTTTTTCATGTACTTAAAAAAAACACTTTAATTTTGGGGGTGATAGAGTCCATATAAATGCTGTATTTATTCCAGTTTTCTAAAAACACTTCCAAAATCTAGCTTTTCAAGTATAAATATGTGACATAACTAGTCCTTCGAAACATGCAAATTTTCAATTATACTTTAAATACATTTGGAAAGCATGGAAAAAATAGCACTATGAAGTTTAGTTTGTAGGAACGCTGATATATTATGACACTTCTGAAGTGATAAAAAACATTGTTCTGTGTCTTATTGTATCCTTATGTATGCACAAGCTACTATCAAAAGAGTTAGTTTCAATTTTAGAATGTAAGCCTTAAAAAGTAATGCAGTGAAGAACTGGTCTTATTCACAATATATGTCCTCATAAATATGTTAGCAGAGTTACATATTGTAAGCTTGTGAAGATCACAGATGGCACAGATAAGTGCAAGGGGATGCTGTAAATTACATTGCAGCTGGCGGATGTAAAGACTAATAACATCACTCATAATGTGCTAAGTACATTCTAGACAGGTCTATGGTGGGTCCTTCAATACACGCAGCAAATTTGTATTCATTTAGAAGAGTCTGAGTGAATATTATGGGAACTAGTCTATTAAACAAAATACCGGTGCTTGACACCAATTTCCAAAGTAATAAACAATTTAAAAAATGGATACTTTGATAATAGTCACTTTTCTTCTTCTTTTTTTTTTGGAATGGAATGGTCAGTTCCTTAGGTGCAGTGGTCACATAAGTCTTTTTTTGATACATATGAGCGCTGTTTAGTAAGCCTTTCAGATGGTAAGCTGTTCAGTATGCCTTCCAGATAGGTGGTTCTCTTCGAGGGACATAGGTTTCTTTTCCTCCTTTCTACTCCAGCAATGGTGCAAATTGTTACTTGTGACTACATTTAATGGGTAAGTAAAAGCATATATGTTCTGGTCTCTGAGTGGTCTCTAATATTGTCATTTTTCTTTCAATTTTATGTCTATCTTAATAAAAGTTAAATTTTTTAATTGTTTATACACTAATCTTTTAGACCACACATTTTAGTTTCCTTTCATTTAATTTTTCTAATATATTAGTATCATTTTGGTAATATAATCTCCAAACTAGACACTTTATATACATTTCCACCCATGGCCAATTGACTGGTGTAACCCACTTGGTTTTATTCTTATACCTTTTACAGTGCTATCCAACTGGTGGCCGCATGGGGATCTCCAGCAGATTTCTGTGGCAAGTCAGTTTCCTCACAAATGTAATATTATAAAAATAAAAAACTTGACACAGTTTAAACACTTTGGATATCATATATAAATTCCTAAATGTTTAATAATTTCATACAAAATATATTAATTTATATATTTAGATATAAATCTTTTTAAATATTATTTTAAATCTGACCCGCCAGCTAACTAGCCAATGAAAAGTCTGGCCCTCCACAATAAATGAGTTGGACAACACTGACCTATTATACTGAATAATTAAATATAAACATAATGAAGCATTATATCAGATCGCAATTAGTGAATTACAAAAGCATCCCAAATATGCTTCCAATACAATTTATGGTACAAGTCTACAAATAACATAATATAAATGTTTTTAAATCAAGGTAAGCAATTAGAACAATATGTTTTACATATAAATCAAACATTTTCAGGATTTCATCAATAAATATAGAAAATGGATTTTTCAACAATATTTTTATATTGACATGGATTTTCATTGAAGTACCTCTGGACGTATTAGGTGAAAGGGTCAAGAGAACTAGTTTGAGAACACCTTCTCAGTAATTACTATACCAAATACAGTAAAAGCCTTGCCAGAATTAATAAATCATCTTGTACTTTTGTATTCCATTTTTATATCTGGTAAGATATACATATTTCAGACTAGTAATATTTAATTACTAACTTGAAATACATGAACCATTCCAGATTTGACATGTAATAAACAAAAAAGGTGCCATATTATTTCTGGCAAGACCATATTTGTGTATCTGTATGTGTTGAAAGATCCTTTTTCAGCAATAAGTAAACCAGCTAAAGCTGTAATTGAGCAGTTGGTGTCACTGTTAGGCAAGACTTGTCTAACTAGTATAAAAGCATTGATTACATTATTTCACACTGATAATTAAGAAAATCAAACAAGAACTTCCATAAACATCATAATTATCTTCAAATGTAACATATTTCATGTTTAAAGAGAAACTGAAGTGCTACATTTATCAGTTCCAGCTCTTCAGGACAACATACTATTAACAAAAATCTGTTTATAAAAATAAATAAATAAATAAAAACCATTGTAAAATGTTTAACTATTAAATGCAGTTTTGTACTGGAGGCTACAACTGCTGATTGTTTACCTGAGAGTGGCCTTGGATATAATTAAGATTTTAATGACTAAAAGCTTTTTAATACAAAGTCTTTTCTCCTTCTCCAGGCAGGTAAAAAATGCAAATTGCAGCCCCACAAATATGCAAAGCTACATATAATTGTTAAAAATAAAAGCCAAATTAATTTTTTTACCTTTCATATATAGTTATCATTAACATTTCCAGTTTTTCAAAAGAACACAAAGTAATTATGTCCTTTAAAAGTAAAATGGAAATCCTTTTTTTCTTTACAGTCACCTAAATATAACATTTAACAATAGAATGGCTATTGCAAATACAGGGACATGTTTGCAAAAGCTTGATAGTTGTCTTACCCGGTGGAATGGTTCCCCTGTTTTATTCTACCATAGCAATTGGTCTTGTTTGTTAACCATTCACAGGTGCCGAAGTTTCCCATGATGGAGAAAGACTGTGGAGGGTCATGGGGAATAACGACACAACTAAAATTCTAATACACTCTCTCATCATATCTTGCCTTGACTACTGCAACTCTGTTCTTGCTGGCCTCTCCATCACCCATCTCTCTCAATTCCAATTCATATTGAATGCCTTTGCTAGACTCATCTACCATACCTATTGCTCGGTGTCTGTAGCACCTGTCAATCAGCCCTCCACTGGTTTCCCATAGTGTCCAAAATAAATATATAAAGCCCTCAACAATAGTGCAACCCCTTATATCTCTTCTCTCGTCTCAAAATACTCCCCCAACTGCCCTCTTCGCTCTACTAATGACCGTCTTCTGCCTCCTCTCTTATCACCTCCTTTCACTCTCGCTTTCGGGACTTTTCTAGTGTTCCCCCGATTCTTTGGAACTCCTTGCATCGCTCTATTAGATATTCCTACTACCTCAAAACCTTCAAAATGTACAAAAAATGCATCCGTTTAAATAAGCCTATCACATTCAGCCTTCATATGCACAATATATTGTACCTCTCCGTTCTATAACTAACTCATATCCTTTAGATTAGAAGTTTGTGAGTTTTCAATCTTGTCAGGTGCTTTAGAAAAAGTACTATGTATGTGTGATTTTAAGCTCAAAAATAGGGCCCTCCATTATTCTGCAATGTGTTAAATTGTTTTTGACTTGTACTGTATAGCACTATGGAATATGTTGGCTCTTTACAAATAAAGAATAAAAATAATGATAATATTCACATCTGTGATATAAGTATTTGGCTGACCAGCCACTGTGCGATTATAAGTAAAAACAAAGAATTGCTTGAGGAGGATAAAGCAGGGGATCTATGACAGAGTAAGACAACAATAACAGATTTCAGGCTTTTGCCTTTTTTCTAATAAACGCAATGATCTTTATGTTTTAAATTATTTTCTTTAGATGACCAAATCTTTTACAGTGTCCCTTTGATAATGTAATATTCTGTCAGTGCTGGATGATGTAAAATGTTGATGGAAATTCTATAGGTAGTTTATTAATGATTTCTTACAGAAGGAAAGAAGCCAGAGAAGTTACTGAAAGGATCCTGATTGCTGACGGGTCGAACCAACGTAGTGCGTCTGTTCAGCTTGTCAGTACAAGAGAGGAACACACCTCCATACTGCCCCAAACACCAACAGTCTTCAGCTATGCTAAAGGTGTTGGACAAAAGCAGAGAAAGGAAAAAAGACATAGAAAACAATGCAAAAAATAAGCACATTTCTGAGGCTTTGAAATAAAGAAGTTGACACCTGCTGGTCTGCTGGTTCATGTAGTCTCATTTAATTTGACATAAAATTAATTTCATGTAGGGTGATTAATGTGACAATGAACAGCGTGTTTAACAATCGTCTATAATGAAGAGATAATGAATAAGCTGCTATTTTTAATATGTGCTGATCATGAAGGCTGTGCTTCAAACTCTGGAGGGAGAGAGAGAGGGGAGTAGGGGGGAGTGTGGGGATGGGGGAGGAGAGGGGATGGAGGGGGAGCGCAGGGACGTGGGAAGGGAAGGAGGGTCAAGTGTGGGGACGGGGGGGGGGGTAAAGTGGAAAGAAAGGGAGAGAAAGAGGGAGGGGGAGAGAGAGGGGAAGGGAGTGAGGTAGAAAAAAAGAAAGAAAGAGGGAGGGGAGGGAGGGAGAGGAAGGGGGAGGGAGAGGAAGGGGGAGGGAGAGGAAGGGGGAGGGAGAGGAAGGGAGGGGAAGAGGGAGGGAGAGGAAGAGAGAGGAAGAGGGAGGGAGAGGAAGAGAGAGGAAGAGAGAGGGAGGGGAGGAAGAGGGAGGGGTAGGAAGAGGGAGGGGAGGAAGAGGGAGGGGGAGGAAGAAGGAGGGAGAGGAAGGGGGAGGAAGAAGGAGGGAGAGGAAGAAGGAGGGAGAGGAAGATGGAGGGAGAGGTAGAAGGAGGGAGGGAGAGTGAGGGGGAGGAAGAGGGAGGGAGAGGAAGAGAGAGCAAGAGGTAGAGAGAGCGAGAGGTAGAGGGAGGGAAAGGAAGAGGGAGGGAAAGAAAGAGGGAGGGAAAGAAAGAGGGAGGGAAAGAAAGAGGGAGGGAAAGAAAGAGGGAGGGAAAGAAAGAGGGAGGGAAAGAAAGAGGGAGGGAAAGAAAGAGGGAGGGAAAGGAAGAGGGAGGGAAAGGAAGAGGAAGGGAAAGGAAGAGGGATGGAAAGGAAGAGGGATGGAAAGGAAGAGGGATGGAAAGGAAGAGGGATGGAAAGGGAGAGGGAGGAAAAGGGAGAGGGAGGAAAAGGGAGAGGAAGGAAAAGGGAGAGGAAGGAAAAGGGAGAGGGAGGAAAAGGGAGAGGGAGGGAAAGGAAGAGGGAGGGAAAGGAAGAGGGAGGGAGGGAAAGTAAGAGGGAGGGAGGGAAAGGAAGAGAGACAAAAAAGAGGAAAGAGAGCTAAACGGACATCTAACAATGATTAGTGCAAAAAAAATAACTAAGAGGCCATTTTGAAGATGGGAAATGAGTGAAAAACATGATCAAAGTTAATTTATAAACCTTTTTTAACAAATTCCAGACTACCTCTTCATTACAGTTGAGTGTAACAGGCCTTTCTGTGTACTGTTTAGATGAATAATAACTTATTAAACATTTATACTGATGGTGATAAAACAGGTCACCTGCTCACTGAAATAAAAATAAACGTGTCTGTAAATGTAAATTCTCATATTTTGTAAATGAAATAGCAATAAAACAAAAATCTATTCTAATTTGATGTTATGAAACAGGTATTATTTTTTGTGAGTGTTTGCTTTGTGCTTTCCACAATCCTGGTTAAGAGCTCCTTAATAAAAATTCAGCATCATATTATTAATGGCAATGTAACGTTTGAGCAAATGAATTGTAAATTGTGTTTTAGCAATCCAGCAAGAGGCTACCACCACTGCTCAATTTCTGGTAATATGATTATTTGCAGACTGAAATCATATGGAGCATTGATTTTCAATATAATGATTTAGCGAGAAGCTTGGTTAGATTGGAGAATGAGGATTTCAAGAACGAGTGTGTAAAAATAATTTAAAAATAAATTCAAAAACAGAAGTGAAGTTTAAGCCAACTGTCCATTCTTGTAACCGTCACTCTATTCAATGGATAAAGGATCACGCAGGTCAGATTGTAAGATAGCATGTTGGTAAGTTTATCAACTACTACAGTCTCACCACAGATTTCTCTTTGCATTGTAGCAACATCCCAGCAAAATCTCCTGACTGCCAGCTTTCACCTGGCCTGGAAAAACATAATGTTACCCTTATCTGGTCTGTGCAATACATTTATACTGAAAACTTAAACTGTTTAGACTCTGCTCTAAAAATAAGCTATGACGTCAGCTCTCTGTTTCAAACATGATTACGCACTGTACCCTGCAATATGCCACATTTGGTTGGATACACAGCACATGGAGAATTAAGAACACATTAGCAGGAAGGATAAGCATTCGCTCTTGTCAGGAAACTAGATTACTCCCATCTTGAGATCAATTTAGTGATGTTAAGTTACAACTAGATAATGGAAAACAGGGACAACACTAGTTTTTAATTAGCAGGTTGCAGAAAAATAGATCTTACACTGTAGCCAAAATGCACAATGTGTGTTTACACAAATCAGTCAAAAAACTGTTGTAAAATTATGGTGAAAAAGTCTTTATTGATATATATTTTTTAAATGTTTAAAAATTGTATTATAATAGAAAAGATGTGTGATTGTGATAATAAAATTAAAATATATATTGGTGGCTCTATTTATAGAAGTAGAGTGTGCCAATATTAAAAATACATCTCTAATATGATTTTATTTTTTATAATGCTATAAGTTTATTTTTATGCTTGTGACTTTTACAGCATCTTATCTTGTGATTTTGTCACATTCGCAAATCTGTAACTTCTTCCCAAGATTACAGCAGTCTTAAAGGACCACTGTAGTCTAAAAATAAATGCATATCTACATATCTATGCTAATAGTTAAAATAAGAGCTTGAAATTATAACTACTAGCATTACAAAGTTAAAACATTATAAATCTAGTATAGATATGCATGCACTTTCCTTTTAACAGCCTTAATTTTTACACAGGTCCTTTAATAATTGCTTTGATTATTTCA